>JASDDO010000019.1:443027746-444227746 GCA_030015575.1 Agapanthus africanus | reverse complement strand
GATTATGTCAGATCCCCACATTTCGAACGGCCAGCTAGACACCGTTGGGTGTAGCGGATTTGGATGCTGAAGGATAAAGTCCCCGTGAATCTGGCACGAGTGGCACTGCTTCGCGTATTCGAGATAGTCTTGGATCATCGTGGGCCAATGGTAGCCCATCCTTTTGATCTTCAGCTTCATCTTCGGCCCGGCTTGGTGAGAGCCGCAGAGTCCGTCGTAAGTTTCTCGGACGACTCTCCTTGCCTCTTCAGGTCCCAGGCATCTTAGCCATAGAGAATCGAATGATCTCTTATACAGAGTATCATTGACGAAGGCAAAAGACAGAGCTCGTTTCATGAGCTGATGTCTTGAGGACGCATCTTTAGGCGTTCCACGGGATTTGAAGTAGTCTATAAAGACTTCTCTCTAATCCTTAGCATCTCCCTGGTCCTTTATTTGTAAAGTCGTTTGCTCGGTCGCTCCTTTTTCTTCGGACGACTCCGGAGGTATTTCTGCCGGTGTGAGAACCCGACGGTTTTGCACAACGATCCTCACGTCATCGAGGTTTTCGTCAGCCAATTCTTTAGCGAGCTTGGCTAACGCATCCGCTTTGCTATTTTCCGTACGCGGTATGCTTTCCAGGGTGTAGGAGGGAATTTGAGTCAGCAGCTGCTGCACTCTCTCGCATTACTTCACCAACTCTGGTTTGCACATTTGATAGTCACCATTTACTTGACTAACGACCAGTTGAGAGTCTCCGTATATGAGAAGGTTTTCAATTCTCATGTCGATAGCGATCTTGAGACCTGCTATCAGAGCTTCATATTCGGCTTCATTGTTTGTCCTCGGCTCTGTTAAGGAGAAGGCAATGCGCGTTATCCCTCCTTGGGGAGTCACGAAGATGAGCCCTACCCCTAATTTGATTATGGGGGTGCTCTGTTTGCACTTCTTCATGGAAGATGCCCCATCGAAGTAAAGTTCCCATCGGGTGTCACTTTCTCCTTTCTCACTGTCGATCGTGTCAAACGCGTGCTCGTCTGGCAGTTCGCAATTCAAAGGAGAATCGACAGGTATCGGATGCTCAGCAAGGAAGTCGGCTATGGCCTGGCCTTTCACTGCTTTAAGAGGCCGATAAGTTATCGAGAACTCCGTGAAGAGTAGGGCCCATTTAGCGAGCCGCCCTGTTAATATGGCCTTCGACATCAAGTATTTGAGAGGATCCACTTTTGATATGAGATGGACCTCATGTGCTAACGCATAGTGTCTGAGCTTCGTTATTGCGAAGATCAACACCAGGCAATGTTTTTCAATGGGAGAGTAATTGCTTTCTGCCCCCAGGAGAACTCGACTCAAATAGTAGAGGGCTCTCTCTTTCCCTTGGTCATTCTCTTGTGCCCACAACGCGCCTAAAGAACCTTCGAGGGCTGTTGTGTACAGGACGAGAGGTTTTCCTTTAACGGGAGCGGCCAGTACTGGCGGATTCTGCAGGTATTGCTTGATTTCGTCCAGTGCGCTTTGGCATTTGCGATCCCAGACGAACGGGGTTCCCTTCTTCATTAGATGACTGTAGGAACGACACTTGCCGGAGAGATTGGCTATGAATCGCCGGATATATGCGAGCTTTCCTTAGAGAGACCGCAGTTGCTTGAGAGTCTTTGGCGGAAGCATTTCCATGATCGCATTGATCTTCGACGGGTCTATCTCGATGCCTCGATGTCGGACGATGAATCCTAGGAACTTGCCCGAGGAAACTCCGAACGTGCACTTGAGAGGGTTCATCTTCAAGTTGTATTTCCGAAGACGCTGAAACACGATCTTTAGATGCTCTAAATGTTTCTCGTATGATTTGCTTTTTACTACGAGGTCGTCGATATAACATTCGACGATTTCATGTATGAGGTCATCGAAAATCTTCGTCATGGCCCTCTGATAGGTGGCACCGGCGTTCTTTAGACCAAAAGGCATCACCTTGTAGCAGAATATGCCTAAAGAGGTCCGGAAAGCGGTATGCTTCTGGTCTTCGGGATGCATCTTTATCTGATTGTATTCTGATGAGCCGTCCATGAAGGAGAAGACTTTGTGAGTGGCCGTATTATCTATCATCAGCTCGGTGACCGGTACTGGAAAGTCGTCCTTCGGGCAAGCTTTGTTGAGATCCCGAAAGTCCACACATATGCGTACCGTCCCATTTTTATTCATCATCGGGACAATGTTGGCGATATAGTCAGGATACTGAACTTCCTAGATGAAGCCGGAGTCGATTAGCTTCTTGACCTCTGCATTGATGCTCATCTTAAGCTCGAGCCACATTCTTCTCGATGCTTGTTTGATTGGCTTGACGTCGGGAGAAATCGCCAATTTGTGGACAGCAATCTCCGGATCTAGTCCCGGCATCTCGGAATAGTTCCATGCGAAGAAGTCTTTATACTGCATGAGCACGTCTTTAAGCATAGCCTCCTTTTCTTCAGACAACAGTTCGCTGACGAATGTCGGCCGCGGGTCTTTTGCCGTTCCCAAATCGATTTTCCTGAAGTCATCCGCAGTGGTATGTATCCCATCTTCCAGCTATTTTGGCGCCGGTGGAAATTCTGAGATCAACTCATCTTCATTGTTCTCGAAGCACCAAGAAAGACCAGTCATACTCTCAGGTTCCTCTTCCGGCAATGTTATCGCGTGACAGGTACGAGCTCGCTTCCAAGACCGATGTTGATCTGGTTCTATTCTCACTGCATACGTGGCTTTTGGTTCATGCTTCTGCGGCGGAGTTACCCTCCAGCTGCTGGACAGAGCGAACTTTCCTAGTTGGTATTAGTCTTCGACCCAGTTCTTAAAGGTGAAGCAATCTTCAAGAGGATGTCCTATTGCCCGGTGATAGGAGCAATAGTTCGGGTGAGAGACTTCACCTGCTTGTTCAGGGTGCTTGGACTCCGGGAGGATAATCATTTGATGTTTTATGGCAAGATCAAGTATCTTCTGTGTCTTTTCCTGGGGAAAAGAATATTCTCGACCCATCTTCTTTACAAGGGACGGATCCTGATTGCTCGATTCTGCTTTGCGTGTTTTTTTGGACCCGCTACGCTGCCGTCGAACATATTTTCCGTTCTTGGGTTTATTTCTACCTCTGCGTCGGGTCTTTTGAACGACGGGCTGGCGACGAAGGGCATCATCATTCTTCACGGCCTGTTGAAGGAGGCGTTGCATCCTGGCTCTCTCGTAGATAGCCATTTCGCGGTTATGATCATATCGAACCTTTTGACCCGCTTTTCTTATCAGCTTGTCCATCTGTTCTTCGAACGACGGGCTTGGCATTTTCACGACGGGAGCTCGTTTTGGTTCAGGGTTAGCAGCTTCCCACAGAGCATCTCCTTCTTCATCAAAGTCATGTATGACGTAGCTGCCATGGACTCGCTCCCGTCCCTTGGATTGAACGTATCCAAGCCCGATAGTTTCCATTCTCCTGTTGGGCAGTTTTCGCTGAGTTCCAGGGACATCCCAGATCCTGTTGTAGAACTGAGCTTGTCGCGCAGTTTGCTCAAGGGGTACACCTTGGCGTCTCAAGAGTCTCTTTAGTCCGTCTATGTAGTATCTGGGCAAACGGATGGGCTGGAGCCTATCAAGTATAGAATCAGCACCATGCCAAATTTCCTTCTCCACTTTGGTTTCCCCGGGTCGGTAGAATAGGATCGCCTTTTCACCTTTTCGCATGGGAGGGACGTTGAATGTCTGTAGTTCTTCCACACTGTGGTATCAAGTGCGTCTAGTTCTTTATGATGCTTGGGCGGAACCATGGCAACTTGCAAACTTTGATATTTATCGGCGAAGGTTTGTATTGATGGCCGAGCAGAGAATATGGCATTGACCTCATCTTCCGAATCGCTGCCGAAGATCAACATAGGAGTGGACGGTCCCGGATTGTTGCATTGGGGCGGCCCTGAATAAACTATCTCTTCTTCCTCCTCGGTATCACTCCCGAAGACCGGAATAGTGGTGATAGCATTGTTCTTGTCCTCCAGTTTGCGACCTCTTTCTGTGTCTTCAAAATCAGGTAGGAAGTATTTGGCATCCTCATATTTACGGACTTCGTTCACGGAGAATGGGTTTAGCTCTCCCGTCACAGTATACTCGAGACTATCCTTGAAATACTTCATACACTGATGTTGTGTAGAGGGGATGATATTGTACTCGTGTAACCAAGGCCGGCCGAGCAAAGCGTTATAGCATGTCTTGGCGTCAATGACGTGGAACTTGATATCAGTGACGAGCAGCCTAAAGCGTAGTGTCAATATTACAGACCAAAGCGTCCGTGACGACTGGGAGTCAAACCCGGAGATGGTGATCTTATCACGAGCGAGGTGTTGAACATTCATGCAGATTTCCTTTAGCACCCTCACATTAAGGAGGTTAACAGAGGACCCATTGTCGACCAGGATTTTACCTATCTTGATGTCATGATAGTATCCGGAGATATATAGGGGATAGTTGTGCTCGCACATCCCAAGGAGGAGATTTTCATCGCCGAAAGTGATATCGGCTGTGTGTACTTCTTCCAGCTCGTCCTTCATCTTCTCTTCAGCGAGGAAAGCTTGGAATTGCTGAGGCTCTTGCAATGCCTTGATTAAAGAATCTCTCGCCTCTCTAGATAGCAGAAGGGCATCGAGAATGCTTAGTTACGAAGGCAGCTTTCTCAGGTGTGCCAGAACGTTATAGTCCACCTTACTTTTCTTTGGCGGGTCCTTGGCTGTCAGCTTTTCGACGGCTTGATCATCGAGGATGATATCCTCAGAGACCTTTTCTTTTCCCTTATCTTTTCTATTTGACCCACTGTTTGAAGGACCAAGATTCTTTTCAGACAGCGTACGGTTGCGCAGCTGAATATTTTCACAGGTCTTTGGTTCTTCCTCTTTTCTCAAGGTGGACTCCTTAAAGAGAGGGCCAAGAGTCATTTCTTCGTCAAAGTCGCTCCCGAAGGTGAGAACTTGCGATCCCCCGGCGTTGATCATGTGACAGTTGCTGGTAGTTCTTTTATGCTCCCCGGTAGCATTTATTTGCTCCCGACGAGTTTTGTGTTTCATCCGCTTGAAATGTTGCCGATGAGCAACACACCCCTGCCACCAGTTTTTAAAAGCGTTGCACTCTTCGGTGGGGTGCGCAATCCTTCGATGATATAGGCAGTAGTTAGGATGTGTCTCCGCTTCACCAAGAGTGTTCCCTTCAGAAGGTGGCAGCTTCATTCCCATTGATATGGCTTTGGCGAACCTCTTCCTCGTCTTGAACCTGCTTTTATTTGCGACGGATGTACTTTGATCTGGCGGAGTGTTTCAACCCTTTCATTCAGTCGCCGGCATTTGGATTTTTCAAATATGGCCATCTCGCGCTCTTGATCAGCTTTGCTTCTAAGACGGGCTTCGTTCAGGAATGCATCAATCATTTAGTCTGATAGCCCTGTTAGTTATATGTATGCCCTAGAGGCCATTACTGTACATATGATGTATATTGTAGTGAATGCTGGGACGTATATAGGGAGGACTTTCTTGCTCGACATGATAGTATGCTATCTGGTTGTAATTTACCTTAACGTGTACACTGATTGTCTCTCTGTTACATGTTGGTAAAGCCCTTAGGATCTGTACTTGACTACCTGGACTATGATGCGGATCATACTAGTGGGGACATGGTAGTCTATAAGTACATCCTTCAAAGTCCCTAATCGTGGGTGTATCGAGATGGGGCATCGATATTCCAGAGTAGACTAGCGTATACCTTCTCGACCCATACAGATGGGCGATGGATGATCCCATATCCATTGGTGTTTGACATCAGAGATGATATACGGGTTCTCAGTAGAGACTGGGTACACTGGACGGACTCGCCGAGAACTCCCAGATGGTATTATACCTCATGTCAGATGGCAGTTCTCTGGTGACACTGGTACAGAGTAGTCTGTTGACCCGAGATCGTCATAGAGTCTTGTGTGGTTCCCACTGTGCTTTGATTTCCATCTTACCACGTCCAAGAGGGCGTGCAAAACGGTGGTTTTTGGGTACAGCCCCGAGTCACATGGAGGCAATGAGCGATAGGAGGGGATTCGTCTCTCCCGGTATAGGGGGTTGATGTTGCGCTGTGTTCGATTGGCTATAACAGGAAATCCCTGGCCAGGGTTGCTGAGATTTACTGGTAAGTGTTACCAGTAGTTTCTCGAACAGTTATAGACCTCATATCGACACGACTTATCGAGCTATTGGGGTCTGACGTTTACCACCCCTAGGCGAGATATGCGACATATCAGACGATCAGACCGTACTGTACGGTAGTGTTACTGGTTGGATTCACTGGAGTGTGAGCGGGCTTGCTCGTCGATCTTCAGATCGCTCAATACCCGGGTGGCCGTTAAGTTTAGCAGACCGCTTGCGGCTTGTGGGTGTTTGATATGATCATCACCTGCTGCCGGCGTATTGACGAGTCTTTAGAGTCCTACACAGAGGTTTCCTGGCTCAAGCGAAACAAAATAGGAGCGCATATGAGATATGTGCGGGACCGAGAATAATGCGTGTATGTGATACCGTATTCTATTCTCGCGATGAATGTATCGATTGGTTATATGCGATATAACCTAGTTATCGAATCAAAGGTTGATTCGATAAGCCGATACAAAGGATATTAGTCGGTTATATGCGATATGACTGGATCGTTAAATCAAGTGTTGATTTAATGATTTAATGTATAATTATATATTTGATATATTACTTTGCATTAACTAGTATCGGTTCACTTTAAATGGATTTTCTCACTCGGTTTGTGCACATTGTATATGTGATATACTTTTGTACACATGATTGTATCATGTTTGATGATACATGTTTCCTTGGTTAAGTATAAAGAATTAAACCATGGTTAAACATATAATTAGGGTTTTATTTTTCCATTACTTATTTATTCATTTATTTATTTGTTTATACATTTTGGAAAATAAATGGAAAAGAGAAAAGAATGGTGGCTTTTTTTTTTGTTTAGTTGAAGCTTCATGAAGCTTTGACTTTGTCCACCATTCTTATCTCATCCTTAACCCTAACCATTCCTTTAACCATGATTGATTCTCTACACATTACCATAGTTAACATTATGATAAGGTTTGATTATTCTTTTCTTTTGAATTAACTTATCATATATCATTTTCTTCTTCTTCTTCCTTGAACTCAAGAAGAAAACCATTCTTCATCAATGGTGATTGATGAAAACAAGTGAGAAATCCAATTCTAAAGTCTACCCACTTCCTATTTCTTCATCCTCTACCTCTTGCCAAGTAGTAGAGTGTGTTTTCTTCACAAGTTTCTTGACTTGGTGAAGTCGGAGCTTGATTTAGCGATGCCTCGACGTAGATCATCTTCGGCATGGACATCGATGACCTAGCCCGTCCATTCTCCGATGAAGCCGACGCTAGAGCCCGGGACTTGTTATGGACAGCGAGGAGACTTCATTGCGGAGCTATGGAGGTGGAGAACCGGATCTACAAAGGTTGTATTTCCGTATCTCTTAGTTAAGTGTTAACTAGTTTACTTTTCGCCTAGAAATCTAGCCAACGATCCGTTCTAGAGTTTCTCGGCACCGTTTAAATTTGAAATTGGCATGGTTGATGCCTTGTGAGATCTCATTAGGATACCTAGGAACCCTACAGTGGTATCAGAGCCTAGCTAGAGCCTTAGGCGAAGTCTAGACGGATTTTGAAGTCCGAACGACCCGAAACCCCAACCGGAAAATGCTCTCTGGACGTTTTCTGAAAACGTGGATTTTTTCAAATTAAAAATTGCTAAAAAATTCAGCAGGAAAAAATAAGAATTATGATGCAAAATTTTTTCGATGAACAGTACAAACCGCGGCGGAACCGCGGCATAAGCCTGCCTTCTGCGGCGGTTCCGCGGCGTAATGATGACGTCATCGTACACTGTTTGCACAGTAACTCCTATTATTTTATGCTGGATTTTCTGGGTATTTTTAAAATTTATTCTAGAGTTGAATTTTCTAGAGTTGTTTTGGGGATTCGGTGTTTCGATCGGGGTATCAAATTTTGTCTATTTGGCTTTCCGGATAATTTTATGATTATGTTAAAAAGTTCGACCGGATATAAATACCCAATTTTTCCCCTGTCGGGAAATTTCCAAGTGTTGGATTTTTCCGTAGTTTGACGACGTTCTAAGTAGTGCAAGTAACACGATGGACCCTCTAGAAGACAACAAACCTTAACTCGATTATGTGACCGTCTTGAACTGCCCTTTGAACCTTCGGGTTTGGGGCAGTACGGCGTGCCACATGTGAGGCGTTGGCTTGACCCTTCTACGGCTGGACCGTTGGTACTGAGGCACGAACTGAATGTTGTTAGACTTATTTCATGTGTTGATCTGTATCGGGAAAACTTGGGTGTTCGATTGTTCGATCGGAAAGTTTGACATTTTCTATTTATCCGGAATGGGATACAATAATTGGAATTCACAAAAAAGTTATGAGATAACTGAATGAATGTTATAAACATAGCAGTTTAGTCTCACTTGATCGGTTGCCACGGAATTTTGATGTGATCAAAAGTCCTTCGCAATCACGTAGTGTACGCGGATACTCGCCGGGTAAACTTAATAGACAGCCTCACCCCATAGCCCCGACCAAGTGACTGTAGGAGAACCCCGTCACCGAAAGCATCCGTCCGGGTGCTCGCGGTAGCGGTGTTCCGCCTTGGTGCACTTCGTCGACGGTATCGGGGGTGCGGCCGCCTACTGAAGTTTGCGACGAGTATTCGATCAGGATGTCGGGAATCTTGTTGAATTACCCGACTTGATATTGAAAAGAGTTTTCGATTTTGAGACTAAAATGCGGGGTTTATAATTGTTAGGCATGCGATGTCTAAGTAATTCATTTGGTCAGGCATGCGATGTCTGAGGTGGTTGCGGATTCCAACTGTTGTAGTTTTACACTTTCTTTTCTGTGACCGTAAGTGTAATATGTGATATCGCCGGTTTCGTTGCTATATGTCAACGACAATTGGGATGGACATATTTACTTACGTTGATGACATGTGATGTTATGTGTTGCTGGATATGTTATATTGGATCGTCGTGTTTGAATAGCCGGGGGTTTTTATGTGAGATGAGTGTTTTTCCATTTTCATTCATGTAAAAACTTGTATGTAATATTCTTTTATTGGGGCACTTCCAGGTTGCGGAAGATGTCACCTTTTGTATATTATTTACTTTTCCGCACTAGGATAGACCCAAGGAGGAGGGCACAAGTAACCGGGTTCTGGAGTCCAGTGGGAGACCAACTCGAGGAGTCGAGTCCGGGTCTCCTAACTCTAGAAGTGGTAGGGTTTCTTGCCGCTCTCATAGGGGTCTAGGGGTGTGGGTTTGGCTATTCATCACGACCGTGGAATCCGTGTTTTATACTGGCTCGTATTGAAAACACGGACGTCCTAGTATATCCAATGTTTCATATGTTTCTTCTGCTAAGATATCTGTGATGTGATCATGTGATGTTCTGTGATAGATACAGTATATAGTATATATGATATATTATATAGATGTTACTTATGTTTTACACCCGCGCTAGCCCTGCCCTGCTCTGCCGTTAGTTACCTAACCTAACGGTGCATGAGGGGACATCGAGGCGAATGCGGATGGCATAAGTGTACGTCGTATTTATCTGTGATGTTTAGGTACATTAAATGATGGGACTTCATTAATGTGATTAATGAAATAAAAGAAACCTAAGATGTTGTAGAATCGAATTTCAAAATAAAACAGGTAGCTACAGTTCTTGCTTTGCACAGAGGTATATGTGATATATCCTGCACCTTATTCGACGAGGAAAGGACCGAGATCCCTTCACCGGGAGTGACTCCTTTAGCAATAACTGGCAGATGCTACACACTCGGTTTGTCTTTTGATTGCTTTTAAGAGTTTTTGCTTTGCACAGTGATATATATGATATATCCCGCACCTCATTCGATGAGGAAAGGACCGACGATCCTTTCACCGGGAGTGACTCCTTTAGCAAAACTGGAAAAGCCTCAAAAGCACTCCATTTTAAAATCATTTGATTCTACAACGATATCAAGTTCATTACGCAATAGGTTTTCAGAAAAACCTGTCGTAGCCCTCCGTCATTTCAGATAAGTACTAGTTAGTATTCGTGCTACGTTTGTTGACTATGTTAAGGCGTAGTGTGCGGTAGCTAATTAGTGCTTATCTGCATAAGCATATGATGTGATTGGATTAGAGTAGTCGTGCAACTTTGTTGACTATGTTAAGGGTCGTGCGGGTGGGTTTAATTCAATCGGGAAATGACGGGTTGAACTTGACTAGCACTTATGATTTGTTGACTATGTTAAGGTCATATAGCTGCTAGGGGCAAAATATTATCGGGAATTTCAAGTGTTGAAATTTGCAATGAGATTGCATACCTTCTATGAGATAGTTGGATCCCGATACCCGCTGCGAGTAAGAGTTACTCCTGGGAGAGTTTCATACATTACAATTAGCCGATCAAGTAGGTGTCTAGAAAGGTGTTAACGAGGTTACGCCTCTGGGAAAATGAGGTTTACATTAATTAGGTTCGTGCGAAAGCACGGGGGACCTCCCTCAAAGTACCGACACTGGCCTGGCTGAAAGATTGGCGAACTTGTAGTGTGTAATTAATCCCGGCTAGTCTTTCCTTTTAGGGTTTGAAGGAAGATTTTATAAAAAGCAGTGGGAGCCATCCTGATTAGATAAAATAATAACCAATCTATTCTTGAAAGAGCGCACGTTGAGTGTTTTCTTCTCTCTCTCTCCTGGTAGCGACCATGTCACGCCTTAATCAAGATAATTAAACGGATATATTGACCGAACCCGCTTATTATACTGAGCTGGGGAACGTTGGTCCCGCTCCAACTTATAATTGTTATAAGACAGAGCAGGAAATTGGAGAATGCCAGAATTCCCGTGCCGCCCAAACGAAGATAGTGCATGCTGATGCATCATCTTCGGGTGTGTTCATTATATAGAACTGTTTCTCAGTGTCCTTTACGTCCTGGATATGTGATACCAGATCAGGATCCCAGATATGTAATATGTTACATGGGCTACAGATAGGTAAAGAACTGAGAACGGGTGATAAGTTTCATGAGGCAGAAAACGGGGCAAGTGTTGCAGCCAAGTCTGTCGGTCACTGCCACCCTGTATTACCAATACATTGATTCTGAACGAATGTTATTAGATACCGAACCTGATATACCAAATCATATCACTCTCTTTGGTAGAAAAGAAAGGATATAATTTTGTATTGATGGATAATGTTTTGAACATTTCCTATATCAAAAGTTGATCGGTTCAGGCACGTTATCTAAAAGCATTGACGTTCTAAATCAAACCACAGTTCTTACTATATGGATCACACTCAAGAGGAAGAGTTCAGAAATGAACGAATCCTTCTTGAGGTATTGTAGACTAGGTCAGATCAATGTGACCCGACTAGCTAGAGTTACATAAAGATGCATATTTAAATTAGTTTGAATTTACATCTTGTGAAACTCGCCAGTCATGTCACAAAGATAAAATGACCATAGCTCCGTTTACTGGAAACAGAGAAAGAGTTAGTGAACTCTTGGGACTGATACATGATGATATATGTAAGGTCTCCTGTCTACACATGCCAGGACTGGTTCTTTCTACTTCATTACATTCTCTGATAATCTTTCGAGATTCAGACCTATGTTCCTGTTGAAACACATGTGCGAACCTTTTAAGATATTCACAGAATATAAGTTAGAAGTAGAGAACCAAAATACGGGTATAAGTATTATGTCCTTTGATGTGATCGAGGAGGAGAATACTTGAGCACGGAAATCCTGGACTATTCTAAAGGAGAATGAGATTCTCTCTCAGCATTACTCCTCTGTATACACCATAGCACGATGGTATATCGGGGCGGAGCAATTACACCCTATGTGATAAGGTGTGCTCTATGATGATTAATACTGAGCTACCTATTTCCTTTTGGGTGTTATGCACTTGAGGAGCTGCATACCTATTGAAAAGGGTTCTAATCAAATCAGATGCCTACCGCTTCATATGTGATATGGGATGGGGAAGAGCCCATTTCTTAAGTTAGTTAAGATTTGGGGTTGTCCGGCCTATGTCTGAAAAGCAAAATCCGGACAAGCTCGAGGCAAGGTCAGTCATGTAGAACTGGAAATGTTCCAGCTATACAAAACTGCAGCTGAACATTTGACAGAACCAAAGGATTCAACAATTACCAATGAACCTCAGCCTCTCCGCCGGTCTAGTAGGGTTCCTCACCCACCTGAGAGATACTTCGGTTTCTCTATGACAGTGGGAGCGAGGATTGCATCATGAGATGATGACCCAACTAGTTTCGAGCTGGCAATCGGGGGTAAGACTCTGTAAGAATGGCTGGATGCTTAGTGATCTGAGATGGAATCCTTATACACCAACAAAGTATGGACTTTGGTTGCTATATCTGAAGGGTTAAATCCCCATCAGGAGCAAGTATATCTTGAGAAGATTACTTGGTGTACATGGAAAAGTTGAGACTTTCAAAGCTAGACTTGTTAAAGGTTTTCGTCATTGACCAGGCGTGGATAATGATGAAACCTTTTCAAGTAGCTATGCTTAAGTCCATCCGGATCCTTCTTGCCACGGCTACATACCATGACTACGATATCTGGCGGTTGGGTGCCATGACTGCTTTTCTAAATGATGATTTAGAAGAGTGCGTCTGTAAGTACACAGCCAGAGGGCTTCGTAAACAGTGGGAGCAGCGGAAACGTGTGCAAGATGTTTTATCTGATAAAGCAGGCATCGCGGAGATGGAACGTCTGTTTTGATAAAGTAGTCAAAGAGTTTGACATCATCAAAATGGTAGATGAACCTTGTATAAACAAAAAGGTAGTAGGGAGTATGGTGGCGATTCTCGTAGAGTACGTGGATGACATACTCTTGATAGGGAAGGAGTTTCCTATGCTACGCTCGATCAATCTCCGCTTATCACCATGATTCTCCATATAGGATCAAAGTGATACCTCCTAAATCCTGGGTTTTGGATCTATGAGATAGATCTAAATAGACCTTAGGATACTCACTAGTTGTAGTGAGATGGTATCAATCGATCCTGGGGAGAATCACTGGAAGGGTTCCAGGGTGATAAAGACGACTGAATGTCAGTCACAGGCATTGTCTTTTCCCTCAGTAAAGGGATGGTATGTTGGAAGAGTTCCAAGCTAGATACCGTGACATACTAGACGATAAAGGCTGGATACATCGCTACTTAAGATGCTACCAAAGAGGCTGTTTGGGTGTATATTGGTTCATGAGATGAACTATGTTCCTCCTATTGTGTGACAATGGAGTTGTGGCTTATGCCAAGGAACGCCGGTCCCATCAGTGATCCAGACATATTCTGAGGCAGTATCACTTGATCATGGAGATGGTTGATCTCCAGGGAGATCGAGGTTAGGAGAGTAGACTCAGAGGACAACACAGCGGATCCACTCACAAAGGCCTGTTCCCAGAGAGAGACTTTTATGGGATGGTTGAGTATGAGATACTGCAACCACTGCTACAGATGGCCCTAGTGCAAGTGGGAGATTGTTAGTTATATGTATGCCCTAGAGGCCATTACTGTACATATGATGTATATTGTAGTGAATGCTGGGACGTATATAGGGAGGACTTTCTTGCTCGACATGATAGTATGCTATCTGGTTGTAATTTACCTTAACGTGTACACTGATTGTCTCTCTGTTACATGTTGGTAAAGCCCTTAGGATCTGTACCTGACTACCTGGACTATGATGCGGATCATACTAGTGGGGACATGGTAGTCTATAAGTACATCCTTCAAAGTCCCTAGTCGTGGGTGTATCGAGATGGGGCATCGATATACCAGAGTAGACTGGCGTATACCTTCTCGACCCATACAGATGGGCGATGGATGATCCCATATCCATTGGTGTTTGACATCAGAGATGATATACGGGTGCTCAGTAGAGACTGGGTACACTGGACGGACTCGCCGAGAACTCCCAGATGGTATTATACCTCACGTCAGATGGCAGTTCTCTGGTGACACTGGTACAGAGTAGTCTGTTGACCCGAGATCGTCATAGAGTCTTGTGTGGTTCCCACTGTGCTTTGATTTCCATCTTACCACGTCCAAGAGGGCGTGCAAAATGGTGGTTTTTGGGTACAGTCCCGAGTCACATGGAGGCAATGAGCGATAGGAGGGGATTCGTCTCTCCCGGTATAGGGGGTTGATGTTGCGCTGTGTTCGATTGGCTATAACAGGAAATCCCTGGCCAGGGTTGCTGAGATTTACTGGTAAGTGTTACCAGTAGTTTCTCGAACAGTTATAGACCTCATATCGACACGACTTATCGAGCTATTGGGGTCTGACGTTTACCACCCCTAGGCGAGATATGCGACATATCAGACGATCAGACCGTACTGTACGGTAGTGTTACTGGTTGGATTTACTGGAGTGTGAGCGGGCTTGCTCGTCGATCTTCAGATCGCTCAATACCCGGGTGGCCGTTACGTTTAGCAGACCGCTTGCGGCTTGTGGGTGTTTGATATGATCATCACCTGCTGCCGGCGTATTGACGAGTCTTTAGAGTCCTACACAGAGGTTTCCTGGCTCAAGCGAAACGAAATAGGAGCGCATATGAGATATGTGCGGGACCGAGAATAATGCGTGTATGTGATACCGTATTCTATTCTCGCGATGAATGTATCGATTGGTTATATGCGATATAACCTAGTTATCGAATCAAAGGTTGATTCGATAAGCCGATACAAAGGATATTAGTCGGTTATATGCGATATGACCGGATCGTTAAATCAAGTGTTGATTTAATGATTTAATGTATAATTATATATTTGATATATTACTTTGCATTAACTAGTATCGGTTCACTTTAAATGGATTTTCTCACTCGGTTTGTGCACATTGTATATGTGATATACTTTTGTACACATGATTGTATCATGTTTGATGATACATGTTTCCTTGGTTAAGTGTAAAGAATTAAACCATGGTTAAACATATAATTAGGGTTTTATTTTTCCATTACTTATTTATTCATTTATTTATTTGTTTATACATTTTGGAAACTAAATGGAAAAGAGAAAAGAATGGTGGCTTTTTTTTTTGTTTAGTTGAAGCTTCATGAAGCTTTGACTTTTTCCACCATTCTTATCTCATCCTTAACCCTAACCATTCCTTTAACCATGATTGATTCTCTACACATTACCATGGTTAACATTATGATAAGGTTTGATTATTCTTTTCTTTTGAATTAACTTATCATATATCATTTTCTTCTTCTTCTTCCTTGAACTCAAGAAGAAAACCATTCTTCATCAATGGTGATTGATGAAAACAAGTGAGAAATCCAATTCTAAAGTCTACCCACTTCCTATTTCTTCATCCTCTACCTCTTGCCAAGTAGTAGAGTGTGTTTTCTTCACAAGTTTCTTGACTTGGTGAAGTCGGAGCTTGATTTAGCGATGCCTCGACGTAGATCATCTTCGGCATGGACATCGATGACCTAGCCCGTCCATTCTCCGATGAAGCCGACGCTAGAGCCCGGGACTTGTTATGGACAGCGAGGAGACTTCATTGCGGAGCTATGGAGGTGGAGAACCGGATCTACAAAGGTTGTATTTCCGTATCTCTTAGTTAAGTGTTAACTAGTTTACTTTTCGCCTAGAAATCTAGCCAACGATCCGTTCTAGAGTTTCTCGGCACCGTTTAAATTTGAAATTGGCATGGTTGATGCCTTGTGAGACCTCATTAGGATGCCTAGGAACCCTACAAGCCCTAGAAGTTCCGGCTCAGGATCTGCCTCCGGTTTTTCTGCATCCAGGGCTTCTTCACCGTTTATTAATGAGTGAGAGATCACATGACATCTTGCCACATAATCTTCAGACTCGTCTGACGAGTCTTCTCCATTGTCATCATCTCCGTCCATGAGGACGTGGCCGAGAAATTCTTGGAGTGTAACTGAAGTCCGCGCCTTCTGATTGTATTCTTCCAGCGCGTCGATATGTTTTTGCAAGTCCGTATGCTTGTCGTCAGGCTTCACGGGCTTTTTGGATTTCTTCTTCTTCTTCGAAGATTTTGACGGCTGGGTGTAAGTCCTTTGCCTATCACCACCGATATTTGGAGTTGGACGCAGTTTTAACATTCCTTCGATGATCTTGGGTTCGAGTGGATTTTTCCACCTGATCGCCTGGCATGTTTGGAGGTCTTTCATCATTCTTTTCGTCTTGGCTGAGAGAGCGACCTCCCATGGAGCTTCTTCTACGAAAGGGCATGATGCCCCCGGTGTATCCTTCTTCTTGGGAGTGTGTGGCCGAGGCGGGTTCACCCTCCAATTCTCAGATAATACGAATTTGCTCTGCTGGTACTGATCTTCTATTCAGCTTTTGAAGATGTAACAATTCTCGATCGGATGGCCCAACATTCGGTGATAAGGGCAATAGTTAGGATTGCTAATGTCGCCTGGTTGCACTGGACGTCTTGGCTCCGACAGATTGATGAGCCTGTTCCGCAGTGCAAGCTCGAATAACCTCTTCGTCTTATCTCGAGGGAACGAGTAAAGGCGTCTCATTTTATCTTCGATAGATCGAGTTCTATTATTTTGGCAATCAACTGGTCTTAGACCATTGGGTTGTTGTTGAGCATTGGCGACGACGATCGCTTTCCCCTTTCCCTTCTCGTTACGCGGCTCCGGTATTAGAGGAGACGGTCTATGACCCATCTGGTCCATTTGGGCCAGTTTGTCGATCAAGGCTTGGAACGTGGTCAGCTTGAAGAACATCATGAATTAGGAAATAGTTGCATGAGGGTCCAGAGTGCCCATGAACATGCCCACCGCCGACGTTTCTTCGATGCGCTGTTCGCATTTCGACCACAGATTCCGCCATCGTATTGCGTATTGAACCCGTGTCTCTCCAGGTTTCACCTTGGCATTGATCAATACCGTTATTGGGGTGCGTTCGCTAGCACTCGCGAATCGCTGGGTGAATAATAGCTCCATTTCTGCGAAAGTCTTGACGGAGTCGTTTGGAAGTTTAGAGTACCATTCGAAGGCCGTCTCCGACAAGCTGCCGACGAACTGGCGAAGTAGCAATTTATCATCACCTCCGGTGTTACCACATAGAGCCCTGAACTGGGCGACATGCTGGTAGGGATTGCCCGTCCCCTTGTACACATGAAATTTAGGGATCGTATATCCCAGTGGGTACTTTATTTGGTCATACCAGCATGGATATGGACTCCCGGTTTTAACAACTTGGCCGGACGCTTCATTCGCCTGGTGAGCTCTTATTTGCTGAGCAATATAGTCATCCAGAGCGGCCTTGGAAATGGTTTCCTCTTTGGCTGCTGAAAGAGCCGGAGGAGGGTTCGATGTCTCCCCTCTGTCGTCTTCAATGATGATCGGAGGGTCTTCAGCTGGAGGTTCCGGATGTAACATCATCCCGACAATGTCTTGGAAGAGAAGCGCCATTCGTTTTATATTAACCGCTTGTTCTGCTGCTTCTCTGTCCTTCTTTTCGAGGACCCTGCGGAGGAAGTCAGCATCGGTTAATTGTTCGTGACGCCTCCGGGCTTTCTTTTGGCCCGGTGAGTGCGGCCATTTGCGTTAGCATTTCTTGAAGCTTCTGTTGCTGCTCCTAGGCTTTTGTCACGGATCGGGTGAGCGGTCGGTGACCCGTCTGTAAGTCTACGTTAGCGCCCCGGCCGTCTACAGACGCCAAATGCGGAATAAAACTTTTTAACTGGCGCTATCGTATACTTTAACCCGGATCTGCCATTATTGCTAAACTAACAAACTGTAAAGAGTGCAGAAAGGTTATACCGAACGATCCGAGTCCTTCGTTCTTTAACCATCATCCCACGCTCCGTTGCGGCTGCTCCGATCTCGTCGATCTCCGATATCCTCGTCGAGGTGGCACCACATCGACGATTCTTTAAACGGGCTCCCGCCTCTAACTTGAGGCAACTCGATCGTCAAGTTTGCTAGAAGAGACGACCAAGATTTGATGTAAAGAATGAGTAGATGACTTTGTCTCGTTCCGTCCAAAACTGTGGACGGACGGTTAATGAAGTTGCCGTGGAAATCGGGTGATGGAATGAAATGAACTGTAAAATTCCATACACCCCGAATACTATCATAATCTTTTCTCTCTAAAATGAAATCAACAAGTGAGAGTGAGGAGGAGAGAGAGGGCCGGCCATATATAGCAAGAGGGAGGTGACCGTAGGAGAGGGGGGTGACCATATGATGAAGCTTATCATGAAGAAATATCTTAACCAAAACAAGAATGTATAAATTTCAAAGCATGAGTCATAATCACACCTCATCAAGCCATTAATGAAACCATTAATGCACTAATGAGTCATATGCCTCATCATCACTTCTAGAAGCTTCTAGAATGATGACTCACTCATATCAGAAGAAAAGATAAATCCGTCTTTAACCGAATGTTAAAAGACGGCTGATAGAAAACTGGAAACTGGCAACTTCCAAAAGTGATCCTGAAACGACTTTCAGGATAACCCCGAAACTGTATAAATATACCCGCATTTGTATTACGACCGAATACAAATGCAACTGAGACAAAGATATTATACCTACTCAATATAATACTCGGATCCGGCTTAAACCAAAGCCGACCAGTATCATCTGTCCGAAAATTGACACGTGCGTAAACGCACGTGCATTTTCCGAACCCTGCCATAAAACCATACGGCCTCTACAACGTTTCGCCCGAAACTTGGGAAACTGTCTGTGGGGGACTCTAATGACTCTTCAGTACCCTGGCAGTGGGTTTAACCACAAACCGTCAGCAGCACTAGCTATGCGTAACGGTTGCCCACGGACTGATCTCAAGGGAGGCTGATGAGCGCACTCAAGGGTGGCCGATGAGCTAACACATCCAGAAACCCTACTGAGCCTAACAGCGACAATGTATATACAGTCCGGTCCGTTCGTCAATGAGTATCGCATATCCGCCTAGGGGGATAGTAACGTCAGACCCCCAGAAGCAGTATAAGTCGTGTCGGAGTGTAGCCCAATAACACCCTGAGATACTACTGGAGTACCTACCAGTAAATCTCCTGCCACGGCCGTGGGCTATGTGTAATGGCTCTCCTAGACACAGCACGATCTCGCCCCCAATACCGGGAGAGACGAATCCCCTGCCGATCCGCTCACGTGCCTCCATATGGCTCGGGACTGTACCCAAAAGCTACCTGTTTGCACGACTCCTTTGAGCCGTGGTAGAGTAGAAATCAAAGCACAGTGGGAACTCACACGAGACAAATGACGACCTCAGGTCGATGAACTAACCTGTACACATGTCACCAGGGAACTGCTATCTGACGATAGGTATAGTACTAACTAGCAGATTCCCGGCGAGTCCTGTCCGGTGTACTCATAACCCAATGAGCACCTGTATACATCTTAGGTGATCCAACTGACACCAGTGGCTTGTGAGATCGGCCACCGCCCCTCGTCGGGGTCTCGACTGTATACACTAGTCTACTCCGGAGTATCGATGCCCTGTCTCGAAACTCCCACGACTAGGGACCACAATTAAGGATATGCATATAAACTACCCAACTCTCACGTATATGATCGCCATCATACAGTTGGTAGTAAAGCCAGATCCTAAGGGCTCTATCAAAGTGTAACATGCAATCAGTCACCTGAACATGTACACGACTGATAAAGGCAAACCAGATAGTATACTATCATCTCGAGTAAGACTGTCCTACCGGGATAGGTCCTCCGCAATCATTGCAATCACGTACCTGCGATCCAATAATTGACTATGAGGGCACTATCTCCAACAATCTCCCACTTGCACTCAAGGCTAATTATTGCGATGTCGACTACTCACAGCCCGTGTGAAACCGAACATCCAACTCCTCTACTAATCAGTTTCACAAAGCTCGTTTGTAAAACTATTGTGTTCGAGAAATAGCCTTGGTGAGTGGATCCGCCTAGAAGTATCTTTCTTTATCTCTCTTAATCTCAAGTTCGCGGAGAAAGCCATCTTCCGAATTGAGTAGTACCTGTCTTAGAATATGTCTGGATATCTGATGGGACCTAAGTTCATAAATGAACTCCATATCCAAACTTCTTAGACTGTATGGATCACTGAACCTAATCAGTATCCGGCACCAAGCCACCCACAGTATCCTCTGGAACCACCTGTCCATAATACTGTCCCTCGTCAGAGGGAAAACTAAAACTCTGACAATCACTCTGTCATCCATGTCACCTTTGAAGCCTGGAATGATAACCGTCTCCCGAAAGAGGCTGCCGTTATCAAATCCGTAGAACATGTACTAATGTTCTAAAACTGCTTCCTTATGTTTCTCCAGGATTGGATTAATACAAACTTATTGCATCTAGTGCAAAAACAACATTTGGTGCGGTACTTGACATCTTATGATTGACTCAATTGCCTAAGCAAGTGATCTGCCAATCATGCACAGCCCTCTCCCCTTTAGTCTATATGACACCTTTAGAGAGGGTGACTCCATAACCTGCAGGTACACTACCATGCTAGGAGTCAACTATTCTAAAAACCATTAGAATATCTGTCAAAGTACCCACATTGGGAAACTACCCAAATCTAGATCTAAAACCATAGATCCAGAAATCAGAATGTCAAATATTATATCCATATCCTGTCTGGAGAAACAACTGTGTGACGATCACAGTACAACCGATCGTAGTATAGGAATTTTACTTCCTACTCTGTGTATGTCATCCAAATACCATGACATCACACTCTACTACCTTCTTAACAGATCCATCCCCTATTCTGATTGAAGTCAAACCCATGACTGTCACATCAAAATTAGATGATCTATCTCCGCTATAAATGCTCTAGTCTATAAATAGACATAAGCTACTTGCCCACTATGCTTCCGATGCTCCCACTGACTACGACAACCCTCCCACCGGGTCTCATAACCTGGAACAACAGTAGTGTCAAGTCTGGGTAGATAAGAACCTCCCTGTCACCGTCCTTGAGGCTACCGGAGTACCTCTCGGGTGTCTGAGGTTACCCACCAAATCTGCGGAGTGGTTATTGGAATGTCAAACCTGATTGAATATATAGGTCCTATTAAATTTTCCGTAATCGTTCGCGGTTCTGGAATCACTTCCAGTTCTACCATACTCCCACTACTGTTTTCTGAAAAAATCCATTTTACTAAAACTGTGGCGAGTCAAGAACAATATCACTATTGATCTTCCAAATGGTAGAATATCAACCCTCGTCATAGCCAGGGTCAACCCACAAACAGCCATTACAGAAACGTGCCCTGAGTTATCCAGTGTCTGGTTTTAAGCATAAGCTGGACAACTCCTCGTTCCTTAATTTCTTTTAAGGTACGATCCATTCTATATCCAATACAGAAACTTTGGCACTTATTTAATTGGAACCATATTCAATTCATGCAGCTGTCTCCAGTGCATATCAACTTAATGGAAAGAGGTTAATCAGCATTACTCAACTTAGGAATCCATCCAATTATGAGTAACCTGAAAGAGAAATACGTTTCTCAAAACCATCACTATCATCTGAATACCAATCACAAGAATCTACATCTTCAATCTCTTTGAAGAATCCCGATACTTGTGACACCTGGTTCTCTACTTTATTCTTATACCCACAACTTCTCAAAACTTAGACCTTGTATTTCTACGAAACACTTGTCTAAATACTAGAGAAGTTATAAGTAAACAGAACATAGTACGAGGACCTACCCCTTTGTCCTGATGGACACTGGACAACATACAATACTCTGTATAAGTCCGCTGAGTTGAACAACTCATAACGTGTGCGTCGTAGGTTGAAAACTGTACCCTGGCGATTTCCTCAAATATCACCAATTACAACGAATTCCGATATAATGAGGATGATCACCTAATTCCCAATATCTTACTCCCACTCATCATCTGTAAAACCATACAGATATGATAATGGAACCTGGTAAATACATACCCTTGGAGTAAGTGTCTAATCGGGAAAACAGTTTTCCTTTAACAACGCACTGAAACATGAAAATGTTTCGTAGGGGTATCCTGATATTCATAGCAATGCCTCTTCCATAATCCAATTCATGACTTCAACCGTATATTTTATTGCCATCTCTCCAAATCCCTTTATTTGTCTTTAGTCGTTACCTTCTGTACACCATCGTTAGGCTAAATGGTTTTCTTCCTTCCCTACCGTTCGGCACCAGCCTATGGTTTGGAAGAAGACTATCCAGTAAGCATAATAGGTGTACCCTCCTAAACCAAGGAGTACTCGCATCTCGAGAGAAGGTGATGATAAAAGACAACTGAATAATACCTTATTCTTTTAAAGGTGAAATAGGAGCGGCGATGAAGTACGCGGTTTTGGTCGTGAATGATATCAGTCGCAATTTACTTTGCCCTCTTTCTAATCCCTTTATTTTGTCTTTACATATTACCTTCTGCACACCCTACTTAGGCTAATTGGTTTTCTTCATTCCCTACCTTTCGGCACCTGCCTATGGTTTGGAATAAGAATATCCAATAAGCGTAATAGGCGTACTCTCCTAAACCAAGGAGCTCTCGCAACCTGAGAGAAGGTGATAATAAAAGACAACTGAATAAACTAATTCTATTTCTCCTGAACCTTGATCCATCCTCGAAGAAGTCCCTTCGAGTTCGTATATAACCATACGATGGATCTATCCAATGGAAGTGGATATCCATAGTAAAACGGGTGTTCTGAGAAATGCAAAGGGTAAAAGAAGGAGTGGCAATGACTTATGCAACATAGACAATCCAAAAGCCAGTATTTTAAGAAGGTTCGGTCAACCTAGTCACTGAGTCATAGTCTAGGGTCGGTCAAAGGTCGCTGCCAAAGAGAGAGAGAGAAAAGAAACACTCTGCGTGCACTCTAACCTAGATCATAATGGTCATAACTTTATCTAATCCGGAAACCTCCCACTGTCCTGTCAAATTCTCCTCCAAACCTAAAGAAGAAACAATCGGGATCACCCGAAGAGTAAACCAACTCATCAGTGGGAATCGGGATCCAACTCTCATCGCATGATAACGTGACGGAATCCACTCACGTTATCACACTCCAGAAGGTATGCGCATCCTTGGCAAGTTTCAGTTTCTTTAGAAACTCCCGATAGGATTTTTGCCCCATGCTCTTATGATCGTGACTAAGGGCCAGCCCACCATAAGTCACATGTCAAGTTCTTCCCATCATTATCTTGTTAATTTGAACCCACCCGTACTCGCCCTTGACTAAGGGCCAACAAGGCTGTACGACTGTCCCAAACCAACGCATCTATCTATGCAACATGTGAATACCCCAGCAGCTACCAATCACTATGTCCTGGCTAAGGGCCAGACCAACATAGCTTGAATACTACTGACCATTCATATGAAATGACGGAGGGCTACGGCTGGTTTTTGGCGAAAAACCTTTAGCGTAGTGAACTTGATATTGCTGAAGGAACCTGATAGCTTTTTAAAATATAGTGGCGAAAACCTTTGCTAAAGAGGTCACTCCCGGTGAAGGGATCTCGGCTCTTTCCTCGTGGAATGAGGTGCAGGATATTCCACTGAATACCACTATGCAAAGCAACATGTAATCGGCTATAGTGAAGTTATTACCCTGACGCAAACTTCTGCCCAAGGGGTCAGTCCCGGTGAAGGGATATCGGCCCTTGCCCCGTCGAATGAGGTGCAGGATATTCCACTGAATACCGCTATGCATAACAAAAGGAAACGGCTTTGCAATAACACTTTTTAAATTTGTTCCAACAACATCAAACAGGTTTGTTTAACTTTGCATTGATCAGAATCAATGCAGTCCCATCAATCAATCACACCAGAAAAGAACGAAAATAAAATGTACGTATATGCCATCCGCATTCGTCACTGGGTCCCGTCATCACCCGTTAGGTTACTTAACTAACGACAGAGCGGGGACTGGACTAGCGCGAGTGTAAAACATATACAACATCTAATAGTATATAAACCAATATACATAATCGCTCCAGGCGTGATAATATGCAACATTACAGAAAAGTAATAAGCATCACAGAACAATACAGATATCTGGGATCCCCGGGTTTCACAGAGCCGCTGCTGAAACCCGACGTTCCCCTGTCGTGTGGATAGCCTGTGCAATAAAACCTAGACCCCTACGGGTGCAGCAAGTTACCCGCCAAAACCTGAAGCGAGGTAGTCCTCCACAGCATAGTGAATGGAACACCCGGCACTTCACGGAATCCGGTAAACTTGGGCACCCCTCCTTGGGTCAACCTGTACCCCCTACGAGTGCGGCGAATAGTCTGCCAATTTTAGAGTGGGACCCCTCTGCCTCTCAAAGCCATGAGATGCGGACCCGTTGCCCTCCAGAACCCGGCTATCCGTGCACTCCGTCGCGGGGTAAAACCTAGTACAGTAATGAAAAATAGTACAACAGGTACATCGACCGCAACCTGGTCGTGCCCCAAAAATAATATTATACAACAGGCAGTGACGGCAGTCCACAAGTTGGACGCTCGCCCCGTAATATCAAATGTACAAATAAACTCAACCTGCACTATCATTGCACACTGCTATCTACCACGACAAATCCGCAACAACACAGCACAACACAGAACATCAACGCGAATGTCACGTTCGCAAACCCGTCTAAAAGAACTATAGCAGTCGGACGCGGTTTACCGATCAAATGACATTCCCGGTCGGAGATATAATGTAAGCACTGTAAACTAACGTGTTTAAATTTCGATCGACCAAATATCAAAAAGTGGGCCCCACTGCTTACTGGTGAACAGTAACAAAATCTGGGCCAAAATGATATATACCAAAAATCACAAAATCCTGAGAAGAACCTACTGACAAAATTTGGGAGCATGTGCTCCCCACGTGGCCGCGGTTGCGCGGCCAAACCATGGGTTTGGCCGCCCTTCCGCGGCAGCTTGGAGGGATCACGACCCCAAATTTTGTCGTGACTCTTAGAAATGCCTGCTCATATTCTTAAGACATCCAGAAATAAATTTTGAGACCATCTAAAAACAACAGAAACTGTCAAGCAAGGATTTTGCCGTTTTCGATTTTCGGTTCGATCGATGTTTTGAACGCGTTAGCACAAGTTAGTATAGCAAAATGGTTAGGCTCTGATACCACTGTAAGTCTACGTTAGCGCCCCGGCCGTCTACAGACGCCAAATGCGGAATAAAACTTTTTAACTGGCGCTATCGTATACTTTAACCCGGATCTGCCATTATTGCTAAACTAACAAACTGTAAAGAGTGCAGAAAGGTTATACCGAACGATCCGAGTCCTTCGTTCTTTAACCATCATCCCACGCTCCATTGCGGCTGCTCCGATCTCGTCGATCTCCGATATCCTCGTCGAGGTGGCACCACATCGACGATTCTTTAAACGGGCTCCCGCCTCTAACTTGAGGCAACTCGATCGTCAAGTTTGCTAGAAGAGACGACCAAGATTTGATGTAGAGAATGAGTAGATGACTTTGTCTCGTTCCGTCCAAAACTGTGGACGGACGGTTAATGAAGTTGCCGTGGAAATCGGGTGATGGAATGAAATGAACTGTAAAATTCCATACACCCCGAATACTATCATAATCTTTTCTCTCTAAAATGAAATCAACAAGTGAGAGTGAGGAGGAGAGAGAGGGCCGGCCATATATAGCAAGAGGGAGGTGACCGTAGGAGAGGGGGGTGACCATATGATGAAGCTTATCATGAAGAAATATCTTAACCAAAACAAGAATGTATAAATTTCAAAGCATGAGTCATAATCACACCTCATCAAGCCATTAATGAAACCATTAATGCACTAATGAGTCATATGCCTCATCATCACTTCTAGAAGCTTCTAGAATGATGACTCACTCATATCAGAAGAAAAGATAAATCCGTCTTTAACCGAATGTTAAAAGACGGCTGATAGAAAACTGAAAACTGGCAACTTCCAAAAGTGATCCTGAAACGACTTTCAGGATAACCCCGAAACTGTATAAATATACCCGCATTTGTATTACGACCGAATACAAATGCAACTGAGACAAAGATATTATACCTACTCAATATAATACTCGGATCCGGCTTAAACCAAAGCCGACCAGTATCATCTGTCCGAAAATTGACACGTGCGTAAACGCACGTGCATTTTCCGAACCCTGCCATAAAACCATACGGCCTCTACAACGTTTCGCCCGAAACTTGGGAAACTGTCTGTGGGGGACTCTAATGACTCTTCAGTACCCTGGCAGTGGGTTTAACCACAAACCGTCAGCAGCACTAGCTATGCGTAACGGTTGCCCACGGACTGATCTCAAGGGAGGCACTCAAGGATAGCCGATGAGCGCACTCAAGGATAGCCGATGAGCTAACACATCCAGAAACCCTACTGAGCCTAACAGAGACAATGTATATACAGTCCGGTCCGTTCGTCAATGAGTATCGCATATCCGCCTAGGGGGCTAGTAACGTCAGACCCCCAGAAGCAGTATAAGTCGTGTCGGAGTGTAGCCCAATAACACCCTGAGATACTACTGGAGTACCTACCAGTAAATCTCCTGCCACGGCCGTGGGCTATGTGTAATGGCTCTCCTAGACACAGCACGATCTCGCCCCCAATACCGGGAGAGACGAATCCCCTGCCGATCCGCTCACGTGCCTCCATATGGCTCGGGACTGTACCCAAAAGCTACCTGTTTGCACGACTCCTTTGAGCCGTGGTAGGGTAGAAATCAAAGCACAGTGGGAACTCACACGAGACAAATGACGACCTCAGGTCGATGAACTAACCTGTACACATGTCACCAGGGAACTGCTATCTGACGATAGGTATAGTACTAACTAGCAGATTCCCGGCGAGTCCTGTCCGGTGTACTCATAACCCAATGAGCACCTGTATACATCTTAGGTGATCCAACTGACACCAGTGGCTTGTGAGACCGGCCACCGCCCCTCGTCGGGGTCTCGACTGTATACACTAGTCTACTCCGGAGTATCGATGCCCTGTCTCGAAACTCCCACGACTAGGGACCACAATTAAGGATATGCATATAAACTACCCAACTCTCACGTATATGATCGCCATCATACAGTTGGTAGTAAAGCCAGATCCTAAGGGCTCTATCAAAGTGTAACATGCAATCAGTCACCTGAACATGTACACGACTGATAAAGGCAAACCAGATAGTATACTATCATCTCGAGTAAGACTGTCCTACCGGGATAGGTCCTCCGCAATCATTGCAATCACGTACCTGCGATCCAATAATTGACTATGAGGGCACTATCTCCAACACCGTCGAAGCACAGCTTTCCTCTTTTCCAGAAGCCATATAAACAGTATGCACCATTATTCCCCCAGACTTGGGGCGTTTGGGCTCAGCGTCTTTGTAGTCTGCCGTACTCACAGGGGTTTTCTCTGGCCTCCTTCTCTTTTGAGCAGTTGACGTTGAGGGGGCCGTTGCAGCAGGCACCCGGGTAGTTGTCGTCCTTTGTAGCTTAACAGGACGGTTCTCTTCCTGCTGAAATTTCGCCTTTTTCTGTCGGCGAGGGTAATCTTGATCAATCACCGACTCCTGGACCTGTCGCCAAACTTTGTAAACTTTGGAGGACAGCCACTGAGGGGGCTGCTCCGGCTTTGTTTCTGTAACATTCTCCACCGGTGGAGAAGATCTTTTCAGCACGGCGGTAGGAGAGTTCCTGCGCACCATGTTCAGCAATTCAAAACTGTTCCCAGTTGGAACAGCAGC
Organism: Agapanthus africanus; assembly: GCA_030015575.1. Classification (NCBI taxonomy): domain Eukaryota; kingdom Viridiplantae; phylum Streptophyta; class Magnoliopsida; order Asparagales; family Amaryllidaceae; genus Agapanthus; species Agapanthus africanus. The sequence goes on along the minus strand of JASDDO010000019.1, from coordinate 444,199,901 downwards.
ATTAACTTCTACCGTTGGGGCTGGTAGAGTTAGCCCAGAGGGGGAGTTCCCTCAGCCCTCCTTACTCGGCGCCAGTGGCGACGTCGAGCATGTCGAGCCGATGGTGTTGGTTCGGTGATGGGGATAGCTTTGTCATGCCCCTGTTCTAGTGAGGCGTTGCTGGTACCAGTCTCTTGAAGACCGAGGTCCATCGAGCAGCAGTGTCTAACCTGTCAAAGACGGACTTTTGAGCAGGAAAGGGAGCCGGAGTGGGAGCCGGAACAGTCAGTCTTGTGAAGACCGACCCTTTGGCAGGAGAAGCCGCCTTGATGACCTCAGGAGCAGGGATGGGTATCCTCTTCGGAATAACCTGTTCTGGAATTGCAGGCTTCATCATGGGCCCACATGAACTTTGACCCAATCTGGTGAAGACTGAGGTGTTGGAGTTGCACGACCCATTGAAGGGGGCCACTGTAGTGGTAAGTCGATCGAAGACCGACTTCTTGGGGGCTTCTTGCGATGGCACAGGGGCGCTGAAGCTCATAGGTGGGAGCATGGTCCCGAAAAACAATCCGGTGGTAGCCTGAGTCACCTGGTCCACCGGCATTATGAACAGGGAGGCCACCTGAGGTCCGTAAGCTATGTCTCCAGATGAGGCGGAACGCGAGTTGCAGTTGCAGCTGGAACACTTCACGCAAGTAGATGCCATTGATGTTTCTCTTTCTGCACTGAGCAAGACACCAAATCTTAGTACCTCGAATCCAAGGGAAATCATATCAAACCGCGACTCGTTTGCGAACACGACACACGAAGTGTGGAGTGGAAAGAGGAAAAGGTCCCACCGGGCATGCCAGAATCTGTTCCCTGCCGGAAGACACGACCGGGACGTTAGAACGTCCGGCCTGAATTCCGAGGGCAGATGCTAATTGGTGCTATCCGTCCACCTCTCCGAATATGCCAAGTTGATTTATGGCACCGTGTATCGAAGGTTTGAACGGATGCGGCCGATGTAGCAGACTTCGTCAGATTCCCCCTCGTTCGAGGGGTTTTTTATTGTGGGGACGCTCTTCCCTGCAGGCGCAAGCCCCTACAGTTAATTACGCTACCGTATCGCGGTAACCACTTTCTCCTTCTGCTGATGGTCATTTCGTGTCGTGGGTGTTTGTTTTGTTTTTGGTTGCCCGTAGATTGTATACGGAGACTAATTTGTGTTGTCGCCCGTAGGACGTGGATTAGTCCGAATCCATATTTTCTTAGATTTGGATTTGGGGGTTTGGTTTAAGGATACGTTCGTCTCATTTGAGACTAAGATCAACTTAAACGTTTGTTAAGGATACGTTAGTCTAATTTCAGACTATGATCAACTTAACGGGATCGTTCAGATCTAACAAGAGAGCATTTGGCCTAAATTGTTTAGTTTAGGGACATTGCAGTCGATTACCAGTTTAAGGACATAGTGATCCAGTGCCAGTTTAAGGACATGGTGGTCCAAGGTTAAGGACATCGTAGTCCGTGGGTTTAAAGGGACCCCACAGTCCGAGGTTAAGGACATCGTAGTCCGTGGGTTTAAAGGGACCCCACAGTCCGAGGTTAAGGACATCGTAGTCCGTGGGTTTAAAAGGACTCCACAGTCCGAGAAATGTGTGGTTGTCGGGACCCGTCACCTCTCTGAAGAAGTTGAAGGATTACAACGACAGATATCAGAGGAGTAAAGAGATGTACCCTCAAACCGGAGTGAGTTGATTGAAAGATCTGTAGTCCACTTTGGGACTAAGATCCGTTAAATATTCATGAGCAGATGGGCTCAATTAAATATAAGTTGAGGACTTATGGACAGTATTGGGCTAAATCCAATAAATGTTTAACATTTTTGTTCTGGGCTGTTGAGCCTTTATTTGGGCTTGGCCCCTTTTAATAATGCTGAGCATTAAATCCTAACAATTTTTGTCTTGTATTGAATGCACAGCATTCATCAGAACAATTTATGTTCTGACAGCGCGCCACGTGGCGCGTCAGGCGCTTTGCACTAATTAAAGAGCGCGATGCGCTTCTGTTGTATAGCACACACGTGAATGACACGTGGCGCGCTTGGCGCTGAGCGCCAGATGATGAGCGCGTTGTGCCAATTTATGAGTGCATTGCGCTTTCAATCTATAAGCGTGTTGCGCTAGTTTAGTGGCGCACCAGTGAGTGACACATTGTACGCTTGGCGCTGAGCACTAGCCCATGAGCACCGTGCGCTGTTTCAAAAGCGCAAAGCGCAAGTCGTATCTATGGTTGACACGTGGCACGTCTTGGCGCTGACACCGGTCCAAGGAGCGCAGAAGCGCAGTTCATGAGTGCAAGGCACTTTTTAGTAGCGCAAAGCGCATTTGACCAAATTTATGATCAGAGAACAAGTTTATGTTCTTAGAAAGGAGGCTTTGCCTCAAGATTCAAGAACAATGGTTCTTTGCCTTTCTAGATCAATAATCTGTGAATGAAGTAATTACTTCATTTATTGTTTGATGAGATCTTTTGACCTCTTTTATAAAAGACCTTGGTCTTTTTTAGATCTATGATCTTTTTTAGAAGATAGTTCTTCTTTTTATGAGATGATTTCATCTCTGTGTTCATTGCTCATGATCTTTATCTTGAAGAAATAATCTTCTTTTTGCTGAGAGCTTGCTCTTCTTTCTTTGAATTTCCCAAAGTTTATAGGGGGTTCTCTCCCTTTTAGACTTAAAGTCTTGGGGCCTTTATATAGGGCAAATTGATTTGTTAAATTAGTTAAAGAGATCTTTCTCTGGTTGATTTGGGGATGTTTCCCCACCGTTGGATCTTTGATTCTAGGGCTTCTGTTTTACATAAAGCAATCTTCTTGGTTTTAACAAGATTGGAAAGATCTTTCCATAACAGAATTTTAATTCTGATTAATTAATGATTTATCATTATTATTAGATCTTTTGATCTAACGGTGGGGAATTTTATAATTCTAGCGCTGGCGCACCCGTGCTTTGCACGTGGTGCGCTGCTCAGAGCGCAGTGCACTTTGCGCTAGCGCACCTACGTTTGACACGTAACACGCAGCGCAGAGTAGCCTGCGCTAGCGCGCCCGTGTTTGACACGTGGCGCGCAGCGCGCCCGTGTTTGACACGTGGCGCGCAGCGCGCCCGTGTTTGACATGTGGCGCGCAGCGCGCCTAGCGCTAGCGCGCACATGGTGCACTGTCTAGGGCGCAATGCACCTGGCGCTAGTGCATCCGTGTTTGACACGTGGCGTGCAGCGCGCCTAGCACTGAATCTGAAGTGTTGCTTCAATTTTTGAATTTTAAATTTTTTAAAAATAGAGCTTTACTCTGTTTGGGGGAAACACACGTGTATACAATTTTTGATGTCAAACACCAATAGATATGGATCAACCATCGCCCCATACAAGGTCAAGGAACATACACACTAGTCTACTCAGGAATATCGATGCCATGTCTCGATATTCCCTCGACTATGAACAATTGAAGGATGTGATTATAGACTAGCCAGATCCCAGTAGTATGATCTGCATCATAGACCTGGTAGTCAAGCCAACATTCTAAGGGTTTTATCAACATGTATATGAGAGACAGTATAATAATACCAGTGAATATGTTAAGATAAAGACAACCAGATAGCATACCATTATGTCGAGAAAGAAAATCCTCCATATATATGTCCAAGCATCCACTATATCATACAATAATGGTCTCTAGGGCATGCATATCACTAACATCTGGTATGTATTGTGTTTGTCTGTCTGCTGACTAATAACTTTCACATTTTATCTGTTGAGTGACCTATGCTTCCGGGACCGAGATCCAACCAGATGGAAGGAGCGAAATAATAGAATATTTAATAACTCGGGTAGATCTGTTGCTTTCACTATACACTAGTTTGAGACCACAATGACAAGAGCAGCTTCTACTTGGGTTAGCAAGAGAGCGAGGTTTTACTTACAGGATGCGAGGAGAGACATGCAACAACCAGAGCCCAAGGAAGCGGCACAAGGTACGACCATGATTATGTGTATTGTTGATGTATATACTTTGTTTCCTCGTTATCTTAGTGGGTTGTTATTTGCACATTTCAATTGGGACTTGTTTTATTTGTTTACTGATTTTGGATGAAATTACAATATTTAATGACCATATGCCGGTCCTATACATCCGGAAAAGAGAGAGAAGAATTAAAAGTGTGGGTCCCACACGCAACCCAAGACATCTTCATACTCTCTCCTCTCTATCTCATCCTTGTCACCCGGCACAACGAATAATTTCTTCTTGGTTTAATTTCGTCTAAAGAGAAGGTAAATTTCTTTCTTATTGTCTCTTTTAATGCTGTATATATGCAGAATAACTCTTCCGTGAACTACGCAGTCGATCTAATGAATTATATCTAAGCATCAGGAAAAAATAGGTAGGTATGGGGAGAGAGGGAGAGAGAGGGAGAGAGAACTTGAAGTCTAGCAATCATTGGAGCATTCTTTTCAATCACGATCTACTAATCATGTCAAAATAATGCATTAAATCAGCCAGGCTTTTATGTATGTTTCCGTCTATTGCAAGCCAGTTCACTTCATTAACTCTCATGCTAAGTTGAAGTCAAGAAAAGCATTTGACAAAAGCATCATCATGAATCATTGAGCCACCAAAGTCCAACAAAGAAACCTACCCATGGTTGAAATGTGTCCGACCTATATATGCCTAAGGTAAGAATATTGCCATACCTAGGTATGGTTATTTGGAACCGTTTTTTGAGATTAGGCTAGGTCCATGCAGTCCTTTGATTTTAAACTAGCTCTTTTTTTTATTAATCTATCTATATTACTCCTAAATACAAATTGAAGAGGTTTTCACGTATTTTCATACCAACTAATTATTCATACCAAAGCATTATTCATACCACCAATTCCTGGTCCTCCGAGCATATTAAAATTCTGTATATATATAGCATCTATTATTAAAAAAACCTTTTCATATCTTTTTAAAAGTTTTTATTATAATTTGCTAATTTAGCATCTACTATTAAAAATTCTTTTCATACCTTTTTAAAAAGTTTTTATCATAATTTAATATAAGTTTTATGGAAATCAATTTTTTAAAATCTTTTTATATATATTTTGCACTCTCTATAGTATGAAGAAGATTTTATGCAAAAATTATATTTGGATTTTATAAAAAAAAGTTGATTTGATTTTATATAACAAATTTGATTTCAATAAAACTTAAATTAGTAAATTATGATAAAAACTTAAAAAAGATATGACCTAAAAGAAATTTTGAAAAATTAGTTAATATATATATACTCTCTCTATAGTATATATGATGGAGGTCCTTTTTTGGTCTCATTCAGATGTTGTCTTCCGTGGATCTCCCTGTGGATTCTGGAGGTGATCCCATGTTGCGCGTGGGTCTCAATGGGTTTGGAGGAGATTGGTGACTTGGAGAGTTTAACGCCGAGTACCTGCAAAGTAGTCCCGGGGTGGTTTGGTACCATCGATGACCCTTCGACGATCAAGTTAGTACTAGATCCGAGCAGAGTAACGGCTAAGTGGAGTAAAAAATGGCTTACTTGACCCCTCTATGATGGGGGTTTATATAGCGGTGGTAGCACACAACAGCAGGCGCGAGAATCTCGCCGGCAGTTATGCACCCGACGTCACGCACGCGCGGAAAGCGGATCGCCCATTAATAGGGATCGTGATGGCGTGGAACGTGGGATATGGCTGGCGGAGAATCTGCGCATGGCGAGATTTGCGGAGCGGCGGTTAAGCTCGTGAGCGGTGGAGTTGGTCGGAGGACCGAGGAAGACGTCCTCGGCTGGGGAGCTTGGGGGCGAGCGAGAAGGCCGAGGAGTCTTGGTCTTGTGGCAGCTCGGGGCGAGCTAAGGGGCCAAGGAGGCCCATTCGCAGGGGGCCCCAAGGAGGGCCAGCTCGTGCGTGTAGGTCGGGTACAGGGGTGGCCTGGTCGGTCCCTGTGGGCCCTATCCTCTGAGTTCTGGGACACGTCATCTGCCACGTGTCCCGATCTTGGGGATCTCCAATATTGAGCATCATCATTAGCCCCCCACTCTTGTCCCGATCAGCTAGCGGGTCGGGTCAGGAGTGGACTGCCGGGCTGCCCAGGGTGAGTTCCCTCTTAAGGTTTCGTCAGGACGCATTCCTGGGCCGTCAGCTGTCTTTCATGTCAGCAAATCAGGGTGAGATCTCTGCATTTAAGGAATTTGCGCCGGTTCGTGCCTCCTGCCGCTGAAGTGACGATCCACGTGTCAAACATAGGCTGGCTGACACGACGTGTGCAAACCTGCGACGCCTGTAGGGGTGCGGTCCAGTGTGGGAACGACAAGTGGAACAATCGGAGCCGTTGGATGCGAGGAGGTGTTTTGGCGGGAGACGAAGGGAGCTGTTGGATGAGGTAGCTCGCTGTGATAAATAGGGGTGGGGCCCATTCCAGGGCCCCTACTCTTTCATATTTCCCCGTTCTAAGTCTTGGTTGCTCGGCGCTCGTCCTCTTTCTTCCGCTTTCGTTTCCCGAGGACCCTCCTTCTCAAGGTTAGATGTCTTCCTTTGTTGAGTCAGTAGATGTCATCGGAGTAGGTTCTATGGACCCTCTAGGTGAGCCTGAGTCCTCCCGGGGAGCAGGGGTCGTCCCCTCTTCTCGGGATCGTGCGGCGGGGGCAGCCCCAAGGAGGAGGCGGAGGATGCTGCCCCCGACGCCTCATGTTGGGTGAGGCATGAGGACGAGCTCGCCAATGCTCGAGCTCCCTTCCACATTCCCTTGCGATATACGCTTCGTCTGGCCAAGGAAGGAGAGAGGGCAGACCAGGTACAGGGCAGGGAGATCGTCCTGTACTTGGAAGCCTTTTGGGGTGGAATGCGCCTGCCCTTTTCTCTTGAGGTCGTCGAAGTGCTGAACTTTTTCGGGTTAGCCCCTGGCGAGTTGGTGCCGAGCTCGTGGAGGATTCTCCTCGGGTTCCTGATACTCCTGAAGTTACAGGCGATTTCCCTTTCAGCCTTTCCCTCCTTAATTCTTCCTTCGTCTTCAAAAATCATCCTGGTGGTCGAGTGGGCGACCTAAGGTGGGTCTACCTTTCCTTTAGAAAGCGACAGGGAGTCCCCGCCGGGACGGGGGTTGTGGCCCTGCCTTCTTCCATTCACGACTGGAAGAAGAAGTTCTTCTTTGTCCCCCCCCAAGGGCGAGGACTGGCCCGTGCCTACCCAGTGGTCGAGAGAGAAATGCTTGCTGGGGAACCAGTCCAGTGACCCCGTCACGGTGAGTGTGGCGTCGTGGGAGCCCTTCCCTCGTTTCGACGTGCTGCTGTCTGAGAGGGTCCTGAGTTAGGCCGGGCTCAGCCCCGTTGTGTTCGTCGGTCAATTTAGGCTTGCTTTTTGGCTTGTATATTGCTTGTGTTGCTGACCTCTTTTCGTTCGGTTTTGTGCCGGACCCATGGATATGGACTCGCTCCGAGCTTCCATGCGCCAGCCGAGGAAGGTCACGAAGGCGGAGGGCGCCGGCTCTTCCCGCTCAAAGCCTACCCCGGCTCCTTCTCCTCCGGTGGTCGTGTCCCGCGAGCGCTCGGAAGCGGATCTCGCCCCGGGGCCCAGCAGAGTATCGGGCCGGAAGCGGGCTCGGATTCTGGAGGATCCGGCCTCGGAGGAGGAGATCGGCTCTCCCTCAGAGCCGCTCAAGAGGAGGTCATCCTGGGGACTGTCTTCGCCGATCATGGTGGAGGAAGGGGGCCTCCAGTTCGCAGTGCCTTCGGGGCTATCCGTCGCAGATAGCCTGCTGCACGAGATAGAGACGTCGGCCGGGGGTAGAGTCCCCAGAGGGACCTTCAGGGCTCAGCTGGCATCCATCGCCCAGGAGTCCGTGCAGGTAAGTGCTTGGTTTTTATTATTATATATTTTTTTCAGATTCGGTGCCTCCTTCGTCTTTATGATCTTTCTCCTGCTTTTCAGGTTCTCCAGCACGTTGCCCTCGCCTTACGCATGGAGGCCGAGGTGATAACCCCGGCGATGAAGGCTGCAGGCCAGCTCGCCTTGCTGGAAGAGAGCTCTAAGCGGGAGCTGGAGGCGGTGATGGCGAGGGTCACCGCCCTGGAGGGCGAGGTGGAGGCCGGGAAGCGGGAGGTTGCTCGGCACCACGAGGCCGCCGCAGCTACCGAGGCCAAGCTCGAGGATGCTCAGGTGCTTGCCGGAAACCTGAAGAAAACGGTAAAAACCCTCTGGAAGGAGCGGGGGGGCGGCCGAGTCGACGATGTCGGCTGACCTGAAGGCGGCGAAGTTGGCCGACCTCTCGGCGACGAAGGAGGTGGAGGGCTACAAGAAGTCGAAAGACTACTACAATGACCTGGCCATTGCTATGACCCTCATCTAGCACGAGGCCCTCGACGCCGTTAAGGCCCGGGTGCCGGGGTTCGCCGACGAAGAGCTCCGGGCCGAATACCCCCTCACGGACGCCGGTGAGTAGGGGCAGGAGGTTCCTGGCGAGGAAGTCTCCGAGGACCTAGCTCGCCTCGTGGTGGATGTCGAGGGCCCCGCGGTCACTCCCGGCCCCGAAGCCTAAAGCCCTCGTCTTCCTCCTCCTTTTCTTTTGTTGCTTTTGGAATTTTGCAAGCCTCCGGGCATTTTGTAAGGCTGGGGAGCTAAAAATACCCTTTGTAAAGACTTCACCTTTTAGTAATAAAACTTTTTCTTTGGTTTCATCGGTTTGCACTTTGTCTTTTGTTCATGAAGAATGCTTGTAAAATTTCTCTTCTTGTGCTGTTGGGCTTCCATGTCAGGTCGGCTGCTTGCCTAGCAATCGTCCGTCGAGTTGGTTTCGATTACTTGCCAAGCGCTGCTGAGAAGGAGGCGTCTCCATGGCCCCGAAGTCGAGAGGAGATCGCTCGGGACTTGGATAGACCTGATGCCCCTTGTTGGTGGCTTGGATCCTCTGCATGCGATGGGCAGAAGGTTGTCCGCCTTATTTGTGCCGAGGGTAGATGGGAGCTACTCCGTTGCCCTTTGGCGAGGGCTTCTGATTTCTGGCGTCGTGGGTAGGAAACCACACCAGCCTGGGATGACCGAGCAGGGCAGCCGCTCGGAGGCCTCTTTCGAGGGCTTCGATCCCTGGCGTCATGGGTGGGGAGCTACCAGCCGAAGTTGACCGAGCAGGGAAGCCACTCGGTTTCCACTTGCGAAGGCTTCGATCTTTCAGGACGGGGACCGAGCGGGGTTACCGCCTGGTGCTTCTTGGCGAGGGCTTTTGTCCCGAAGGATAGCCGAGAAAGGGATCCTCGGGCTCGACTGCCTCTGGGAGGGCTTTCTGATCCCAGGCGTTGCGGTAGGGAAGCTACCCGCCGGGGATAACTGAGCAGGGATGACCGGACAGTGAAGTTGCGCGGTTGCCTCTTAGCGAGGGCTTTGATCTCTAGCGCCGTGGGTAGGCAACTACCAGCCTGGGATGACCGAGCGGGGTAGCCGCTCGGACGCCTCTTGCGAGGGCTTCGATCCCTGGCGTCATGGGTAGGGAGCTACCAGCCGAAGATGACCGATCAGGGTAGCTTCCCGGTTGTCTCTTGCGAGGGCTTTGATCCTTCAAGACGGGGACCGAGCAGGGTTACTGCCCAGTGCCTCTTGGCGAGGACGTTGATCCTTGTCGGTTGTGGTAGGAAGCTACCAGCCGGGGATAGCCGAGCAAGGACTCGACTGCCTCTGGGAGGACTTTGGTCCTTGGCGCGGGTGGGGCTGTAGAAGCCTACCAAGGACCCTCGGCCTGGTAGGGTTACTGCCCGGTGCCTCTTGGCAAGGGCTTTTGTCCTGAAGGATAGCCAAGCGAGGGATCCTCGGGCTCGACTGACTCTGGGAGGGCTTTCTGATCCCTGGCATTGCGGTAGGGAGGCTACCCGCCAGGAATAGCCGAGCGACGATTGTGCTCGACTGCCTATGGGAGGACTTTCTGATCCTTGGCATTGCGGTAGGGAAGCTACCCGCCAGGGATAACCGAGCAGGGTAGCTGCTGGGTTGCCTCTTGGTGAGGGCTTTCTGATCCCTAGCGTTGCGGTATGGAAGCTACCTGCCAGGGATAACCGAGCATGGTAGCTGCTGGGTTGCCTCTTGGCGAGGGCTTTGATCCTTGGCGTTACAAGTAGGGAAGCTACCTGCCAGGTATAGTCGAGCAGGGGAGCCGCTCGGCTATCTCTGTGGAGGACATTGATCCTTAGCGCTGGGGGGCCTGAAGATGCCAGCAAAGGACAACCGGGCAGGGTAGATGCTCGGCCGAATTTTCATAAGGTTTCGCCCAACCATCTAGTTGAACAGGAACGGTATTGGGAACATGAACGGTCGTGGCGTGTGTGCGCACAACACGCGCATTGAATGTGGGAGGATGCGAAGCGCAAGGGTCGCGTCGCTTCGATTCCGTTAGAGATGGCCCGATGGCCGCCGCGTGGCAGCGACTTCTTGGGCGAGAGCGGGCGACCGTTGAGTTCCGTTGTGGCACAGCGGGCTATATAAGATTGAAGGAGAACTAGTCATTCCTTTCCTTGTAAACGGAGCGTTGAGAATGCAGGACTTCCCCTTTACCATCCCCGAGATCATCCATTTCGAAGATGTATACCTCTATGACCAGAACTGCACCGAGGACACGGTGCAGTTGGTATATGGGAGCATCGAGGACCACTTCGGCTGGTTGCTCCCCGGACATTCCTCCCTGCTACAGCTACTGATGTACTCCATCTGGAGGGCATCGCCGGGGCTTTACAACCCCCTATCCGAGCAGCTCTACGATGAGGCCGTAGGTAAGCTTCGGTCCCTGAGGCGCTTCGTCCTGATCTCCGCGAACCGGCTGGCTAGCTCGGAGGCGCTCGTCAGCGAGTGCTATGAGTTGAGGCTCGGGGTCAATGCGCGCTGGGGGAAGTAAGGGGAGAGGTTGGATCTCGCGAGACCTCGGCTGGTGGAGATCTTTACCGAGTATCATGAACAGTGTTCTCTAGACCCCCTTCCCCCGTTGTTATAATTTTTCTTTTTCTTTTTGTATGTACGGCTGAGGAGCCCATAATACCTTTTTTTTTTTTAATAAACGAGATCTTTCCTATTTTTTCGCAATGTTCTGTTGATCTTTATTAAATTAACAATAGACCCTAGGGAGAGTTTACATTGCCCCAAAAGAAAAGTACATGCTAATAGATGACCCTATCAGCACGGACCGAGATTCCCGGAGGCTTGCGGGTCTTCATGCCCGGCACTGGGTACGGGGCTTCTCGAGCGCCGGAATGGTCATCTGCTGAGACAAGCATGATCTGGACGATGGTCAGCTCGGCGGGAGGAGGACGCTACTCCTGTTCGCGGTCGGCCTGCCATTTGTCCCTTAAATAGACGACGAGGTGCCCCGATCGGATGAGCTTCTCGATGTAGTTCCGGAGTTGCTTACAATCCTCCGTGGCGTGGCCCAGCGTCCGGTGGAAGGCGCAGTAAGGGCCCCGGGTTCACTTCGAGGCCTGACGCGGGATTGCGGGGAACTTGAAGAACCCTTCTCCTTAGGCCTCCTCCAGTAACACTGCGAGGGAAATGTTGAGCGGGGTATACTCGGAACTTCGGGTGATAGGGCTGCTGACGCTCTGGCCTCTCTTCCCGAGCCCTCTTCTTCGGGTCGGGCCGTTCTGCTCGGGAGAGGTTCGCGTTCACCTCAGACTCCAGCTGAACCTCGCGCTCGGTCCACGCCTTGACTTCGGCCATGGTCCTAGGCTGTACCAACGCAAAGGAGCACAACCACTCCTTGTGCCTAAGGTCAGATCTGAGCGTCGTAATAACGGTCTCGTCCCGGTGCTCGGGAACCTCGAGGAGGGCGTTGTAGAAGCGGGTGATGTAAGCCTTGAACGTCTCCTTATCTCCGCTCTTTATTGTGAAGAGGTAGTCGACCGTGCGCTTCTGCCGACGGTTCCCAACGAAGTGGCCGAGGAACTGAGTAGCCAGCTCATCAAAGGTCGAGATCGAGCGAGGCTCGAGACCTCGGAACCAGTCTCGACCTGCGCGGATGAGGGTGGCTGGGAAGGCCCTGCACTGGGCTGCATAGGAATGGTCCTGGAAGCTCATCCCCGCGGTGAAGGCATCCAAATGGTCTTTGGGGTCGGTCTTTCCGTCAAACAGAGAGACCTTTGGGGGCTTGTTGCGCGAGGAGACGTGGACAGCGAGCAGTCCCTCGGTGAACGGTTTGGTGAGTGTGTCGGCGGCGTACTCAGCCCCGTCGGCTGAGAGGTGACCTTACCGGCGCATGCCCTCGATCTTCTTTTCGAGGGAGTCGAGTCGGCCGTGGTACCCCGAGGACTCGGCGCCCCACGATCCCTGGCCCCTGCTGTGGGATACCTGCGTCGGGGCTCGGCCCCGGTTCCTCTCGATGAGGTTCCTCAGATCCCCGGGCGCGGTGGCCCTCGAGCCGTCTTGGCAAGCCCCTTCTGTGCGACCCCGTCGAGGGAGGGGGCGTCGGTCATGCTCATAGGGAGAAGAGGTGACCGACATCTCCTCAGGGGGGTATAGGTCTCAAGGAGGCTCGAGGCGTGGCGCTCCGGCGGCAGACCTTGGTGTGGAGCCGTGGGGCGCCCAACGGGCCTCAAGGAGTATCGGCCCATGAGATCCGTGGTCTGGAGTCATAGCCTACCGGTGGTCAGCCGTGCCGATGGGGGCAGAGCCTTCTGGAGGCGGAGGAGCAGCGATCTGGGGCCCAGGCCCGGCCGTTTGGATGCGGATGAGCGCCTCTACGAGGGACTGCGGCCGATCTATTCGGCTGGCGAGGGCGTTGATGATGGTCGCCGGAAGGGGTTCATCTGCGCCTCCAGTGAGGGGGAGGCGGCGGCTGGTACCCGGATCCTCAGGATGGTTGCTTGCCATGTGGACGGAGATCAGAAGGCCAACTTTGTTTTTGTAGAGTTTGCTTTCCCACAGACGGCGCCAACTGATGGAGGTCCTTTTTCGGTCTCCTTCAGATGTTGTCTTCCGTCGATCTCCCGGTGGATTCTGGAGGTGATCTCCTGTTGCGCGTGGGTCTCAATGGGTTTGGAGGAAATTGGTGACTTGGGGAGTTTAACGCCGAGTACCTGCAAAGAAGTCCCGGGGTGGTTTGGTACCATCGAGGACCTTCCGACGATCAAGTTAGTACCAGATCCGAGCAGAGTAACGGCTAAGTGGAGTAAAAAATGGCTTACTTGACCCCTCTGTGATGGGGGTTTATATAGAGGTGGTAGCACGCAACAGTAGGCGCGAGAATCCCGCCGACAGTTATGCTCCCGACGTCATACCCACGTGGAGAGAGGATCGCCCATTAATGGGGATCGTGATGGCGTGGAACGTGGAATATGGCTGGCGGAGAATCTGCGTATGGCGAGATTTGCGGAGCGGCGGTTACGCTCGTGAGAGGTGGAGTTGGTCGGAGGACCAAGGAAGACGTCTTTGGCTGGGGAGCTCGGGGACGAGCGAGGAAGCCGGGGAGTCTTAGTCTTGTGGCAGTTAGGGGTGAGCTGAGGGGCCAAGGAGGCCCATTTGCAGGGGCCTCCAAGGAGGGCCAGCTCGCGCATGTAGGTCGGGTACAGGGGTGGCCTGGTCAGTCCGTGTGGGCTCTCTCCTCTGAGTTCTGGGACACGTCATCTGCCATGTGTCCTGATCTTGGGGATCGCCAATATTGAGCATCATCAATATATGAAAAAGATTTTATACCAAAATTATATTTGGATTTTATAAAAAAAAAAAAGTTGATTTGATTTTATATTATAAATCTCTTACTATAGAATGGTTAATCTCTACTATTATAGTGCTAAAAGTAGAGACTCTCAAAATTAGAGAATTCAATTTCAATGAAAGCCCTCTAAATGGCTTTAAAATTTCACATTCTCTTTAGCACAAAAAAAAATTGCTATCTACTCTCTCTCTCTCTTAACTAACTACATTCCGACTATCTTTTCTAATAACAAACTCTACAAATCTCTCTCAATTACTAACGTGCATCGCATGTGTAAAATATTAGTATATGCAATTGTACTTGTGTAGCACACGCAAAAATTGAAGTAATAGAATACATATTAAAATCCTGATTTCTTTAACACATTAAAATCCAGTCGAGAATCGAGAAGGGAATGCTAGAATCAATAGACGCTTTGACGAGACAAGCGGGTAAGATCAGAGATCAAATTGCTAAGAAGCAAAAAACAAGAAGCAAATATCCCCATTTTCTTTCATCTACAGCTTCAATAAGTTTACAAAATTTGAAATAAGTTTATAAGAAGTTAAATAATACTTAATTAACAAAATTTTAAGTCATACCGAAGTAAGACTATGCATCATAAAATATTAGTTAAGTTAATTAAGATTTATATAGATATAAAAACTATATAGTGTTGTCGCACGAGCAAAAGTCTAATTTTTAATATTAGAGGAATTTGGTGTCTGATCAACGACCAATCATTTATCTTTGTTAAAACTTTATTATCTTGATTGGTACAGGGACGGATCTACATATGATCGAGGGTAGACGGCCGTCCTACCTGGATCCACGGTATCGACATAAATATGCACGCTTAATAAGTCTATAATATATAAATAATCTGCTATAACCTCATATAAAAAGAGTCGAGTGGCATGTTAGTTGGTGCTTGGAGTTCTCGTGGCTAAGATTGTGTGTTCATGGTTATTGGGCATCATTTATTTAATTTTATAGTTGTCTTTTTCAATAATAATGGCCTAAGTTCTCGGGGCTAAGATTGCGTGCTCAAGGCTTTAGGGCATCATTTATTTTTATAATAGTCTTTTTCAATAATAATGGCCTTAAGTTTATATATTAAATTCATTTATAATGTTTCTTTATGCATTCATCTGAATAATACATGTAAGGTTTTTTTTTAAATATTTTTACCGAAATAAAAAATATACTATATCTAGTCATGTATTACACAGCATTACATGTAAGGTTTTTTTTTTTAATAAAATTTTTACCGAAATAAAAAATATACTATACCTAGTCATGTATTACACATCGTATTTTAAGTATAAGCTCAATTGTATAAATAAGAAGCTAACTGAATTTTTTCATTTCATTAATTATCAATTATATTTGAATAAAATTAACACGAGTAGAACAGCTAATGTTGAAGACTAACTTATGGATTTGAGTACTTTTCCTCTTTCTCACTTAGAAAATTTTTCAAAATTTTAATAAATAATAGTATTTCTTGTCTAAATAAAATAAAAACTGTTAACAATAATGAATTTAATCATTCTTTAAAGTTGAAAATCCATGAAAATCCATGGCTTCTTCATAATGACATTTTGGGTCTTTAAATTTTTTGCCTTGCCTGACTTGATGTCCTGGCTTCGCCACTGGATTGGTAATGGATTGATAATCAATTTTTATTATCGAAAAAGGCTTAGATGACAATAATGATTATGATATATGCGGTCAGATGATGGCAGTGCCAGCGACCTTAATTGGTAGACCGAAGGTATACTTAATTTCTCAGTTGATTGTTGCAGAATTTACATATAATGATAAATTTTCAATATGGGAGAATTTTCAATTTAAAAATTAAACACAACTGGATATCCAAACTCCTTCAGCTTAAAAAGAATGAAATTGGGACTCGAATACTTTATAATGTATAGTTTAATAGAGAGAACTTTATGTACGTAGGGGTGCAAGTAGAAGCGGGTTTGATCCGAACATGATACTATCAAACCAGATTGACGGAGGTCCTTTTCGGGTCTCCGTCAGATGTTGTCTTCCATCAATCTCCCGGTGGATCTTGAAGGTGATCTCTTGTTGCGTGCGGGTCTCAATGGGTTTTGAGGAGATTGATGGTTTTGAGGAGTTTGCGCCGAGTACCTGTAAGGAAGTCCCGGGGTGGTTTGGTACCACCGAGAACCCTCCGACGATCAAGTTAATTAGTGCAAGATCCGAGCAGAGTAACGGCTAAGTGGGGGGAAAAAAGCTTACTTGACCCCTTTGTGATGGGGGTTTATATAGTGGCGGCAGCGCGCGGTAGTAGACGCGAGAATCTCGCCTGCAGTTTCTCTCCCGACGTCACACCCGCGTAATAAGCGGATCGCCCGTTAATGGGGATCGTGATGGCGTGGAACGTGGGATGTTGCTGGCGGAGAATCCGCGCATGACGAGATCTGCGGAGCGGCGGTTACGTCTGTGAGTTGTGGAGTTGGTCGGTCGGAGGGACCGAGGAAGATGGCCTCGGCGAGGGAGCTCGGGAACGAGCGGAAGGGCCGAGGCATCCTGGTCCTGTGGTAGCTCGGGACGAGCTGAGAGGCCGAGGAGGCCAGCTTGTGCTTGCAGGTCGGGTACAGGGGGGTCTGGTAGGCTCCTGTGGGCCCTTTCTTCCGAGTTCCGGGACACGTCATTTGCCACGTGTCCTGATCTGGGAGATCGCCAATATAGAGCATCATCACAGGTATTTCCGGATTTTCTTAACATCCTAAATCATTCAAACACGCGCAAGCATGTATAAAATTAGCTATAATTAAAATATTCGGGGGTGATGTAACCCTAATCCACTCGTTGTAACGCTAAACCAGACCCGAATTAAGAACACTTTCTACATCTGATCCAAGTCGAACAAAAGTGTACACATAACATTTAATTCTAAAGATTAAAATATACATGAGTTGTAAATAATTGTATTTTATTTATCTGGTCCCACCTTTAAACTTATTATCAAAATCTATAATATAAAATTTAATATTATTTCCTTTAAATTGCAAATTGAACCCTGTCACAAGTTTTACCTCTTCGGTTCTTTTAGTAACTTCCAACGGACCGAGTCTGAAAAACACGCAAAACCCAACTCGCTCGTCCAAATCTAAAACTTTTCCAATCCGGTTTGAACCCGAACTTGCATGTTTGGATGTAGAGCATTTTAAATCCATCGGGTTTGGAGGAGATAGGAATTTTTGCGCATAGTTTTGCAGAAACGTGGCTTGATAATAATTACTTCTTGAGTACAAAACAATCACACAACAATCTGAATACAATGATTTACGCCATTTAACCAAATAGAGGAGAGGTTTTATTACTTTGAGTAAGAAAGAGATTATACACCTAACATGGTATCTTCTTCTTGATTTGATCAATTAAAAAGTATAGCATCTCTCAGAATTAGACAAATTTAGTAACTCTCAATGCAAATGAAAGTATCTTTCTTTTGAGGTTATAACTCTAAAACATCTCTATGGTAGCCGTTGCATGTATAGTTTGAACACATAGCCTTGAAATTGTTTGCTGATGTGCCTTAAGCATCTTTGAAGTAGAGCAACAGCAGTAGATATCGATCTACGGACGATGGGCAGATCTCATAATGCGGAAATGGTAATAAACTTAGTGCATCCACTAGTAAAATAGGGGGTTGCCCCTACGGATATTGGAATCCGTAGGGGCAGATTTAACTTGGCCCTACGGATTAATCCGTAGGGCTAAAAGGTTGCCCCTACGGGCCCAGACGTCCAAGAATAAAAATATTAATTCTTAATTTGGTGTTTGCCCCTACGGAGCTGCAAACAAAGGACCTACGGGTATATCCATAGGGGCAACTAAATATCGATTTAATAAAGGCACAGATCGATCGCCTACGCTCACTTTCTTTCTCTCTCTCGATCGCGCGTGAGAAAAATCCCCAAATCGCCGCCGTTCTCCTCGTTGCCACCGCCGTTCTCGTCGCCACCGCCGTTCTCGTCGCCACCTCCGTTCAGGTGAGTAAATCTTGAGGTAAATTAAAGAATTTTTTGATTATTTTGGGCTTAGGGTTCATGGTTGGGTCTGGGGTTGCGCGCGCGAGTTGGGGTTCGGCAGGGGTCGCGATCGGGGTCGGGGTCGGGGTTAGGGTTAGGGTTAGGGTTGGGGTTCGGCTGCTGCTGGGGCTGGGGCTGGGGTTAGGGTTTGCCTTAGGGTTGGTGTTGGGGTTTAGCTGGCCGCGCTGGGGTCAGGGTTAGGTTGGGGCTGGGCTGGGCTGGGGCTGGGGCTGGGGCTGGGGCTAGGGTTAGGTGGGGTTAACACGTGGGGAGTTGGAAAAAAACAAGAAAATGAAAGAGTAATGAATGTGAGAAATTAAGAATGAGAACACTTGCACAACAAATTTGTTGACAAGAAAATGAGAGTGTAATGAATGTGAGAAACTAAGAATAAGAACAATTGCACAGAGAAAGCTATGCTTGACTAGAGGGGATGGTTCTATGTGCTTTTAGAGAGCAACTTGGGGTTAGGGTTAGGTGGATTGATGACAACAAAATACCATAATTTATAACTATATTACTCATCTAATGTGTATGGCATGTGAAAGCTAGATGAAGGTCGAGGCAAGCACAACAAATTTGTTGGATGGGACAATATCAATAGGAGCTCAATGCTATTTGGAAAAATAATAATTCAAAGACATAGTGGAGTTTCCGATTGGTGGCATGGACTAGTTTGATGTATGTAGTTGGTTTGATTTATGAAAAAATGGAGAGACAACATGCATGTATGCATATAGGTAATATCTGCCAATATGCCATATCCAGACCGCAATCTATTTTTGCCTATTGGCTAATATGAAAATATCGGCCCGCGTATATGACATAATCAAAATTGTTAAATCTTGATACGGTTTGTGTTTCGTTTTTTTATTTATCAGTTCTATCAATGTTGCGTATAACGCTTTATGATATCAGTATCCTACATTTGTAGTTTTAATTGTTGATTGTTATAGATGAATACCATTGCAATAATAGTTTTTGGTTGATGAATGCTATTGCAATGTAGGATGATCAGTTCTATCAATCTTGATCTCAATGGCTTAAAATCATGTTACACATACAACACGAATGCACAACAAACGCATAATTAGAGAGCGACTCGAGATATTCAGGTTAAAACTAATATATGATACTCGATGATAATATGAAACCTTCATATTCCCATCGATACTCATATATGAAACTAAAAGCGCCACTTAGTCCCCGTCTATCGGTTAACATAAGTGCGATGCTCGTCGTGACCTAGAACTATACGAAGGTTGTTAAATATCGGACAGTATAGCTCGATACTAACAACCGTCGTATAGTCTACGCGACGAGAAAATTCAATCGTATGGTAACCATAGATTTGTCCCGTGTGGACAAGTTAAGAATGTATAAAGCAAACGCCTTCATTCACTTGTGTTTTCATCCGTTTCGAGATATTTCGTCGGTACCTTTCCGCTGGTTCTCCGTGTACAAAGATAGATTAGATGTTCATTTCAACGTTGTTTCACAGCTTTGAAATGATTATCTATTCTATTACAGTGTACTCGGAGAACAGCGGGGAGGTGCTGCCGAAATTTACTCGAAACGGTTGAAAGCACAAGTGATGGGCGTTCGCTCTATACATTCTTAATAGGATAGAAGCCTACCCCCGACAGCCGGAACACACACATACAACAAGAATACACAACAAACGCATAATTAGAGAGCGATTCGAGATGTTCGGATTAAAACCAAAATATGATACTCGATGATAATATGAAATCTTCATATTCCCATCGATACTAATATATGAAACTAAAAGCGCCACTTTGTCCCCGTCTATTGGTTAACATACGTGCGATGCTCGTCGTGACCTAGAACTATACGAAGGTTGTTAAATATCGGACAGTATAGCTCGATACTAACAACCGTCGTATAGTCTACGCGACAAGAAAATTCAATCGTATAGTAACCCATAGATTTGTCCCGTGTGGACAAGTTAATAATGTATAAAGCAAACGCCTTCATTCACTTGTGTTTTCATCCGTTTCGAGATATTTCGTCGGTACCTTTCCGCTGGTTCTCCGTGTACAAAGATAGATTAGATGTTCATTTCAACGTTGTTTCACAGCTTTGAAATGATTATATATTCTATTACAGTGTACTCGGAGAACAGCGGGGAGGTGCTGCCGAAATTTACTCGAAACGGTTGAAAGCATAAGTGATGGGCGTTCGCTCTATACATTCTTAATGGGATAGAAGCCTACCCCCGACAGCCGGAACACACACATACAACAAGAATACACAACAAACGCATAATTAGAGAGCGATTCGAGATGTTCGGGTTAAAACCAATATATGATACTCGATGATAATATGAAACCTTCATATTCCCATCGATATTCATATATGAAACTAAAAGCGCCACTTAGTCCCTGTCTATCGGTTAACATACGTGCGATGCTCGTCGTGACCTAGAACTATACGAAACTTGTTAAATATCGGAAAGTATAGCTCGATACTAACAACCGTCGTATAGTCTACGCGACGAGAAAATTCAATCGTATGGTAATCCATAGATTTGTCCCGTGTGGACAAGTTAAGAATGTATAAAACAAACGCCTTCATTCACTTGTGTTTTCATCCGTTTCGAGATATTTCGTCGGTACCTTTCCGCTGGTTCTCCGTGTACAAAGATAGATTAGATGTTCATTTCAACGTTGTTTCACAGCTTTGAAATGATTTTCTATTCTATTACAGTGTACTCGGAGAACAGCGGGGAGGTGCTGCCGAAATTTACTCGAAACGGTTGAAAGCACAAGTGATGGGCGTTCGCTCTATACATTCTTAATAGGATAGAAGCCTACCCCCGACAGCCGGAACACACATATACAACAAGAATACACAACAAACACATAATTAGAGAGCGATTCGAGATGTTCGGGTTAAAACCAATATATGATACTCGATGATAATATGAAACCTTCATATTCCCATCGATACTCATATATGAAACTAAAAGCGCCACTTAGTCCCCGTCTATCGGTTAACATACGTGCGATGCTCGTCGTGACCTAGAACTATACGAAGGTTGTTAAATATCGGACAGTATAGCTCGATACTAACAACCGTCGTATAGTCTACGCGACGAGAAAATTCAATCGTATGGTAACCCATAGATTTGTCCCGTGTGGACAAGTTAAGAATGTATAAAGCAAACGCCTTCATTCACTTGTATGATGCGCCCACGAAACGAAAAAGGTTATCAGTAATGTTATATTATTACTTCACATTACGCTCTATACATATATAGTCAATACTTTTAATGATTGTCTAATGCGTCCACGAACCGTTTATCTAGATTTGATGACGATGTCGGGAGCAGCGAGGGGCGGCAGGAGCTCCAGCCGCGGCAGAGGCAGAGGCAGAGGCAGAGGAAGAGCGGTTCTGCCGCCCGGAGAGCTCCGTAGGGAGCTTCAGAGGGCCGGTCTTGCACCTAGATCGGAGACCCCTTCGGATGCCTCCTTCCGTGTGGATTTTGCCACACCTCCAGGTATACTGCACGCATATCCATTTTGAATGTAATATTACAGATATTCATGCCTGTTTATGTCAAAATTACTTATACTGTCAATGTTTGATTGTCTAGTTGTTGGTGATGCGTCCACATCTGGGACAGAGGCCACCCCCGCTCCTCCAGGTATGTTTATATATCATATAGTGTATGTATATTGATTTAGAATGCTATATCATAAATACACACATTCCTTTTGCTCTTACTTAGCAATTTTTATTATTGTCTAGCTATAGGTGGTGACACCACCGCACTTGCAGGTATGTTTATATATCCTATAGTGCATGCATATTGATTTAGAACGTTATATTATTGATCTACACATTCTTTTTACAATTACTTATATAATCTATTTTTAATTGTCTAATTATAGGTGGTGCGTCCACATCTTCCGCAGGGGCCACTCCTGCCGCTTCCATACCCTCCGCATCGTCTGCAGGTTAGTATGAATAAATTTATAATATTTACTCATTTTACATATGCTCTATAGAATAAATATGAACTTCATGGAAATTTAGCGTCGATGTTTATTTTCTAGTTGGAGGGGATGCGTCCGCATCCGGGACCCCGGTTGTTCCTCACCGGAGGAACTATCGTCCCGCTCGTGCTGCTGCCCGGGCTCAGGCTCGTGCGATAGTCACCGGAGGTATATATCACACTTGAATTTTCATTTAACCTTGATTTCATAATACAACTTTGTCATATTATTGATTGTCTTGATATTTCGTGCAGACGCAGGGCTTCCCCATCCCCAGAGGGGGACTCGAGGCCCGAATCAGTCCCATAGGCTGAGGCCTGACAGAGCTAGGGGGAGGCAGCATTCCCCCCTTTTTTTTACCCTTGACTATCGCTATACCGGTCCTCATGCCGAGAGGATCGGCCGGTATTTGGGGGACGAGAGCCGGCTCGTGAAGAACTATCCACTTCACGTTGAGTGGGGCGAGCAGCACCAGCGCTCATTCGCCCTCTTCTTTGATCAGGCTCGGGTATGTATTAATATATATTTTCATTTGATCTATCCAATATATTTATTATTAACACTTGCAATCTAATAACAATGTTTTTTGTATTTTAAGTTGGATTACGATTTTCAGCCTGTAGCCGACCCTGATCATCCGGGGAGGGTGCTCGACCTTCATGCTCTGTACAATGGCCTGATGAAGAACATGCAGGCCAAGGTCCGATACAACGGGAATGAGCTGAAGGCCGACTGCTACTCCCTGTGGATGGCGACCCCCGAGGCAGAGAGAGCGGCCCTCCTATCTACTCCGGCGTTTGCGAGAGTCGACGTAGAGACATGGCCTCTATTGTGCGCTTATTTCGACTCCCAACGCAAACAGGTATGTATTTTAAATGTAATTCATTATTTATGATATAATTTATTTCTTTGTGTTTCTTAATTAGAAAACTAAATGTTAATGCGTTGTGCAGAAACAGGCCGCTCAGAATACAGAGAACAGGAAGTCGGCGAAGAGGGGTCGCCCCACTTACACAGGTGGCTCGAGGAACATTACTCGAGCCATGGAGTTATCGGTAAATTACAATAGACTGACGTTTGTGATATTCTGCAATATTAAGAGTTATTTTCTAATATTTCTAATATTAAGAGTTACTTTCTAATATTGCAGACATCTCGGACCGTGGCGTCAGGTGGTACACCGAGCGTGCTGTCCGCATATCTTGCCGTCCACGGCACCTCGACAGATCCCGCCACGGGCGAGGTTCGATATCCCGACGTCGCTACCCAGGAGTACTGCGTAAGTGTTAATATTTTTTCTACCCAAATTTGAAATTTTTGTTTTGGAAGGTTCATGTTTAAATCTTATACTTATACTTTACTGCTTAATGTGGGTGTAGGAGCGGGTGGTTGAGCAGGCCCAGGCCTCGGGGATCGATTTTACCGGACAGAGCGATCCGAAGCTGCTGACCCCAGTTCTGGACGCCGCACACGGAGGGCACCACGGAGGTTGGGAGAGAGGCCGAGGACTGGGCCCTAGCAGGGCCCATATGATGTTGGACTCCACCCCGGCGGTTACTTCCTCCATCTCCGGTGACCGACGTGTCCATCAGGAACTGGAGAGCTTGAGGGCCACCGTTCAGGAGTTGAAGGAGATGCTGGTATGTATACTGCTTTATAGTAAAATATCATGTCATATTATATAGATATCAACATATCCATAATTAGTACGTAGCTTGAGCTTATTTGGTTTTAGACTTAAGTTTGATTAATCATACATACAGATGTAATTAAAATAAACAACAAACTAGATATCCAAACGGGGTTTTGAAATAACTTAATAATGATACGAATTCGAATAATACACAGTTTTTACACGCTTATTACACACGTTAGGTCCAGACGCGACAGGGTACATCGTCCGAGCCTCCACATGCATCTCCTTCGGCTGCGGCTCCGCAAGCCACTACATCGGCTGCGCTTCCGCAGACAGCTCCTGTAGCTCCACCGCCCACTCAGACTCCCGCAGCCGCGGCTCCGCAAGTGACTACCTCGACGGCAGCTGCGCAGACCACATCACCAGCTCCACAGGCCGCTCAGACTCCCGCTCGTGCCGAATTGCAGAGTTTATTGACCGAGGAGCAGGCGCGCGTTATTCTATCGTTATTCAGAGGTGGAGCTGGACCGAACTAGGGTAGCTTTTTGGTTCTTATTTTTTGAAACATGTATTTATTTATATCATACACATTGTACTACATTTTGAAACGATATCGATATTGGTTTATATTTATATCATATTCAGTTTTTGGATTTCTTTTGTATATTATATGCGTGAGATGTGATTATGAATACTGCGATATATGTTGTGTGATGATTATTTTTATATTTGATTGATGTATATATTATTGTGCACAGGGCGGGAAAAAATCAGGCAGCACTTTTTTAAAAAAAAAATACAGACAATATGTACCTACGGATTAATCCGTAGGCATACATGTTGCCCCTACGGATATATCCGTAGGGGCAAAATGTCAGCAGTAACTGATATTTGCCCCCTGATCTCAGTACCAGGGGTTGGAAGTGCCCCTACGGACATATCCGTAGGGGCTACAGCCTCTCCCCTACGAAGATATCCGTAGGGGCAAAATATCAGGATTCCTGATATTTTGCCCCTACGGATAGGTACCGACGCAGTTATCCGTAGGGTATATAACTTGGACCTACGGACATATCCGTAGGTACACTTAAAATATTAAAAAAACCCGTAAATAATATAATTTTTTTTACCCTACGGCTTAGTCCATAGGGACACTAGGACCTACACAGAAATCCGTAGGGGCAAGAATTTGCCCGTAGGGGCAAGTTCAGGGCCTCAACTTGCACCTGCGGCCTTTGCACCTACGGGGTATTTTTTCGCCCCTACGTATATATCCGTAGGGGCAGTGGTTTGCCCCTACAGATAAATCCGTAGGGGCAACCCTTATTTGTAGTAGTGATCAGGGAACAAAGAGCAAATATCTAGAAATTTACTTTATTCAAAACAAAAAAATAATACAAAATAAAACCCTAGCGTCTTTAAATAGGCAAACCAAATAATAAAAGATTATCAAAAATCCCTAAAACGAAATACATTTAAATATTTAAAATAAACCCTAAAATTCGATATTATCTAATATGCCATTTAAATAATTCAAATAAACCATAAAATTCGAGATTATCTAAATTAATTGACGTAGAGAGATAGACTGAAAAGAATTAATTGAAGATTTAATCGAGATTTGGAAGAATAATGCAGAGCAGATCGCAGAAGAATATCTATTTCGTTTGGATCAAAAGAAATCTAAACGAGTAGATGTGGTTTATTTAAATAATTTAGATAATCTTGAATTTTAGGGTTTATTTAAATTATTTAAATACTATATGAAAATAATATCGAATTTCAAGGTTTATTTTAAATATTTAAATGTATTTTGTTTTAGGTTTTTTTGGTAATATTTTATTATTAGGGTTTGCCTATGTTGGAGTAAAAACATAAGTCCTAAGAACTCTAAAATCTAAATGAATACTTCATGTCAAAGGCATGTCATGTGATCAAGATTTCGATCAGATAAAGCTCAAAAATGAGGTGGGGCCCTCCAATTTAGGGGGGCCTCCTTAAAAACAACTCAGAAATGAGTTATTCTATTACATCCCGATTGGGATGCCACCTCCTGAGCTCGGGAGACCATAATTAGGATATCCTGACATTAAATAGGGTCAAGTCCTTCTTCTCCAGAATAGATTTGATCTATTCTTCAAGAGATAATGTGGGGATTTACACCCCTCCCCCACTTTACTTGATATATAGGGTGTAGTTATACACTACTCCCCAGTTACAGAGAGGTATAAATTTCCCTGGTGAGCAATTGATGAAAGGATTGAACTATTTTACCTTCGAAGCTCTTGAACTTTAAATTAAAGTTCTTTCTAAAGAGGAAGTAGGCAGAGGAAAAAGAAGAAGATGAAGGTGAGAACATGGAATGGGATAATCCCATTCCTTCATCTTTTCTATCTCTCTGCCACTTTATCTCTCTCTGGCTAGAGAGAGGATGATGCATTAGTTTCCGACTCATAATAAAAGAGTTTAAAAGCTATGACCATGGCTTTCACAGTGAAAGATAAAGACCCAGAACACAAAAGTGTTCTTGACTCCTCATGAACTGAACCAAGAACATGGATCATCCCATATCCTGCATATTTGAGAAAAAGGTCACCATATTTCCTAACATATAAATAGAAATTGATAAGCTATTTCTTGAAAAACAAAGGTCAAAACCCTATGTTCTTTAATTTAAACAGAAATAGTGAATAGAACATTCTATTCACTCTGAGACACAAGTATGTGTCTCTAAAATCATACGAATTGAAATCTCATTCATTTCTTAAGACATGAAAATATGTCTTTAGGATATCTGTGAACAGGAAAACCATGCTCATCATTTCAGACATGAAATACATGTCTAATTCATAATCTATGTATAGAAAAACCCCATACATGAAGCATGAAAATCATGTCTCTTGATAATGTGGATAGAGAAACCCAATTCATTTTCAAACATAAACATGTCTGATATGTCTGACATAAAAGACATATCTGAATTGAATACTCCATTCATGTCTTGAGACATGAAAGATACGCCTTCAAGACATGTGAATAGGAAAACCCTATTTTCAATCTACTTGTGAGTAGGAATATCCCATTCACTTATCAGACATGCAAAGACATGTCTGTCTCAGAGAATGCAGTGCCAAAAACACTGTATTTATCATCTTAACATGACCCAAAAGTCATGTTTTCACTCTTAAACAAAAATGCATGTGTTCGTTTTGCACAAACTACTAAGAATGACATCATATATTCTCATTATGTACAAGAAACTCAAATAAATGAGTTTCATCCAAAGAAACTCTAAAGAGTTTTCCAACTTGTCTTGAGCAGTCTTCGGGAGGCCCCAAAACAGCCTCTCGGCTGCTTCGGGACACCCTCCCGGTCTCTCAGAAGGCCATAAATTAGCCTCCCTAAGACAGAAACATCTCTATTTCTATGCTTATGGTGTGGATCTGACCTGGGGTGTCCTACTCAAAGTCCAAACAGAGGCAGAAAGGACCCTACCCAGGGTGTCTCATTCACACATGACTGGTGTGGATCTCATCTAAGGTATCCCACTTGCATTTCAAATGAAATGCCATCTACATTCCAAATGAAGTGGTGTAGACCCCATCCGGGGTGTCCCACATATAGTGATGCGGTTCCTACATTAGGCCAGTGCCCAACAACTTTTACCAAGTTGACACTAAAATACCCCCAAGTATTTCAATGAAAATATCAAAGGAGAATCCTATGTAATTTTACATTCTTTCGCAATGCAATATGTAACTTGCATTCAAGTTGTATATAAACACGAGCAAAATGAATAAAATATACATTCTTTTGTTTAATTTGTGTTTTGGTTTACTTTACTGCTATATATATGATTTCCTATCTAAAATGATGCGATTTGAAGCAAGCTAGGTGG
Source organism: Agapanthus africanus (assembly GCA_030015575.1). Taxonomy (NCBI): domain Eukaryota; kingdom Viridiplantae; phylum Streptophyta; class Magnoliopsida; order Asparagales; family Amaryllidaceae; genus Agapanthus; species Agapanthus africanus. The sequence continues at coordinate 444,172,600 of JASDDO010000019.1, read as the reverse complement.
TATCCTGTCCAGGTGCATCCTGAGATAATAGGGTGTAATTAACGACATACACTTACGGTGTTGGAAGTATCGAATTTATGACCTTTTGGTCAATTTCTAAAACACTAAATAACTTGTTTTCCTACCTTTATTTCAACGTTCAAGCGTTGGGGGTTCTGAAGAGGGTAAACAAAAACGACGACTCCACCGGGAACATTTACTTCTCCTTAGCTCATCCTAAATTGCATGGCTTTGTGTGTTTCATCCCGGAACCCCTAGTCGACGGAACCCAGAAGATTCGCAGACCAGTGCCTTTACCATTGGGCTATTACATGCACAATAAAGATAACGCTCACTAAGTCTGGACATCGGTTTATTCGCAGCTATATCGTGCATGCCTCTATGGCAACATTACATAACTACTGAGGCCTAACCAATCACTTTAGAAAAGGCCATTCTATCTTGTGGTCCACTAATGCTATAACGGCTATCCCTTTTTTTAGGATTAATGGCTTACAACAACAACAATATTCCATCATCCGCTGAATTTGCAGTAGCGGCCAAGATCGCCAGAACAACGTTCATGATAACGGGGGCTAACCCTAAATTCGTTATGTCCTCTGCAGGACTTGTAGGGTATGATTCAGAAGTATGCCCCTTCGGCACCATTAATGACTTCCTGGCGCTGCAAGCGGGACAGGGGAGCGCTCGGTCCACAAAGCAAAAGACGAGTCGCCTGGCAACTCAACCAACGTCTTCAACTTAAAGGCCGATACAACCAACTCAAACCGGGCCTGAGAAAAGGCCGGTCTCCAACTAAGTCACTCCCGACTTCCCTTCCCTATCAAGGAGGGCTACCCGACATGTTCTAGACGGAAAGGTGGTTTTCAATGACTCCACTACTATTTACAGGGGTCAACTGCTTGCAGTGCCAGCTCCCCGTTTAGGAACCAAATGAAATTCTGTGTTCAAGAGACTTTCAATCACTCAGGAACCCCAGCAAGATCCCCAAGAAGACAAGGGCATCTTCTTCAGGGTGGGCTACTTCGCTGCTCCATCCTACGCCAAAAAGGTGGGTCCTCTCGCAATGCGAGAAGAAGGCCGCAAGAAGAGCCCGAGAAGAGGACACTCACCTCATTTTTCAGAACACACGAGTGGCTATATTGCCCATCAAAACTCATTCTCACCCCTTCTAATAGCTGCGAGTTCAGCCTAGACGGGATGTACTGATTGGTGCATTTTAATGCATATTTAATATCCACATTTATCTTTAATTTAGCACATTTAATGTTGCGCAAAAGTATTTTGTGATATTTGCAGATGATAGGGACTTAGTTGCAAAAAGAGAAGAAAAGATACTAATATGTGCGGTTCACGTCGCTAAAATGAGTTAAAGAAGAAACAAAGACGCACGGAACATATTTACAAAGATGTGAAGAGTTTAAAAGGACCAAATCAACGCAAGGAAGATACAGACAAAAGTAGGGCATACTCGCTCAAATTAAATCGGTGGTTTAGCCGATCGTACCGGTTAATTAGCCGGCCCGCTTAGGCCAAATTTTGTTTTTGGTTTTTGTGAATTTATGGTAATCCTGTTGGTACCCTATATTTTATTAAAAGACTATTTATAAGTATCGAATACAGAGGGCAAAAAGTATCTTTTATTTTATTTTTGGAGGCTAGGGTTTTCAAGAGCAAGATCTAGGGTTGTAAACAATTCAACTTCTATTTTTATTTATTTATAATATCTTCTTTTAATTATTATTGTCTTATTTTTATTTTCATAGATAGCTAAATTTTCTATCTAGTGTTTAGATGAAATTGAATTTATGATTGGTGATTTTTTAGTGATGTTCTAGTTTTACTTTCATGATCTTAATGACGAATATTTAATGATATAAATTAGTTCTTTATTTGCAATTCTGATAAACTAGATAGATTGGTGAGTGATCGACGACCATGAGGTTTCTTCAAGGAAAGAATACGCATTGCTGATAAACTAGATAATTTAATGATCGATAGACAACCATGAAATTTATCTAGGGAAAGTAAAATTCATATTTTATTATTTATATTCGATCTAGTTAATTATAGTTAGTCTTGACTAGTCGATAAATATAGATAGATTTTTTCTTGACAACCATTAGGTCTTCCTAGTAGAAGATTAGATCAATTTAATTCTAAATTCACCAGCAATTAATCTTTATAATAATTATTTTCTCTTTTGATATTGATATTCATTATAAAGGTGGAAATAAACAGAAAGAAAAACATTTTTATTTAATAACAACATGATTAGGTTTAATAGATTCAAAAACCCTAGGTTTTTCACTATTTATATTTTTACCATTTTTATTTTGCTTTAATTATTTTCCTTAATCCTTGCAATTTACTTTCTTAATTATTGCATTTAATTCATTAGGTTAATTATTTCAAATCAAGTTATCTCCTTTAATTTGCTTAATTCAACTAAAATCACCATCCTCTATATGGATTGACCCACAAGTGATATATCGATTGACCGTATACTTGCGGTATAAATTTAAGACTAAGAAATATCCCATCAAGTTTTTTGGCGCAGTTGCCGGGGAGGACAGTTGCAAATTTTTCGAATTATTTTCTTTTCTTACTTTTTATCTTTATTTTACTTTGTTTATTTTAAATTTGATTTCAGGAAATTTGGAGCTGCAGAGAGCAACTTAGCGACAAATAGAGACGGAGGAAAAATACAAAAGCCCTAAATCCTAAACTTCTTGGCTACACCGCTGGGCCCACTGACGACTTCGCCGCCACATCAACACCATTTGTGCTAATTTTTTTTGGTATCTGTAGGATTTTGGATTCTCCGTTATTTTCTAATTTTATTTTGTGATGAAGTGTCAAGAGTGCCAGCATAACAAAGAAATTCCATAGCACTTTCAACTTTCGATTTGCAACGATTCTTTCTTCCGAAGGCTTTGGTAAAAAATTTTGGCTGTGGCTAGACCACAGACAAATCTTAGATCTAAATTGTAGGTTGTAAGTTTTCAATTTTCTGCTTTTAGTAGAATAAATTTTAGTTAAGTCTTAATTTTAGTCTTTTATTTTTTGCATTTTTAATTTTATAAAAAAAATAAAAAAGAATATAATTTATTATATTCTTACTTTTCTGGTGTATGCAAATTTGGGGTCGGGACGACAAACATCGTTTAGTTCATTTAGAAAAAGAACACACAGCGGGTGATATGGTCCCCGCTGCATCTACACTACATGATAGATATTATCCTGCTCATACCTTTTTATCTTCCTGCATTGTGTTGCCACCCACCGTTGGTGACAACTACGAGATTAAATCTGTCTTCATAAATTCTCTTCCCAAATTTCATGGTCTTGAATATGAAAACGCCTACGTCTTTATTCGGGAATTTGAGGACCTTTGCCAAATGCTAAAATTCAAGCAATTAAATGCTGATACAGTAAAAGTTAGGCTCATACCTTTTGCACTCTCCGATAAAGCTAAACATTGGATTTATAGTATTCCCACCAACATTATCCACAATTGGGAGGAGTTCACTAAAACTTTCTTAAAGAAATTTCACCCCCATTTAAAAATAGCTAAGTTTAGAAATGAAATTAGGACCAATCGTCAAATTGGGAGAGTCTTTTTGGAGATATTTTGAACGGTTTAAAGACCTCCTAATTAAATTTTCACATGCATGGAGCTTTCTGGAAGAGTTATCTGATAATACCATACAATGAGAAAGCACAAACGAGACGGCGGTAACTACATCAAAAGGAGGATGCACGTCGTGGAGGCTTATATCGGCATAGAAGCAAAGTTAGCTACTATAATGCGCAAGTTGGAAACGATGGAAATAACTACCACACTATCCCATATAAATCAAGCTAGTCTGCATCTTGTTTAAACTGCCATGGTTTCAATCATCTTTCTGAAGAATGTCTTTTACTAGGAGGTCCTCAAGGTCAAGAATCTGTTAATACTGCATTACAAAGACCAAATAATAACCTGTATTCTTAAACATATAATCAAGATTAGAGGAGCCATCCAAACTTATCTTGGAAGTAAGGCTCGTATAATTCTAATACTGGCCAACAATTCCAAAATCAAAAGGTGGCCGCCCGATCCAATCCTACCCAACTAATACACAAAACACCCTTCAAGAGTTTGGGAATAAGAATACGGGAGTCATTAATCTTGAGAAAGGACTTTGACACCTTTATGAAAACCTCTGGTCAAGCTATCTCTGCTAATGCTCGAGTTTTTATTAACATACAAAAGCAGTTGGCCGCTTTTATGCTAGCATCTGGTCAAGCCGTAACTGCCTTGAAATATAGATTAGCCGGATAGCTGCAGAAGTAGGAGAGATAGAGCGAGGCACTTTCCTAGTCAACATGTTACGAATCCTAAGGATACAAGCACGAATCCTGTGCAAGCAAATGCTATTACTATTAGATATGTAAGCCCTAGAGGCCTGTATAATATAGGATGCTAGGCATGTATATGTACAGAAACAATTTTTGCTCGAAATGATAATTTGCTATCTGGTTTATCTTCATCTTAACGTATGATGTGTTGTATTTCATATCTTTATATACATGTTGATGAAGCCCTTGGGATTATGCTTGACTACCAGGATTATGATGTAGATCATACTAGTGGGGTCTGGGCAGTCTATAAGTGTACCTTTAATAGTTCCTAGTCGAGAGTATATCGAGACAGGGCATCGATATTACCAGAGTAGACTGGTGTGTACGTTTCTTGACCCTGAAGGCGATGGTTGATCCTACAGCCATTGGTTTTTGACATCAAAGACTGTACACAGGTGCTCATTGGAGAATGGGCACACCGAACAGGACTCGCTGAGAACTCCTAAATGGTATATATACTTATTGTCAGATAGCAGTTCTCTGGTGACACTTGTACAGGTTAGCCTGTAGACCCGAGATCGTCATAGTGTCTTGTGTGGTTCCCATTGTGCTTTGATTTCCTCCCTACCACGGCTCTACTGAGTCGTGCAAACAGGTGGATTTTGGGTACAGTCCCGAATCGCATGGAGGCAGTGAGCGATAGGAGGGGTTTCGTCTCTCCCGGTATAGGGAGTTGATGTCGCGCTATACTTGATCGGCCATAACAGCAAATCCCTGGCCAGGGTTCTCGAGATTTACTGATAGTGTTATCAGTAGTTTCTCGAACCTTTATGGGCCGTAAATCGGCATGACTTATAAAGTTACTAGGATCTGACATTTACCACCCCTAGACTTCATATGCGACGTATCAGAAGAAGAGACCGGACTGTACGATAAGTGTTGCTTACAGGCTCGTTAAGGTTGTGATGAGTTCGCTCATCGGCCACCTTTTCGTCATGTACCTGGGTAGCCGTTACGCATAGCTAGTGCCGCTGACGTGCTTGTGGTTAAACCCATTGCCAGCGTACTGTCGAGTCTTAGAGTCTCACACAGGGTTCCCTCATTCAGACGAAAGATGTAGAGGCCGTAAGTTGTTACGGCGGCCGTAAGTTGTTACGGCGGCCGTAAGTTGTTACGGCAGGGTTTTGATCATGTTCGTGTAATTATTACCGGAATAATGATCGGAAGGATAATACTGGTAGGCTTTGGTTTAAGCTGGATACCGGTATTATATTATTGGATTATTTGTTTTTGTATTTTTCGGAATTCGGATACTGGTATACGTATACGGTATACGGAAGAGGGGTATTCTTGTAATTGTTACAAGAATACCTTCTAGAAGGTGCCACCTCATAATTACATTATTTATTTTGTGAAAATAAATAAATGAGGTAGAAATTAAGAAAGTCCAAGCATGGTTGAATGAATATGTTGTTTTATATTTTATTCATTTGGTGTTACTATTGAAGCATGATGCTAATTTTATAATGTATGATTCAATTATTTCATTTATGCCATATCTAATTTCCATGCTTGAATTTTCTCTTTATCACAAACACTTTCCCTCTCCTTCTTCTCTCCTCCTCCTTCATCCTAAGCTTTACACTTCACATGTGATGTGAATTAAAAACTTAGGGTTAAAGATAATCTAATACACTAATCTCTACATCATCCTAGTGATCTTTTCTAGCAAACTTGGTCTCTAGGTTAAACTCTTGTGAAGAGTTTGTAGCTTGCACGATAGCTCTCGGGTGGATCATCTAGGTCTTGAGGTGGCCGGAGATCTAGGACATCGGCAACATCCAAAGGAGCTAAGGAGTTCATCAAAAGAGAAGACAAGGAGCAAAGGAGTTGCATTAAAGAGAAGACCCGAAGGACCGTATTATCAAGGTATAATCCCTAACATTGTAGATACGATCTCTAGTTAGGGTTTTTTAGTTATGGTTTAGACAAGATCTTGGGTTAAATACGTGTTGTATGCAAAGAAATTTTTCGTTTATCGCTTCCGCCGCCTCACAAGAGTTGTGGGAGCATGCAACATGCACTAACATGGTATCAGAGCCTAGCTAAACCATAACTAGTTAGTTAGCCGAAGGTTAGAACTTCGATCAATGGTTTTTTCTCCCCAAAACACATTTTCTGCCCTGCTTGCTGTCGAATTTTTAAAGTAATCAAAAAATCATTTCAGGGGTCTTAAATATACGTGTAGGGTTTTCTAAGCATACTGTTGAAAAATGAGACCCTAACTCGCCAGGAACGCCGCGGATCCGCGGCCAAACTCAGTGTTAGGCCGTGGATCCACTGTCTAGTCGTGGCAGAGTTGACTCATTTTCTGCAGTGTGTTTAAAATGAGGAAATATGCTTTCTGGGATATCTGGATTCTATACAAAGTTGTTTGTGTACTGGATCGTGACAAGTGTTGACACAAGTTTTAAATCATCGATCGAAATTCTAAGTGTTTGGCTAATCGGGTTTGCTGTTTTTCGATATGTGTTAGAAACGTCCATTAATTGCTATATGACGATTAGTGGGGGTTGCACATATGTATATCATGAGATGGTATGTGTATATGAATATGCTGGATCGTCGTGATGAATGGCCGGAGGATGTGAGAAGAGCGTTTTTCTTTTCTTTCATTCAACGTAATTTGCAAAAAGCAATGTAATATTATTTTGCGGGGCACATCCGGGTTGAGATTGTAGCCACCGTTATATAATTTCTTTTTACTGTTTTTGCTCCTAGGATAGACCCAAGGTGGGGTGCACAAACTACCGGGTTTTCGAAGTGCCGAGTGGCCTACTCACTTTGTTGAGGGAGGTTGCTTCACTTCGGGAATTTAGCAGGTAGTTTGTCGCACCCGTAGGGGTCTAGGGTGGGGTTTTGGCTAAGTCATCACGACCGTGGAACCCGTCTTTCATTAAGGGCTTGAATGAAATACGGAATTCCTAGTATATCCAATGTATTCATCTGTGATCTGAAATGGATATATTTATATATGAGATATATAATAAACGTTTCTTATGTTTGCACTCGCGCTAGTCCATCCCCCGCTCTGCCGTTAGTTAAGTAACCTAACGGTGCATGACGGGGCCCCGTGGCGAATGCGGATGGCATAAGCGTACGTTCTATTTTCGTTTCTTTTCTGTGATATTTAGGAAACGTAAATGATGGGACAACATTAATATGATCAATGTTAAGAAAAAGAAACCTAAAGATGCTGTAGAATCAATCTTTTTAAAATGTGTAACTCTAATTTTTGCTTTGCATAGTGGTGTTCTTGAATATCCTACACCTCATTCGATGAGGAAAGGGCCGAGATCCCTTCACCGAGAGTGACCCCTTTAGCGAAACTGGCAAATGTTACAAAGCACTCGATTTGATTTTATAGTTGATCTAATTTTTGCTTTGCATCGTGGTATTTACATATCCAGCACCTTATTTGATAAGGAAAGAGCCGAGATCCCTTCACCGGGAGTGACCTCTTTAGCAAGATTAGAAAAATGCTATAAAACCATTCGATTTTTAAAACTGGAGCTTAAACCACTCCTTCTCACTCGATTCTACAACGATATCAAGTTCAAAATGTTAAAGGTTTTCATAAAAACCATCCGTAGCCCTCCGCCATTTTAGGACGCAGAGTACTTAGTATTCGTGCCACGTTTGTTAACTATAGTTAAGGCGTGGTGTACGGTAGCTAAGTGATGTCTTCCTACAAAGCATTTGATGCGATCGATTAGGACATTCGTATGACTTTGTTGACCATAGTTAAGGGTCATGCGGGTGGATCTAAATCAATCCCGAAATGGCGGGTAAAACTTGGCCAGTGCTTATGATTTGTTGACTATAGTTAAGGTCATAAGACATTAGGGGTAAAAATTATATCGGGAATTTCAAGAGTTGAAATTTGCAATGAGATTGCATACCTTCTATATGATAGTTAGATCCTGATCCCACTGTGAGTAAAAGTTACTCCCGGGAGAGTTTTGCACTTTACAATTAGCTAATCCATCTAGAAAGGTGTCAACGGGGTTACGCCTATAGGAAAATGAGGTTTATTTTAATTAGGTCCATGCGAAAGCACGGGGAACCTCCCTCAGAGTATCGACACTGGCCTGGTCGACCGGTTAGCGAACTTATAGATCGCAATTAATTCTGGCTAGTTTTTATTTTAAAGGTTTGAAGGAAAATTTGATAAAAAGCAGTGGGAGACATCGATTAGATAAGATTAATAACCAATCAAATTATGCAAGAGCAATTGCTGAGTGTCTTCTTTTCTCTCTCCTAATGGCAGATACCTATGACGGGACTTAAGCTTTTATTAGACAAGAATAAACTCACGGGACCGAATTACAAAGATTAGCTAAGGAACGTAAATATTGCCCTGACCTATGATAAGGTCGGATACGTCCTGACTACTCCAGCCCCTCCTAGCCCAGGCCCTCATTCCTCAGTTGTGGATAAAGAAATCCGCAAGACATGGGATATAGACTGTGCAACAGCCAAGTGCCTCGCGCTTGCTTCTATGAACAATGAACATCCGAAGCAGCACGAGAAGATGGATGTTCAATCCATCTTTCTCCATACAAAGGAGTTGTATGGAGAGCAATCTCGTACTCTCCGATATGAGGCATCTCGAAAGTTGTTTCATATGCGGATGGCTACCGGCACGTCTGTAGGTGACCATGTATTGAAGATGATTGGACTTATCGAAGAACTTGAGGACCTGGGCTGGACCATGGAAAACGAACAGTATGTTAATATTGTTCTACAGTCCCTTCCCCTTGCCTTTGCTCAGTTCATTGTAAACTTCAACATGCACAACATGGAGAAGTCCTTACCTGAACTCCTCAATATGTTGAGGAGTGCAGAGAGCACGCTAAAGGTAGCGAAAACTACCGCTCTAATTGCTGGGCTATCTTCCTCTTCCATCCCGAAAGCCAAGGCCAAAGGAAAGAAGAAGAAGAATCCCATCAAGCCGAGAGGCGGAGTGAAAAAGGCATCGGGAAAGGACAAGAAAGGGGCTGCTGCGACAGGACGAGGGGAATGCTTCCACTGCCACCAGACTGGGCACTAGAAGAGAAACCGTGTTGGATACCTGGCCGACCTTAAGAAGAAGCATGTTGATGCTTCCACTTCAGGTGTGTTTGTAACAGAAAACTGTTTTTCAATTAACTCTGCTTCCTGGGTATTAGATACTGGGTCAGGATCTCACATCTGCAATTGTGTGCAGGGGATGAGAATTAGCAGGTTTTTGAAGAAATGTGATCACACTCTCTGGGTTGGGAATGGTTCCTCAGTACATGCTACAGCAGTGGGAGAGTATCACCTTGGTTTGCCGTCGGGTTGTATATTGGTTTTGAACCCATGTTATTTTGTACCTTCGATGTTATGTAATATTATATCTGTATCGTTGTTGGACAATGCTGGATATAATTTTGTATTACAATCTAATGTTATGAACATTAACCATAATCAAGAGTTGATTGGGTCTGGTACATTAAATAATGGGATATATGTCCTAAACTTGCATACAGTTTTCAATATACAACAGACAAACAAAAGAAAGGTTTCAGACATAAATGAAGCTTTCATTTGGCATTGTAGACTTGGTCATATTAACGAGACAAGACTAACCAAGCTACACAAAGATGGATATTTAAATCCGTTTGAATATAAATTTTATGCGACTTGCCAGTCTTGTATCAAAGGTAAAATGACCAAAACTCCATTTACTGGACACGGAGAGAGAGCTACTGAACTCTTGGGCCTCATACATAGTGATGTATGTAGACCAATGTCTACACATGCAAGAGGTGATTTTTCGTACTTCATAACTTTCACTGATGATTTATGGAGATTCGGGTACGCGTTCTTGTTGAAATGTAAGTCCGAAGCCTTCGAAAAATTCAAGGAGAATAAATCTAAAGTAGAAAAACAAACAGGCTTAAGAATCAAGAAACTTCGATCGGGTTGAGAAGGTGGGTATCTAAGCTAAGAGTTTCTAGATTTCCTAAAAGAGAATGGGATTCTCTCTCAGCTCACTCCTCCGTACACACCAAAGCACAACGGTGTATCGGAAAGGAGGAATCATACCCTATTAGATATAATACGATCTATGATGAGTGATGCTGAGTTACCAATATCATTCTGGAGGCACGCATTGGAGACTGCGATTTATCTATTGAATAGGGTTCCGACCAAAACTGTGTCTACCACTCCATATGGGATATGGTATGAGAAAAAACCATCTCTTAAAAGAGTTAAGATATGGGGTTGTCCGGCTTATGTGAAAAAGCAGAATCCGGACAAACTCAAGACACGATCGGTTTTTTGTAGATTTGTGGGATATCCAAAACACTCGTATGTATATCTTTTCTACCACAAGGAGGAACAAAGGGTGTTTGTTTCTCAGTATGCCATATTTTTAGAAAATGAATTTTTTACAAATGACACTGTTGGCAATGCAGTAGAACTGGAAGAAATTCCAGATACACAAACAATTACCGATGATTTGGTTGAACCTGAGTTTTCAATAGAACCTGACGAACCTCAGCCACTCCGTAGATCTAGTAGGACTTCTCGCCCACCTGATAGATACTACGGTTTTCTAATTGATGGTGATAGAGAAGATTGCATCATGGATGATGATGACCCTACTAGTTTTCAGCAAGCTATCACGAGTGGTGACTCAGTGAAGTGGCTGGATGCCATGAGATCCGAAATAAAATCCATCCACACCAACAAAGTATGGACTTTGGGGGTTGCACCTTCTGGAGTAAAACCCATAGGGTGTAAATGGATCTTTAAGAGAAAGATCGGTGTGGATGGTCAGATGGAGACCTATAAAGCTAGGCTGGATGCAAAAGGATTTCGTCAAAGACCAGGCTTGGACTATGATGAAACATTTTCACCAGTCGCGATGCTCAAATCCATTCGGATCCTGCTTACTATAGCTGCTCATTATGATTATGAGATCTGGCAGATGGATGTTAAAACGGTATTTCTAAATGGTGATTTAGAAGAATACGTTTTTATGGATCAGCCAGAAGGCTTCATTGATAGTACGAGCAGTGGAAAATCATGCAGGATGCTTAAATCAATCTATGGATTAAAGAAGTCATCACGGAGTTGGAACATCTGCTTTGATGATACAATCAAAGAGTTTGGTTTTATCAAAAATGTAGATGAACCATATATTTATAACAGGATTGTAGAGAGTACTGCTGTATTCCTCGTATTGTACGTGGACGACATTCTCTTGATAGGAAATGATATTCCTATGCTGCAATCAGTCAAACTATTCTTATCGCAGAGGTTCATAATGAAAGACCTGGGTGATGCCTCATACATTCTGGGGATTAAGATCTATAGAGAAAGATCTAAGAAATTATTGGGATTGTCCCAATCGAGATATATTGACACTATACTAAAGAGATTTAGTATGGAAGATTCCAAGAGTGGTAATATACCCGCTTGTCACGGGATCACCCTCTCTAAAGAGATGTCTCCAAAGACTGATGTGGAGAGGGCTCGCATGAGCATTATACCCTACGCTTCGGCGGTAGGATCTATAATGTATGAGATGTTGTGTACTCGACCAGATGTAGCTTATGCACTGAGTGCAGTAAGCAGGTAGCAATCCAACCCAGGGGAGAAACACTGGACTGCTGTGAAGAACATTCTGAAGTACTTGAGAAGAACTAAAAAAATGTTCTTGGTGTATGGTAACGGAGATCTCCAAATGGAGGGCTTTACCGACTCCAGCTTCCAGAGTGACAAGGATGATAGTAAGTCCATCTCAGGGTTTGTATTTACCCTAAATAGAGGGGCGGTATGTTGGAAGAGTTCTAAGCAAAATACCGTCGCTAACTCCGCGATGGAAGCTGAGTATATTGCTGCTAATGATGCCGCAAAAGAGGCAGTCTGGATGAGGAAGTTCATTTTTGAACTTCAGGTGGTTCTTTCCATTGCTAATCCAATACCTCTGTATTGCGATAACAATAGAGCCATGGCTTTGGCAAAGGAACCAAGGTCCCATCAGAAATCCAGATATATTTTGAGGCGGTATCACCTCATCAGGGAGATAGTGGATCGCTAGGACATCGAGGTACGGAGAGTAGACACGAAAGACAACACAGCAGATCCATTCACCAAGGCCATCCCTCAAGTCCAGTTTGAGAAACTGTTCGAGCTGTTGGGCAAGCGGTACGCCGGCAACTGGTTCTAGTGTAGACAGTGGGTACTTATTGCACCAACTACAGGCCTTAGTGAAAGTGGGAGATTTTTAGATATGTATGCCCTAGAGGCCTGTATTGTATAGGATGCTAGGCATGTATATACACAGAAACAATCTTTGCTCGAAATGATAGTATGCTATCTGGTTTATCTTCATCTTAACATGTGATGTGTTGTATTTCATATCTTTATATACATGTTGATGAAGCCCTTGGGATTATGCTTGACTACCGAGATTATGATGTAGATCATACTAGTGGGGCTTGGGCAGTTTATAAGTATATCCTTTAATAGTTCCTAGTCGAGGGTATATCGAGACAGGGCATCGATATTACAGAGTAAACTAGTGTGTACGTTTCTTGACCATGGGGGCGATGGTTGATCCCACAGCCATTGGTGTTTGACAACAAAGATTGTACACAGGTGCTCAATGGAGAATGGGTACACCGAACATGACTCACCGAGAACTCCTAGATGATATATATACTTATTGTCGGATAGCAGTTCTCTGGTGACACTTGTACAGGTTAGTCTGTAGACCCGAGATCGTCATAGTATCTTGTGTGGTTCCTACTGTGCTTTGATTTCCTCGCTACCACGGCTCTACTGAGTCGTGCAAACAGGTGGATTTTGGGTACAGTCCCGAATCGCATGGAGGCAGTGAGCGAAAGGAGGGGTTTCGTCTCTCCCGGTATAGGGAGTTGATGTCGCGCTATGCTTGATCGGCCATAACAACAAATCCCTGGCCAGGGTTCTCGAGATTTACTGATAAGTGTTATCAGTAGTTTCTCGAACCGTTATGGGCCGTAAATCAGCATGACTTATAAAGTTACTGGGGTCTGATATTTACCACCCCTAGACTTCATATGCGACGTATCAGACGAAGAGACCGGACTGTACGGTAAGTGTTGCTTACAGGTTCGTTAGGGTTGTGATGAGTACGCTCGTCGGTAACCTTTTCGTCATGTACCTGGGTAGCCGTTACGCACAGCTAGTGCCGCTGACGTGCTTGTGGTTAAACCCACTGCCAGCGTACTGTCGAGTCTTTAGAGTCCCACACAGAGGGTTCTCTTGTTCAGGCGAAAGATGTAGAAGCTGTAAGTTATTACGGCAGACGTAAGTTGTTACGGCACACGTAAGGTGTTACGGCAGGGTTTCGATCATGTTCGTGTAATTATTACATGAATAATGATCAGAAGGATAATATTAGTAGGCTTTGCTTTAAGCCGGATACCGGTATTATATTATTGGATTATTTGTACTCGTATTTTTCGGAATTCGTATACGGTATACGGAGGAGGGGTATTCTTGTAATTGTTACAAGAATACCTTCTAGATGGTGCCACATCTTAATTACATTATTTATTTTATGAAAATAAATAAATGAGGTAGAAATTAAGAAAGTCCAAGCATGGTTGAAAGAATGGGTTGTTTTATATTTATTCATTTGGTGTTACTATTGAAGCATGGTGCTAATTTTATAATGTATGCTTCAATTATTTCATTTGTGCCGTATCTAATTTCCATGCTTGAATTTTCTCATTATCAAAAACACTTTCCCTCTCCTTCTTCTCTCCTCCTCCTCCATCCTAAGTTTTACCCTTCACATGTGATGTGAATCAAAAGCTTAGGGTTAAAGATAATCCAATACACTAATCTCTAAATCATCCTAGTGATCTCTTCCAGCAAACTTGGTCTCTAGGTTAAACTCTTGTGAAGAGTTTGTAGCTTGCACGATAGCTCTCGCGTGGATCATCTAGGTCTTGAGGTGGCCGGAGATCGAGGACATCGACAACATCCAAAGGAGCTAAGTAGTTCATTAAAAGAGAAGACAAGGAGCAAAGGAGTTGCATTAAAGAGAAGACCCGAAGGACCGTATCATCAAGGTATAATCCCTAACATAGTAGATAAGATCTCTAGTTAGGTTTTTCTAGTTATGGTTTAGACAAGATCTTGGGATAAGTACGTGTTGTATGCAAAGAAATTTTTCGTTTATCGCTTCCGTCGCCTCACAAGAGTTGTGCGAGCATGCAACATGCACTAACAATTACCACCTTGAGATTTAGAAAACTGGTTGATAACCAAGTTAGGATGCCTGATGATTCCACGGAGCCACTCGCTGATGATGAGCTATCTTTCGCTGATTCAAATGCACAGCCGGTTTTGGTTCCTATTCCCGCACCAACATCCCAAGCTCCTTGTGCTGATAGGGCTGTTGAGCCACGAGCTCCTTTTCCTTACCTTTTGAAGGCTAAGAAGCAAGCTGCACATAAGGAGATGGTATTGGAGATGTTCAAGTAGGTTAAAGTAAACATACCTTTTCTTGATGCTATTCAGTAAGTTCCTACCTATGCTAAGTTCGTAAAAAAACTATGTACAAAGAAGAGGCAAACACATGTGTCTAAGGTGTTTCTGGCTAGAAATATTTGTGAATCTTTGTCTTATGCTATACCCATAAGTATAAGGACCCTGGCTGTCCTACAATATCATACATTATTGGAAACAAGGTCATTAATAAAGCTTTACTTGACTTAGATGCTAGCGAAAACCTCCTTCTCTTTTCGGTCTATGAACAACTAGGGCTGGATGAGCTTAAACCCACCAAGGTCACTTTACAGTTGTCCGTTCGCTCTATCAAAACACCTAAGGGTGAGATAGAGGATGTGTTGATTGAGATTGGGGAATTCATATTCCCCGTTGATTTTATCGTTCTAGAAACGCAACCTGTATCAAACTTGAGAGGTTAAATTCCAGTGATCATACATTGGAAATTCCTAGTTACATCAAATGCTTTAATTAATTGTCGCAACGGTTCCATGAAACTATCATTCGGGAACATGATGATTGATTTAAATATTTTTAACCTAGAATACCAGCCAAGTGACCCCTATAAACAACCCTATGAAGTCGATGCAATTAATGAAGAGCCTAGTGAAGAAACGATTGACTTTAATAAAGCGCGGAGGAGCTTTTCAAGGAGGAGATTGTATATATGGATGAGCTAAATTCTATAGCATATATAAGGAAACCCCCTCCTGAGCCATTATTTATTGAGCCTAGACCACAATTGCATGCTTCGATTGAGGAGGAGCCTAAATTAGAGCTCAAACCTCTTCCATTACACTTAAAGTATGCCTACTTAGGTGTAAATAAGAAGCTCCCTGTAATTATTGCAGTTGTTCTTAATAAGGAACAATGGATCACCTTATTATCTATTCTTAAAAATAATAAGGAAGCTATAGGATGGACAATGGCAGATGTCAAGAGAATTAGTACAACTATTGCACAACATAGAATTCACTTGATAGAAAATGCCAAACCCGCTAGAGATCCTCAATGCAAGCTAAACCCTGTTATGAAATAAACAATAAGAAAGGATATTATAAAATGTCTCGATAGTGGTATTATTTACCCTATCTTTGATAATACTTGGGTCAGTCATATTCATATAGCATCTAAGAAATCTGATATTACGGTTGTTGAAAGCCACATGAATGAGTTGGTCCTTATCTGCACACAAACTGGTTAGTGTGTGCGTGTAAATTACAGAAAACTGAACGCTGCAACTAGGAAAGATCACTTTCTGTTTCCGTTTATTGATCAAATGTTGGAGAGATAAGTCGGTCATGAGTATTATTTTTTCTCGATGGATACTCCGGTTATAATCAAATCTAAGTTTCTCCAGAAGACTAAGAGAAAACCACCTTTACATGCCCCTTTGGCACTTTTGCATACCAACGAATGCCATTTAGGTTATGTAATATAGCAGCCACTTTTCAGCGATGCATGATTAGTATATTTTTTGACATGGTGGAGCGCTATTTAGAGACCTTTATAGATGGCTTCTCGATCTTCTATGATTCTTTTGATGAGTGTTTATATCATCTGGAGCGAGTTCTCCAACGATACAAAGAGAAAAATTTAACACTCAATTAGAAGAAATACCATTTTATAATCAATCAAGGCATTGTGTTAGGCCACATTATCTCGAGTAAAGGCATAGAGGTAGATAGAGCCAAGATAGATATAATATCTCATCTACCTCCTCCTAAAATAGTAAAAGATATTAGGCCATTCTTAAGACATGCGGGCTTTTAGCGTCGTTTTATTAAGGGTTTCAACAAGATTGCTAAATCCTTAACTACTTTACTTGCCAAGGATGATCCTTTCGAGTTTAATTCCGATTGCCTCATACTACAACAAAAAGGCCCAAAGGTAAAGGGAATTTCGTCACGGTTTAAACCGTGACCATTTTAACATCACGGTTCTAAAAGAATTCACGGTGCAAACAGTGACAAATTGCAATATGTGGCGGCCCCCACTAAGCCCCTTTGATGAAATCCCTATCCCCCTTATTTCCTCGAGCTCTCCTCTTTCCCTCTAAAAAAATTTTCGTCCAAATTTTGTTCCTGCCTGTTGCTCTCTCCATCCACTCTGGCCACCTTGTTGAGCTCGTCGCCACCGCCTAGAGCAGTTGGCCACCGACTTGAGCATGTTGCCGCTAGTGATTGAAGCCCCTAGGGCCGGCTACAGTCGAAGCCCTATCTATATGGAAGATCGTCGCTAGCTGATCGGTCGAGCTCGTTGCTGCCATAGATCGAGGCCCTAGGTTTCTGGTCGTCAAGAGGTAAGTTTAATTAGTTTTAATTTTAATATTTTTGTTTAATTATTATATTTGTGGCTTGACCCCAATTCTCCTGCTCTAGCACTGCTCTCTGCTGCCTTCGCCTCGCCGCTTGAGCTCCCCCGCCCCCTCTAAGCCCCGGCAACGTCGAAGCCCTATCCTCCCTCGTCCCAGCGAAGTCCCGACAATGTCGGTTGAGGCCCTTGCCCCCACTACCGCTGGATTGAAGCCCTAGCTAACTTCAAGGTCTTCGAAGCTTGTCGCTGCTCTAAAGTCGCTCGCCGCCATTTTGAGCTCTCCTTCATTCGTTAAAGGTAAATATTAACGCTTAAATTTTAATTTTTTTGTTTAATTTTAATTGTTGTGCTCGATTGATCCCAAAAAATTTTTTGTCGCATGTTGTTGTTGCTGCTATTGTTATTGGTGTTGTTGTTGTTGTTGTTGTTGCTGTTGCTATTGCCGAGCCCCCCTTTGAGTTGGCCGGCCGGATATTGGTTAGGGTTTAGGTTTTGTTTAGGTTTTGTTGGGGGTTAATTAGGGATGGCCGGGTTAGGGTTTGGGGTTAGGGCTGGGTTAGGGGTAGGGTTAGGGTTAAAGTTAATGGTAGGGTTAATTAAGGTTAACGGTTAGGGTTCGGGTCCAGGTAATTTGGCAAATTTTTGTAAGTAATTTATTGAAAAGCAACAACAATTTATGGTATTTTAGTGAAAAACAACATGAGTTATTGGTACTTGAGTGAAATTTATAGTAATTTAGTTAATTCAAGAAGATGCATGGTTTATTTGAATTTGTTAAGGTAGTTTAGTGAAAAACCAACAATAATTAAGGGTATTTTAATGTACTTTACTGAAATTGAAAAAATAGGTTGCTTAGGACCCTCGTTAAAGTAGTTTAGTGAAAAAACAACAATAGTGAAGGTTAGTTTAGGGAAACATTATAAGGTATTTTATAGTAATTTAATAAATGTGTGCGCGCGCTTGTGTATGTATGCGTGTGTATGTGTTCATACACACACACACACACACAAGCATACACACATACACACAGACAAACACGCACGCGTGCACACAGACACACGCACACAAACAATGCCAAAACTTAATTCGTCATTATTCTTCTCTACATAGAACTCTTATCAAATCCCACCCTAACCTTAAGCCCAGATATACACAAACACACACACACACACATACATGAACAAGGCTAAACCCTAATTCATCATCATTCTCCTTTACATTAAACTCTTGTCAAATCCCACCCTAACTTTTCCTTAAATCCAAAATCTTAAACCCGATTAGGAAAACGCTCATCTTTAAAAAAAAATTACCCTGAACTTAGAACTTCAAAACATTGTATTTGAAATGTAAACATAAAACTAATTGAAATCAAATACTAAACTCAGTGTATGATTTTTCGATGATATTTTGAAATTTTTATATTCTCATCGATAATTAATTATATGTGAAAACGAAAACATGACTTAGTTCCTGTCTATTGGTTAACATACGTTCGGTGTTCGTCGTGATATAAAACTACACGAAGGTTGTTAAACACCGGACGTTCGGTTTCTAACAACCGTCGCATAGTCTATGTGACATGAATTAATATTCCATCGTATGATAACCGATATATTTGTCCCGTGTGGACAAGTTAGGAATGTATAAAGCAAACACCCGCATTCACTTGTGTTTTTCATTCGTTTCGGGATATTTCGTCGGTACCTTTCTGCTGGTTCTCCGTATACAACAATAGATTAGATGTTTATTTCAATGGTGTTTTACAGCATCTAAACGATTGTCTAATCTATTACAGTGTACTCGGACAAAAGCGGAGAGGTGTTGCCAAAATTTTCTCGAAACGGATGAAAGCACAAGTGAATTGGTATATACTTTATACATTCTTAAAGAGATAGGTGCCTTACCCCTACAGCCGTTACCCTTGACATTCAATAAAGAATATTTAATATTATCATCATCTTTCTTGGAAGAAGAATCCAACTCTCGAGCTTTGAGATTAGATGGAGAAAGTTCTCAATAAGGGTTGGAGGAGATTAGAAGGAGAAAGTTCTCAATAGGAGTTGGAGGAGAGCCAATCCATTAACAATTGAAACCAAACTTAACCAAGTCGTCAATTAAACCTAACACTAATGCATCTTATTATCCATCTATCTTGTATTTGTCATGAAATCTTAATTCCATGACTCTTATCTATAGGAACCTTGCTACATTCTATTTTTTTCCAATATGGTATTCCCGTACCTCCATAACAAGAGCTGGATGTATGTCGACGTTTCCTCGAGAGCCACTGATTTTTCTCTTAACGGTGTTTAGTTTTTCACCGGTTTTGCGTACACACATCTTAAGATACCGAAAGAGCTCGAAATCTATTGTTCTTGCTATAAGTGTATGAACACGCGATTGCAGAAGAAGTCGGATGTTGAGTTACACATCATGAAAAATGGTTTCCTTAGAAATTACACTAAATGGGATATTCATGGAGAAAAGAAAGATGGAGGGCTAGTGCAAGATACGGAAAATGAATTCATTGAAGCGGAAACCGAAGAGTGGCAAAGGATAGTAGAAGAGGAGGAAGAATGATAGTTTGAAGATGACGAATCTGTCGAAGATGATGATGCTGTGTTCGCGCCGGTCAATAACATAGATTGGCTTATAAATACTGCTGGACTTCCTTATAATAAAAAAAGCACTGGACCCACGTTATTATAGAAGTACACGGCTTCCTCGAGAATCCTTCTATATCCAAATTGCAAAAGGTTTTCGATACTATTCTTTTTCGTACATCTCTTCCAGATCAAGTGCAAGAACATATAGAGTAATTAGTCTTTCATCGATCTCCTAGCATTGCTGAAGGAAGCTTTTCTCGACAGAAATGAAGTGCCACCGAGCTGGTATGATGCACAAAAGATAATCACAAACATCGGTCTAAAGTGTGAGAAGATGCATGCATGCGAGAATAACCGCGTTTTGTTCCAGAAAGAACACATCGTACTCAAAAGCTGCTCAGTGTGCGGGAAAAGCCGATTCAAGCTTAAGAAAGACTCCCGTTCGAGTGATGTGCCCGTGAAGATTCTTCATCATTTTCCATTAATACCGAGGCTGCAACAGTTATTTACATGTGAGGAGACGGCGTCTGTAATGCAGTAGCACCATAAAGCGCCTTATGAAGAGGGAAAAATAAGTCAACCAAGATATTCGATATCGTGGAAATTTTTAGATGAAAAATATCCTTCGTTCAGTGCAGACCCTCATAATGTGATGTTGGGGATTACGAGTGATGGTTTCAGTCTATTTGGGATAGTTCGCGGCGGGTGTACTCACAGTACTTGGCATGTTGTGGTGACTATATACAACCTACCTGTAAGTCGATGTTGCGCACCCCACGTGTTCGCTGGGAGGCGGAATTTTCAGAAAACGATTTTAGAACCACGGAACAACGACTTGAACACCAAGATCTATACGGAAACCTTAACTAACATATGAACTATGATGTTCTAACTACTATGAATGAATTTTATGCCTTCGTGAACCAAGTCCTTCATCTTTCGCTGTCCTCCTCCTCTTTTTAAGCTCCTAGAAGAGAGTGTACGAATCGCTTGATCGTTATCCTCCTTGGGTCAAAGATGATCCACCCGAGAGTGACTACTTTGAGCTCCTACCTCTAATATGAGGTAGCTAAAGAACCTAGTATGCTAATCTAGGTAGCTTAGGTGATGTAAAGAGTGATTATGTTTTGTTAAGTCTCTTGAACCCTAGGATTCTCAGCTCATGTGAGAAGTTAGGGTTAGAGGAAGAAGAAGAGGGCTTGGAGGAGAAAGAGTATAAAATATATTATGAATGAATATGGCTCACTTGAGATAATATGAAGCATAACGATAATGCATTAAAAATATCTAGATCCAACAAAATTTCTAGATATTTTCCACAAAAATATCTAGATGCCACTTTGCCTCAATAGTAATCCATGACTCACTAAGTGAGTCACCAGGTATCCATGCTTCATATAATGAAAGTTAATACCTCATACCTCCACCTTATTTAACATTTAATCAAAAAGATTAAATAACAAATAAGGTGTCTTCTTCTAGAAGCATTCTTGTAAAAAATTACAAGAATACCTCTCATCCCGTATATACATACACATATCCGTATTCCAAAAAATACGAATACCCAGACACTAAATAATCCGATAATCTAATATTAGGATCCGGCTTAAACCAAAGCCCGCTAGTATCGCATGTAAGGTCTAGGGGGTGGAAAACATCATACCACTAATAACCAGACAAGTCGTGTCGGTGTGGCTCAAGACCATCCGAGAATCTACTGGTCCAATCACCAGTAATTCTCAATCCGTCCTGGCCAGGGACTTATGCTGTTGACCAACCGATCACAGCACAATATCAACTCCCTATATCGGGAGTGACGAATCCCCAACAGTCGCTCACTGCTTCCATATGGCTCGAGAATATACCCAACTAAAACCTGTTTGCATGACTCAGTAGAGCCGTGGTAAGGTAGTAATCAATGCACGGTGGGAACTCACACGAGACAAATTACAACCTCAAGTCGACAGACTATCTGCACCCATGTCACCTGAGAACTGCTATCTGACGCTAGGTATAATACCATCTAGCCAATCCTCGACGAGTCCTGTCCTGTGTACTCACCCCCTGTGAGCTCCTATATACAATCTTAGGTGCATCTCACCAATGGTTGCGGGACCAATCCATCGCCCCTCATTAGGGTCTAGATATGTATACACTAGTCTATTCTAGAGTATTGATGCCCAGTCTCGATACTCCTATAACTAGGGACGCTTTACGAATGTGCCTATCGACTACCCAGCTCCCACAAGTATAATTGCCATTACAATGCTGGTAGTTAGACAAAGATCCTATGGGCTTTATCAACATGTATACAAGATATGAAATACAAAGTAAAACAAATCACATGTTAAGATAAATACAAACCAAATAGCGTACTATCATATCGAGCAAGATTGTCCTGTACATACATATCCCTAGCATCCTATACAATGAAGGCCTCTAGGGCATACATATCCAACAATCTCCCACTTGCACTAAGGCCTATAATTGGCGCAATAAGTACCCACTGTTAGTACTAGATCCAGTTGCTGGCATATCGCATGCCCAACATCTCGAACAGACTCTCAAACTGGACTTGAGCGATGGCCTTGGTGAATGGATCCGCTGTGTTGTCTTTTGTGTCCACTCTCTGCACCTCGATCTCCTGGTGATCCACGGTCTCCCTGATCAGGTGATACCGTCTTAAGATATGTCTGGATTTCTGATGGGACCTAGGTTCCTTCGCTAATACTACAGCCCTATTGTTATCGCAATATAAGGGCATTGGATTGGCAATGGATGGAACCACCTGAAGTTCAGAAAATGAACTTTCTCATTCAGACTGCCTCTTTTGTGACATCATTAGCAGCTATATACTCAGCCTCCATCGTTGAGTCTGCGACGGTGTAACGTTTTGAAAATCGTTTAGGTAAAATTTCGGAAAATACGTAAAATAAAGGGTGTTTTCCGTAAAAATCAAGATATAAATAACTTTTAATATAAAATTATATATACATATTCTATCTATATAATTGCTAGTATTTGGTGTTTATTGAGCCACTTGTAAAATTTCTAGTTTACTGAAATTTTTTCCGAAATTAATTATTTTAATATTATTTTAAGCCGTCACTAATATATTTAATTAGGGATAATTACAAATTGGAATGGGTTGATACAAATTTGGTGCATCATGACATATTAAACTAACATGAAAAATATTGTTTCTGAAATGAAATGAAATTATCAAATGGTTTTAGAAAATATTGAAGAAAAAGGCTTAAATGGTGAAATTAGTGTAAATGGAAATTGGGATATAGTATTTATCATTTTTTTCCTAACCCACTCACCCACACCATGGGCTTGGCCGGCCATAGGATGCCCCCACTCCCATTTTTCCCCACTTAAAGAAAAAGAAAAAGAAAACAAAGGAAATGAAAGATAAAAGAAAGAAAATAGATAAATGAGTATGGGCTTAGACTTTTGACTTGACTTTGTTTTTCCACACCTCACTTCACTCTCACCCTTCTCCATTTCTGGCCGAGCCCTCTTCAAGTGCAGGCCCCCCAATTTCCCCTCTCATTTCCTCATCAAAAACCCATCAAAAATCTCCAAAATTCCATCATAAATCAAGCTAAAACTCAAATCTAACTCTTACCCATTTTTCCTTCACCTATTCTAGTGTGGATCATGGAGTAAGAAGCAAGTTTGTGAGGCTAGGTTGCATGTTTGATTCAAGTTTTGTGAGGTATAAATGTTTGTCCCATTATTTGATTATTGATTAGTTACTTAGTTGTTGCTATCATACTTCAATTGAAGCTAATTAGGTGTTTAATTAGGTTTAATTGCTTGTTGGAAAAAAATTAAAGAAAGAGTTTTGAATGCAATTAAGGTTCTTATCATGTAATCATGGTTGCAAAGTGTAAATTATCATCTTAAGGAAATGAAAACCTAACCTAGTTGCTAATATGTAAATTGTTAGATGTAAAATGCCCAAATTTAGCTTTTTTAGCAAACTAGATTTTTAGAAATTATTAACAATGTGAAATTTAAAATCTAGTTAAGGTTTTTATAAATTGGTTATGGTGTGAAAGTGTAGTATAATATCTTAGAGTATGCAAAATGAAATCTAGTTGTCAATTTTCTAATTGTTACATTTAAATAGTTCTAATTAAGCTATTTGTAAACTAGGTTTTTGAGTTTAATGAAAATTGATGAGATTAAATTTAATTATGGTTTGTGTGACTTAGTTAAAATATTATGTGGGTAATGTAGCCATTATATTGGTTAAAACATCATGTTTTGAAGTGAAACGGTTAATGACCGCTTAGTAGGTTTTTGGGAAATAAAACGACTTGATTAATTTTAAGGTTTTGATGAATTAAACCCTATTTCTTATATAATTGGTGATTGTGAAAACACGATTGGGGTGTTTAGGTTTTTCTCGATGGTTTGACGTTTGTACATCGACATCGAGGGTTGGTTTGGCTATTCTTGCATGCGTAGGCGATAGGTTTTGACCTTTACGTGATACGCGTGCCGATTTGGTTTTCGTACGTCGTTTTGATTTCGAATTAGGTTTTTATGTGATACGATACGTTGTGACATGTAGGTACCCCCATGTAGACTTCGAGACGACAAGCAAACGCATGGTGACGTCGGTACCGGCGACCGAAGATCAGGTGAGTAGATTATATCTACGGGGGAAGTCGGGTGGATGGCGTATAGCACCCTCGCAGTTCGTAGTATAGTTATGATATATATGTTTATATATGTGATTCATGGTACTTGGATGCTTATCAAGAGATGATTATTGTGTTCATGGTTTAGTTTAGGGTAATTAGAAGTAAACTAGCATAGCTTCTTAGTCGCGAACCCTAGAATAGGTTCACACCCACACGCACACACGTATTTGCATAAATCTATTTTACATGTGCGTATATGGGGATATCTACACACACACATACACACATGGGTATGGGACTGTGTGTGTGTGTGTGTGTGTGTGTGTGTATACACGGATTATGAGGATAGTACTTGGGATTGGAGATGAGTCGATGAGATTGGGCCTGAGGCCGTGAGATCGGTGATGTGACAGGGTTCGTATTCGAGTTACGACGTAATATGTTTAGCGGATCCTTTAGGCGTGGTGTTTTCATACACACGCATGCATACGTAGATGGTATCAGTTTTGTACTAGACGTAGATCAGTATTCCGATCATGATATTTGATAAAGAGGATACCAGATGAATAATGTGATAGATGTGACATTTGACCCGTACCCAGATTTGGGAGGCCGTACGACGGATTTACCGTACGAGCTATATATTGATGATAGATCCGCACTCTTGACTCGAGGATGTCATATTATATAGGGTATCGTATGGGATTGAGGCGGGATCACCGACTATTATACATGTATATATATATCGACTCAGATTTAGGTGGTTTCCATACCCATTTCGATTGGTTGTTAGTTAGACCTGTAGTTTACCTAGTAGATGTTAGATTGGACCCGAGTCATACCTATTTCCAAAACTAACGAATCGTGAGGATTTTAAAGACATGTCAAGGGATACTACGGATATTTCAAAAGACGTACCTTTTCTTAAAAACACCGTAGCCTTATTTTCAAAACACCACGATTCGTACTATTTCAAACGGCAAAACAGTATAACACAGGTGTAGCAATGTAGATTCTTATTGTTACATTATCATTCATGTTCCACATATTATTGTTGCAATTACTATTCATTGCCATTTATCGTGTTGTTATCGTCTCATTGCATGTTTATTGTGTACTTAGTGATTATGAACTATGCTGTCAGGACACCAGCACCATTACTGATGATGCGTATGTTCCACATACACTTACTTGCCGGCTCACACATATCATCATCGGTAATTGCCATGTCACGTACACTTTAGAAAATATCTTTTCATTGACATAGCTTGATAACTAATAGTCGCAATATGTTATAGCTTCCATATGCTAGTTTAAATACTGCATTCATTGCATGATATTAGGTGCATTCATATATTCATTGGTTATGCAGTATTATGGAGATTTATGCCGGTATTCACTGTTTATTGGTAGCATGATTTTGATGATTTCGGATTTACATGAGATTTCTGGATTTTGGGGAAAACCGCAAGAATTTAATAAAAGCTTAGTATCATCATTTTAAAATGCAAATTGCGGTTTTCTCATGATGTATGAGTCATCCACCATGAGTTTTCATGATTGCTGTTGGATTTCGAGACCCGATTCGAGGAGTTGGATGAACTGTCTCGGGTACATGGTGGGCCCGGTATGGTACCCTGGGGCAAGAAGCTCGAGTTGTATTCGATGGGCCTGGCAGGGGAGCACTACCTACCGGTGATATTATTTAGACTCCTCGGTTATCCGTAGGATACCGCCCGGAGTCATGAGATGGATACAGGCTGATCCGTTTTGCCGGTGCCCGCGGGTCGATCCCGCAGATGATACGGATGCCTGAGATATTGATATTTGAGATCTGGGATTTGAGATATTGAGATTTGATATTGAGATACTGAGACTTATGTTTTGTGTCGATGATGACACTGATTTCTCTGTTGCTTTCTTTGATGATACTTGATTGATATATATATATAGAAATCTCATTGATTAAAGAAAACAATTGTCTCACTCATGATATATTCTGTTTCCATTCGTAATGCATTCATACAACATATATCTGATATGTTGCTATCTGAGGTATTGATACGAGCACGTGGTATTGCACTTATATGTAGATGGATCAGGATATTATTTGAGAATATTATTGATCGTATGACCTAGGATAGCGTCATTCATGCGATATCTACTCGTAGATTTTTTCTACTCACGAGTTGGCAACTCACCCCTGTTGTGCCACAGTTCCTTGCAGGTTTTGCCGTACAGGTTTCGTTGCGGCTTGCTGGCACACTGTTCCTTCCTGGCTATTGCTTTGGTAGGTGGGTTCTTTTGCATCAGGACACCATTTATTTATTATTTCAGCTGTATCTAGAAACTCCATCAACCAGATTGTATATTTGATAGAGATAGAAGACCAGACTTTTTATTCTTTCGACCTTAGAGTCGCACGTTGTATTATTATGGTTTTCATGCTGATTTTGGGTTTTCTTTTGAGTTTTGATCCTTGTCCTTTGGCGTTGTATATTATATTGCTTGCGTGGTTGTGACCGTCGATTGACAAAGAGCTAGCTCCCGCTTGAGGATGCCGTTTATCATTTCGTATACTATTCATGTTGTATCCCGTTTGGGGGCCATTATTTACAAAGGAGACTCTGCCGAAATTTTCAGAAAATACTTGAGATTTTAAAAATGCATACTTCGGCCTATGTTGTTAAAACTACTTTCTTTAAATTGGTTTTCCTTCACTCTACTACTTCTTTGGTTTCGATTTTTGGGTTTTGGCTTACTTAGATTACGTACGCCTCGAGTCATTTCGTAATTTAAGTGCCGTTAATGTTCCGTACTTTTCGGGTCGTTACAAAGTTGGTATCAGAGCGTTAGGTTTACCTTCAGAGTGTAGGACGACCCTTAGTTGATGGCGTAGGTAGCTTGAGTAGAGTGACGTACCGTATGTATGTTCCGCGGCATATTAACGATACGATACTCCACTTAAAAAGCCTCAGGATGTACATTTCTTTGCACAACATTATATTCATTCCTATGATCTAGCCTCATCAGTACCAGTTATGGTTTTGTTATCATGGTTGTACGGGCGTGGAGAGCTACGGCTAGAGTTGCGTCAGCATGAGTTCGTCACGGACGAGGACTGACCAGGGCGTGATTCCAGGGACATACGGTTTGCATAGAGGCGCCATTTTATTGTGTTTTCGTGCTATGAGTGTTTGATGGATCGCTTTTATGAGATTTCTCGGACGTGCAGATCAGCACCAGAGGATTGAGCCACTGATAGGGGCCAGCCAGATTGTGATGACCGTCAGAGCACAAATTATTTTGATGATTGAGGCACTGTTCAGCGTGCGGATGAATGAGCCAGTGATTTCGGCGAATGAAAAGATAATGTTCCAGATGTTTGAAGCTAATGCCGCACGAGTTATACTTCGAGATATGATAGAAGATCGCTAGTCACCAAAGATGAAAGACTAGGACATGTGATTCATTGCCTACCCCGATGCGAGGTCATCAGATAGATTGATTCCAGGTAGAGACGACTTCACGCTGATACGTTGAGAGTCGATAGAGACGATCGAATGTCAGGAACCCATTTTCCAAGTTTAAAGTATTCGGAAAACAATGCAAGCAATTATACGGACCCTCTAGAAGAATGAAACCCTAACTCGACTTAATGACCATGCAACGCCAGTGAACCTTAGGGTTTGCTGCAGTTCAGCGGTGCCATTAGTGAGGCTTGGGTCTGCCCTTCTATGGTTGGTCCATAGGTGCTGTGGCATATATTCGATACTATTAAACTGTACCCAAGATGTTGATCTCTTGGGGGATTATGAGGTTTTGACAAATCGATCGGATGGTTCGACTTCGTTCGGATATCAGGTGATGGGATGCATTGCTTGGGAGACTCCAGATACGAGTATATCCGTTGGAGCGCAGTCCATGCAGCCACGAAGAGACGAGTCCGAAGCAGTCGACATTAGAGAAAAGTGGAGTAAGAGGTTCGTACGAGATCTTGATGAGATGACGTTCCACTCCGCCGACATCACAGATGTGATACGCATGCATAGGTATTTTATATGGATACATCTTCCAGAAGGAGTCGTGAAGAGTATGCAGCCGTTCCGGAACAAGAAATAGATATAGTAAAGGGTGGTGACTTCCGGGCAGTTCGACAGAAACGAGATTTGGGAGAGACTTCGACGGAACCTTTGTGGGATTCTATACGAGAAGATTTGGACCCAGGATCGGTCATATTGCACACACCCAGCAGGTCAGAGTTCAGCATTGTCAATGAGACATATTATGAGTGACCATAAGAGTTGACCAGATATCTTTAGAGGATGTGCCAGAGCGCACTACTTCCATTATCGTTTTTATATTGGACCGTTGAGCCGAGGAGCTATGTACTTAGCAATTCGCAGTGAGAGACAAGAGCCTAAGGGCACCAGGCGATAGGCTATGATCAGGAGGCAAGTAGATATCTTGCTCTGCTAGCTTTGGGTGCACCGACACCTTCTTGACCTTGAAGGAAGGACATCGACGACAGTATTTATGATTTGTGATTTTGTGATTGACTATCACGTATCCGTCAGTTTGGATTTTCAGTATTTTTGGGTGATTTATTTCATGATTGAGTTTTGATGACCGAGTTTCATGATATTAGATTTCATGCCCAGGGCAAGCACATGATTTGACTTATGCTTTCGGCTTAGTTTTCATGCACTTTTAGTATTTTGATTTGATTTTGTGCACGCCGATACACAGGATTGTGAGATTTTATACCACGGTATACCTGATTGGGATTTTGATTGAAATGTGTTGTATATCGTCGATTTCGATTGTGATATTCGATATTCTTTTTCGTGCACATTGTGCACTTGATTGGATTTTGCGCATACTTAAGGCACTTGATGCGATTTAGGTGCACACCAGATGCACTGAATCAAGATTCTTAGTGCATATCAGATGCACCTGGTTTTGTTGTCGTACACACACGTTGCACTGGACAGATGCTTTCGTGCACACCTCTTGTACTTAGATGTCGTTTCTGTGCACATGTATGGCACATTCATGGATTTGGATTTCCGTGCGCACCAGACGCACGTAGCATTCATATGCACATTTTGGGATTGATTTCTTATGGTGCAGTATGTTTTTATGATATTTACTATTTGTTTTAGTACTGAGCAGGACTAGTCAGAGGACAGTACCTGAGTATATTTTTGCATGCCTTGATAATTATCGAAGGGATTTCCAAAGAGGAGCTATAGTTTCAGTATTTACCGACGTGTCCGTGATGACACGAAACTTTTTACAAGGAAAACCCTTCTAAATTGTTTTCAAAACGGCGGGACGTGTATGTTAAACAAAGGATATATATAAATATATAGTTATTTTCTTACAATAGGCGTCCGCCACTGTGCAGTGTTGCGAACATAGCACGGCGATTTGAAAAAGATTTGGCATGCATTACTTCCAGATGTTTTAATAATGTATATCATGTTGGTTTTCGTATTGGACCTTGACATTGATGTCTTCTCCATAACTCCGATGATTGCGGGATGCTTGACGGAGTTTTGATTTTGGTTTATATATCTGTTTTTCATGCGCATACATTGCGCTACGATGTGTTTTATGTATTTATGATTTCGGAGCCCCAACGACTTGATTGTTTTACTAATTTTTTTTTGTATTTGGGGGAGTTTTAATTTAAATACGGGGACCGAATTTCTTTGAGGGGGGAAGATTGTAACGTTTTGAAAATCGTTTAGGTGAAATTTCGGAAAATCGGTAAAATAACGGGTGTTTTCCGTAAAAATCAAGATATAAATATCTTTTAGTACAAAATTAAATATACATATTCTAGTTATGTAATTGCTAGTATTTGATGTTTATTGAGCTACTTGTAAAATTTCTAGTTTACTGAAATTTTTTCCGAAATTAATTATTTTAATATTATTTTAAGCCGTCTCTAATACATTTAATTAGGGATAATTACAAATTGGAATGAGTTGATATGAATTTTGTGCTTCATGACACATTAAACTAACATGAAATATATTGTTTCTGAAATGAAATGAAATTATCAAATGGTTTTAGAAAATATTGAAGAAAAATGCTTAAATGGTGAAATTAGTGTAAATGGAAATTGAGGTATAGTATTTATCATTTTTTCCCAACCCACTCACCCATACCATGCGCTTGGCCGGCCATAGGCTGCTCCCACCCCCATTTTTCCCTACTTAAAGAAAAAGAAAAAGAAAACAAAGGAAATGAAAGATGAAAGAAAGAAAATAGATAAATGAGTATGGGCTTTGACTTTTGACTTGACTTTGTTTTTCCCAACCTCACTTCACTCTCACCCTTCCCCATTTCTGGCCGAGCCCTTTTCAAGTGCAGTACCCCCAATTTCCCCTCTCATTTCCTCATCAAAAACCCATCAAAAATCTCCAAAATTCCATCATAAATCAAAGCTAAAACTCAAATCCAACTCTTACCCATTTTTCCTTCACCTATTCTAGTGTGGATCATGGAGTAAGAAGCAAGTTTGTGAGGATATGTTGCATGTTTGATTCAAGTTTTGTGAGGTATAAATGTTTGGCCCATTATTTGATTATTGATTAGTTACTTAATTATTGCTATTATACTTCAATTGAAACTAATTAGGTGTTTAATTAGGTTTAATTGCTTGTTGGAAAAAATTCAAGAAAGGGTTTTGAATGCAATTAGGGTTCTTATCATGTAATCATGGTTGCAAAGTGTAGATTACCATCTTAAGGAAATGAAAACCTAACCTAGTTGCTAATATGTAAATTGTTAGATGTAAAATGTCCAAATTTAGCTTTTTTAGCAAACTAGATTTTTAGAAATTACTAAAAATGTGAAATTTAAAATCTAGTTAAGGTTTTTATAAATTGGTTATGGTTTGAAAGTGTAGTATAACATCTTAGAGTATGCAAAATGAAATCTAGTTGTCAATTTTCTAATTGTTACATTTAAATAGTTCTAATTAAGCTATTTGTAAACTAGGTTTTTGGGTTTAATGAAAATTGATGAGATTAAAATTTAATTATGCTTTGTGTGACTTAGTTAAAATATTATGTGGGTAATGTAGCCATTATATTGGTTAAAACATCATGTTTTGAAGTGAAACGGTTAATGACCGCTTACTAGGTTTTTGGGAAATAAAACGACTTGATTAATTTTAAGGTTTTGATGAATTAAACCCTATTTCTTATATAATTAGTGATTGTGAAAACACGATTGGGGTGTTTGGGTTTTTATCGATGGTTTGACGTTTGTACATTGACATCGAGAGTTGGTTTGGCTATTCTTGCATGCGTAGGCTATAGGTTTTGACCTATGCGTGATACGCATGCCGATTTGGTTTTCGTACGCCGTTCCGATTTCGAATTGGGTTTTTATGCGATACGATACGTTGTGACATGTAGGTACCCCCATGTGGACTTCGAGACGACAAGCAAGCGCGTGGTGACGTCGGCACCGGCGAACGAAGATCAGGTGAGTAGATTATATCTACGGGGGAAGTCGGGTGGATGGTGTATAACACACCCGCAGTTCGTAGTATAGTTATGATATATATGTTTATATATGTGATTCATGGTACTTGGATGTTTATCAAGAGATGATTATTGTGTTCATGGTTTAGTTTAGGGTAATTAGAAGTAAACTAGCATAGCTTCTTAGTCGCGAACCCTAGAACAGGTTCACACCCACACGTACACACGCATTTGCATACATCTATTTTACATGTGCGTATATGGGGATATGTATACACACACACACACATACATGGGTATGGGACTATGTATATATATACGTATACATATACACGGATTATGAGGATAGTACTTGGGATTGGAGATGAGTCGATGAGATTGGGCTTGAGGCCGTGAGATCGGTGATGTGACAGGGTTCGTATTCGAGTTACGACGTGATATGTTTAGCGGGTCTTTTAGGCGTGGTGTTTTCATACGCACGCATGCATACGTAGATGGTATCAGTTTTGTACTAGACGTAGATCAGTATCCCGATCATGATATTTGATAAAGAGGATACCAGATGAATAATGTGATAGATGTGACATTTGACCCGTACTCAGATTTGGGAGGCCGTACGACGGATTTACTTTACGAGCTATATATTGATGATAGATCCGCACTCTTGACTTGAGGATGTCATATTATATAGGGTATCGTATGGGATACTATTGAGGCGGGATCACCGACTAGTATACATGTATATATATATATCGACTCAGATTTAGGTGGTTTCCATAACCCTTTCGATTGGTTGTTAGTTAGACCTGTAGTTTACCTAGTAGATGTCAGACTTGACCCGAGTCATACCTATTTCCAAAACTAACGAATCGTGAGGATTTTAAAGACATGTCAAGGGATACTACGGATATTTCAAAAGACGTACCTTTTCTTAAAAACACCGTAACCTTTTTTTCAAAACACCACGATTCATACTATTTCAAACGGCAAAGCAGTATAACACAGGTGTAGCGATGTAGATTCTTATTGTTACGTTATCATTCATGTTCCGCATATTATTGTTGCAATTACTATTCATTGCCATTTATCATGTTGTTATCATATCATTGCATGTTTATTGTGTACTTAGTGATTATGAACCATGCTGTCAGGACACCAGCACCATTACCGATGATGCGTATGTTTCACATACACTTACTTGCCGGCTCACACACACATCATCGGTAATTTCCATGTCACGTACACTTTAATAAATATCTTTTCATTGACATAGCTTGATAACTAATAGTCGCAATATGTTATAGCTTCCATATGCTAATTTAAATATTGCATTCATTCCATGATATTAGGTGCATTCATATATTCCTTGGTTATGCAGTATTATGGAGATTTATGCTGGTATTCACTGTTTATTGGTAGCATGATTTTGATGATTTCGGATTTACATGAGATTTCTGGATTTGGGGGAAAACCGCAAGAATTTAATAAAAGCTTAGTATCATCATTTTAAAATGCAAATTGTGGTTTTCTCATGATGTATGAGTCGTCCACCGTGAGTTTTCATGATTGCTGTTGGATTTCGAGACCCGATTCGAAGAGTTGGATGAGCCGTCTCGGGTACATGGTGGGCCCGGTATGGTACCGCGGGGCAAGAAACTCGAGTTGTATTTGATGAGCCTGGCAGGGGAGCACTACCTACCAGTGATATTATTTGGACTCGTCGGTTATCCGGAGGATACCGGCCGGAGTCATGAGATGGATACAGGCTGATCCATTCTGCCGGAGCCCGCGGGCCGATCCCGCAGATGATACGGATGCCTGAGATATTGATATTTGAGATATGAGATTTAAGATATTGAGATTTGATATTGAGATACTGAGACTTATGTTTTGTATCGATGCTGACACTGATTTCTCTGATGCTTTCATTGATGATACTTGATTGATATACATATAAAAATCTCATTGATTAAAGAAAACAGTTGTCTCACTCATTATATATTTTGTTTCCATTCGTAATGCATTCATACATCATATATATCTGATATGTTGCTATCTGAGGCACTGATACTAGCACGTGGTATTGCACTTATATGTAGATGGATCAGGATATTATTTGAGGATATTACTGATCGTATGACCTAGGATAGCGTCATGCATGAGATTTTTACTCGTAGATGTTTTCTACTCACCCCCATTGTGCCACAGTTCCTTGCAGGTTTTGCTGTACAGGTTTCATTGCGGCTTGCTGGCACACTGTTCCTTCCGGGTGATTGCTTTGGTAGGTAGGTTCTTTTGCATCAGGACCACCATTATTATTTATTATTTCTGTTGTATCTAGAAACTCCATCAACCAGATTGTATATTTGATAGAGATAGAAGACCAGACTTGTTATTCTTTCGACCTTAGAGTCGCACGTTGTATTATTGTCGTTTTCATGCTGATTTTAGGTTTTCTTTTGAGTTTTGATCCTCGCCCTTCGGCGTTGTATATTATATTGCTTGCGTGGTTGTGACCGTCGATTGACGAAGAGCTAGCTCCCGCTTGAGGATGCCGTTTATCATTTCGTATACTATTCATGTTGTATCCCGTTTGGGGGCCAGTATTTACAAAGGAGAGTCTGCCAAAATTTTCAGAAAATACTTGAGATTTTAAAAATACATACTTCGGCCTATGTTGTTAAAACTACTTGTTTTAAATTGGTTTTCCTTCATTCTACTGCTTCTTTTGTTTCGATTTCTGGGTTTTGATTTACTTAGATTACGTACGCCTAGAGACGTTTCGTAATTTAAGTGCCGGTCATGTTCCGTACTTTTCGGGTCGTGACAGACGGTGTCTTGTTTGGAACTCTTCAAACAAACCGCCCCTCTATTGAGGGTAAACACATAACCCGAGACGGATTTAGTGTCATCCTTATCACTCTGGAAGTTGGAATCGGTAAAAGCCTCGATCTAGAGGTCCCTATTACCGTATACTAAGAACATCTTCTTAGTCCTTCTCAGGTACTTGAGAATGTTCTTTACTGCTATCCAATGCTTCTCACCTGGGTTAGACTGATACCTGCTTACCACACTATGTGCGTAAGCTACATCTGGTCTGGTACATAATATCACATAAATTATAGATCCTACCGCCGAAGCGTAGGGTATAATGCTCATGTGAGCCCTCTCTTCATCAGTCTTTGGAGACATCTCTTTGGAGAGGGTGATCCCGTGACAAGCGGGTAAATTACCACACTTGGAATCTTCCATACCAAACCTCTTTAGTATGGTGTCAATATACCTAGACTGTGAAAGTCTCAACATTCTGTTAGACTATCACGATAGATCTTAATCCCCAGAATGTAGGAGGCATCACCCAAGTCCTTCATGAAGAACTTCTACGACAAAAAGAGCTTTATTGATTGTAGCATAGGGATATCATTCCCTATCAGGAGTATGTCATCAACGTACAGTACGAGGAAGACCACTGCTTCTTCTACAATCTTCCTATAAATGTATGGTCCGTCTACCTTTTTGATAAAGTCAAATTCTTTGACTATTTCATCAAAGCAGATGTTCAAACTCCGCGATGCTTGCTTTAATTCATAAATGGATTTAAGCAACTTGCACAACTTCCCACTACCCCCACTGTTTAAGAAACCTTCTGGCTAATCCATGTAAACATTTTCTTCTAAATATCCATTTAGAAAAGCTGTTTTCACATCCATCTGCCAGATTTTACAGTCATGGAAGGCAGTAATGGCAAGAAGGATCTGAATAGATTTAAGCATAGCAACTGGAGAAAAGGTTTCATCATAGTCCAATCCTGGTCTTTGACGAAAACCTTTTGCAAAAAGTATAGCTTTGTTGGTTTCCACTTGTCCATCTGCACCAATCTTCCTTTTGAAGGCCCATTTGCATCCAACTTGTTTAACCCCAGGAGGAGCAACTTCTAAAGTCCATACTTTATTGGTGTACATGGATTCCATTTCGGAACTTATAGCATCCAGCCACTTCATCGAGTCTTTACTCGTGATAGCCTGCTGAAAATTAGTAGGCTCATCTGTTGGATATAGTGCCCTCAGAGTCAATTATTGGATCACAGGCACGTGATTGCAATGATTGAGGGAGGACCTATACCGGTAGGACAGTCTTACTCAAGATGATAGTATGCTATCTGGTTTATCTTTATCATCGTGTACTGCTTTAGGTGACCTTACAGGTCGTTATTACACATTGATAGAGCCCCTAGGATTCTTGCTTGACTACCAGCAGTATGATGGCGATCATATACGTGGGAGCTGGGGTTTATAAGCACATCCTTAAAAGGTCCCTAGTCGTGGGAGTTTTCGAGACAGGGCATCGATACTCCAGAGTAGACTAGTGTATACAGTTAAGACCCCGACGAGGGCGGTGGCCGGTCTCACAAGCCACTGGTGTCAGTTGGTTTACCTAAGATGTATACAGGTGCTCATTGGGTTATGAGTACACCGGACAGGACTCGCCGGGAACATGCTAGTTGGTATTATACCTGACGTCAGATAGCAGTTCCCTGGTGACATGTGTACAGGTTAGTTCATCGACCTGAGATCGTCATTTGTCTTGTGTGAGTTCCCACTGTACTTTGATTACTACCCTACCACGGCTCAAAGAAGTCGTGCAAACAGGTTTTAGTTGGGTACAGTCCCGAGCCACATGGAGACAGTGAGCGGATCGGCAGGGGTTCGTCTCTCCCGGTATTGGGGGTGAGGTCGCGCTGTGTCTAGGAGAGCCATTACACAAAGTCCTTGTTCGAGGCAGGAGATTTACTGGTAGGTATTCCAGTAGTATCTCAGGGTGTTCTAGGCTACACTCCGACACGACTTGTACCGCTTTTGGGGGTCTGACTTTTACCAACCCCCTAGGCCCGACATGCGATGCTCATAGACGAACGGACCGGACTGTACGGATATTGTCACTGACAGGCTCAGTTGGGTATTAGGATGAGTTCGCTCATCGACTTCCCTTTTGGTCAATACCTGGTAGCTCGTTACGTATGGCTAATACCTCTGACGTGCTAGTCGTTAAATCCACAGCCAAAATATTGACGAGTCTTTAGAGTCCCCCACAGACAGTTTCTCAAGTTTCGGGCGAAACGTTGTAGAGGCCATATGGTTTTATGGCAGGATTCGAACGTACACGTGCACTTATGCACTTGTCATGGTTCGGACGGACAATACTAGCGGGATTTAGTTTAAGCCGGATCCTAGTATTGTACAGTGTAGATTTTGTTTCATTGCATTTGTATTCGGTCGGAATACAAATGCGGGTATGTATATACAGTCGCGGGGTTTTCCTGTAATTTATTACGGGATCGCTTTTTTTGAAGTTGCTAGTTTGCATTCCGTTTCGGCCATTTTTCCTTTGTTCCTTCATGGCTGAATTTTTTGTGTGGAGAGGGTTTTTCTTGCAAAGTGGCATTTAGCAAAATGCAAGGGTTTTTTTTGTGATGGAGGGTTCATGAGAATTCTAGAAGTGTTTTGTGCTCATTTCTTTTGCATTAATGAGATGGGAGTTGATATGGATTTGGGTGTGACTTATTCTCTTCATTATCACCCATTTCTTTGCTTATGATCACCACTTACTTTTTCCTACACCCACCTCCCTTCACTACCTCCCTCTCTCTAATTTGGCCGGTCATTAGATTGGCAGTATAGGATTTTCAGGTGGGGGAAATTATTGATCTCATTTTTGCTTGCAACAAAATTCCTTAGTCCATCTCAAAAGTTCATTCCTCCACCTTCACATCCAAATGGAAACTTCTAACAACCCCTCGAGACATGGCATTCTACACTCAGTCTACAGCAATCTTGGACACGTCAGCCAGCCAACTTCATGTCCGAGTTGCCTCGGTTCAGAGGTGGAAGCCCGTAAAAAGACTTCTCGATGTGGTGCATTTTCCGACGAGGAGAACAAGACAGGAGATACCGCGAGGAGCATGGGATGGTGGCCGAAGACCGAAGGACACGGATCGCTCGGTAAAGCCTCTCTACCCTTTCTTTAGTTTGCTAGTAGTAGGTTAATAGTCCGATCTGGGAAAAAGTATACGATTGCGCCAGTTTCTAGTTAAAGAAAAGTTTTTGTTTCCGCATTTTGGCCTCGGATAGACGGCCGGGGTGCTACCGTAGACATACATGGTATCAGAGCCATGCCATTAACCTTTACTAACTTGCACTAACGTGTTTAGAACTTCGATCGAACGATAATTCCAAAACCGCGATTCCAAGTCATGAACTTTCTGTCGAATTTTATTTGTGCTCAAAAAATTATTTGGTGTATTGCAGAAATTCGTGCAGGATTTTTCAAGAGTTCTGGGAAATTTTGGTTCACTGCTATTCCTGTTGCGCCGCGGAACTGCGGCCGTACCCACATTCTGGCCGCGGTTCCGCCGCAGCATTGAAACAACAGTGCACCAAAATTTCCAGATTTGTCCCTGACTTGGAAATGGGGTTCTTGGTAATTTTTGTTTGGGCCCAGATTTTTTGAGTACTGGGTATTGTGCTTGGGGCCCACTTCGGGAAATTTAGTCGATCGAAAATTTTAAACATGTTAGTTCACAGTATTTACATTATATCTGCGACCGTGAATGTCATTTGATCAGTAAATCCTATCTAAGTGCTATAGTTCTTTTAGACGGATTTGCGAACATGATGTTCACGTTGATGTTCTGTGTTGTGCTGTGATGTTGCGGATTTGTCTTGGTGGATTGCCTGGATGCAATGGTAGTACAGTTTGGTTTTATTTGTACATTTGATATTGCGGGGCGAGCGTCCGACATGTGGACTGCCGTCACTGCCTGTTTGTATATTATTCTTTTGGGGCACGACCGGGCTGAGGTCGATGTACCCGTTGTATATTTT
Source organism: Agapanthus africanus (assembly GCA_030015575.1). Classification (NCBI taxonomy): domain Eukaryota; kingdom Viridiplantae; phylum Streptophyta; class Magnoliopsida; order Asparagales; family Amaryllidaceae; genus Agapanthus; species Agapanthus africanus. The sequence goes on along the minus strand of JASDDO010000019.1, from coordinate 444,133,685 downwards.
TACTCTCTGTACTAGGATTACCCCATGGAGGGGTGCACGGGTAGCCGGGTTCTAGAGGGCAACGGGACCGCATCTCATGGCGTTGAGATGGAGGGGGCATCACTCTAGAATTGGCGGGCTATTCGCCGCACTCGTAGGGGTATAGGTTGACCCAAGGAGGGGTGCTCAGGTTACCGGATTCCGTGAAGTGCTGGGTGGTCTATTCTCGTTGACGAAGGGGGCTGCCTCGCTTCAGGTTTTGGCGGGTAACTTGCCGTGCCCATAGGGGTCTAGGATTTCATTGCACAGGCTATCCACACGACCAGGGGAACGTCGGGTTTCAGTAGCGGCTCTATGAAATCCGGGGATCCCAGATTATCTGTATTGTTCTGTGATGCTTATTACATTTCTGTGATGTTGCATTTTATCACGCCTTGAGCAATTATTATATATTGATATATATACCAGTAGATGTTGTATATGTTTTGCATCCGCGCTAGTCCAGTCCCCGCTCTGTCGTTAGTTAAGTAACCTAACGGGTGATGACGGGACCCAGTAGCGAATGCGGATGGCATATACGTACATCGTATTTTCGTTCGTTTATGGTGTGATTAATTGATGGGACTGCATTGATTCGGATTAATGCAAGCTAAACAAACCTATTTGACGTTGTTGGAACAATTTTCAAAAAGCTGTTATTGCAAGGACGCTCTCTTTTGTTTTGCACAGTGGTATCCGGTTATGAATATCCAGCACCTCAGTCGACGAGATAAGGGCCGAGATCCCTTCACCGGGAGTGACCCCTTGGACAGAAGTTTGCGTCAGGGAAATAACTTCACTATAGCCGTTACCTTTTGCTTTGCATCTGTCACGACCCGAAAGTACGGAACATGACCGGCACTTAAACTACGAACGTCTTGAGGCGTACGTAATCTAAGTAAACCGAAAACCCAGAAATCCAAACCAAGAAAAGTAGTAGAGTGAAGGAAAACCAATTTAAATCAAGTAGTTTTAATAGCATAAGCTGAATTATGCGGGTTTCTAAAAACATCAAAAATTTACTGAAAATTTCGGCAGAGTCTCCTTTGTAAATATTGGCTCCCAAACGGGATACAACATGAATAGTATACGAAATCAATAAAAAGGCATCCCTAAGCGGGAGCTAGCTCTTCGTCAATCGACGGCCACAACCACACAAGCAATATAATATACAACGCCAACGGCGAGGATCAAAAACTCAAACCACAAGAAAACCACAGAAATGAAACGCGCGACTCTAAGGTCGAAAGAAAAACATCACTGGTCTCTAACTCAAAATAAATACATGATTGGTTGATGGAACTTCTAGATACAACAGAATAATAATATACAAGATAATAATGGGGGTACGATACAAGTAAACCCACCTACTAGCAAAACACCCGAAGGAAACTATGCCCGCAAGCCGTAAAGAAACCTGTACGGCAAACCTGCAAGAAACTGGGGCACAACGGGGGTGAGTTGCCAACTCGTGAATAGAAAAACATCTACGTACAGAAATCGCATAAATAACGCAACCTAGGTCAATGATCATAATATATCCTCAAATATATGAATAACATGCAGCCTATAACAATAACTAGGGTAATATCTAACCCGAGTGTGATCTCATGTGCCCGTGTCAGTGCCTCAGGTAGCAATATATCATATGGATGATGTATGAACGCATGAAACAGAATGCATGTACTGAATAAAACTGGTTTCATAAATCAGTGAGATTTCTGTATCTTAAAAGAAATGAGGTGCCATATATGAAATCAGCATAAAACAGTGCCCAGCATCGACACAAAACAAGTGTCCAAATACCTCGATATCTTTGTGTCACAATCTATGTACCTCAAGTCTCAAACACAATATCTAGGGCGCCGTCAGTCCAGACCGGCCCCTACCATCCATCTCAAGACCACGACGGTATCCTCCGGATATCCGATGCGTCGGGTAATATCACCGGTAGGTAGTGCTCCCCTGCCAGGCTCACATCGTCATCATCACGCGCTTCTTGCCCCGGGGTACCTTACCGGGTCCACCATGTACCCGAAACGGTTCATCCGTCTCCTCGAATCGGGTCTCGAAATCCATCAGCAAACTCATGGTGGACGACTCATACATCATGGGAAAACCGCACTTTATTTTAAAAAGAGAGAAATCAGTTCATATAAGTTTTTGCGGTTTTCCTCCAAATACAGAAAAACTCATGGAAATCCGAATCCAAAATCTCAATAACACGTAAAATAGTGAATATATGCATGAGAATCCATGAATGCGGCATAACAATGAATAACAGTATGCAAGAAGTAGCAGGTAATAACTACAATGTCTAAACTAACATATAGGGCAAGTACACTAATATCATGTCTAACTATTAGCTAACAGGCTATGTCAAGCAATAATATTTTCTAAGGTGTACGTGACATGGCAATTACCGATGAAGATGTGTGTGAGCCGGCAATTAAGTGTACGTGGTACATACGCATCATCGGTAATGGTGCTGGTGTCCTAACAGCATGATATCAATAATGGAGTATGAAACATAAAATAAGCATGCGATGCGAAGCGGACCACAAAAATGAGCGGGAGCTGAAAACTAGACGCAACTATAACTAATCTGCATTAATCTAATATAAGTCCTACAAATGGTGCCTTTTGAAATAACACGAATCATGGGGTTTTGAAAATAGGGACTACGGTGTTTTTATGAAAAGATACGTCTTTTGAAATATCCGTAGGATCCCTTGGGCTGTCTTTTAAAATACCCACGATTCGTTAGTTTTTGAAATAGGTAAGAATCGAATCTAATCTAACAACTAACTAACTAAAGGGCTAAGCTAACAAGCTGGACTACAGGTAAGGAAACCGCCTAACATCTGAGTCGATACATATACATACCTGTATATGTATAGTCGGTGATCCCGCCTCAATAATATCATATCCGATACAATATCTATAATCAGGCATCCCAAGTCAAGAGTGCGGATCAATCATCAATATAGCTCGTACGTAAATCCGTCGTACGGCATCCCAATCTGGGTACGGGTCAATATCACATTCATCATACTATTCACCTGGTATCCTCTTTATCAAATATTATGATCGGGATACTGATCTACGTCTAGTACCATACTGATACCGCCTACGTATGCATGGACGTGTGTGAAACACTACGTCAAGGACCCGCTACAACGTCATGTCGTATCTAAGATACGAACCTTGCTATATCACCGATCTCACGGCCTCAAATCAAATCTCATCGACTCAGCACAAACCCAAATATCATCCTCAAATCCGTATGTGAACACATAGTCCCATACCCATGTGAACACATAACTATAAAGAATCCCATGAGCACATATAAATAGGAATGTATGCAAGTATGTATGTGTGTATGTATGTGTGTATGTGTAGTGCAACACTACCCTAGGGTTCGCAACACTAAAGTAATCCAACACACCAATATCCATCCTAACATCGTTATTAATCCCAAATAACATATAATAATTGTTGGTGTATATACGCATCCGTATACACCACCACGGACTGCGGGGGTGCTATACGCCATCCACCCGACTTCTCCCCGTAGATATAAATCTACTCACCTGGTCCTCGCTTACCGGTGCCGACGTCGCCACGCGCTTTCTTGTCGTCTCAAAGTCCACATGGGGTACCTACATATCATAACGCACCATATCGCATTAAAATCCGCTTCATGACCAAAACGACGCACGAATCTCACATAGGTCAAAACCTATGGTTGCTTCACAAATCGACCCAAAAACCCTCGATGTCGGCGTACAAACGCCAAACCATCGAGAAAGCTCCCAACACACTAATTTTTACAATTACAAGCACTAATTATAATATAAAACAGCTTAAAATTCACAAAAATCCCAATTTCACTTAAAAAGTCATTTTTCCGAAAATCTAGCAAGCACAAATCACCGTTTTTGTACAAAACTCGATGTATAGACGAATCTAGAGGCCACAATATTCACTAAATATCTTAAATAAGTCATAAAAATGATTCCCATAATTTAATCTCATTAAATTCCATAAACCCCAAAAACCTAGTTTACAAATTATCCAATTTTAACAATTTTCAAGCAAAAAAAAAAAATTCTCGATTTAAGAATTAAGCTTAGATTTGCATAACCTAAGGTATTAAACCACTCATTATAATGTTAATAATGCTATGAAACCATAATTAGATTTTTAAACCTAATTATTAGACTAATTATAAAAACCTAGTTAGCAATTAGCAAAGTTATCACAATTTTAAATTAACAAATTAGTAAATAGCAACTAACTTAGATTTTGCATACAACCACATGTTAATCTCCTCATTACACCCATAACCAATTGATAAAAACCTCACTTGATCACAAACCCTAATCATTAATTCAAAACCCTTCTCTTGAATTTTAATTCAAGCACCTAGAACTAATTAAAAAAACCTAATTAAGCTAACATGAAACAATTAACACAATTTAAGAAAAGGTTAGAATTTATACCTCATGATCAAGAGATCAAACATGAAATTCAAAGCCTTTAAAATGCCAACTTGCTCCCTAGATCCATGCAAGAATAGCTAATGAAAAATGGGTAGGAGTTAGATTTGAGTTTTGGTTTAATTTTTGATGGAAATTTGATGGATTTTGAAGACTTTTTGATGAGGAAAAGAGAGGGGGAAAATTGGGGCTGCACAAAGGGGGGGCTCGGCTGAAAATGGAGGGGAGAGGAGAGAGAGGGAGGTGAGGAAAATAGTCCAAGTCAAGGCATAAAGTCAAAGGTCCAACTCATTTTACAATTTCCTTTCATTTCCTTTGTTTTCTTTCTTTTCTTTTCTTTGAAATTCAAGTGGGGAAAAGGATGGGGGCTGTTGAATTCAGCCAAGGGGAGAAGTGAATGGGGGTGCGTGGGTGTGGGTACGGGTGTGGGGTAATGAAAAATGATAAATACAATGCCCCAAACATCCATTTACACTATAAAAAAATATTTTTTCTTTAATAATTTCTAAACCGATTTGGCAACCGATTTCGTTACAAAAATCACATGATAAAATTTTATTTAATGTTTTATGATGCACAAAATTTGTTTCAACTCATTCCAATTTGTAATTTTCCCTAATTAAATGTATTAGTGACGGCTTAAAATAATAATAAAATAATATTTTTTTCAGAAAATTTGAAATTTCACCAGCGGCTCAATAAACACCAAATAATAGCAATTACATAGCTAGAATATGTATATTTAATTTTTATAATAAGATATTTGTATTTTGAATTTTTACAGAAAACCCCCTTATTTTACCGATTTTTCGAAATTTCACCGAAACAATTTTCAAAACGTTACAATCTTCCCCCTTTAAAGAAATTCGGTCCCCGAATTTAAATTCAAACTCCCCCAAATACTAAAACATCTAAGAAAAACCATCAAGCCGTCGGGGCTCCGAAATTGTAAATACCTAAAACAAATCGTAGCGCAGCGCATGCGCTTGAAAAATGAGTATATAACTCAAATCAAAACTCCGTCAAGCATCCCGCAATCATCGGAGTCATGGAGAAGACATCAATGCCAAATCCAAATCAAAACCAATATGATATAACTCGAAATCTCTTTAAGTCGTAAGTATCTGAAGGAAATGTATGCCAAATCTCTTTAAGTCGCTGTGCAACGCGTATAACACTGCACAGTGGCGGACGTCTATCATATGAAAATAACTATATACATATATACCTTTGTTTGAAATGTACGTTCCGCCGTTTTGGAAACAATTTAGAAGGGTCTCCTTGTTTTAAACATTTCGTGTCATATCAGACACGTAGGTAAATACTGAGGCTATAGCTCGCTTTTTGGAAATCCCTTCAATAACTATCAATGCATGCAAAATATATTCAGGCACTGTCCTCTGATTAGTCCTGCTCAGTACGAAAACACATAGCAATATCATAAAAACGTACTGCTCTATACGAAATTAATCCCAAAATATGCACATGAATGCTACGTGCGTCTGGTGCGCACGGAAATCAAAATCCATGAATGTGCCATACATGCGCACAGAAACAACATCTAAGTGCATCGGGTGTGCACGAAACATCTGTCGTAGGCAACATATGTGCCTGACAGCAAAATCAGGTGCATCTGACATGCACGAAAAATTCTCAATCTAGTGCCTCTGGTGTGCACCAAAATCACCCTTCAAAACATGCGCCCAACATGCGCGAAAATCCAAATCAGGTACATCCATCGTGCACGAAATCATGAAATCCAATATCAAGCGCCGAACGTGCGCAAAATCAATCAGGTGCACAAGGTGCACAAAACAAATACCGAGTATCACAATCGAAATCGAAGTCCAGTGCATTTAAGTGCACAAAAGGCGTATCACTGTACTGCAAGTATATAATAACTATACAGAGTGCAGGAACCAATTCGTGTGCATGCATACGCACAAAACCAACTCAACTGTTTAAAACCGTAAAATCACAAACATGTGAAACTAAAGCACGAAAACGATATCAAGTGCAACACTGTGCAAAGATCGTAAATCCTCAATCATCAAAATCAAATCATACGAATAAATCACCCAAAACATCGTAATCAATAATGGCAGAATAGTACTGCTCAAGCGCATCCTCTAAGAATCTCGGCCAACTGTCGCGGTCACTAGTGGGACGTCTCGTCGATGATCATAAACTTTGGCCTGCTGGTGTGCATAACAATGACCACTTCTGGGTTAAGATCTTCACTGTGAATTACCAATCTCTCGGTCCATCGGCTCATCGGCCCTGTCAGGTGTGCTAACGGAGATGATCCCATTCTGGCACTTCTCTGGTCATCTTTCGGTCAATCATCGCGACCACTCGTAAGACAGCATATCACTGGCGTCGGCCTCTGGCTCTCTGAATGTACATGACACATATGATCCTGGATGCAAGTATCATTGCAGCAGTGTCCTGGAAGGAATCCTGCTCACGGTCTATTCCATGCCTCGTCTCTGCCAACTGTCCGGAAGTCATTGTCCTTTCCTATATCTGCATCTTGCTCTGGAACGACTGCATACTCATCACGACTCCTTCTGGAAGCTAAGTCCAAGTACCATGCCTCGGCATGCGCATCGCATCTCTGATGTCGGCAGAGTGGAACGTCATCTCATCTAGATCTGGTACGAACCTCTTACTCCACTTTTCTCTAATGTCGTCTGCTTTGGACTCGTCTCGTCGCGGCTGCATGGACTGAGCTCCAACGACTATCCTCGTATTTGGAGTCTCCCAAGAATGCATCTCACCACCAAGCATCCGAATTAAGTCGAGCCATCCGATCGAGTCGTCAAAACCTCATAATCCCCCAAGAGCTCAACCTCTTGGGCACAGTTTAATAGTATCGAGTACATACCACAGCATCGGTGGTCCAGCCGTATAAGGGCAAACCCAAGCCTCACTAATGGCGCCGTAGAACTGCCGTAAACCTGAAGGTTCAAAGGCTTTCACACGGTCATTATGTCGAGTTAGGGTTCCATTCTTCTAGAGGGACCATGGAATTGCCTGCATGTCTTTCCGACTACTTTAAACTTGGAATAATAGGTTTCTGACATTCGATCGTCTCTGTCGACTCTCAACGTCTCCGCGTGAAGTCGTCTCTAGCTGGAATCAATCTATCTGATGACCTCGCATCGGGGTAGGCGAACGATCCACATGTCCTAGTCAGTCATCATCGGGTGACTAGTGACCTTCTATCATTTATTCGTACAACTCGCCCCGCAATAGCTCCAATATATGGGGCGATATCTCGTCGCTCGCGGCAACAACTGGCTCGCTCGTCTGCACGCTGAACAGTGTCTCAATCATCAGGAGTAAGCAACACACCAACGGTCATCAAAATCTGGCTGGCCTCCATCATTGGCTCAATCCTCTAGTGTCGATCAGCACCTCCGAGTAACCTCATAAAGGCGATCCGCCAAACGCTCGTGGCGCGGAAACACAGTAAAAAGACACATCTCTGCAATCGTGTGTCGCCGGAATTTCGCCCTGGTCAGTCCTCGTTCGTGACGAGCTTGTGCTGACCGCAACTCTAGCCGTAGCTCTCCCTGCCCGTAACCGTAGCAGCAAAACCAAACTGGTACCGATGAGGCTAGATCAGGAAGGAATATAATACTGAACAAGGAAATGTACATCCTAAGGCTTCATAAGTGGAGTGGCGTGTCGTAAATATGCCGCGGAACATATCAACGGTACGTCACTCTACTTTAGTCACCTATTCCATCAACCAAGGGTCATCCTACGCTCTGAAGGTTAAAACCTAACGCTCTGATACCAACTTTGTCACGACCCGAAAGTACGGAACATGACCGGCACTTAAACTACGAACGTCTCGAGGCGTACGTAATCTAAGTAAACCGAAAACCCAGAAATCCAAACCAAGAAAAGTAGTAGAGTGAAGGAAAACCAATTTAAATCAAGTAGTTTTAATAGCATAAGCTGAATTATGCGGGTTTCTAAAAACATCAAAAATTTACTGAAAATTTCGGCAGAGTTTCCTTTGTAAATATTGGCTCCCAATCGGGATACAACATGAATTGTATACGAAATCAATAAAAAGGCATCCCCAAGCGGGAGCTAGCTCTTCGTCAATCGACGGCCACAACCACACAAGCAATATAATATACAACGCCAACGGCGAGGATCAAAAACTCAAACCACAAGAAAACCACACAAATGAAACGCGCGACTCTAAGGTCGAAAGAAAAACATCACTGGTCTCTAACTCAAAATAAATACATGATTGGTTGATGGAACTTCTAGATACAACAGAATAATAATATACAAGATAATAATGGGGGTACGATACAAGTAAACCCACCTACTAGCAAAACACCCGAAGGAAACTATGCCCGCAAGCCGTAAAGAAACCTGTACGGCAAACCTGCAAGAAACTGGGGCACAACGAGGGTGAGTTGCCAACTCGTGAATAGAAAAACATCTACGTACAGAAATCGCATAAATAACGCAACCTAGGTCAATGATCATAATATATCCTCAAATATATGAATAACATGCAGCCTATAGCAATGGCTAGGGTAATATCTAACCCGAGTGTGATCTCATGTGCCCGTGTCAGTGCCTCAGGTAGCAATATATCATATGGATGATGTATGAACGCATGAAACAGAATGCATGTACTGAATAAAACTGGTTTCATAAATCAGTGAGATTTCTGTATCTTAAAAGAAATGAGGTGCCATATATGAAATCAGCATAAAACAGTGCCCAGCATCGACACAAAACAAGTGTCCAAATACCTCGATATCTCTGTGTCACAATCTATGTACCTCAAGTCTCAATCACAATATCTAGGGCGCCGTCAGTCCAGACCGGCCCCTACCATCCATCTCAAGACCACGACGGTATCCTCCGGATATCCGACGCGTCGGGTAATATCACCGGTAGGTAGTGCTCCCCTGCCAGGCTCACATCGTCATCATCACGCGCTTCTTGCCCCGGGGTACCTTACCGGGTTCACCATGTACCCGAAACGGTTCATCCGTCTCCTCGAATCGGGTCTCGAAATCCATCAGCAAACTCATGGTGGACGACTCATACATCATGGGAAAACCGCACTTTATTTTAAAAAGAGAGAAATCAGTTCATATAAGTTTTTGCGGTTTTCTTCCAAATCCAGAAAAACTCATGGAAATCCGAATCCAAAATCTCAATAACACGTAAAATAGTGAATATATGCATGAGAATCCATGAATGCGGCATAACAATGAATAACAGTATGCAAGAAGTAGCAGGTAATAACTACAATGTCTAAACTAACATATAGGGCAAGTACACTAATATCATGTCTAACTATTAGCTAACAGGCTATGTCAAGCAATAATATTTTCTAAGGTGTACGTGACATGGCAATTACCGATGAAGATGTGTGTGAGCCGGCAATTAAGTGTACGTGGTACATACGCATCATCGGTAATGGTGCTGATGTCCTAACATCATGATATCAATAATGGAGTATGAAACATAAAATAAGCATGCGATGCGAAGCGGACCACAAAAATGAGCGGGAGCTGAAAACTAGACGCAACTATAACTAATCTGCATTAATCTAATATAAGTTCTACAAATGGTGCCTTTTGAAATAACACGAATCATGGGGTTTTGAAAATAGGGACTACGGTGTTTTTATGAAAAGATACGTCTTTTGAAATATCCGTAGGATCCCTTGGGCTGTCTTTTAAAATACCCACGATTCGTTAGTTTTTGAAATAGGTAAGAATCGAATCTAATCTAACAACTAACTAACTAAAGGGCTAAGCTAACAAGCTGGACTACAGGTAAGGAAACCGCCTAATATCTAAGTCGATACATATACATACCTGTATATGTATAGTCGGTGATCCCGCCTCAATAATATCATATCCGATACCATATCTATAATCAGGCATCCCAAGTCAAGAGTGCGGATCAATCATCAATATAGCTCGTACGTAAATCCGTCGTACGGCATCCCAATCTGGGTACGGGTCAATATCACATTCATCATACTATTCACCTGGTATCCTCTTTATCAAATATTATGATCGGGATACTGATCTACGTCTAGTACCATACTGATACCGCCTACGTATGCATGGACGTGTGTGAAACACTACGTCAAGGACCCGCTACAACGTCATGTCGTATCTAAGATACGAACCCTGCTATATCACCGATCTCACGGCCTCAAATCAAATCTCATCGACTCAGCTCAAACCCAAGTATCATCCTCAAATCCGTATGTGAACACATAGTCCCATACCCATGTGAACACATAACTATAAAGAATCCCATGAGCACATATAAATAGGAATGTATGCAAGTATGTATGTGTGTATGTATGTGTGTATGTGTAGTGCAACACTACCCTAGGGTTCGCAACACTAAAGTAATCCAACACACCAATATCCATCCTAACATCGTTATTAATCCCAAATAACATATAATAATTGTTGGTGTGTATACGCATCCGTATACACCACCACGGACTGCGGGGGTGCTATACGCCATCCACCCGACTTCTCCCCGTAGATATAAATCTACTCACCTGGTCCTCGCTTGCCGGTGCCGACGTCGCCACGCGCTTGCTTGTCGTCTCGAAGTTCACATGGGGTACCTACATATCATAACGCACCATATCGCATTAAAATCCGCCTCATGACCAAAACGATGCACGAATCTCACATAGGTCAAAACCTATGGTTGCTTCACAAATCGACCCAAAAACCCTCGATGTCGGCGTACAAACGCCAAACCATCGAGAAAGCTCCCAACACACTAATTTGTACAATTACAAGCACTAATTATAATATAAAATAGCTTAAAATTCACAAAAACCCCAATTTCACTTAAAAAGTCATTTTTCCGAAAATCTAGCAAGCACAACTCACCGTTTTTGTACAAAACTCGATGTATAGACGAATCTAGAGGCCACAATATTCACTAAATATCTTAAATAAGTCATAAAAATGATTCCCATAATTTAATCTCATTAAATTCCATAAACCCCAAAAACCTAGTTTACAAATTATCCAATGTTAACAATTTTCAAGCAAAAAAAAAAAATTCTCGATTTAAGAATTAAGCTTAGATTTGCATAACCTAAGGTATTAAACCACTCATTATAATGTTAATAATGCTATGAAACCATAATTAGATTTTTAAACCTAATTATTAGACTAATTATAAAATCCTAGTTAGCAATTAGCAAAGTTATCACAATTTTAAATTAACAAATTAGTAATAGCAACTAACTTAGATTTTACATACAACCACATGTTAATCTCCTCATTACACCCATAACCAATTGATTAAAACATCACTTGATCACAAACCCTAATCATTAATTCAAAACCCTTCTCTTGAATTTTAATTCAAGCACCTAGAACTAATTAAAAAAACCTAATTAAGCTAACATGAAACAATTAACACAATTTAAGAAAAGGTTAGAATTTATACCTCATGATCAAGAGATCAAACATGAAATTCAAAGCCTCTAAAATGCCAACTTGCTCCCTAGATCCATGCAAGAATAGCTAATGAAAAATGGGTAGGAGTTAGATTTGAGTTTTGGTTTAATTTTTGATGGAAATTTGATGGATTTTGAAGACTTTTTGATGAGGAAAAGAGAGGGGGAAAATTGGGGCTGCACAAAGGGGGGGCTCGGCTGAAAATGAAGGGGAGAGGAGAGAGAGGGAGGTGAGGAAAATTGTCCAAGTCAAGGCATAAAGTCAAAGGTCCAACTCATTTTACAATTTCCTTTCATTTCCTTTGTTTTCTTTCTTTTCTTTTCTTTGAAATTCAAGTGGGGAAAAGGATGGGGGTTGCTGAATTCAGCCAAGGGGAGAAGTGAATGGGGGTGCGTGGGTGTGGGTACGGGTGTGGGGTGATGAAAATTGATAAATACAATGCCCCAAACATCCATTTACACTATAAAAAAAACCTTTTTTCTTCAATAATTTTTAAACCGATTTGGCAACCGATTTCGTTTCAAAAACCACATGATAAAATTTTATTTAATGTTTTATGATGCACAAAATTTGTTTCAACTCATTCTAATTTGTAATTTTCCCTAATTAAATGTATTAGTGACGGCTTAAAATAATAATAAAATAATATTTTTTTCAGAAAATTTGAAATTTCACCAGCGGCTCAATAAACACCAAATAATAGCAATTACATAGCTAGAATATGTATATTTAATTTTTATAATAAGATATTTGTATTTTGACTTTTTACAGAAAACCCCCTTATTTTACCGATTTTTCGAAATTTCACCGAAACGATTTTCAAAACGTTACAGCATCGTGGTATTCAGTTGGAATATCCTGCACCTCATTCTACGGGGAAAGAGCCGAGATCCCTTCACCGGGAGTGACCTCTTTGGAAAAGGTTTTCGCTACTATATTTTTGTAAAAAGCTATCCGGTTCCTTCAACGATATCAAGTTCATTACGTTAAAGGTTTTTCGCCAAAAACTATTCGTAGCCCTCCGTCATTTCAGTTGGGTAGCACGTAGTATTCATGCTATGTTTGTTGACCTTCGTCAAGGCATAGTGAATGGTAGCTGCTTGTTACTTTTCTGCTGCATAGATAGATACGTTGGTTTGAGACAGTCGTATAGCTTTGTTGACCTTCGTCAAGGGCTTGTATGGGTGAGTTCAAATTAACCTAGACAATGACGGGTAGAACTTGACATGCGACTTATGATTTGTTGATCTTCGTCAAGGTCATAAGAGCATAGGGTAAAAATCACATCGGGAGTTTCTAAAGAAACTGAAACTTGCCAGATATGCGCATACCTTCTGGAGTGTGATAACATGAGTGGATTCCATCACGTTATCATGCGATAATAGTTGGATCCCGATTCCCACTGATGAGTTGGTTTACTCCTCGGGTGATCCCGACTAATTCTTCTTTCAGGTTTGGAGGAGAATTTGAGGTTACAGTGGGAGATTTCCTGATTAGATAAAGTGATAACCATTCTGATCTAGGTTAGAGTGAACGCTGAGTGTTTCTTTTCTCTCTCTCTTTGGCAGCGACCATGGCCCGTCCCTTGACTATGACTCAGTGACCAAGTTAACTGAACCTTCTTAAAACACTGGCTTTTGGATTGTCTGAGTTGCAAACCTCATTGCCACTCCTGCTTTTACCCTTTTCTCCAGAACACCCCGTATTACTACGAACATCCACTTCCATTGGATAAAACCATCGTATGGTTATATACGAACTCGAAGGAACTTGTTCCAGATTCGAGGATGGTTTTTAGTTCTGGAGAAAACGAATAGGACTATTCAGTTGTCTTTTCCTTTTACCTTCTCTCAGGTTACGAGTGCTCCTTGGGTTAGGACGGTACACCTATTACGCTAATTGGATAGTCTTCTTCCAAACCATAGGCAGATGCCGAACGGTAGGGAATGAAGAAAACCATTTAGCCTAAAAGGTGTACAGAAGGTATTAAGTAAAGACAAATAAAGGGATTAGTAAGAGGGCAAAGTAAACCGCGACTGCTATTCACGACCAAACCAAGTATTTCTTCGCCAATCCTACATCACCTTTGTATTTCTCCAAAACACTCCGTATCACTACGAAGGTCCACAGTTTTTTAGATACGCCATCGTATGGTTATATACGAACTCGAAAGGAACTTGTTCCAGTTCGGGGATGGATTCTGGTTCAGGAGAAATAAGAATAAGGTTTATTCAGTTGTCTTTTATCATCGCCTTCTCTCATGTTGCGAGTGCTCCTAGGATTAGGACAGTACACCCATTATGCTTATTGGATAGTCTTCTTCCAAACCATAGGCTGGTGCCGAACGGTAGGGAAGGAAGAAAACCATTTAGCCTAAGGGGGTATACAGAAGGTAATGACTAAAGACATATAAAGGGATTTGGAGAGATGGCAAAGAAATAAACGGTTACAGTTGTGAATCTAGATAATGGAAGAGGCATTACGGGGAATACCCGCATACCCCTTCGAAACATTTACATGTTTCGGTTTCACTGTGTACTGTTAGTAGAAAACTGATTTCCTAATTAGACGCTTGCTTTAGGGTATGTATTTATCAGGTATGATTCTCATATCTGTATGGTTTTACAGATGATGAGTGGGAGTAAGTTATTGGGAATTAGGTGATCATCCTCATTATATCGGAATTCGTTGTAATTGGTGATATTTGAGGAAATCACCTGGGTTGTTTGCCGGACGACAAATATTTGGTTTTGAATATCCGTTGTTATGCACCAATTTCAAATTGACATATCTGTACGTCTATTTTTATAGAGTGAGATATAACTTTTTGAAATTATGTCTATGACATTTACCTATATCAGTGGATGGTTAGGTAAGGAGTATTAAACAACGGTGTAATTCTTCTTCAACATAAGTACATTTTTCAACCTACGACACACAGGGATTGAGTTATTAAACTCATGAGACTTATACAGAGTATTGTATGTTGTCCAGTGTCCATTAGGACAGAGGGGTTGGTACTCGTGCTGTATTCTGTTTACTTATGACTTCTCTAGTTCTTAGACATGTGTTTCGTAGAAATGCAAGGTCCAAGTTTTGAGAAGTTATAGGTATAAGAATAAAGTAGAGAACCAGATATTGCAAGTATCGGGATACTTCAAGGTGATCGAAGATGTAGATACTTATGTATAGTATTCAGTTGATAGTAATGGTTTTGAGAGACTTGTTTCTCTTTCAGGTTACTCATATCTGGATGCATTCCTAAGTTGAGCAACGCTGATCGGACTCCTTCCATTTAGTTGACATGCACTGGAGACAGCTGCATGATTTGAATCTGGTTCCAATTAAATCAGTGCCTCTGTTTCTATATTGGATATAGAACAGTTCATATCTTAACGATGTTAAGGTACATGGAGTTGTCCGGTTTATGCTTAAAACCAGACTCTGGATAACTCAAGACACGTTTCTGTAATGGTTGTTTATGGGTTTACCCGGGCTATGACGGGGGTTGACTTTCTACCATCTGGAAGATCAATAGTGATATTGTTCTTGACTCGCCACAGTTTTAGTAAAAATGGATTTTTTTAGAAAACAGTAGTGGGAGTATGGTAGAATTGGAAGTGATTCCAGAACCGCAAACGATTAATGAAAATTTGATAAGAACCTAAAGATTCAATCTGGTTTGACATTCCATTGGCCACTCCGCAGATATGGTGGGTAACCTCAGGTACTCGAGAGGTACTTCGGTA
Source organism: Agapanthus africanus (assembly GCA_030015575.1). NCBI lineage: Eukaryota > Viridiplantae > Streptophyta > Magnoliopsida > Asparagales > Amaryllidaceae > Agapanthus > Agapanthus africanus. The sequence goes on along the minus strand of JASDDO010000019.1, from coordinate 444,117,917 downwards.
TGCTCAAAGATGGTGACAGGGAGGTTCTTGTTTACCCAGACTTGCCATTGCTGTTGTTCCAAACTGTGAGACCCTGTAGGAGCATGAGTATAGCGTCGTTCTAAACTAGCTTTAGAAGTACACGTGTATATGACTCTGCCAGAGGGTTGTCGTAGTCAGTGGGAGCAGCGGAAGCATAGTGAACAAGTAGCTTATGTTTATTTATGGACTAAAGCAGATATAGCGGAGATAGATCATCTATTTCTGATGTGACAGTCATAGGTTTGACTTCATCAGAATAGGGGATGGATCTGTTAAGAAGGTAGTAGGGTGTGATGTCCTGGTATTTTGATGACATACACAGAGTAGGAAGTGAAATTCCTATACTACGATCGGTTATACTTTGGTTGTCACACAGTGGTTTCTCCACATAGGACTTGGATATTATATCAGACATTCTGGTCACTAGATCTACGGTTTTAGATCTAGATTTGGGTGGTTTCCCAATCTGGGTACGTAGACAGCATTCTAAAAGTATTTAGAATGGACGACTCCAGGCATGGTAGTGTACCTGCAGGTGATGGAGTCACCCTTTCTAAAGGTGTCTTACAGACTAAAGGGGAGAGGGATGTATATGATTGGCAGATCACTTGCTTAGGCAATTGAGTCAATCATGAGATGTCAAGTACCACAACAAATGTTGTTTTTGTACGAGATGCAGTAAGTTGATATTAATCCTATCCTGGAGAAACATTCGGAAGCAGTTTTAGAACATAAGTAGATGTTCTAGGGATATGATAACGACAGCCTCTTTTGGGAGACGGTTATCATTCCAGGCTGTAGGGTTCCTAGGCACACTAAGGAGGTCTCACAAGGCATCAACCATGCCAATTTCAAATTTTACAAGTGCCGAGAAACCCTAATACGGATCGTTAACTAGAATTTTAGGAGAAAAAAGCAACTAGTTAAGAACTTAACTAAGTGAACGGAAATACAACCTTTGTAGATCCGGTTCTCTACCTCCATAGCTCCGCGATGAAGTCCCCCTGCTGTCCAAATCAAATCCCGGGCTCTAGCGTCGGCTTCATCGGAGAAATGGGCGGGCTAGGTCATCGACTACGATGCCGAAGATGATCTACGTCGAGGCATCACAAGATCAAGCTCCCACTTCACCAAGTCATGAAACTTGTGAAGAAAACACCCTATACTACTTGGCAAGAGATAGAGGATGAAGAAATAGGAGGTGGGTTCACTTTAGAATTGGATTTCTCACTCTTTTCATCAAATCACCATTGATGAAAGCTAGGTTTTCTTCTTGAAGAAGAAGAAGAAGAAGAAAATATTATGATAAGTTAATTAAAACCAAAAGAAAAATGAATCCTTATCATAATATGAACCATGGTTATGTGTAGAGAATTGACTAAGGTTAGATGAATGGTTAGGGTTAAGCAAGAAGACAAAATGGTCACTTTGGTCAAAGCTTCATGAAGCTTCAACAAGCTTCATGAAAGAAAGAAAGAAACCATTTTGTTTTCCTTTTATCTATTTCTCAAAAATTAATAGATAAATAAATAAGTGAATAAATCAAAACCCTAACCATTTATTTAACCAAGGTTTAATTCTTTACACAAACTCAAGTAAGCATGTATCATCAAACATGATACATCAAGTGCACAAAAGTATATCACATATACAACTTGTGTACTCTAAGTGAGAAAATCCATTTAAAGTGAACCAATACTAGTTAATGCAGAGTAATATATCAAATATATAATTATGCATTAAATCATTAAATCAACGCTTGATTTAACGATCCGGTCATATCGCATATAACCGACTAATATCCAATGTATCGGCTTATCGAATCAATCCTTGATTCGATAACTAGGTTATATCGCATACAACCATTCGATATATTCATCGCGAGAATAGAATACGGTATCACATACACGAATTATTCTCGGTCCCGCACATATCTCATATGCGCTCCTATTTCATTTCGCTTGAGCCAGGAAACCTCTGTGTAGGACTCTAAAGACTCGTCAATACGCCGGCAGCAGATGATGATCATATCAAACACCCACAAGCCGCAAGCGGTCTGCTAAACGTAACGGCCACCCGGGTATTGAGCGATCAGAAGATCGACGAGCAAGCCCGCTCACACTCCTGTGAATCCAACCAGTAACACTTACCGTACAGTCCGGTCTCGTCGTATGATATGTCGCATATCTCGCCTAGGGGTGGTAAACGTCAGACCCCAACAGCTCGATAAGTCGTGTCGATATGAGGTCTATAACAGTTCGAGAAACTACTGGTAACACTTACCAGTAAATCTCAGCAACCCTGGCCAGGGATTTCCGGTTATAGCCAATCGAACACAGCGCAACATCAACTCCCTATACCGGGAGAGACGAATCCCCTCCTATCGCTCATTGCCTCCATGTGATTCGGGACTGTACCCAAAAACCACCGTTTTGCACGCCCTCTTGGACGTGGTAAGGTGGAAATCAAAGCACAGTGGGAACCACACAAGACTCTATGACGATCTCGGGTCAACAGACTACTCTGTACCAGTGTCACCAGAGAACTGCCAACTGACGTAAGGTATAATACCATCTGGGAGTTCTCGGCGAGTCCGTCCAGTGTACCCAGTCTCCACTGAGCACCCGTATATCATCTCTGATGTCAAACACCAATGGATATGGGATCATCCATCGCCCATCTGTATGAGTCGAGAAGGTATACGCTAGTCTACTCTGGTATATCGATGCCCCGTCTTGATACACCCACGACTAGGGACCTTGAAGGATGTACTTATGGACTACCATGTCCCCACTAGTATGATCCGCATCATAGTCCAGGTAGTCAAGTACACATCCTAAGGGCTTTACCAACATGTAACAGAGAGACAATCAGTGTACACGTTAAGGTAAAGATCAACCAGATAGCATACTATCATGTCGAGCAAGAAAGTCCTCCCTATATATGTCCAAGCATCCACTACAATATACATCCTATGTATAGTAATGGCCTCTAGGGCATACATATAACTAACACAGGCTTCCAAGGTGACCTGGATGACAGAGTGGCTGTCGGAGTTATAGTTTTCCCTCTGACGAGGGGCAGTATTTTGGACAGGTGGTCCGAGCGGATACTGAGGGAGGCATGGCGTAGGATACTGATTGGTTTTAGTTGATGATACAGTCTAAGAAGTTTGGATTTGGAGTTCATTTGCGAACTAGGTCCCATCAGATATCCAGACATATTTTAAGACAGGTATTGCTCATTTCGGGAGATGGCTTTCTCCGAGAACTTGAGAAAAAGAGAGACATAGAAAGAAACATCAGGGCGGATCCACCCACTGAGGCTATTCCTCGAACGCAATAGTTTCGCAAACGGGATTTGTGAGACTGATTAATAGAGGAGTTGGGTGTTCGGTATCACACGGGCTGTAAGTACGCGACATCGCAATAATTAGCCTTGAGTGCAAGTGGGAGATTGTTGGATATAATGCCCTCAGAGTCAATTATTGGATCACAGGCACGTGATTGCAATGATTGAGGGAGGACCTATACCGGTAGGAAAATCTTATTCAAGATAATAGTATGCTATCTGGTTTATCTTTATCATTGTGTACTGCTTTAGGTGACCTTACAGGTCGCTATTACACATTGATAGAGCCCCTAGGATTCTTGCTTGACTACCAGCAGTATGATGGCGATCATATACGTGGGAGCTGGGGTCTATAAGCACATCCTTAAAAGGTCCCTAGTCGTGGGAGTTTTCGAGACAGGGCATCGATACTCCAGAGTAGACTTGTGTATACAGTCGAGACCCCGACGAGAGGCGGTGGCCGGTCTCACAAGCCACTGGTGTTAGTTGGTTCACCTAAGATGTATACAGGTGCTCATTGGGTTATGAGTACACCGGACAGGACTCGCCGGGAACATGCTAGTTGGTATTATACCTGACGTCAGATAGCAGTTCCCTGGTGACATGTGTACAGGTTAGTTCACCGACCTGAGATCGTCATATGTCTCGTGTGAGTTCCCACTGTACTTTGATTACTACCCTACCACGGCTTAAAGGAGTCGTGTATACAAGTTTTAGTTGGGTACAGTCCCGAGCCACATGGAGGCAGTGAGCGGATCGGCAGGGGTTCGTCTCTCCCGGTATTGGGGGTGAGGTCGCGCTGTGTCTAGGAGAGCCATTACACGAAGTCCTTGGTCAAGGCAGGAGATTTACTGGTAGGTATTCCAATAGTATCTCAGGGTGTTCTGGGCTATACTCCGATACGACTTGTACCGCTTTTGGGGGTCTGACTTTTACCAACCCCCTAGGCCCGACATGCGATGCTCATAGATGAACGAACCGGACTATACGGATATTGTCACTGACAGGCTCAGTAGGGTGTCAGGATGAGTTCGATCATCGACTTCCCTTTTTGGTCAATACCTGGTAGCTCGTTACGTATGGGTAATACCTCTGACGTGCTAGTGGTTAAATCCACAGCCAAAGTATTGATGAGTCTTTAGAGTCCCCCACAGACAGTTTCTCAAGTTTCGGGCGAAACGTTGTAGAGGCCATATGGTTTTATGGCAGGATTCGAACGTACGTGTGCACTTGTGCACGTGTCATGGTTCGGATGGACAATACTAGCTGGTTTTGGTTTAAGCCGGATCCTAGTATTGTACAGTGTAGATTTTGTCTCATTGCATTTGTATTCGGTCGGAATACAAATGCGGGTATGTATATACAGTCGCGGGGTTTTCCTGTAATTTATTACGAGATCTCTTTTTTGAAGTTGCCAGTTTGCATTCCGTTTCGGCCATTTTTCCTTTGTTCCTTCATGGCTGAATTTTTTGTGTGGAGAGGGGTTTTCTTGCAAAGTGGCATTTAGCAAAATGCAAGTGGTTTTTTGTGATGGAGGGTTCATGAGAATTCTAGAAGTGTTTTGTGCTCATTTCTTTTGCATTAATGAGATTGGAGTTGATATGGATTTGGGTGTGACTTATTCTCCTCATTATCACCCATTTCTTTGCTTATGATCACCACTTACTTTTTCCTACACTCACCTCCCTTCACTACCTCCCTCTCTCTAATTTGGCCGGCCACTAGATTGGCAGTAGAGGATTTTTGGGTGGGGGAAATTATTGATCTCATTTTTGCTTGCAACAAAATTCCTTAGTCCATCTCAAAAGTTCATTCCTCCACCTTCACATCCAAATGGCAACTTCTAACAACCCCTCGAGACATAGCATTCTACACCCAGTCTACAGCAATCTTGGACACGTCAGTCAGCCAACTTCGTGTCCGAGTTGCCTCAGTTCAGAGGTGGGAGCCCGTAAAAAGACTTCTTGATGTGGTGCCCTTTCCGACGAGGAGAACAAGACAGGAGATGCCGTGAGGAGCTTGGGATGGTGGCCGAAAATTGAAGGACACGGATCGCTCGGTTAAGCCTCTCTACCATTTCTCTAGTTAGCTAGTAGTAGGTTAATGGTCCGATTCGGGAAAAGGTATACGATAGCGCCAGTTTCTAGTTAAAGAAAAGTTTTTTTTTCCGCATTTTGGCCTCGGATAGACGGCCGGGGCGCTACCGTAGACTTACATCATCATCATTGATAATGCAATCCTCTCGATCCCCATCTACGAGAAACCCATAGTATCTCTTAGACGGAAGAGAAATCCTACTAGATTTGCGAAGCGGCGTCGGTTGGTCGAGCTCTATTGAAACATGAGGTTCTACTAAGTCCTCGGTAGTAGTTTGGGGTTCTGAAATTTCATCCAGTTTTACCGCGCTCCCACTAATTTCTTTTGCAAGAAATTCGCTCTCTAAAAAGACAATGTGGCGAGCGACAAACACCTTTTGTTCTTCAGTGTGGTAAACAAGATATCCCCTTGAATTCTTAGGGTATCCCACAAACTTGCACAAAACCTATCGTGCCTCGTGCTTGTCCGGATTCTGCTTTTTAACAAAAGCTGGACACCCCCATATCTTGAGATACTTGAGATATGGTCTCTTCCCACTCCACATTTCATATGGAATGGTAGGTAAAAACTTAGTTGGAACTCTATTCAATAGGTATGCTGCTGACTCCATCATAAAACCCCAGAAGGAAAGTAGCAACTCAGCACTACTCATCATTGAATGCACCGTATCGAGTAGCGTGCGATTCCTTCTCTTTGATGCACCATTATGCTGAGGTGTATATGGAGGAGTAAGTTGAGAGAGAATTCTATTCTCTTTTAGGCATTCAAAGAAACTGGTAATTAAGTATTCTCCACCTCGATCAGATCGAGGTGTCTTGATACTTTTACCAGTTTGTTTCTCCACTTCATTTTTATACTCCTTGAATTTCTCAAAGGCCTCGGATTTATGCTTCATTAAGAACACATGTCCATACCTTGAGAAATCATCAGTAAAAGTGATGAAGTAGGAGTGACCGCTTCGTGCATGTGTAGACATCAGACCACATACATCGCTGTGTACAAGTCCCAAGAGCTCAGTGGCTCTTTCTCCGTGTCCTGTGAACGGAGATTTGGTCATCTTTCCTTTGATACATGATTGACAAGTTGCATATGATGTATATTCAAACGGATCTAAATATCCAACTTTATACAAGTTAGTCCATGTTTTATTAATATGACCAAGTCTACAATACCATAAGAAGGCTTAGTTTGAATCTGGAGCCTTTCTTTTGAGTGCGTTTTGGATATTGAAAACTTGATGTTGATTGAGTACGTATATGCCATTTTCCAGTGTGCCAGACCCAATCAGTTCTTGATTTAGGTGAATGTTCATGACATTTCTTTCAAATGAAAAATTATATCCTTCATTAGATAATAAAGGCACTGATATAATATTATATAGCATACTCGGTATACAAAAACAGCTATACAACACCAAAATGTGCTCACTAGTCAACCTCAGATGATAATCACCCATCGAAACAGTATCAAAATTTGCTCTGTTGCCAACCCGGAGAGTCATATCACCTTCTTTCAGTGCTCTACGGTTTCTTAGAGCCTGCAAAGAATTACAGATGTCAGAACCAGAACCAGTATCTAGTACCCATGATGTAGAGTTCACTGAAAAACGGTTTTCGATTACAAACACACCTGAAGCAGAAGCATCACCTTGCTTCGTGTCCTAGGTTTTAAAAGCCTTGCAATCCTTCTTCCAGTGCCCTTTCTTGTGATGGTAGTAGCACTCATTCTTATCCTCTTTTACTCTCCCAGACGTGTTCGTTCCCTGCACCTTTTTAACACCTCCTTTCGGTCTGGTGGTGTTCATATTCTTCTCCTCCTTAGCTTTCGCTTTAGATTTAGAAGAGGATGATTGACAAACATAAAGAACACGTGTTTTCTCCTTTTTCAAGGAGTTCTTCGCTACCCTCAACATGTCGAGGAGCTTTGGAAGATCAGCTTCCATATCGTGCATGTTGAAGTTCAGCACGAATTGAGAGAAGGTGTGGGGAAGGGACTGCAAAATTAAGTCAATGTATAACTTGTTTTCTAGCACGCATCCTAGGTTTGCGAGTTTCTCAATGAGACAGATCATCTTTAGGAAATGCTCTCCTATAGGTGATCCTGGAGCTAACCTCATCTGGAATAATTTCCTTGATGTCTCATATCTTGCGATATGAGAGTGCTCTCCATACAAATCCTTGCAATAGAGAAAAATGGATTTGATATCCATATCCTCGTGCTGTTTCTGGAGTTCATTATTCATGGACGCCAGCACGATGCACTTAGCTTTCTAACAATCCAGATCCCAAGTTTTGCGGACCTCTTTGTCCGCAACTGATGAATCTGGTCCCGGGACAGGGGGAGCAGTACCGGTGATAACATATGCCACTTTATCATAAGTAAGTGCAATGTTAACGTTCCTCAGCCAATCTTTATAGTTTGGCCCTGTCAGTGTATTTTTTCAAGTAGTAATTTGAGTCCTGTCATGGTAGCTTCCAGAGAGAGAGAGAAAAGAAACACTCAGCGTATGCTCTTGCAAGTTTAGATTGGTTATTAGTTTATCTAAACAGGATGGCTCCCACTGTTTTCTTGAATTCTTCTTCAAACCCTAAAAGAACAATTAGTCAGGATTAATCGCACGTCACAATACTTGGTTAACCTTTCGGCCAGGCTAGTGTCGGTACTTTGAGGGAGGTTTTACAATACTTTCGCGAAGTTCCTTAATTAAATAACCTCTTTTACCTGGAGGCATAGCCCCGCTAACACCGTTCTAGACACCTACTTGGTTTATAGCATTGATTGTTAAGTGAAAAAATCTCCCGAGAGTAATCGTACTCATCAGTGGGATCGGGATGCAACTATCATTGTGTGATGACCTAGATAGAAGCCACTCTAGTCACCACACTCCAGAAGGTATGCTAAATCTGCAAGTTTCTTTTTTATTTGAAACTCCCGATGTGATTTTTGCACCGAGCTCTTATGACCTTGACGAAAGCCAACAAATCATAAGATGCAAGTCAAGTTCTTCCCGTCGTTGTCCTGATTAATTTAGACTCATCCGTACTCACCCTTGACGAAGGTCAACAAGGCTGTACGACTGTCCTAAACTAATGCATCTATCTATGCTATAAACAAGCAACACATTGCTACCATTCACTATGTCTTGACGAAGGCCAACAAACATAGCATGAATACGATGTGTTGTTCATTTGAAACGACGGAGGGCTACGGCTGGTTTTTGGCAAAACCATGAACGTAATGAACTTGATATCATCGAAGGAACTGTGATAGCTTTTAAAGTAGTGGTTTAGGCTCCGCATTTAAAAGTTGATTTTTTGAAGAAAACTGAGTGGTTTTGAAATTGTTTCAACGATACAGCTTAGGTTTTTTTTCTTTGCACTAATGAATTAATGATGTCCCATCATTTAATCCTACCATTGCAGAATGAAATGAAAATACAACATATGCTTATGCCATCCGCATTCGCCACGGAGCCCCGTCATACACCGTTAGGTTACTTATCGGTAAAGCGGGGGCTGGACTAGCACGGGTGCAAAACATAAGCAACGTCTACTATATATCATATATATATCCTTTCGTCTCACGCAATAATAGACATTTCAGATTACAGATGAAAATATTGGATATACTAGGAATACTGTTCGTTTAAGTCTATAACAAAAGACGGATTTCACGGTCGTGATGAGTAGCCAAACCCCACCCTAGACCCCTACGGGTGCGACTACCCGCCAAATTCTCAAAGTGAAACAACCTCCATCAATAAAATGAGTAGGCCACTCGGCACTTCAAGAACCCGGTAGTTTGTGCACCCCACCTTGGGTCTATCCTAAGAGCAAAAAAAAGTAAATGAAATAATACAACGGTGGCTACAATCTCAACCCGGATGTGCCCCGCAAATTAATATTACATCAATATTACAACTTTACATCAAATGAAAGAAAAAACTCTCTTCTCACATCCCCCGGCTATTCATCATCAACGATCCAATATTCCATATACAAAAACCACAACAGCAGCAACACAGATATGTGCAACCCCGACTAATCGTCGTATAGCAATTAGCGGACGTTCCGAAACACATATATCAACTGAAAACTATAATACGGCGTTAAAACCGTGACTTCGAAATACTCCGTATTGCCACAACAGAAAGATAACAGTATAAGCAATCATGGAAAAAACAAACATAACCTGAAACCCTAATTCCAAGCAACAAGAACACAGACGAAAACACAAGTCAATTCACCATACCAGAACTTGTAGGTTCGGTCATTTTAAGGTTTTGGCCAGCCACATGGTGATGGAATTTCCTCGTTTTTGTTTTGTGTTCATCTAACAACCAAAAGAGCACTCTGCAATTGTTTAAAAAAAATTTAGAGCTTCTGAAAATTTTGACAGAAACTTGGAATCTTGGTTTTGTGTTTTGGAGTTATTTCGGTTTCGTAGTTTTACACTTCGTTTAAATTGTTAGTTAAGGTTTAGTAGTCTCTGATACCACCGTAAGTCAATGTTGCGCACCCCACGTGTTCGCGCGGAGGTGGACTTTTCAAAAAACGATTTTAGAACTACGCAACAACGACTTGAACACTACGATCTATACGGAAACCTTAACTAACATATGAACTATGAGGTTCTAACTACTATTAAAGAAGTTTATACCTTCGTGAACCAATTCCTTCGTCTTTCGCTGTCCTCTTCCTCTTCTTAAGCTCCTAGAAGAGAGTGTATGGATCGCTTGATCGTTAGCCACAATGGGTCAAAGATGATTCACCCGAGAGTGACTACTTTGAGCTCCTACCTCTAATATGAGGTAACTAAAGAACCTAGTGTGCTAATCTAGATAGCTTAGGTGATGTAGAGAGTGATTAGGGTTTGTTTAGTCTCTTGAACCCTAGGATTCTCAACTCATGAGACAAGTTAGGGTTAGTGGTAGAAGAAGAGAGCTTGGAGGAGAGAGAGTATAAAAGATATTATGAATGAATATGGCTCACTTGAGATAATATGAAGCATAACAATAATGCATCAAAAATATCTAGATCCAACAAAATATCTAGATATTTTCCACTAAAATATTTAGATGCCACCATGCCTTAATAGTAATCCATGACTCACTAAGTGAGTCACCAAGTAGCCATGCTTCATATAATGAAAGTTAACACCTCATACCTCCACCTCATTTAACATTTAATCAAAAAGATTAAATAAAAAATGAGGTGTCTTCTTCTAGAAGCATTCTTGTCAAAAATTACAAAAATACTTCTCATCCGTATATACATACCCATATCCGTATTCTAAAAAATACGAATACCCAGACACTAAATAATCCGATAATCTAATACTAGGATCTGGCTTAAACCAAAGCCCACTAGTATTATCCGTCCGAATCATGATCCGTGTACAAGTACACGTATATGATCGAACCCTGCCGTAAGACCACACGGCCTCTACATCGTTTCGCCCGAAGCCGGGAAACCCTTTGTGTGGGAATCTAAAGACTCGACGGTACGTTGGCATTGGGTTTAATCACAAGCACGTCAGCGGTACTAGCTGCACGTAATAGCCACCCAGGTACGATTCGAAAAGAAAGCCAACGAGCAAACTTATCCGAACTCTTACTGAGCATGTCCGTGACAATGTCCGTGCAGTCCGGTCTGTTCGTCTGAGAGTATCGCATGTAAGGTCTAGAGGGTGGAAAACGTCAGACCCATAATAACCAGACAAGTCGTGTCGGTTTGGATCAAGACCATCCGAGAATCTACTGGTCCAATCACCGGTAATTATCAATCCGCCCTGGCCAGGGACTTATGGTGTTGACCAACCAATCACAGTGCGATATCAACTCCCTATACCGAGAGTGAAGAATCCCCAACAGTCGCTCACTTCCTTCATATGGCTCGGGACTGTACCCAACTAAAACCTGTTTGCACGACTCAGTAGAGCCGTGGTAGGGTAGTAATCAAAGTACAGTGGGAACTCATACGAGAAAAATGACGACATCAGGTTGACAGACTATCTGAATCCATGTCACCTGAGAACTGCTATCTGACGCTAGGTATAGTACCATCTAGCCTGTCCTCGGCGAGTTCTATCCGATGTACTCACCCCCTGTAAGCACCTGTATACAATCTTTGGTACATCTTACCAATGGTTGCGGGACTGATCCATCGCTCCTTGTCAGGGTCTAGATATGCATACACTAGTCTACTCTGGAGTATCGATACCCAGTCTCGACACTCCAACGACTAGGGACGCTTTGAGGATGTGCCTATCGACTACCCAGCTCCCATAAGTATAATTGTCATTACAACGCTGGTAGCCAAACAAAGATCCTACAGGCTTTATCAACATGTATACAATATATATATAAAATAAAAAGTAAAACACATCACATGTTAAGATAAATACAAACCAAATAGCGTACTATCTTATCGAGCAAGATTGTCCTGTACATACATATCCTTAGCATCCTATAAAATGAAGGCCTCTAGGGCATACATATCCAACACTGCCGCCATAGAGAGTTATGACGCAGTCTTATTTTACGTTGGCGCTTTTAATTGATGGTCCTTCATCTCCAGGGAAAAATATCGAAATGTACCTTCAACTCTGATCGATGAGTTAAAGTTGCTGTGGGAATCTGGTGTGAAAACCAATGACGCAGATGGTAAATAATTTTTTCAGATGCGTGCAGCTTTATTGTGGACGATTAATGATTTTTCTGCCTACGGCATGCTGTCGGGGTGAACAACTCAAGGTAAACTTGCTTGTCCTGGTTGTCATATTCATATGTGTAGCGTACGCTTGAAGTTTAGTAAGAAATAGTCATTTATGGGTCACCGACTATTCTTGTCTATAACTTATAGATTCAGAAGGAATAAAAAAATGTTCAATGGCAAGACGGAGACCGATATGCCGCCTGAATCATTGTCCGGTAACTACATACTGCAACAATGGAGAGGTTTTCAGAATATCACATTCGGAAAGAAATAGGACAAAAATGCAATGCCATGCCTATATTGTTGGAAGAAACTTAGTGGTTTATTTCATCTGCCGTACTGGTCCGATCTACTACTGCAAAAAAATTTAGATGTCATGCGTATCGAGAAGGGCGTCCCCGAGCACATCATCAATCTCTTACTGTGTAAGGATGGAAAAATGAAGAACATGTTGACTATAGTGCCCTCAAACCAATTATTGTAATCGCAGGCAAGAGATTATGATGATTGAAGGAAGATCCATATGAGTAGAATATTCTTATTCGAGATGATAGTATACTATCTGGTTCATCTCTATCATCATGTACATATATTATGTGGTATTACGGATCACTATTACATGTTGATAGAGCCGTTAGGATTCTTGCTTGACTACCAGGGATATTGTGGCGATCACACTTGTGAGAACTGGGTAGTCTATAAGAAAATGCTTAAATGTCCCTAGTCATGGGAATATCGAGACCGGGCATCGATATTCCAGAGTAAACTAGTGTATACATTTTTTGACCCCGAAGAGGGGCGATGGCCGTTCTCACAGCCATTGGTGTCAGTTAGTCACCAAAAATAGTATACATGTGCTCATTGGGTTATGAGTTACACTAGACGGACCCGCTGGAAACTTGCTCGATGGTATTATACCTATTGTCAGATAGCGGTTCTCAGGTGAGATGAGTACATGTTAGACTGTCGACCTGAGATCGTCATTTTTCTCGTGTGAGTTCCCAATGGGCTTTGATTATTACCTTACCACAATTTTACTGAGTCGTGCAAATAGGTTTTAGTTGGGTACAGTCCCGAGTCATATGGAGGCAGTGAGCGGATCGTCGGGGATTTGTCTCTCCCTGTATTGGGAATAGATGCCGCACTGTGCATGGGTAGCCATCACCATAAATCCTCGGCCGAAGTGGATGAGAATTACTTATTTGGATCAGTATTTTCTCAGTAGGTGATGGGATTTATACCGACATGACTTATCGCGTTATTAAGGATCTGACTTTATCCACTTCTAGACCCGATATGCAATACTCTTAGACAAATAGACTAGACTATACAGAAACTGTCACTTTCAGGCTCAGTAGGGATACAAACAAGTTTGCTTGTCGGCCTTCCTTTCGTTCAATACTTGGGTAGCCGTTACGTACAGCTTGTACCGTTGACATGCTTGTGGTTAAATCCACTTCAATCATATTGTCAAGTCCTTAGAGTCCCACACGTTTCCCAGATCGGGCGAAACGATGTAGTTTACGTATTTTCTTACGTATTTGGTTCGATTAAAACACATGCGTTTGTACACGTGCTTTTAATCGGATAGTTTGTTAATACTAGCCGGTTTGAAAGATAGCCAGGTTATCACATTTTGGTTTAAATGTGAGCTAGTATTATATCACTTTTAGTATCTCTCATTTCGGTATTCGTATTTTGATAGAATACGGTATTTATACGAATACGAGTATTTGTATACATATATGTATTTGTGTCATAATACAAATATGGGTATTTGTATCATTAGTAAAAATACGGGTATTCGTAGTTTATACGAATACGGGTGTATGTATTTATAGCATATACTTGTATTAGTTTATTTGTATATATTTAGATATATGCATATACATATGTTTATGTGTGTGATGAGGTGGCCCTCTCTTCTCTTCTCCTCTTTTCTTGAATATGTGAGAATGTTGTGCCCTTGTGACTCACCATAGTGAGTCACAAGTCCACTCATTATCCACATAAAAGAAAAGAAAAGATAATGAAGAGATTGACTTAATTTTAGCCATGCTTCCTCTCATGCTTATCTTGAACACCCAAGCTTCTTCTTCTCCTCTCTTCGTTTTTAGTTATGGAGAATTAGAAAAATATAATGAGAGATTAACTAGAGATTAGCCACTACATCAATCTAGTGATCAACTCTTAGCAAGTCTTGATCACTAGTTGCTTCAAGTAAGAAGCTAGAGCCTTAGTTCGAAGTCCTTCGAGGTGGATCATTTTCGGCAAGGAGGACCGACTCTCAAGATTGTTCAGACGACCTAAGGAGCTAAAGAAGTCGAAAGAAGACGAAGGACACAACTACAAAGGTTGTAATCACAACCTAGTAGTTAAACTCCTTCATATTAATTTCTAGTTTAGTGTTTGGATTTGATTCTAAGTTGCAGGGTTGGTGCTCGAGTTTTGAAAATTTTTGTTTTGTATTCCGCATTGCTGTTAGTTTGCGACGTGAGCACGAGCGTCTACCTATATAGTATCAGAGCCACCCAAACATTAGAACTAGATTTAGACAATGTTTACGTTTCGAAACCAAAAATTTCTATATTTTCAAAACTGAAAACCATGTTTCTGTCGAATTTCTTTAGATCTCTAAAAAATTTTTAAACAAGTGCAGAGATCTTGTTATGAGATATTAGAACATAGGATGAAAAAAGAGGACACAAGTCCTAAGAAAAACCGCTAGTTATTGCCAAATCCACGCTACGGGCGGTTTTGTTGTGGCCAATTGTCTTCATTTTTTTTCCAGATCCTTTATCTCATTTACACTAGGTTTTTGGTTATGTTTGTTTTTGCCCAGATTTCATATACCGTTATCTTTGTATTCGGGCAACACGGAAAGTTTTAAATCGAAACTTTTGCATCGTTTATATCTTTGTGTTTATGATCGTTTAATTGCTATAGGTCGATTAGACGGGATTGCAAATATTTGTTGCTTCTGTGATTGTAACACCTTAAAAATGCAATTAGAGTTAAGTAAGTGATATAATGCGGGTTTTTAATAAATTTAACAAATAAATATTCTTCACATATTTTATTATAATTAATTAATATTTTATTTAATTATTTTTGTACTTGTTGGGGTTATGCACACACATGTGCATGCTAATCTAGCATTAAGAAGGTGTTAACCATGCTTTGCTAGCCAAGACACTTTAACATATTATGTCATGATATATATATATATATATATATATTAAGTAACAAAGTTTTTCTTTAAAAAAAAGGAAAAGAAAGGGAAAAGAATACAATATGATGGCATGGAGGAAGGCATGGAGGTTGGGGGGGTGTAACATTTCAAAAAAATAAAAAATTATTTTTAGGAATTTTTATAATTAAATAATTAAATATTGAATATTTTAATAAGGCGGTATAATTAAATACCGATAAATTTGTGAAAAATTTGGAAAATTATGGAAATTTCTAAAAGAAGGTGTTTCATATGAATCAAGCAAATTTTAAGTCTTTATGATTAATTATACACTAATTTTGTGCTAATCGCGATTAGATATCGCTAATCGGGCACTAATCGTGTTTTATGCACATGTATTTTTTTCCATACTTGTTACATTTTCCTACATGATTATGGGTGTATGGTTATTGTTTTGGGTTTACTATTGAGGGGAGAAGAAAAGGAAATGAAAAGAAAAGAAAAAGAAATGGGATAAAGAATAGAATATAGTAGTAGGTATGGGTGAGAGAGAGAAAGGTGAGGGTTACATTTGACTTAACCATTCTCTCCTTCATCATTCTCCTTCATTTTCCCTTCCTCCTTCAGCCCAAGGCAGCACCCTCTCTTCCACCATCTTCAACACCCCCAAAACTCCATTAAAAACCCCTCAAAAATCAAATCCCATTTCACAAAAAAGATGCACAAGCTCATTAGCAACACATTGGACCAAGAAAGCTTGTATTTTGGACACTTGGGGCAACTCAAGAAAATTCTTGAGTTGCCAAATGAGCTATTTTCTGAACCATGAGCTTAGTATTCACATTGCTTTTACATCCATGCTGACTTTAAACCGATATTGTGAGATTTAGTGAGGGTAGGAAAATTCTAGTTAAGGGTTTTAGAATTCTTGAGTGGTGATGGGTAATTAAGCTCAGTAGAGACCACAAAAACCCCCTAGTGCTAGAATTAAGACCTAAACCAGAGACTAGAAACCCCCAAAACACGGATTTAGAAACCCCGACATCGAATAAATATATGATTTGTGAGGGTATTTTGGATTCTAGAGCAACCCGGGGACACTAGAAATGATTTTGCAATTACTGGGAGTCGTGCAGGCACCTAGGAAGCTACCACTGAAACCCTAGCCCCATACCCCAACCCAAGGCCGCAAATTTATCCATTCTGGCCGCAATTTGCGGCCAGAGCAGGGAAATAGGGTCCCAGGTTTGGTCCATGGCTCCTTTTGCACTAAAATAGACCCCTCTTATATGTAAAATTGGCTAATTGTCACCTGGGGAAAATCTGGGAGCATTTTGGTGAGTTTTAGGCTGTGTTTTCCGTATTTTGAAATGCAATTTCTTGACATTTGGATTTGTATTTGGTTGTTGGATGTTTGTACATCAACAACAGGGGTTGTTTGATTGTTTTGCACGTGTAGGACATAGGTTCTAACCTATGAGCACACCGTGCGCCATATTGGTTTTCCGGATTCAATTTTAATACGTATTGCTTTATTATTGTAGGTACACTCACATGGATTCCGAGGCGAAAGAGCGTGGTGTCATCGATTTCGGCGAGCGAAGACCAGGTGAGTGGATCTATATCCACAGGGGAAGTCGGGTGGATGGCGTATAGCACCTCCGCAAAGTATTGATGGAAAACTGATTATAGAATATGGTTAGGAAACCTAGATTAGGAAACTAGGGTTATAGTAAAGGATAGTTAGTGATACTATATTAGAAACTAAGGATAGTTAGAAATGAGATAATACGGCTATTATGTGATGACGGGATTCGAGGGCGACGTTTACCGATATTGCCGTTTAGGGTACCGTAGGACTAGATAGTCGATGTAGATGCGTCATCCGAACCATACCTTTTTCTAAACCAAAGAGTCGTATGTATCTTTTAAAAATATACCTTGAGGGAGGTTACGGATTTTCAAATGATATCTTTTTCTTAAAAACACCGTAACCCCTATTTTCAAAACTACGATTCGCCTGTTTAAAAATCTGATTGTATGGTTCGGGTGTGTATGTTAGATTAGATACCTATACTTATAGTAGAGATAGAATGTTTAGGTAAACTCGGTTTGATATGAGTTATAAATGCGGTGAAAATATTATAAGATGGATATGATGATCTGATGATATGTTGGTATACGGATGCGAGTCGATCGAGATGATTTATACCCTGTCGGTCCCCTGATGTGAGATTATTGCGGATGTGACATGGGACATAGGTGTGTGTGTGTATATATATATATATATATATATATATATATATATATATATAGAATGTTGTGAATCATGGATGATAGGCTGTACGTGATTTCAGGCCGTACCCTCATTTGTCGTATAGGATGATAGGACCCCTATTAGCTTAATGCCGCCGTGCGATGATTTTCCGTGCGTGATGGGTTTGACTTGATGATTGATCCTTACCCTTGACTAGAGGTTGCCGTACGATGGATCATACCGTACGCGATGTTGTTAGGCTGGATGCCGATTGATAGATTCCCCGACTCGGTCATATTAGATACGTATACCCGTCAGCATTGCATATGATTTATCTTATGCTGCATTCATATTATTTTCATTGCATTGCATATACCTGTGTTAGTACACTTACACCATTATCGATGATGTGTATGTTACACGTACACAGATTTGCCGGCTCACACACTTCATCATCGATAATTGCCATGTCACTACACAGTAGGATTACTGCATCATGATATGACTCTTTGCATAATCTACCTTCTATAGTTACCTGTGAACTTTTATACGATGTTGCATGATATATTGCTATGCTTACATTTCCATCACATGTCGCATACATCATCCTTTATGATTTTACGCATTGAGGTATGCTGTTTTCATGAGATTTCTGGATTTGAGAACCGTGGCTATTTCAAAGAAAGCATGTACTGTTTTAAAAACCCGGTTTCTCTTGATATGATATTTCAGTGCGTCCACCATGCGTTTTCTCGGTTCTGAGACGTGTGCTTGAAACTCGATTCGAGGAGTAGGATGATCCGTTTGTGGGTTCATGGTGGACCCGTTATGGTTCCCCGGGACGAGAAATATTTTTCGTGGAGTAAACGATGAGCCTGGCAGGGTGGCGAGTACCTACCGGTGATAGTATTTGGGCTCGGCGGATATCCGGAGGATACCGACCGGAGTCGAGAGATGAGATGAGCCGATCCGGACTGACGGAGCCCGATATATGAGGATTTACGTGCCGATGCTGGGCACAGTTTTCATGATGTTTTCGAGTGTCGATGCTAGGCACTCAGGTTCCATGATTTTGATGTGTCGGGAGGGGCACCGTTGATGTATATCCTCATACTTTCATGCACACCCCTTTATGATATTTACGTGCATACAGACATTGATTTTGGGTGGACGAGATCCACATGCATACATACCTTGATTATGGTTGGACGAGATCCATATACATGCATTGATTATTACTATTGGATGTTATCCACATGCATATAGGTATTGACTACCTTGTTGGCACATATACAGACCCGGTCACCTTAGATATCATAGTATTACCTTTATAATATAGTTGACCTAGGATTCGTTGTTTATTCGATTTCTATCTGTTGATATTTTTCTACTCACGAGTTGGCAACTCACTCCCGTTGTGCCATAGTTTTTGCAGGTTGACCGCTTGGATCAGTAGCGGCTTCGCTGGCACACAGTTGCATTCAGGTGTTTTGCATTGGTAGGTGGGATATTTGCATCATTCCCACTCTCGTATCTATATTTCATATTATATCTAGTTAACTCCATCAATCAAAAGTTGTAAATTGTATAAGTGATGAGACTTAGTTAGACTTCTATTTGCGAGATTTGAGCGATGGGTTCTTATATTCACTTTTGGGTTATATCTTGCTCTTTTCTTTATCTTTTGTGGTGGACTTCGCCGTTGGGCGCCGTATACTTATTTATACCGTATTGCTTGGTTGTGATCTGCCGTTTGGCGAAGAGCTAGCTCCCGCTTGGGGATGCTATTATCCTTATTATGTATTTGTGGTTTTGGATCAAAATATACAAAGGAGGTGCTGCCAAATTTTAAAAAAAAGACGAAAACATGTTTTCAAACTAGTAAACTTCACTTGCATCATTCATGTTTCTTTCTATGCATTAAGAAAAATTTGATTTCATTATACCTTTATTTCAAAACTTCACTTCTACTTTTCTTAAAAGGTTTAGATTTCTGGGTTTTAGCTTACTTGAATTCCGTTACGCCTTTAGACGTTGGGTGATTCAAGTGCTGGTCACGAGCTATTATTTCGGGTCATGACAGGGGGGCATTTAATGAGGTGAGAGAAAGAGCATGGCTCTCATTCTCTTATCCTCATCCTCTTATTCTCTCATCCTCTTCTTCTTCCTCTTACACCAAAAATTCTCTTCTTGGAAAAATATTTTCCCATTAACCTTGAGCCTAAGCACCACAAACTTCACTAAACCCTTAACTAATCATATTTAAACCCTCTTGAGATGTCTTGGAGCTTGCATGGCTAGGGTTTCATCCAAGTTTTGGTGAGATCTTAAACCCTTAATTAGGCTCTAAGGAAGGTTTTGTGTTAACTGGTTTCATTAAAATACCTTAATGTTTGAGTTTAGTGTTAATATCATTTTTTGTTAAAGTTTAGTGTTTAGTGTGACTCTACTATCGACTCATATGTTATTTTGTGAAGTTGCTATCACAGAGAGATAGTTTAGAGCCTAGAACCTACCCCCAGAACCAGAGCCTTCCCTCTCAATTTTTGGTCGCAGTTTTATTCTTTCTGGCCTAAATTGCGGCCAGGTTGGGGTGTCTGTGTGTGATTCTTGGTCGTAGGGTCTCTGGGGTTATTTATAGGCTTATGGCATGTGCAACTTTCTCTAATTCCTTGTGTATGAATATCTGGGACCGTTTTGCTATAATTCAAGCGTTTCAATAATATGTGGTGCGGATTTATCCGACTTTCATTTAGGTGTTTCATACGTTTAACAAGTATAGGATTGGTCTAGGATGTCGCTGCACACGTTTAGCTTGCTAAGCTAACACATGGTAGCTTGTGGGAGTCGATTCGTTGGTTTGGCGTTTGTGTCCGTGTGTTATCGGAAAATTTACTAATTTCACATGTTATGGTTTTGTGTTATGCTAGGATCACTTGCGGGGACTTCGGACGCAGCTAGGAAGGAGAAAGAGGTGATCGGATTCACTTAGCTCAAGATCGTCCGGTGAGTAGATTTAACATCTACGGGAGAATCGCCTGTATGGCGTTAAGCGCCGATGGCTAGATTCAAGTGATATAACCTTGTGCGATATGCTTATATATATTGTGATTGTGCATGAGGATCATATTGTGCATCCTATTACTTGTTGTGCATTGACATATTATTAATAGGGCACTACACCATTACTAACGGTTCATATTGCATGAATACTGAATTATATACCACACACACACCGTTGGTAATTGCCATGTCACGCACACTATAAAAATTGTTATGAATAACTATATTGTACCATACTCGTAATTAACATTTAGACACTGTTCATTGTACTAGTACGCATCATCTTAACAACATACATACATTGCTATAGTGCCATATCTCATATGATGTTTTCATGAGATTTCGGTTACGTAGATTTGGGAAACCGCAAAGTACATTTTGAAAACTTGAAATATTTAAAAAGTGCGGTTCTCCCTTGATATGAATTTCGTGTCCACTATGAGTTTTCTCGGTTCTGAGCTATATGATACCCGATTCGAGGAGTGAAGATGAACCGTCAGCGGGTACATGGTGGGCCAGGTAAGGTACCCCGGGGCAAGAAGATCGTGGAGTAGATGATGAGCCTGGCAGGGGGAGCACTGCCTACCGGTGACTGTATGGATACTCGGTGGATATCCGGAGGATACCGTTCGGAGTTATATGACGAGACGGATATGAGGGCCGATCAGAGTAACGGTGCTTGAGATATTGGGATTTTGGGTGTCGTTGATGGACACCAGATTTCTATGATGATGATTTATTGAGGATGCCTATGTTTTATCCCACACTCAGGGCTTATTATGATTTATTGAGAATGACTCTGTTTTATCCCACGTTCAGTACTTATTATGACATGCGCTGGTTATATAGTTGGTGTACCCTGATGTTGTACCTTGGTTACGATTATGATGCATTTCATACTGTTATACATATGCCATCATGACCGCATGCTTAGAAATTTTCGCTTCTCACCATGCTTGCAATTATTTCATATGATGTTATTTACTATTCACGAGTTGGCAACTGACCAGCCATATTTTGACCCGGGCGTTTTCGGGCTTTTGTTTTATGTTGCGATGTTGTTTTCATTTCTTATCTGCTTATTTTTTCCGCCTACGACGTCATATATATCTGTTGTGATTGTGTTTCGTCTTTTGGCGGGAGTTGCACCCAATTGGAGATGCTTTTTTATATATTATGTCTTGTATCTGTTTTTATAAAAGAGATGCTGCCGAATTTTTAAGCAATAACTTGAGATTTTATAAAGAGATGTGATGTTTGAAACTAATGTTTTACTACTCTACTTCTTATCATGGTTTAGATTTCTGGGTTTTGGCTCACTTGAATTACGTTACGCCTTTAGACGTTGCGTGATTTAAGTACCGGCCGCGTTCCTCAATTCGGTCGTGACAGTGATGTATATCTTGTTTGCAATAGTTATGGTCGTCTTTGTGAATGCCGGGGCTTTTGTGAGATGAGAGTTTTATATTTATATCTTTATATTCATATTGCGAGACGAGCATCCGGCTTGTGGACTGCCGTCACTGCTTGATGTATATTCTTTTGAGGAGTACATCCGGGTTGAGGTTGTGTCGCTTATGTATTATATTTGTTTCATCTCTTGTACCTAGGATAGACCCAGGAGGAATGCTTATGTAGTCGGGTTCTAGGAGGCAACGAATGGCCATCTCATGGTGTTGAGAACGGGGCACCCCATTCTAGAATTGGTGGGATTACTTTTCGCACTAGTAGGGCACTAGGGTTTGGCTATTCACATGACTGTGGAATCCGTATTTCATTTATGGCTTAAATGAAACACGGAACTCCTAGTATACCCTCTATTTTATAGTTTTGCTTCTGCTGTGATTCTGTATTTGCGATATATTATCATGCCTGAGACGAATGTTGTTATATATATATAGTAGACGCTATATAAGTTTTGCATCCGCGCTAGTCTTGTCCCCGCCCCGCCGTAAGTTAAGTAACCTTACGGTGAAGACCCGGGATCCTGTGGCGAATACGAATGACATATATGTGCATGCTTATCTTCGTTTCTTTTTGGTGTGATATTATTAACTGATGGGATAGCATTAAAGTTCAATTGCAAGTAAATCAAACCAAGATGATGTTGTCAGAACCAAATTTTTAAAACTACTCAGTTTTTTTCAAAACCAAAGTTATATTCTTTTGCTTTGAATAGGGGTATTCGGTTAGGAATATCCTACTTCTCGTTCGATGAGGAAAGAGCCTTGATCCCTTCATTCGCTCTTAAGCAAAATTTTATATTACTAGTTTTAAAAGCGGCCACTCCTTTGCAAAACCACTCGAGTTCCTTCAATGATATCAAGTTCATCACGTTAAAGGCTTTTAGCCAAAAACCAGCCATAGCCCTCCATCTTTTCTTTCGAGTAGTACTTATTATTTGTGCTGTGTTTGTTGACTGTATCAAGGTGTAGTGAACGGTACCTAAGTGGTGCTTGATTGTAGCAAGAAAAGTGATTGGTTAGGACAGTCGCATGGCCTTGTTGACTATGTCAAGGGCTCATGCAGATGGGTTTAATTCAACCAAGATAATAACGGGTTGAACTTGACTAGGACCTTTTGATTTGTTGACCGTGTCAAGGTCACTTAGGTCCTAGAGGTAAAAATATATATCGGGAGTTTCAAACATAAAGGAAACTTGCCTGCATGCGCATACCTTCTAGAGTGTAGTGACTTGAGTGGATTCCATCAGATTATCATGCGATGATAGTTAGGTCCTGATTCCCACCAATGAGTAGGATTACTCCTCAGGAGATTTTCACTTCACAATTAGCTAACCTATTATGTGTATAGAAAGTGTTAATGAGGTTACGCTTCTGCGGAAACGGGGTTATTTAATTAGGTCTATGCGAGAGCACGGGGAGCCTCCCTCGGAGTACCGATATTGTTTTGGCTGAATGGTTGGCGAACTTATAAGGTGTAAATGATCCCGACTAGTTCTCCTTTTAAGGATTGAAGGAGAATTCGAGGAAAGTGAGAGCCATCTAGATTAGATAAAGTTGTTAACCTGTCTAATTTAGGTTAGAGTGCACGCTGAGTGTTTCTTTTCTTTCTCTCTCTCTTTGGCATTGACCATGACCCGCCTTAAACTAAAACTCATAAACCAAGTTGACCGAAACATTTTTTACAAACTTGGCTTTGGACTGTCACGATTCACGACAAAATTACATATATCCATGCCACTCCTACTTTACCTTTTGCTCTCTTCAGAACATTCCTTATCACTACGAAGATCCACATAGAATGGATATAGCCATCACATATAGTTACATATGAACTCATAGAAATCTATTTCAGTTTAAGGATGGATTCTAGTTCTGGAGAAATAGAATTGGATTATTCGGTTGTCTTTTCTATTTACCTTTTCTAAGGTTGCGAGGGCTCTTAATATTAGGAGAGTATACCTATTATGCTTATTGGACAGTCTTCTTCCAAACCTTAGACAGGTGTTGAAAGGTAAGAAAATAAGAAAACCAATTAGCTTAAGTAAGGTGTACAGAAAGTAAGAAGTAAAGACATATAAAGGGATTGAAGTAAGGATAATGGAAATTGTAACTAATGTCATGAGTTAGATATTGGATAAGGCATTACTAGGAATACTCAGCCACCCCCTAGAAATATTTTCATGTTTCAGTTTCTGGGCAATGTTAATTGAAAACTGCTTTCCCAATAAAATTCTGACTCCAGGGTATGAATTTACCAGACTAGATTCTCACATCTATATAACATTACAGATGCTGAGTTGGAATATTAGGAATTACATGACAAGATCCTCAAAAATCAGAAATCGCCTAGGTTTTACTTAACGACAAATATATGGTTTTGAATATCCGTTGTTATGCACAAATTTCAAGTTGATTTATCTTTACGTTTATTTTATAAAGTGAGATATAACTTCTTGAAATTGTGTTTATAATACTTACCTTTATCAGTTGATGATTAGGTAAGGTGCATTCAATAACAGTGTAATTCTTCTTAACTATAATACAGTTTTCAACCTACAACACACAGGGTTTGAGTTATTAAACTCGGTCGGACTTATACAAAGTATTGTATATTGTTCGATTCCATTAGGACAAGGGGTTGGTACTCGTACTATATTCCTTTTACTTGTGACTTCTCTGGTTTTAAACACGCATTGCTTTGAAATATAAGATCTAAATTTGAGAAGTTCTAAGTATAAGAATAAAGTAGAAAACAATGCATTGGAAGTATCAAGTTTCTTCAAAGTGATCGAAAATATAGATATTTATGCTAGGTATTCCTCCATAGTAATTTTGAGAATTTGCTTCTCTATCAGGTTACTCATCAGTGTGTGCGCTTCTTGATGAGTAATACTGCATGGGCTTTTCCTCTTCGGTTATTCACTGGAAACAGCTGCATAATTTTTGAATTCGGTTCTAATTAAATTATTGCCTTTGTTTCTATACTGGATATAGAATGGATTCATATCTTAACGATGTTAAAGTATATGGAGTTGTCCGGCTTATGCTTAAAACCAGAATCTGGACAAACTCAAGGCATGTTTTCTGTAATGGCAGTTTGTGGGTTTTTCTCGGGTATAGACGAGGATAAACATTCTACCGTCTGCAAGATCAATAGTTATATTGTTCTTGACTCGCCGCATTTCAGTAAAATGAACTCTTTTCAGAAAACTTTAGTGGGAGTATAGTAAAATTGGAAGTAATTCCATAACCACAAACGGTTACTGAATATTTAATAAAACCTCAGGATTCAATTGGCTTTGACCATCAAATAGCCACTCCGCAGATATAGTAGGTAATCTCAGCCACCCGAGAGGTACTTCGGTTTTCTTATAGACGGTTACAGGGAGGTTTGCATCATGGTTATGATGGCCCTACTAGATATCAGCTGGCCATCGGAAGCGGTGATTTTTGGATGATGGCCAGATACCGGATATCCAAGTTAGACTCCAGGCACTTCAGTAAATTATAGAATTTGCTGGGTGCTCCAGAAGGGGTAAAACCCATTAGGAGCAAGTAGATCTTTTGAGATCAGTGTAGATGGAAAGGTAGTAACCTAATAAGACGAAACTTGCAGTAAAGAGTTTTCATCAAATATCCATTGTGGATTGTGATGAAACTTTTTCTTCAATGTCTGTGTCGAAGTCCATATGAATATGGCTTATCACTACTGTTGTCCATGACTATGAGATTGTTGGGGTTTGCTAGCGCCCTAGCCATCTATCGTGGCCGATGCGGAATAAAAAATTTGTTGTTTAAAAAATATGGCGCTAAAAACCCAGCCTAGAATCGAACTATAAACCAATACTAGCTACAAAAGGTATCTTGACTACAAGGTTAGAAGTTGTATACCGAATGAACCGTGTCTTTCGGTCTTCTACCATCTTCCTTAGCTCCTAGAGGTTTCCTCGATCGAGCTTGGCTGCCGGTCTTCCTTTGTCAAAGATGATCCACCCGAGAGATGTAGCTCATGGCTCTATGTAACGTTTCAGAAATCGTTTAGGCGAATTTTTCCGTTAATCGGTAAATAATTTAGGTATTTCCGTAAACATCAAGATGTGATCATTTTTCAATATAGACTAGGATGTACCTAGTTTAACTAGGAAATTGCTAGTATGCGGGTTTTGATTAGTCGCTTGTAATTTTTAGTTCACTTAAATATTTTTCCTCAATTAAAATATTATTATAAACTTTTAATTATACACTTAATTAGTGGTAATTACATTTGGATTGGGTTAATTATGCTAATGTGAATCCATACCAACTTAATCACAAGATTATGCTTTTGTCTTCTTTTCCAAAATATCTTGGAAATATCTAGATATTTTGAGGGTTTAATGAAAATTTTAATTAAAGAATTAAGAGGTGGCATAAAGTAATGTGTTTTAATTAAGCTTTAATAGTGTTTTTATTCTAGATTTTTCCACACAACTGCACAACATTCCTCACTTCCCCATTTTGGCCGACCCCCCTGCTGCCCATTCTTTTTCTTCACCCCATTTTCACTTCTTAAAACTTCAAAAATTCATCAAAAATCAACAAATAATCACACAAACTCTAAATCAAATCTATACTCATTATTCTTTATCCTTAATCAAGCTTGGATCTTCATGAAAGTTAGCATTTTGGAGGCTATTTTGGAAGTGTATTTGCAAGTTTGAGAATCAAGTTTGTGAGGTATAAATCCTAACTCTATGTTTTAGTTGTTGTTTATATACCTTAATCTAGTTTATTAGATGTTTAAATATGGTTTATTTAGCAGGTTTAGAAATTCAAGAAAGGGTTATGAAGATCAAGTTAGGATTTTGATTGTTTGTAATGGTTAATTGAGTAGTTTAGACTTGGAAAATATAACCTAGTTGTGAGATTGTTAATTGTTATTTTTCGTAATTACCTAATTAAGCTTTGTTGCAAACTAAATTTTACTAAAGCTTATATGGGTGAGATTAAAATTGTAGTAAGGGTTTGTGAGGCTTATTTAAGCCATTATGTGATGACTGTGGCCACTAGATTTGTTCAAATATCTAGATTTGTGCTAAAATGGTTAAAAGATGCTTACTAGGTTTTCGGTAAAATTAGACGTGAATTTTATTTGACGTAGTGATGAAAAATATATTTTCTTGTATGATATTTATTGTGTTGTGAATGAGTATTGGTAGGATTGGGTTTTAGCCTTGGCGGTTTTCATGAATAGGGACCCTAGTTATGGTTTTGGCTATATTTTCCGGTTTTGGGGTTTCTTGGTTTTGAGATTTGATATTTTATTTGGTCGTTGGATGTTTGTACGTCAACGACGAAGGTTGTTTGGTTGTTCTTGCATGCATAGGCTATAGGTTTTAACCTATGAGCGCACCGCGTGCCGTATTTGGATTTTGGAACTTGATGTTAATAGCCTTGCGATTTCATGTTGATTGTAGGTACATTCGCGTGAATTCCGAGACGACGAAGCACATCGACTACGGCTAAGCGAGAAGTTTAGCAGGT
Source organism: Agapanthus africanus (assembly GCA_030015575.1). NCBI lineage: Eukaryota > Viridiplantae > Streptophyta > Magnoliopsida > Asparagales > Amaryllidaceae > Agapanthus > Agapanthus africanus. Next base: position 444,090,230 of record JASDDO010000019.1, on the reverse strand, counting down.
GAGTAGATTTATATTTACGGAGGAAGTCGGGTGGATGGCGTATAGCACCCCTGCAAATTTATGAATGGAAACCGATATATATATATATATATATATATATAATAGTTGGAGAAAGCTATATTAGAAAACTATAGATACGATTAAAAAGATAGTTAGATGTGATATGAATGATTGAATATATATATATATATATATATCTATATATATATATATATATATATCGTGATATGAGATGAAAGCTATAGGGACATAACTTTTGGACATGATATGATAGAAATGATGTCTTGAATTGATATAAGGATATGAAAGATGAATGTGAATCACAATATATAGATATGTAGTTGCACGAGATTAAGTATGACATTTAGAGTAGCATGACATGAGATTCACATGATAGAATGCATATGTATAATGACTTGATGTGAGAGATTAATGCGATGAAAAGAGTATACGATGAGGTATGATGACTTGGTTGATATGTCGTTATATGTATGCGAGTCGATAAGAAATAGTTGATATCTTGCCGGTCCCCTGATATGAGATTGACACGGATGTGACCTGAGTGATAGGTATATATATATGATAATGATGTGCATAATGAGTGATATGCCGTACGAGACTTAGATCTGTACCCCCGTTGTTGTATATGTTGATAGAATTCTTAATTGTTTAATACCATCGTACGATGGATTACCGTACGCGATGAGTTTTACCTGTTGATTGATCTATACCCTTGATTAGAGGATGTCGTACGATAGATTATAACGCAGTGGTGTTGTGAGGCTGGATGCCGATTGATAGTTTCACTAACTCGGATAAATTGTAGATACGTATACCTGATAGCTTTTTGCGTGCGGTGCACCTTATGCTACGTTTATAATATTCTCATTGCATTATATATGTACATGTGCTAGTAAACCTACACCATTATCGATTATTCGTATGTTACACTTACACAGATTGCCGGCTCACACACTTTCATCATCTATAATTGCTATGTCACTCACACAATAGAATTGCTGCATCATGCTATGATAAATTGCTATGCTCACATCATTATACTACGTTGCATGATATACTTGCTATGCTCACATCACCATACCATGTCGCATGATATACTTGTTATGCTCACATTTTTGTTATATGTTGCATACATCATACTTTATGATTATACGCATTGAGATTTTCTATTTTTATGAGATTCTGAATTTGAGAACCGTGGTTATATTTCAAAGGAAAGTATGTATTATTTTAAAACCCGGTTTCTCTTGGTATGATATTTCGATGCGTCCACCATGAGTTTTCTCGGTTCTGAGACTTGTGTTAGATACCCGATTCGAGGACGAGGGGGAACCGTCTGCGGGTACATGGTGGACCCGGTGAGGTACCCCGGGGCAAAAAGACTCATATTGTTAGGCGGTGAGCCTGGAAGGGGAGCACTACCTACCGGTGATAGTATTGTGCTCGGCGGTTATCCGGAGGATACCAACTGGAGTCGTGAGATGATACGGGCCGATCCGGACTGACGGAGCCCGTGGACCGATCCGGACTGACGGATCCCGAGATATTGATATGGGCCGATCCGGACTGATGGAGCCCGAGATATTGATATGGGCCGATCCGGACTGACGGAGACCGAGGGCCGATCCGGACTGACGGAGACCGAGATATGAGGATTTACGTGTCGATGCTGGACATAGGTTTCATCATGTTTCGAGTGTCGATGTTGGACACTCAGGTTCCATGATTTTGTTGTGTCATTAATAGACACACGTTGATTTATATCCTCGTATTTTCATGCATATGCTTTCATGATATTTACATGCATGATGTTGTTGTGTCATTGATGGACACGTAGATGTTATCCAAATGCTGATAGGCATTGATTATATTGTTGGCACAATACGGTCACCCTAGATATCATAGTATTACCTTTATGATATAGTTGACCTAAGAATCGTTGTTTTATTCGATTTCTACCTGATGATGTTTTCTACTCACGAGTTGGCAACTCACCCCCGTTGTGCCACAGTTCTTGCAGGTTGACCTCATGGATCAGTAGCGGTATCGCTGGCACACAGCTTGCATTCGGGTGATTTGTTTTGGTAAGTGGTACATGTTGGATTGTGCCTGTTTCCCCTAATCAGAGCAAAGCTCTGTTCAAATTTTCAAAATTTGAAATAAAGCAGCGCTTCATAAAAGCGCCAGCATGCAGCGCTCATGTGCAAAGCATGGGTGTGCTGGCGCTAAGAGCACCAGCGCTCTGAAGCAGCGCTCACATGCAGAGCACGAGTGCACCGGCGCTAAGAGCTCCAGCGCTCCAGCGCTCTGAAGCAGCGCTCATGTGCAAAGCACGAGTGTGCTAGTGCTAGAACTAAATGTTCCCCACCGTTGGATCAAAGATCCAAGAAATATGATAAATCATCAAGTTACCAGAATAAAATTCTATTAAGAAAACATTCTTCAGAATTTTTCCAAACAAAAAGATTTTGCTCCGTAAATCAGAGCACCGTCGGATCAACGATCCAATGGTGACTAAAAATCACTAAAATACAGAATAAATTTTGTGTGGGGAAAGATTCCCCAATCTTGTTAAAAACAAGAAGATTGCTTTCTGTAAATCAGAAGCCCTAGGATCAACGATCCAATGGTAGGGAAATCTCCAAATCAATCAGAGAAAAGATCTTTTCAACTGATTCAACAAATCAGTTTGCCCTTTATAAAGGCCCCAAGACTTCAAGTCTCATATAGAGGAACCCCCCTATAAACTTTGAGAAAGTTCAGAGTGAAGACCAAAACTCTTAACAGAAGAAAAATTTCTTCAAGGTAAAATAAAGAGATCAAAGCATCTCATCATAAAAAAACTTAGTTCTTATACCAGATCATAGATCTATACGACAAACTGTCTTGCACAAAAGAGATCATAACATCTCATTATAAAAAGAGGGGAGAATAATTCAATTCTCTTAAGATCACAGATCTATAAAGGCAAAGCCTTTCACCAAAAAAATAAGAGATTGAAACATCTCCTATAAAATAAGAACTTGTTCTTAGATCCATGAGACGAAATCTCTTATAAGAGAGAATTTAATTCTCAGAGAGCAGAATTGCCTAAAAAGAGCCCCAGTGCTCCAAATTTAAAGCAGCGCTTCAGTGCTCCAGATCTAGCGCACAGCGCTGCAGAGCCTTAGCGCTCCAAACTTCACAAGAAGCATACTGTGCTCATTATCTGGCGCATAGCGCCAAGCGCGCCATGTGCTCCTCACGTGTGCGCTACTCATAAGAAGCGCTTTGCGCCCATTATCTGGCTACTCACAAGAAGCGCTTTGCGCTCATTATCTGGCGCATAGCGCCAAGCGCGCCACGTGCTCCTCACGTGTGCGCTACTCACAAGAAGCGCTTTGCGCTCATTATCTGGCGCATAGAGCCAAGCATGCCACGTGCTCCTCACGTGTGCGCTGAGAGAACATAAACTGTTCTTTCAACAATAAAGCCCCAGAGCTATGATAAGTGCTCAGCACTCAATAAAAGACAAAAAGGCTCTTAGAACTCAAACCAATGCTTAGCATTGTTAAATGTTTAACATTTTTACTAAATGGGCCGAGTCCAAAGTGGCCACAGAACCCTACTTCAGATTAATTGAGCCCATATGCTCATAAATCTTTGATCTTAGTTTCAAATTGGACTACAGATCTCCCAACCAATATTGGTTCAATGGTACATCTCTTCACTCCTCTGATATTTGTCGTTGTAATCCTTCAACGTCTTCAGAGAGGTGACGGTTCCCGACAACCAGACATTCCATGGACCGTGGGGTCCTTAAACTCATGGACTATGATGTCCTTAAACTTTACGGACTGTGGGGTCCTTTAACTCATGGACTATGATGTCCTTAAACTTTATAGACTATGACGTCTTTAAACTGGACCGCAAAGTCCCTAAACTAAAACAATAGAGCCCAAATGCTCTTTTGTTGGATCTAAATGATCCTGTTAAGTAGATCTTAGTCTAAAATTAGACTAACGTATTCTTAACAAATGGTTAAGTAGATCTTAGTCTAAAATTAGACTAACGTATCCTTAACAAATGGTTAAGTTGATCTTAGTCTAAAATTAGACTAATGTATCCTTAACAAATTGTTAAGTTGATCTTAGTCTAAAATTAGACTAACGTATCCTTGGTAAACGTTTAAGTTGATCTTACTTTCAAATGAGACTAACGTATTCTTAAACCCAAACCAAAACCCAAATCTAAGAAAATACGGATTTGGACTAATCTACGCCCTACGGGCGACAACATAAATTAGTCTCCATATACAATCCACGAGCAACCAAAAATAAAAAAAAACATACACGATACGAAGTGACCATCTAGAGAAGGAGAAAGTTGTTACCGTGATGCGGTAGCGTAATTAACTGCAGGGGCTTGCGCCTGCAGGCAAGAGCGTCCCCACAATCAAAAACTCCTCAAACGAGGGGGAATCTGACGAGGTCTGCTACAACGGCCGCATCTGTCTAAACCTCCGATACACGGTGCCATAAATCAACTTGGCATCTTCGGAGAGGTGGATGGATAAAACCAAATAGCATCTGCCCTCAAATTCAGGCAAGACGACCTACGCGGTTTCGTCCCTGTTTTCGACGGTAAACAGATTCTGGCATGCTCGGTAGGATATTTTCATCTTTCCACTCCACACTTCGTGTGTCGTGTTTCGCGAACGAATAACGGTTTTCTATGGTTGCCCCTGGATTCGAGGTACTAAGATTTGGTGTCTTGCTCCGTGCAGAAAACAGAAGATCAATGGCTTTCAACTGCACAAATTGCAACAACTGCAACAACTCTCACTCCGTCCCCGCTGGAGGAGTAACCTACGGGTCCCAAGTGGCCTCCCTTCTTACAATGCCGGTGGAACAAGTAACCCAAGCAACCACTGGGCTATTCTTCGGGACCATGATCCCACCAACGAGCTTCAACGTTCAGATGCCGACACAGGAAGCTGCGAAGAAGTCAGTCTTTGATCGGCTTGCAACCACCACGGCCCCTCTCAGCGGGTAATCCAACTCCAATGCCTCAGTCTTCGATAGGCTGGGTCAAAGCTTAAGTGGGCTCGCAAAGAGGCTCGCAATACCAGAGAAGGACACTCCAACTCCTACTACAGTTGAGGTCGTCCAAGCTTCTCTCCCTACTCGAAGGTCGGCTTTCGATTGGTTGACCATTCTCTCTCAGCGGACGTCTGTCTTCGACAGGATAGCGCCAATAACAACATCTCCTCAAAACAGGGGGGCATGGAAAAGCTGATCCAACAGTGGAGGTGATCGTGGCCGCTCGCAATGCTCGCCGTCGTCACTGGCGCCGAGTAAGGAAGGCTGGGGGCAGCTCTCCTTCTGGACTAATTTCGCCAGCTCCAACGGTGGAAGTTGATGCTGCTGTTCCAACTGGGAATGGCTTTGAACTACTTAACAGGGTGCGCAGGAATTCGCCAACTGCCGTGCTGAAAAGGTCTCCTCCGTTTGTTGAAAAGATCACAAAGGCGAAGCCGGAGCAGCCCCCTCAGCGGCTGTCCTCCAAAATTTACAAGGTCTGGCGACAGGTCCAAGACTCCGTGATTGATCAAGACTACCCCCGCTGACAGAAAAAGATGAAAGTTCGGCGAGAAGGGGATCACCCTGTAAGGCTACATAAGGTGTCATCGGTTTGGGTGCCCGCTGCAACGGCTCGCTCAACTTCGACCGCCCACAAAAGAAGGAGGCCGGAGAAGATCCCTGCGTCTTTGGCAAATCGCAAGGACACTGAATCTAAATGACCAATGTCTGGGGGCACGGTAGTGCATACTGTTTATATGAATTCCGGAAAAGAGATAGCCGTATCTCTACGGGTCATCGACCACTTACACGGTCTGTCACTAAGGCTCAGGAGCAACAATAACAAAAGCTTTAAGAACAGCTGACAGCCATGGCTGCACTCACTGGACCAAAAGCAGGCCCGGAGATATCTTTGGAACATCGTCATGAGCAGGAAACGGATGCCAAATTCCTTTGGAGAATGCTTGAGAAGAAGGACAAAGAGGCCGCGGAACAAGCGGCCAATATAAAACAAATGGCCCTTTTATTCCAAGATATGGTGGGCCTAATGATCCAGCCGGACCCTCCAGCCGAAGATCCTCCAGTAATAATTGAAGATGATAGAGGAAAGACATCAAATCCTCTGCCGGCTCTGTCAGCAACCAAGGAGGAGACCATCTCCAAAGCCATGCTCGATGATTATATAGCTCAGCAAATACGAGCTCATCAAGCGAATGAAGTAACTGGCCTTGTCGTAAGGACTGGGCGACCATATCCAGGTTGGTACGATCAGATAAAGTACCCGCCAGGATACACAATTCCTAGATTCCATATGTACAAGGGGACAGGCAATCCCTATTAACATGTCGCTCAGTTCAGGGCTCTCTGCGGCAATACGGGAGGGGATGATAAGCTATTGCTTCGCCAATTCGTCAGCAGCTTGGTGGAGACGGCGCTCGAATGGTACTCAGGCTTCCCAATGACTTCGTCAAAACTTTTACGGAGATAGAATTGCTGTTCAACCAACGTTTCGCCAGCGCTAGCGAGCACACCCCGATCACTGCATTAATTAACGCCAGAGTGAAGCTAGGAGAAACATGGGTGCAGTATGCGATACGGTGGCAAAATATATGGTCGAAGTGCGAACAGCGCATCGAAGAAGTGCCTACGGTAGGCATGTTCGTAGGGACCCTCGACCCTCAGGCGACCATTTCACAATTCATGATGTTCTTCAAGCCAACTACTTTCCAGGCCTTGATTGACAGACTGGCCCAAATGGATCAGATGGGTCATAGACCCTCTTCTTCGAAGTTGGAATCTTGAAACGAGAAAGGGAAAGAGAAAGCGACCTTCGTCGCCAATACTCAGCAGCAGCCCAGTGGTCCAAAGCCAACTGATCGCCAAGATGGAAAGACGGAGATTCTTCAATGAGAAACTGAAGCGCCCCTATTAGTTTCCCCGCGATAAAACAAGGAGACTGTTTGAGCTGGCAGTGCGCAACAGGCTCATCACCTTGCCGGATCCAAAACGCCCATTGCAACCCGGTGAGGCCAATAATCCCAATTATTGTCCCTATCACCAAGTGGTAGGCCATCCAATCGAAGATTGCTTCGTCTTCAAAGGCTGGATTGAGGACCAATACCAACAGGGAAAATTCATGCTGTCCGAGAATTGGAAAGTAAGCTCGCCACAGCCACACGCTCTTAAAAGGGGGGACACACCGGGGGCATCGTGCTCTTTTATAGAAGAAGCTCCATGGAAGGTCCTTCTTTCAACCAAAACGAAAAGAATGCTGATGGATCTCCAAACATGCCCCGCAATTAGATGGAAGAGTTCGTTAGAACCCGAGGTCATCGAGGGAATGCTGAAGCCACGTCTGACGCCAAGAATTGGTAGCGATAGTCAAAACGCCTATGCCCAGCCGTCAAAGTCTTCGAAGAAGAAGAAGAAGAAGACCAAAAAGCCCGTGAAGCTTGATGACAAGCACACGGACCTGCAAAAACATATTGACGCGCTAGAGGAATATAACCAGAAGGCGCGAACCACGGTCACACTCTAAGAGTTTATCAACCACATCCTTGAAGACGGAGATAGCAACAAAGATAAGGGAGAAGACTCGTCAGACGAACCTGAAAATTATGTGGCAAGCTGCCACGTGATCTCTCACTCGTCAGTAGATGGTGAAGAAGCTCCTGATATAGAGAAACTGGGAGCAGATCCCGAACCGGAATTCTTAGGACCGTCAGACGAGATGATTGCCGCATTTCTGAACGAAGCTCTTCTGAAAAGCAAAGCTGATAGAGGACGCGAAATGGCCATATTTGAAAAAACCAAACGCAGGCGACTGGACGAAAGAGTTAAAACACTCCCATCAGATCAAAGCACATCCGCCACAAATTAAAGCAGGTTCAAGACAAGGAAAAGGTTCGCCAAAGCCATATCGATGGGAATGAAGCTGCCACCTTCCGAAGGAAACACTCCTGATAGGATACACCTTAACGAAAATGATGCACATCCAAATTACATCTTATACCATTGGAGGACTACACACCCTACTGAAGAGTCCAACGCCTTTAAAAACTGGTGGCAAGGATATGTTGCCCATCGGCAGCAATTCAAGCGGATAAAGCGCAAGACGCGTCGAGAGCAGAAGAGCATGACAGATGAGCACAAAAGAACTACCGGCAACTGTCACATGGTTGATTATGGGGGTTCGCAAGTTCTCACTTTCGGGAGCGATTCGGATGAAGAAATGGCCCTTGGCCCTCTCTTTAAGGAATCTATCTCTGAAACGAATGAGATGAAGACCTGCTAGAATATTCAGCTGCGTAATCGCACGCTACCCGAAAAGAATCATAGGCCCACAAACAAGGGTCGAGTAAAAAAGATAAAGAAAAGGAAAAAGTTCCTGAAGATATCTCCCTTGATGACTGAGTCGTTGAAGAGCTGGCAGCCAATGACCCCCCCAAGAAAAACAAGGTGGATTACAATGTTCTGGCACACCTAAGGAAAATACCCTCGCAGCTAAGTATTCTTGATGCCCTTCTGCTATCTAAAGATGCGAGAGATTCTCTGATCAAGGCACTACAAAAACCTGACCAGTTTCAAGCTTTCCTTGCCAAAGAAAAGATGAAGGACGAGCTGGAAGAAGTTCACACAGCCGACATCACCTTTAGCGAAGAAGACCTCCTCCTCGGAATACGTGAGCACAACTATCCCTTGTATGTCACCGGATACTGTCATGACATCAAGATATGGAAGATCCTGGTCGACAATGGATCCTCCGTCAACCTTCTCAATGTGAGAGTGTTGAACGAAATCTGCATGAGCATTCAACACCTCGCTCGGGATAAAATCATTATCTCCGGGTTCGACTCCCAGTCATCATGGACACTCGGGTCTGTAATACTGACGTTACGCTTTGGGCTGCTCGTCACTGATATCAAGTTCCACGTCATTGACGCTAAGACTTGCTACAACGCTTTGCTCGGCCGGCCTTGGTTACACAAGTACAACATTATCCTTTCTACACAACATCAGTGTATGAAGTATTTCAAAGATGGACTTGAATACACTGTGACAGGGGATCTGAACCCATTCTCCATGAATGAAGTCCGCAAATATGAGGACGCAAAGTACTTTTTGCCAGACTTTGAAGACACAGAAAGATGCTATAAACCGGAGAATAAGCAAAAATCTATCATCACCATTCCGGTCTTCGGGAGCGATACCGAGAAGGAAGGAGAGATAGTCTATTCAGGACCTCCCCGATACAACAAACCGGGACAGTCTACCCCTATTCTGGTCTTTGGCAGCGACTCTGAAGAAGACGTCAATGCAGTATTCTCGGCTCTTCCATCAGTGCAAGCCTTCATTGGAGATGATCAGAGTTTGCAGATCGCCATGGTTCCGCAAGAGCATTACAAAGAGCTCGACGCACTTGATACCTACAGTGTGCAAGAACTGCAGATGTTCTACATCCCTCCCAGGAGAAAAGATGAAAAGGCGATCCTCTTTTATCGATCCACAGAAACCAAAATGGAGAAAGAGATCTGGCATGGTGCCGATTCTACGCTTGACAGGCTCTAGCCCATCCGTTTGTCCAGATACTACACAGAAGAATTAAAAAGGCTGTTGAGGCACCAAGGCGTACCCTTGAAGCAGACCGCGCGACAAGCCCAATTCTACAACAGGATCTGTAACTTCCCTGGAACTCAGCAAAAATTTCCCAACGGCAGAATAGAAACGATCGGGCTCGGATATGTTCAATCCAAGAAACGGGAGCGATTCCATGGATGCTACGTTATACATGATTTCGATGAAGAAGGAGATGCTCTGTTAGAAGACGCTAACCCTGAACCAAAATGAGGTCCCGCCATGAAATTGCCAAGTCTGTCATTCGAAGAACAGATGGACAAGCTAATAAGGGAAGCGGGTCAAAAGGTCCGGGATGACCATAGCCGCGAAATGGCCATTTACGAAAAAGCCAGGACGCAACGCCTCCTTCAGCAGGCTACGGAGAATGACGATGCCCTTCGTCGCCAGCCCATAATACAAAAAACCCGATGCAGAGGTAGAAACAAAATGAAGAACAGAAAAAACGTTCGACAGCAGCAAAGCGGGTCCAGGAAACCCCGCGATCGAAAATTGACGAATGGATTTAGGGCCCATCCCTGGTATTTTAGCAACTGGGATCCGTCTCCTATAAAGAAGATGGGTCGAGCATATTCTTTTCCCCAAGACAAGACAAGAAAGATATTCAGTCTTGACATTAAACATGAGATGATTACCCTCCCGGAGTCCAAACATCCCGAGCAAGCAAACGAGATTCATCACCCGGATTATTGCTCCTATCACCGAGCGATAGGACATCCTCTCGAAGACTGCTTCACATTCAAAGGCTGGGTAGAAGACCAGTATCAGCAAGGCAGGTTCGTTTTATCTAGTAGTTGGAGGGTAACCATGCCACAGAAGCATGAACCAAAATCCACGTATGCAGCGAGAGTAGAGCCGTACCAACATCGGTCTTGGAAGCAATCTCGTACCTGCCACGTGATAATGATGTTGGAAGAAGGAGTGCCCGAGGATATGACTAACCTCCCCTGGTGCTTCGAAAACGATGACAAAGTGATCTCAGAATTTCCACTTGCACCAAAAGAGTTGGAAGACGGGATACACACCACTGCGAACAACCTGAGGAAAATTGACTTGGGGACGACAAATGACCCACGGCCAACGTTTGTCAGCGAGCCGCTGTCTAAAGAATAGGTGGCTACACTCAAAGACGTGCTTATGCAGTATAAAGACTGCTTCGCATGGAACTACTCTGAGATGCCGGGACTAGATCCAAAAGTAGCTGTGCACAAATTGACGATATCTCCGGACATCAAGCCAGTTAAACAAGAGCCGAGAAGAATGCAGCTCGAACTTGAAATGAGCATCAACGCTGAGGTCAAGAAGCTAATTGACTCAGGATTCATCCAAGAGTTTCAGTACCCTGACTGGATTGCCAACATCATCCTAGTGATGAAGAAAAATAGGACCGTGCGCATCTGCGTGGACTTTCGAGACCTCAATAAAGCATGTCCGAAAGATGACTTCCACGTACCGGTCACCGAGCTGATGATAGACAACACGTCCACTCACAAAGTCTTCTCCTTCATGGACGGCTCATCAGGGTACAATCAAATAAAGATGCATCCCGAAGACCAGAAACATACCGCCTTCCGGACCCCGTTAGGCATATTCTGCTATAAAGTGATGCTCTTCGGTCTGAAGAACGCCGGCGCTACCTATCAGAAGGCCATGACGAAGATTTTTGATGACCTCATACATGAAATCATTGAATGCTATATCGACGACCTCGTGGTTAAAAGCAAATCGCATGAGGAACATTGGCAGCATTTGAAGATAGTGTTCCAATGTCTTTGGAAATACAACTTGAAGATGAATCCTCTCAAATACGCGTTCGGAGTTTCCTCGGGCAAATTCCTAAGATTCATCGTGCGACACCGGGGCATCGAAATAGACCCGTCGAAGATCAAGGTGATTATGGAAATGCCTCCGCCGAGAACTCTCAACCAACTGCGGTCTCTCCAAGGATAGCTCGCATATATCCGACGGTTCATAGCCAATCTCTCCGGCAAGTGTTGCCCCTACAGTCATTTAATGAAGAAGGGAACCCCGTTCATTTGGGATCGCAAATGTTAATGCGCATTGGACGAAATCAAGCAATACCTACAGAATCCTCTGGTGTTAACCGCTCCGGTCAAGGGAAAGCCACTCATTCTGTATACAACCGCCCTTAAGGGTTCTCTAGGCGCATTATGGGCACAAGAAAACGACCAAGGGAAGGAAATAGCCCTCTACTATTTGAGTCGAGTTCTTCTGGGGGCATAAAACAATTACTCTCCTATCGAAAAACATTGCCTGGCGTTAATCTTTGCGATAACGAAGCTTCGGCATTATGCTTTGGCGCATGAGATCCATCTCATATCAAAGGTGGATCCTCTCAAATATTTGATGTCAAGAGCCATACTAACAGGACGCCTCGCTAAGGTCATAGGACGCTAGGGGTAAAAGCATTATCAGGAATTTCAAGTGTTAAAATTTGCAATGAGATTGCATACCTTTTATGAGATAGTTGGATCCTGATACCCACTGCGACTAAGAGTTACTCCTGGAAGAGTTTTACACATGACAATTAGCCGATCAAGTAGGTGTCTAGAAAGGTGTTAACGAGGTTATGCCTCTAGGAAAATGAGGTTTATTTTAATTAGGTCCGTGCGAAAGCACGGGGAACCTCCCTTAAAGTACCAACACTGACCTGGCTGAAAGATTGGCGAACTTGTAAGGTGTGATTAATCCCGGCTAGTCTTACCTTTTAGGGTTTTAAGGAAGATTTGATAAAAACCAGTGGGAGCCATCCTGATTAGATAAGATAATAACCAATCTAATCTTGCAAGAGCATACGCTAAACTGTTTTCTTTTCTCTCTCTCTAGGTAGCGACCATGTTAGGCCTTAATCAAGATAATAATATGGATGTATTGACCAAACCCGCTTGTTATAGTGAGCAAGGAAACGTTCGTCCCGCTCCAACTTATAATTGTTATAAGTCCGAGCAGAAAATAGGAGAATATCCAGATTCTCACGCCACCCAAACGAAGAACAAGCATGTTGATGCATCTTCTTCGGGTGTGTTGGTTAACGAGAACTGTTTCTCAGTTCACTTTATATCCTGGGTATTAGATACCGGATCGGGATCCCATATATGTAACATGTTACATGGGCTACGTTAAGGTAGAGAACTGGGAGAGGGTGATCATTCCATAAGAGCAGGGAATGGTGCAAATATTGCAGCCAAAGTAGTTGGCGAATATCACTTTGTGTTACCAAATGGTAATACATTGATTCTGAACGAATGCTATTACATTCCGACCCTAATATGCAATCTTATATCAGTTTCTTTATTGAGTAAAGAAGGATATAATTTTGTCGTACATGATAATGTTATGAACATCTTCCTGAATCAAAAGTTGATTGGATCAGGCTCGTTAAATAATGGCATATACGTTCTAAACCAAATTACAGTCCTTAATGTACAGAACACATACAACAGGAAGAGTTCAGAAATGAACGAATCCTTCTTGTGGCATTGTAGACTAGGTCATATCAATGCGACACGACTAGCTAAGTTACATAAGGATGGATATTTGAATCCGTTCGAATTTTCATCTTATGACACTTGCCAGTCATGTCTCAAAGGCAAAATGACCAAAACTCTGTTTAGTGGACACAGAGAAAAAGTTACAGAACTCTTGGGACTGATAAATAGTGATGTATGTGGTCCCATATCTACACATGCCAGGAATGGTTCCTCGTACTTCATTACATTCACTGACGATCTCTCAAGATACGGACATGCGTTCCTATTGAAACACAAGTCTGAAGCTTTTGAGAAATTCAAAGAATATAAGAACGAAGTCGAGAACCAAACGGGTAAAAGTATTAAGATACTTCGATCTGATTGAGGAGGAGAATACTTAAGCAATGAGTTTCTAGACTATCTAAAAGAGAATGGGATTCTTTCTCAGCTTACTCCTCCCTATACACCACAGCACAATGGTGTATCAGAGCGGAGGAATCTCACCCTATTAGATATGGTGCGCTCTATAATGAGCACTGCTGAGTTGTCTATTTTCTTTTGGGGGTATGCGCTTAAGACAGCCATACATCTATTGAATATGGTTCCTACCAAATCAGTGCCTACCACTCTATATGAGATATGGAAGGGGAAGAGACCATCTCTTAATTATGTTAAGATATAGGGTTGTCCGGCCTATGTCAAAAGGCACAATCCGGACAAACTCGAGGCAAGGTCTGTCCTATGCAAGTTTGTAGGATATCCCAAAAACTCGCAAGGGTATATCTTCTACCACTCCGAGGAACAAAAAGTGTTTATTTCTCATCATGCCACCTTCTTAGAAAAGGGTTTTCTTATGAAACAAATCAGTGGCAATGAGGTAGAACTGGAAGAAGTTCCAGCTACACAAATTACAACAGAAGATTTGGTGGAACCAGAGGATTCAGTTGTTCCCGACGAACCTCAGCCGCTCCGCTGACCTAGTAGGGTTCCTCACCCACCTGAGAGATACTACGGTTTTATCATGTGGGAGCGGATTGCATCATGGAAGATGATGACCCGACTAGCTTCGAGCAGGCCATCACGAGTGGTGACTCTGTGAAGTGGCTGGATGCAATGCGATCTGAGATGGAATCCATGTACACCAACAAAGTATGGACTTTGGAAGTTGCTCCTGAAGGGGTAAAACCCATTGGGAGTAAATGGATCTTTAAGAAGAAACTTGGTGTAGAAGGAAAAGTTGAGACTTTCAAAGCTAGACTTGTTGTAAAGGGTTTTCATCAACGACCAGGTGTGGATTATGACGAAACCTTTTCTCTAGTGGCTATGCTTAAGTCCATCCGGATCTTACTTGCCATTGTTGCATACCATGACTACGAAATCTGGCAAATGGATGTTAAGACCGCCTTTCTAAATGGTGATTTAGAGGAGTGCGTGTACATGACTCAGCCAGCGGGCTTCGTAGATAGTGGGAGCAGCGGAAAGGTGTGCAAGCTGCTTAAATCCATCGAAGGGTTAAAGCAAGTATCGTGGAGTTGGAACATATGTTTTGATGTGGTAGTCAAAGAGTTTGACTTCATCAAGAACAAGATGAACCTTGTATTTACAAGAAGGTTGCAGAGAGTAAGGTTGTCTTCCTCGTATTGTACGTGGATGACATACTCTTAATAGGAAATGATGTTCCTATGCTGCACTCGGTCAAGCTCTTCTTATCACATAGATTCTCGATGAAAGATCTAGGTCATGCCTCCTGCATTTTGGGAATTAAGATCTATAGAGATAGATCTAAACGGATACTGGGATTGTCCCAATCCAGGTACATTGACATCATACTAAAGAGGTTTAGTATGGAAGAATCCAAGCGTGGGAACCAACCCACGATCTCAGGACTCACTCTCTCAAAAGAGATGTCTCCCAAGACAAATTTGGAGAGAGCTCGCATGCAAGGGATACCCTATGCTTCGGCAGTAGACTCTATAATGTACGCGATGCTATGTACCAGACCCGATGTAGCATACTCACTATGTGTAGTGAGTAGGTATCAAGCAGATTCTGGAGAGAGTCACTGGACAGCTGTGAAGAACATTCTCAAGTACTTAAGAAGAACTAAGGAGATGTTCTTGGTGTATGGTAACGGTGAACTTCAGGTGGAGTCCTTTACCGATTCAAGCTTCTAAAGTGATAAGGACGACTCTAAGTCGCACTCGGGATTTGTATTTACCCTAAATGGAGGGGTTATGTGTTGGAAGAGTTCCAAACAGGAATCCGTGGCAGACTCGACGATGGAGGCTGAATACATCGCTGCCAACGATGCTGCCAAAGAGGTTGTCTGGATGAAGAAGTTCATCACTGAACTTGGTGTGGTTCCGTCCATTGAGCATCCAATACCTTTGTATTGTGACAACAATAGAGCTATGGCTTTGGCCAAGGAACCAAGGTCCCATCAGAAGTCCAGATATATTCTGAGTGGTATCACCTGATCCGGGAGATAGTTGATCACCGCGAGATCGAGGTCAGGAGAGTTGACATGAAGGACAACACTGCGGATCCACTCACGAAGGCCATACCCCAGATAAAATTTGAGAGACTCTTCGGGATGTTGGGTATGAGATACAACAACAGCTAGCCTTAGTGCAAGTGGGGGATTGTTAGTTATATATATTCCCTAAAAGCCATTGTTTTACATATGATGTATATTATATTGGATGCTTGGATATATATAGAAAGGACTTTCTTGCTCGATATGATAGTATGCTATCGGGTTTTACTTTGTCTTAACATGTTGACTTGTATTGGTTTACTGTCTTGCACTCACATATTGATAAAGCCCTTAGGATATGTACTCGAATACTGGGACTATGATGCAGATCATACTGGTGGGGCCAGGGTAGTCCAAGAGTACATCCTATAACTGTTCCTAGTCGAGGGAGTATCGAGACAGGGCATCGATACTCCAGAGTAGACTAGCATATACGCTTCTCGACCCATATGATGGGCGATGGATGATCCCATATCCATTGGTGTTTGACATCAGAGAAGGTGTACGGGTACTCAGTGGAGACTGGGTACACTGAACGGACTCGCCGAGAACTCATAGATGGTATTATACCTATCAACAGATAGCAGTTCTCTGGTGACACTGGTACAGGTTAGTCTGTAGACCCGAGATTGTAATAGAGTCTTGTGTGATTCCTACTGTGCTTTGATTTCTACCTTACCATGTTCAAGAGAACGTGCAAAACGTGTAAGTCTACGGTAGCGCCCCGGCCGTCTAACAGACGCCAAATGCGGAACAAAAAACTTTTAACTGGCGCTATCGTATACTATAACCCAGATCTGCCATTATTGCTAAACTAACAAACTGTAAAGAGAGTAGAAAGGTTATACCGAACGATCCGAGTCCTTCATTCATTAACCATCATCCCACGCTCCGTTGCGGCTGCTCCGATCTCTTCGATCTCCGATCTTCTCGTTCAGGTGGCACCACGTCAACGATTCTTTAAACGGGCTCCCGCCTCTGACTCGAGGCAACTCGGTCGTCAAGTTTGCTAAAAGAGATGACCAAGATTGATGTAGAGAATGAGTAGAATACTTTGTATCACTTCGTCCAAAGCCGTGGACGATCGGTTAATGAAGTTGCCACTCGAAATGAAATGGAATGAGAAATGAGTTATCAAATTTCTATACACCTTAAACCATAGTCTTTTTTCCAAAATGAAATCTTTCTCTCTTACTTTCTCACAATGGGGGGGCCGACCAAGATATATGAAGAGGGAGGTGATGGTAGGAGCAAAGAGGGTGACCACAAGGATAAATATCATGAACAAATATCCTAAGGTTAACAAGAATCATTAATGCTAAAGCAAGAGTCAATAAAAACCTAGTCATCATGAAATTAATGCAACCATAAATACATGAACCTAGTCACCAATCTAGAAGCTTCTAGAAGCACGACTCACCCTCATGACTCATCAGAGTGACGGAAAGATAAATCCTCATTTAACCGAATGTCAAATACGGAAAATGGAAACTGGAAACTGGAAACTGGCAATTTCCAAAAGAGATCCTGAAACGAATTTCAGGACAACCCCGTAACTGTATAAACATACACGCATTTGTATTACGACCGAATACAAATGCAACTGAGACAAAGATATTATATCTACACAATATAATACTCGGATCTGGCTTAAACCAAAGCCGACCAGTATCATCTGCCCGAAATATGACACGTGCGTAAACGCACGTGCATTTTCCGAACCCTGCCATAAAACCATACGGCCTCTACAACGTTTCGCCCGAACTTGGGAAACTGTCTGTGGGGGACTCTAATGACTCGTCAGTACCCTGGAAGTGGGTTTAACCACAAGCCGTCAGTGGCACTAGCTGTGCGTAATGGCTGCCCATGGACTGACCTCAAGGGAGGCCGATGAGCGAACTCATCCGGAAACCCTCCTGAGCCTAACAGTGACAATGTATATACAGTCTGGTCCGTTCGTCTATGAGTATCGCATATCTTCCTAGGGGGCTAGTAACGTCAGACCCCCAATAGCCGTATAAGTTGTGTCGGAGTGTAGCCCAAAAACACCCTGAGATACTACTGGAGTACCTACCAGTAAATCTCCTGCCACGGCCATGGGCTTTGTGTAATGGCTCTCCTAGACACAGCACGATCTCACCCCCAATACCGGGAGAGACGAATCCCCTGCCGATCCGCTCACATGCCTCCATGTGGCTCGGGACTGTACCCAAAAACTACCTGTTTGCACGACTCCTTTGAGCCGTGGTAGGGTAGAAATCAAAGCACAGTGGGAACTCACACGAGACAAATAACGACCTCAGGTCGATGAACTAACCTGTACACATGTCACCAGGGAACTGCTATCTGACGATATGTATAATACCAACTAGCAGATTCCCGGCGAGTCCTGTCCGGTGTACTCATAACCCAATGAGCACCTGTATACATCTTAAGTGATCCAACTGACACCAGTGGCTTGTGAGACCGGCCACCGCCCATCGTCGGGGTCTCGACTGTATACACTAGTCTACTCCGGAGTATCGATGCCCTGTCTCGAAACTCCCACGACTAGGGACCACAATTAAGGATATGCATAGAAACCACCCAACTCTCACGTATATGATCGCCATCATACTGTTGGTAGTAAAGCAAGATCCTAAGGGCTCTATCAAAGTGTAACAGTGATCAGTCACCTGAACCTGTACACGACTGATAAAGGCAAACCAGATAGCATACTATCATCTCGAGTAAGACTGTCCTACCGGTATAGGTCCTCCGCAATCATTGCAATCACATACCTGCGATCCAATAATTGACTCTGAGGGCACTATATCCAACAATCTCCCACTTGCACTTAAGGCTAATTATTGCGATGTCGACTACTCACAGCCCGTGTGAAACCGAACATCCAACTCCTCTACTAATCAGTTTCACAAAGCCCGTTTGTAAAACTATTGTGTTCGAGAAATAGCCTCAGTGAGTGGATCCGCCCTGATGTTTCTTTCTATATCTCTCTTAATCTCAAGTTCGCGGAGAAAGCCATCTCCCGAATTGAGTAATAACTGTCTTAGAATATATCTGGATATCTGATGGGACCTAGTTCATAAATGAACTCCAAATCCAAACTTCTTAGACTGCGATCACTGAACCTAATCAGTATCCGGCACCATGCCACCCACAGTATCCTATTGGACCACCTGTCCATAATACTGTCCCTCTTCAGAGGGAAAACTATAACTCTGACAATCACTCTGTCAACCATGTCACCTTTGAAGCCTGGAATGATAACCGTCTCCCGAAGGAGGCTGCCGTCATAAAATCCGTAGAACATCCACTTATGTTCTAAAACTGCTTCCTTATGTTTCTCCAGGATTGGATTAATACAAATTTATTGCATCTAGTGCAAAAACAACATTTGGTGTGGCACTTGACATCTCATGATTGACTCAATTGCTTAAGCAAATGATCTGCCAATCATGCACAGCCCTCTCCCCTTTAGTCTATACGACACCTTTAGAGAGGGTGACTCCATCACCTGCAGGTACATCACCATGCCAGGAGTCAACTATTCTAAAAACCATTAGAATACTGTCAAAGTACCCACATTGGAAAAATACCCAAATCCAGATCTAAAACCATAGATCTAGAAACCAGAATTTCAAATATTATATCCATATCTTGTCTGGAGAAACAACTGTGTGATGACCACAGTACAACCGATCGTAGTATAGGAATTTTACTTCCTACTATGTGTATGTCATCCAGATACCATGACATCACACCATACTACCTTCTTAACAGATCCATCCCCTATTCTGATGAAGTCAAACCCATGACTGTCACATCAAAATTAGATGATCTATCTCCGCTATAACTGCTCGAGTCTATAAATAAACATAAGCTATTTGCCCACTATGCTTCCGCTGCTCCCACTGACTACGACAATCCTCTGGCAGAATAATATACACATGCACTTCTAAAACTAGTTTAGAATGATGCTATACTTATCCTCATGCCTGGTCTCATAGTCTGGAACAACAGTAGTGTCAAGTCTGGGTAAACAAGAACCTCCCTGTCACCGTCCTTGAGGCTACCGAAGTACCTCTCGGGTATCTGAGGTTACCCACCATATCTGCGGAGTGGCTAATGGAATGTCAAACCTGATTGAATATATAAGTCTTATTAAATTTTCCGTAATAGTTCGCGGTTCTGGAATCACTTCCAGTTCTACCATACTCCCACTACTGTTTTCTGAAAAAATCCATTTTACTAAAACTGTGGCGAGTCAAGAACAATATCACTATTGATCTTCCAGATGGTAGAAAATCAACCCTCGTCATAGCCAGGGTCAACCCACAAACTGCCATTACAGAAACTTGCCCTGAGTTATCCAGTGTCTGGTTTTAAGCATAAGCTGGACAACTCCCCGTACCTTAACATCGTTAAGATATGAACCATTCTATATCCAATATAGAAACTTTGGCACTTTATTTAATTGGAACCAGATTCAATCATGCAGCTGTCTTCAGTGTATATCATCTTAATGGAAAGAGGCTAATCAGCATTACTCAACTTAGGAATACATCCAATTATGAGTAACCCGAAAGAGAAACAAGTTTCTCAAAACCATTACTATCAACTGAATACCAATCACAAGAATCTACATCTTCGATCTCTTTGAAGAATCTCGATACTTGTGACACCTGGTTCTCTACTTTATTCTTATACCTACAACTTCTCAAAACTTAGACCTTGAATTTCTAGGAAACACTTGTCTAAAAACTAGAGAAGTCATAAGCAAACAGAACATAGTAAGAGGACCTACCCTTTTGTCCTGATGGGCACTGGACAACATACAATACTCTGTATAAGTCCGCTGAGTTAAATAACTCAAAACCTGTGCGTCGTAGGTTGAAAACTGTACCCTGGCGATTTCCTCAAATATCACCAATTACAACGAATTCCGATATAATGAGGTTGATCACCTAATTCCTAATAACTTACTCCCACTCATCATCTGTAAAACCATACAGATATGAGAATGAAACCTGGTAAATACATACCCTTGGAGTAAGTATTTAATCGGGAAAACAGTTTTCCTTTAACAATGCACTAAAACATGAAAATGTTTCGTAGGGGCATCCTGGTATTCCTAGTAATGCCTCTTCCATAATCCAATTCATGACTACAACCGTATATTTTATTGCCATCTCTCCAAATCCCTTTATTTGTCTTTAGTCGTTACCTTCTGTACACCATCGTTAGGCTAAATGGTTTTCTTCCTTCCCTACCGTTCGGCACCAGCCTATGGTTTGGAAGAAGACTATCCAGTAAGCATAATAGGTGTACCCTCCTAAACCAAGGAGCACTCGCAACTTGAGAGAAGGTGATGATAAAAGACTACTGAATAATACCTTATTCCATTAAAGGTGAAATAGGAGTGGTGATGAAACACGCGGTTTGGTCGTAAATGATATCAGTCGCAATTTACTTTGCCCTCTTTCTAATCCCTTTATTTTTTCTTTACATATTACCTTCTGTACACCCTACTTAGGCTAATTGGTTTTCTTCATTCCCTACCATTCGGCATCTGCCTATGGTTTGGAATAAGACTATCCAATAAGCGTAATAGGTGTACTCTCCTAAACCAAGGAAACCTCGCAACCTGAGAGAAGGTGATAATAAAAGACAACTGAATAAACCAATTCTATTTTCCTGAACCTTGATCCATCCTCGAAGAAATCCCTTCGAGTTCGTATATAACCATACGATGGATCTATCCAATGGAAGTGGATGTCCGTAGTAATACGGGGTGTTCTGAGAAATGCAAAGGGTAAAAGAAGGAGTGGTAATGACTTATGCAACTCGGACAATCCAAAAGCCAGTATTTTAAGAAGGTTTGGTCAACCTGGTCACTGAGTCATAGTCTAGGGTCGGTCAAAGGTCACTGCCAAAGAGAGAGAGAAAAGAAACACTCTGCGTGCACTCTAACCTAGATCAGAATGGTTATCACTTTATCTAATCCGGAAACCTCCCACTGTCCTATCAAATTCTCCTCCAAACCTGAAAGAAGAATCAATCAGGATCACCCGAAGAGTAAACCAACTCATCAGTGGGAAACGGGATCCAACTCTCATTTCATGATAACGTGACGAAATCCACTCACATTACTCACACTCTAGAAGGTATGCGCATACTTGGCAAGTTTCAGTTTCTTTAGAAACTCCCGATATGATTTTTGCCCCATGCTCTTATGACCTTGGCTTTGGTCAAAATGTCATAAGTCACATGCCAAGTTCTACCCGTCATTATCTTGTCAATTTGAACCCACCCGCATATTCCCCTGACTTTGGCCAATCGGCAGAACGACTGTCCCAAACCAACTCATCTATCTATGCAACAAATGAATACCCAGCAGCTACCAAACACTATGCCTTAACTTTGGCTAAAATGCATAGCTTGAATACTACTGAATACCCAAGAGAAATGATGGAGGGCTACGGCTGGTTTTTGGCGAAAAACCTTTAACGTAGTGAACTTGATATCGCTGAAGGAACCTGATAGCTTTTTATAAATATATAGTGGCGAAAACCTTTTGCTAAAGAGGTCACTCCCGGTGAAGGGATCTCGGCTCTTTCCTCGTGGAATGAGGTGCAGGATATTCCACTGAATACCGCTATGCAAGGCAACTTGTAATCGACTATAGTGAAGTTATTACCCTGACGCAAACTTCTGCCCAAGGGGTCATTCCTGGTGAAGGGATATCGGCCCTTGCCTCGTCGAATGAGGTGCAGGATATTCACACCGAATACCGCTATGCAAAACAAAAGGAAACATCTTTGTAATAAAACTTTTTAAAATTGTTCCAACAACTCTAAATAGGTTTGTTTTCCTTTGCATTGATCAGAATCAACGCTGTCCCATCAATCAATCACACCAGAAAAGAACGAAAATAAAATGTACGTATATGCCATCCGCATTCGTCACTGGGTCCCGTCATCACCCGTTAGGTTACTTAACTAACGACAGAGCGGGGACTGGACTAGCGCGGGTGCAAAACATATACAACATCTAATAGTATATATACCAATATACAATAATCGCTCCAGGCGTGATAATATGCAACATTACAGAAAAGTAATAAGCATCACAGAACAATACAGATAATCTGGGATCCCCGGATTTCACAGAGCCGCTGCTGAAACCCGACGTTCCCCTGGTCGTGTGGATAGCCTGTGCAATGAAACCTAGACCCTTACGGGTGCGGCAAGTTACCCGCAAAAACCTGAAGCGAGGCAACCCCCTACAGCAAAGTGAATGGACCACCCAGCACTT
This sequence comes from Agapanthus africanus, assembly GCA_030015575.1. Classification (NCBI taxonomy): domain Eukaryota; kingdom Viridiplantae; phylum Streptophyta; class Magnoliopsida; order Asparagales; family Amaryllidaceae; genus Agapanthus; species Agapanthus africanus. The sequence continues at coordinate 444,067,170 of JASDDO010000019.1, read as the reverse complement.
CACGGAATCTGGTAACTTGGGCACCCCTCCTTGGGTCAACTTGTACCCACTATGAGTGCGGCGAATAGTCTGCCAATACTAGAGTGAGGCCCCTCTGCCTCTCAAAGCCATGAGATGCGGACCCGTTGCCCTCCAGAACCCGGCTATCCGTGCACCCCGTCGCGGGGTAAACCTAGTACAGAAATGAAAAATATGTACAACGGGTACATCGACCTCAACCTGGTCGTGCCCTAAAAGAATATTATACAACAGGCAGTGACGGCAGTCCACATGTTGGACGCTCGCCCCGCAATATCAAATGTACAAATAAATCCAAACTGCACTATCATTACACACTGCTATCCACCACGACAAATCCGCAACATCACAGCACAACACAGAACATCAACACGAATGTCACGTTCGCAAACCCGTCTAAAAGAACTATAGGAATCCGACGCGGTTTACCGATCAAATGACATTCCCGGTCGGAGATATAATGTAAGTACTGTAAACTAACATGTTTAAATTTCGATCGACTAAATATCACAAAGTGGGCCCCACGAACATCTGCTGTACAGTAACAAAATCTGGGCCCAAAAGATATGTACCAAAAACCCTAATTTCCAGAGATCAAGCTACTGTGCAAATTTGGGCTCATGAACTTACAGACTGATCGAGGATGCACGGTCAAACCGTGGGTTTGACCGCGATTCCGCGGCTGTCTTGTTATGTCACGTGCTTAAATTTTCACCACGTGCTTAAAACACCCTGCACAGCTTTCTATGATATGTAAAATAATTTTTTGACTTGATTTAAAATCGACAGAAACTGTGAACTAGAAAAATTGTGGTTTTCGATATCCGGTTCGATCGATGTTTTAAATGTGTTAGCACAAGTTAGTATAGCATAATGGTGAGGCTCTGATACCACTGTAAGTCTACGGTAGCGCCCCGGCCGTCTAACAGACGCCAAATACAGAACAAAAAACTTTTAACTGGCGCTATCGTATACTATAACCCGGATCTGCCATTATTGCTAAACTAACAAACTGTAAAGAGAGTAGAAAGGTTATACCGAACGATCCGAGTCCTTCGTTCTTTAACCATCATCCCACGCTCCGTTGCGGCTACTCCGATCTCTCCGATCTCCGATCTCCTCATCCAGGTGGCACCACGTCAACGATTCTTTAAACAGGCTCCCGCCTCTGACTCGAGGCAACTCGGTCGTCAAGTTTGCTAAAAGAGATGACCAAGATTGATGTAGAGAATGAGTAGAATATTTTGTATCACTTCGTCCAAAGCCGTGGACGATCGGTTAATGAAGTTGCCACTCGAAATGAAATGGAATGAGAAATGAGTTATCAAATTTTCATACACCTTAAACCATAGTCTTTTTTACAAAATGAAATCTTTCTCTCTCACTTTCTCACAATGGGGGGGCCGGCCAAGATATTTGTAGAGGGAGGTGATGGTAGGAGCAAAGAGGGTGACCATAAGGATAAATATCATGAACAAATATCCTAAGGTTAACAAGAATCATTAATGCTAAAGCAAGAGTCAATAAAAACCTACTCATCATGTAATTAATGCAACCATAAATACATGAAGCTAGTCACCAATATAGAAGCTTCTAGAAGCACGACTCACCCTCATGACTCATCAGAGTGATGGAAAGATAAATCCGTATTTAACCGAATGTCAAATACGAAAACTGGAAACTGGAAACTGGCAACTTCCAAAAGCGATCCTGAAACGAATTTCAGGACAACCCCGTAACTGTATAAACATACCCGCATTTGTATTATGACCGAATACAAATGCAACTGAGATAAAGATATTATATCTACACAATATAATACTCGGATCCGGCTTAAACCAAAACCGACCAGTATCATCTGCCCGAAATATGACACGTGCGTAAACGCACGTGCATTTTCTGAACCCTGCCATAAAACCATATGGCCTCTACAACGCTTCGCCCGAACTTGGGAAACTGTCTGTGGGGGACTCTAATGACTCGTCAGTACCCTGGCAGTGGGTTTAACCACAAGCCGTCAGTGGCACTAGCTGTGCGTAACGGCTGCCCATGGACTGACCTCAAGGGAGGCCGATGAGCGAACTCATCCGGAAACCCTATTGAGCCTAACAGTGACAATGTATATACAGTCCGGTCCGTTCGTCTATGAGTATCGCATATCAGCCTAAGGGGCTAGTAACGTCAGACCCCCAATAGCAGTATAAGTCGTGTCGGAGTGTAGCCCAAAAACACCCTGAGATACTACTGGAGTACCTACCAGTAAATCTCCTGCCACGGCCGTGGGCTTTGTGTAATGGCTCTCCCAGACACAGCACGATCTCACCCCCAATACCGGGAGAGACGAATCCCCTGCCGATCCGCTCACGTGCCTCCATGTGGCTCGGGACTGTACCCAAAAACTACCTGTTTGCACGACTCCTTTGAGCCGTGGTAGGGTAGAAATCAAAGCACAGTGGGAACTCACACGAGACAAATGACGACCTCAGGTCGATGAACTAACCTGTACACATGTCACCAGAGAACTGCTATCTGATGATATGTATAATACCAACTAGCAGATTCCCGGCGAGTCCTGTCCGGTGTACTCATAACCCAATGAGCACCTGTATACATCTTAGGTGATCCAAATGACACCAGTTGCTTGTGAGACCGGCCACCGCCCCTCGTCGGGGTCTCGACTGTATACACTAGTCTACTCCGGAGTATCGATGCCCTGTCTCGAAACTCCCACGACTAGGGACCATAATTAAGGATATGCATATAAACCACCCAACTCTCACGTATATGATCGCCATCATACTGTTGGTAGTAAAGCAAGATCCTAAGGGCTCTACCAAAGTGTAACAGTGATCAGTCACCTGAACCTGTACACGACTGATAAAGGCAAACCAGATAGCATACTATCATCTCGAGTAAGACTGTCCTACCGGTATAGGTCCTCTGCAATCATTGCAATCACGTACCTGCGATCCAATAATTGACTCTGAGGGCACTATATCCAACAAAATGGTGGCTTTTGGGTACAGTCCCGAATCACATGGAGGCAATGAGCGATAGGAAGGGTTTCGTCTCTCCTGGTATTGGGGGTTTATATTGCACTGTGCTCGATAGGCTATAACTGGAAGTACCTGGCCAGGGCTGCTATGGAGATCTACTGGTAAGTGTTATCAGTTGTTTCTCGACCTGTTATGAGCCTTACATCGGCACGACTTATCGGTTACTGGGGTCTGACGTTTACCACCCCTAGACTGGATATGCGACATATCAGACGAAGAGACCGGACTGTACGGTAGTATTATTGACTGGATACACAGGAGAATATACAGGCTTGCTTGTTGATCTTCTGATCGCTCAATACATGGGTGGCTGTTACGTTTAGCTGACCGCTTGCAGCTTGTAGGTGTTTGATATGATCATCGCCTACTGCCGACCTATTGATGATTCTTTAGAGTCCTACACAGAGGATTCCTGGTTCAGGCAAAAAGGAGTAGGAGCACATATGTGATATGTGCGGGACCGAGAATAATACGTGTATGTGATACCGTATTCGATTCCCGCGATATGTGATATCAGCCGGATATATGTGATATAGCCGGGTCATCGGATCAAGTGTTGATTCGATGAAAATGTACTTATTATATTAGTCGGTTGTATGCAATATAGCCGGGTTATCGGATCAAGTGTTGATTCGATAATTTAATGTATAATTATATATGTGATATATTAAATTACATTAACTAATATAAGCCCACTTAAATGATTCTTTTTCTCACTTGGATAATACATTGATATATATGTGATATATGTTAATTGTATTATTTTCTTTTGTTACATTATATATTATATATATGATATATAATATTGTAACATGTTAGGGTTACAAATGCAATTAGGGTTTTGAGATTAAACCATACTAGGGTTTCAATTAGGGTTAACATTCATTTTAGGTTAATTCTAAATGGTGGATTTAAAATGAGATATTTTTACTATGTTGACTTTGTCCACCCTTTAGATAATATCTAAATATTTGTTAACCTAACCATTGAACCCTGGCCTATGGTTTATTCTCTACATGGGTTAAGCTTGTAATTCTTAACCTTGGTTGCATTTCTAACCTCACAACACAATTCATTATTCATCACAAAAGAAACTTCATCTTCTTCTTCCTCTCTTGAAAAAGCTTTTCTAGCTTTTGGTTTGTGATGATTTAAAGTGGGTTAAAGAAAACAAAAGAGAGCAAACTTCCTACTTCATCATCCTCATCTATTCTAGACACTTAGATTAGGATGTTCACTTCACTAATACCTAATTAGAGAAGTGTGAGCTTGGGTTAGTGTTGCTTCAAGGTAGATCATCTTAGAAAAGGAAGACTTCAAGCAAGATGCCTCATTCATCTCATGGAGCCTCTCTTGAGTCCGGGTTCTTGATGATCGCAACGAAGGGACTTCAACTCAGAGCTTATGAAGCGAAGGAACGGACTACAAAGGTTGTAATCCCTAACTCTTAGAAGTAAAGTTGTTTACTTTGATGTTTTGTTTGATTCTCTAGTTAAACTTCCTAGGTTTAGGGTTATCTTCAATGGAAAATTTTTAACTTGGCATGGATGATGCCTCCCGAAACTTTGCTGCCGTTGTAGATAACCCAACACCTATGCCCTAGAAAGCATACCGCAAGCGTAGAATAGCAAAGCGGATGTGTTAGCCAAACTCGCTAAAGAACTAGCTGACGAGAACCTCGATGATGTGATGATCGTTGTGCAAAGCCGTCGGGTTCTTGCACCGGCAGAAATGTCTCCGGAGCCGTCCAAAGAAAAGGAAGCGACCAAGCAAATGGCCCTACAAATAAAAGACTAGGAAAAGGCTAAAGATTGGAGAGAAGCCTTTATAGACTACTTCAAATCCCGTCGAATACCTGAAGATGCTTCCTCAAGATATCAGCTCATGAAAAGAGCTCTTTCTTTTGCCTTTGTCAATGATACTCTGTATAAGAGATCGTTTGACTCTATGTGGCTGAGATGCCTAGGACCGGAAGAAGTAAGGAAAGTCATCCAAGAAACTCACGACGGACTCTATGGATCTCATCAAGCCGGGCCAAAAATGAAACTGAAGATCAAAAGGATGGGCTACTATTGGCCCACAATGATCCAAGACTGCCTCGAATACGTGAAGCAGTGCCATTCGTGCCAAATTCATGGGGATTTTATCCACCAGCATCCAAATCCGCCACATCCAACGGTGGCTAGCTGTCCGTTCGAAATGTAGGGAACTGATATAATCGGGCCCATTGAACCAGTATCGTTCAGAGGACATCGGTTCATACTGGTGACAACTGTTTGCTTCTCTAAGTGGGCAGAAGCGATACTGCTGAGAGAAGTGAAGACGGAGAACATACTCCATTTCTTCAAGACACACGTCATGTATCGGTTCGGCACTCCGCGACGGATTATCTCCGATAACGGGCCGGCCTGCAGAAGCCAAAAAATCAGCCGCTTCGCACAACAATATAATATAGACTAGAGATACTCTTCGGTCTACAATCCCCGAGCTAATGGTCTGGCTGAGGCTTTCAACAAAACCTTGACGAAGATCGTGAAAAAGACGGTGTCCAACAATAAAAAGGACTAGCACGAGAGACTGCATGAAGCTCTCTGGGCATATCGAACTAAGTACAAAACGGCCACAAACACAATGCCATATGCATTGGTATTCGGCACTGAAGCAGTACTGCCCTTGGAGATAGAGCTACCCTCCTTACGAGTAGCAGTTCATTACGAGCTAACGAACGAAAAGAATGCTCATCTTCGGCTTCAGGAACTCGACGCCCTTGACAAAACCTGGCTCATGGCGCAGCAAAACTTAGAAGCTTACAAAGCAAAGATGACGCGCTCATATGAGAGATTGACTAGGCCGAGAATATTTCGTCAAGGCGAACTCGTGCTAGTGGTCAAGAGACCTATAATCCCCAATCATGCCAAACGGGGAAAATTCGAGCCGAACTATGAAGGCCCGTACATCATAGACAAAGTCTACCAATGTGGGGCTTACTTGCTCATGGATTTGCATGGCGAAAGACCTTTCAGGCCAATAAACAGCCGTTTCTTGAAGAAATACTACGCCTGATGAGTCACGGCCTAGGTTAACGATAGATGACGACGCCTATGTCCGCTCGCTATCTTCCCAAGCCAGAACTCTATAAGTGGTATCCGACGAAACCTCGCCTCGAAAACATGCGACGGACCGAAACGTCCCTAAACTAACGATGGACCGCAATGTCCTAAAACTTCCAACTGACCGAGACGTAAATAAACTACTACGGACCGCAGCATCCCAAGGCTGACGCAAAAAAAGGAGGAAAGGTACGTCCACAAGAAAAATGGGTACGGATGAAAACCCGAAAGGGCTCCATGAGTAAAAACAGCAGGGTTACCGGCGAGTTTGTGAAAACCAGAAAGGGCACAATCTCGTTAAAAGATACTTGCAAGGTCCTCTCGACCTTGTAAGGAGAAAATACCTGCGTGAGATCCTTACGACTCACAAGAGAGCAACACACTTAGGGATCCCTACGATTCCTAAGTGTTAGGTCCACGTTACCCACCCCGGTTCTTTCGGGGAGGAAGAATAGGTAAAAATCAAAATTTTCTCACAAGGTGACATGGACCATCCATGATGGATCTTTGCTAAACAAAAACTAACACATAAACTACAGGTTCTAGCTACTATGTAGAATGTTATACCTAGGTCTTGAACTCTTTCTCTTCTTGCTCCTTGGAGTGGTTTGAACGGCTCCTCCCCGTCGTCTTCTCTTTGCCGAAGATAGATCCACCCGAGGGCCTCGAACTTGAGCTCCTACCTCAACCAAGAGGTAACTAGAGTGCTTGGTTTGCTAGACAAAGAACCCTAGAAAGAGTAGAGATGAGTCTTGATGGTTTTGTCTCAAGAGCTTATGATTTCCAACACATGGAACACTTAAGCTTTGAGAGGAAGAGAGAGAAAGAGCAAGAGAGAATGAGCTACTTTTTTGCCACCATACTCTCATATGAGAGAATAATGAATTAATAATAATAATTAAAAAGAAATTGTGATGGTTCATTTGGAATGACCATTATGATTTCACATTAAATGAATTTTGCAAGAATCAAGAAGCATCTTCCATGTGAAATGATGATGGTCAAATTGTCAACATAAGTCAACCGGTTAACCAAAGTCAAAATGTCAACATAAGTCAAATGGTCAACCTAACCATGGCACAATTATCTTTAATTAATATCATTAATCATATTTCTCATTTTCATTAGGGTTTGGAAAAAGTCAACGGTCAACAACCCTAATGAGAATCCTCTGCCTCTGCCTCTGTCAACTGTGCATACACACCCGCATCCGTGTTCTGAGGAACACGAATACAATGAGACAAAACCAATCCCAAAACAAATACTAGGATCTGGCTTAAACCAAAGCCCGCTAGTAATAACTGCCCGGACACCAAACGTGCACAAGTGCGCGGATGTGAATGAACCCCCTCGCAAAACCATGCGACCTCTACTCTGTTTTGCCCAAAGGCGAATAACCCTCTGTGTGGGACTCTAAAGGCTCGACACTACGCTGGCAGTGGGTTTAACCACAGGCCGCTGATTCGTATGTCAAAAATATTTCTAGTAACCGCAATCAAGAACGGCATCGCTTGGTAGCTAGACGGTGAGTACGGGTCGGTCCACAGGGATTTTGTGAATTTCCTAATCGCTCTAACGAGTTAATTACGATAGGAGTCGGATTGATTAAATCTAAAAACCTAAATTGATTTATACTAAGATTATCTAGATCTAAATCTTGCTAGGGTTAGGTCTAGGGTAGGTTTGGAAATGTAAATAAATCTCAATGCTTTCTATACCCAAATTAGGATCAATGAGGTGTTATGGTAATTATTAATAGAGGGGATTAGATCCATTCGGGAAGATGTTTCTTCCTCTAGGTTCTTGTCCTTCCTTTATCAATCCTTACCCTAACCTCCATGGAAAACACGCGCAACCGGACTTTTATACTACGGTATCACCGCTACCTTCTGGGATAGGGTGCCGTAGGGCGCGGTGTGTGCATGTATGCATGGAGTCCTATTGATTATATGTGATGGGCAAGAAAGGGATGGGAGATCTCATCTCTCAAAAGCCTTCCCCAAAGCTAACCCTAACAAGCGAGGAGACTACTCGCTCATTAGGGAATTGAAGAACATTCTATCTATCTAACTAGGGTAAGGAATTAAATCTAAACTAGGGTAATTAAATTAAAGCTACTTACTTTACAGATGGCTCTCTCCAAACATTTACTCAGGGTTGTCAGATCTGAATAGATGAAATGAAAAGAGGCATCGATGCTCTCCAAACGAAATCTGAATTTTATTAATGAAAGGAAGCATAGCTTAAAAGGGGTATTTGGGTTTCTATTTATAGGACATAGAAACCCTAGGTTACAATTGACTCGCACATCTGCTTTTACAAAAATACCCCCTAAGAAAAAACCTAGTCAACTATCGCGCACCGCCACAGAATTTCGCATCGACACGGGCGCTATATGGCCGCGGATCAGCGGCCAAAAGCATGGTTTGGCCGCGGTTCCGCGGCCAAATAGTGGGCTTGTGGGCTCCACTTTTCTGGGGCTGTTCTGGGGCATGTTTACTTCAAGTTTCTTCGGTCTTTTTCTCAGATAGGCTTCTAGGTTTCTTCCAGATCTTTCCAGTGAACATTGTAGTGGACTTTTGCCGTTACTTCGTGACGAAGTCTTGAAACTTGCACTGCCTTGTACTTTGTGAACTGATCTTCGTGTTGGCTTTATCAAGATTCTCTGTTAGTTGGTCGAAATCTCACTTTCGTATCGTCTTTTGTCTTTTTCACTGTTTTTATTCTGAGAACCTGTAACCTGCAACTAAGTAGAAGACATGGGTCAAAAGCACCTGTTTATTTGTAAAATAACTAGGACTGGGGAATATCATAATGCAATATTATGATATGAACAAATACCCCAAAACTTATCTTTTGCTCGTCCTCGAGCAAACCTAGTTTTTATTCTCGACAAAATCCTAACCTCACATTCGCAGGGAAACACGATTGCACTGAGCTCGTGCAACAAGCCGTTAAACTTCTAGGTGTCCCTAGTAGAAGGAGTGTTGTCTCCTGAGGGTTTTCAGCGGATACTACCCACAAAATGCTAACAATTTGGCCCATTAACTTTTTATTCTCCAATTAGGTTTTCCAACAAAGAATTCTATTATCTTTGACTCATAAATTATCCACCCATATTCTTCACGCTTCCTTATCATTTAACTTAAGATTATATATATTCTTGTGAATTTACTTAGCTTTTGGCATCTCTTAAGTTTTCCTTCAAGGGTTCTATCTCAACTTAGGAATTTTTATCATCTCTATTAAAGATACAAGTCCTATTCTTCATTCCTATCTCTTATCTAAACCCCAATCACATACCCTTACGTGTGTGTATATATCACCCTTGCACTTGGTAATTCAAATCAAGCAATCATACTCTTGTCTGTTGTCCAAAGCACTTCTTAATTGGTGAATTTTTAGATGAATTATGCTCACACATCCTTCATGCGATCATTAATACTTCTTGAGGTACCAACAACCGATTACAAAATGTGTATGCGCATTAAAGCGTAATTCCTAGTCTTGTAACACCTAAGGCTTTAGCGATGACTCCCAAGCCAGTTGGTCTAAAGCACTAGGTGATGAAGCACCCTTCGCTAAATATTTTTTCTATTTTTGCAGTCTTAAGTAATCACAAAAACCAGTGTTCATTTTTTTATTATCTCTTTATTCACACTTGAATTTTTTTATTTTCTTTTGTACTAAGGACTTTAGACAAGAGCATTTCAAGGTCTCTTCTACTATTCCAAGTTTCAAGGTGCGTGTTTGTGCAATTTGTAGGGTATATATTTTCAGAATCTAGACTTAAGCTAGGAATTATTTTTCAAACTTACATATCAATACTCTTCCCTTGTTTTAATTTAGCCCAAGAAGTCAACTCAAAATTTGCCTATTTCTAAATAAACTACAAAGACATATACTTTCTACCGTTAAACTTTAAGAAAGATTATTTTTAGGGGTTTTAATTTACTAAGTCTAAGATCTAGTTGTTCCTAGCTAGTTAACCTTTTTGTCAAACTGAAGTTAATTATGGCCAAAATTGAATACATTAATTTTTATAACTTTTAAAATTTTCAATTTTTTATGGGTTTTAAAAATAAGTATGCAAATGCAAAAATATACAGATGAATGCGAAGGAAGAAGGCTTACCGAGCATACCCCCAAACTTAAACTTGACAGTGTCCCTCGCTATCATGCTACACCAAGAGGGTTGAAATGTCGGCAATCCCCTGTTTATTTATTTATAAATTTTTTTTTGGAATTTTTTTTATTAGAAAAAGAAAACAAAAAATATATATATATACATATATACAACAAGATCCTCCCCAAACTAAACAAGGCCTTACACAAGCCAAAAGTTAGCACCAACCATTCAAAAATCTTATCGTGATAATGGTAGAGTTGGTGAAAGAAGGGAGTGGAAAGAAGAGAAATGAGAAGCACACGAGACCGTGTGGAGATAGAAACGGTATACGGTCTCGGTGGAGGAGAAGAATGGCGGAAAAGAGAAAGAAGTGTAGTACGATCTTGAGGGTGTAAATCGAGTGAATAAATTAGCGCAATTTGTGATGACCGATGTGTTAAAAGCGATTGTGCTAATCTATTAACCCGTCGAGAAATGGGGTCAAATCCCTCAAGATTCGCAAGAAAGCATGGGTACGTCGAACTTGGTAAACTCTCCATTGAAAATGGAAACGCGACGGAGTCTTGCGTGGTCGAAACGATAGGAAGGACGAAAGGGAGTGATTTAGGGATAGTCTTATTCTCACCTAAGTAATCTGTCTCAAACTTGAAGGATTCCATCAATGGTTCGAAACAACTGTAAGCAACCGTGTCTGATGGTTCAACTGACTCATCTGAAAATGTAAAGGATTCAAACTCGGGAGGTGAGTTTTCAACATCTTCCGAAAAAGTGAAACACTCGTAATCGTTATCGTCTATGAGAACTGTGTCAGATTCAAAGAGAAAATTTTCAAGCTCACAGTCCTCAAGCGTGACCTTTTGCGTGGTCGGAACGATGGAAAGAAGGGAGGGTGAATTAGGAAGTACAACAGTTAAAGGTTCAGGAGGATGAATTGGAAAATCCGACACATCAAACAAAAATGGTTCAACCTCAATATTATCCTCAGTACTCTCCTCAATACACTCCTCATAATTCTCCTCAAAATTTAGCTTATCCATGCCATTATCATCAAAATCAAGACGCATATGAAGTTCGGGAGAAACAATTAATGACTCGGGATGATGAATTGGAGATAAAATTTCAGTCAAATTTACGGGTTCATCATCCAAAATATTCCCGGCGTCTATACCGCAATCAAGTGAAAATCAATTTTCTTAGACACCTCATCAAAAGCATGGATATTTATCAATTCAGGTTCTAGAGTGGAGGTGTAAAGTTCAAAAGGATTCGGTGTGGTTTCACTCACAAGGGATTCCTCACAATCTGGCAAATCAAGCACTACAAAGTCGCACAACTCATTTTTATCCTTAACTGATGAATCATTTATGACAATCAATGGAAAATCGGAGTTGTGGGCTTCAATTCGGTATGGGTAGGTTTGATTTGGAAGTGTGTAGAACTCACTCTCTCCTCTCAAATTCTCACTCTGTCCAACCGTCTCATTATACATTTGAAAATTTGGAGCTAGTTGGAAACTAGCTACCGGTTCACGAGGTTGTCTAAGGGCGGCTATGGACACATCCACATTCCTTACCATTTTGTTTATTGCTAAAATATAAGCTTCCAACGACTGTTCCAAACTAGACATAGGTTGTGAAGGGGTTTCGGTAAAAGATTCAAAGTTGTTTGGATACATGAAACTCCCAAATGGATGTGGAGAAGCAATATCTAGTGAAGGTGGGAAAGTCGGTTAGGACTGGTAGGAATTGGATGGTTGGACAGGAGTACGGTCAACATTTGGATAAAAAGGTGAATGGGCTTGTTGATCCCTAGAACTGGATGTGTGGAGAGGAGTAAAACATCGGCTATGAGATTGTTCAATGTGCTCAGCGATAGACATGGGTTTAGGAGGTACAATAGGACTCGAAAAAGCTGTAGGGTTCCTAGGCACACTATAGAGGTCTCACAAGGTATCGAACATGCCAATTTAAAATTTTATGGGTGCCGAGAAACCCTAATACGGATCGTCGGCTAGATTTCTAGGCGAAACTATAAACTAGTTAACACTTTAAATAAAAGTTAGATGCTACAAGCTTTGTAGATCCGGTTCTCCACTTTCTTAGCTCCACGTGGGTGTCCTCTCGCTGTCCATCATGAATCCCGAACTCAATCGTCGGCTTCATCGGAGAAACGAGCGAGCTTGGTCGTCGGCTTCGTGTCAAAGACGATCTACGTCGAGGCATCACAAGTTCAAGCTCCGACTTCACAAAGTTGTGAAACTTGTGAAGAAAACACCCAAAACAACTTGGCAAGAGGTAGAGGGTGAAGAAATAGGAGGTGGGTTCACTTTAGAATTGGATTTCACTCACTTTTGCTCAAGTTGCCATTGATGGCATCTAGTTTTCTCTCTTGAAGAAGAAGGAGAAGATGAAGCTAGTTTATGATAAGTTCTTTAAAATGAAAAGAAAAATTCATACTTATCATAATCCAACTAGGGTTAAGTGTAGAGAATAAACCATGGTCACTTGAGAGGGTTAGGGTTAAGCATGATGACAAGAATGGTTGCATAAGTCAAAGCTTCATGAAGCTTCAACTAGAAACAAAAGAAGACACCATTCTTATCTAAATCATTTCCAAATAAATAAACAAATAAATAAATGAAAAAGCAAAACCCTAATCATCTCTTAACCATGGCTTAATCCTTTACACTTAACCACAAGATCAAGTATCATCAAACATGATACATATATGTGCACAAAAGTATATCACATATACTTCTTGCACATCAAGTGAGAAAATCCATATAAAGTGAACCAATACTAGTTAATGCAATGTAGTATATCAAATATATAATTATACATTAAATCATTAAATCAACACTTGATTTAACGATCCGGTCATATTGCATATAACCGACTAGTATCCAATGTATCGGCTTATCGAATCAATGATTCGATAACTAGGTCATATCGAATATAACCAATCGAAACATTTATAGCGAGAATGAAATGCGGTATCACATACACGCATTATTCTCGGTCCCGCACATATCTCATATGCGCTCCTATTTCGTTTCGCTTGAGCCAGGAAACCTCTGTGTAGGACTCTAAAGACTCGTCAATACGCCGGTAGCAGATGATGATCATATCAAGCACCCACAAGCCGCAAGCGGTCTGCTAAACGTAACGGCCATCCGGGTATTGAGCGATCAGAAGATCGACGAGCTAACCCGCTCACACTCCTGTGAATCCAACCAGTAAAACTTACCGTACAGTCCGGTCTGTTCGTCTGATACGTCGCATATCAAGTCTAGGGGTGGTAAATGTCAGACCCCAATAACCGATAAGTCGTGCCGATGTGAGGCTCATAACGGGTCGAGAAACTACTGGTAACACTTACCAGCAAATCTCTGATCAGCCCTGGCCAGGGACTTCCCTGTTACGGCCAATCGAGCACAGCGCAACATCAACCCCCAATACCGGGAGAGACGAAACCCCTCCTATCGCTCATTGCCTCCATGTGACTCGGGACTGTACCCAAAGACCACCGTTTTGCACGCCCTCATGGACATGGTAAGGTGGAGATCAAAGCACAGTGGGAATCACACAAGACTCTATGACGATCTCGGGTCTCCAGACTAACCTGTACAAGTGTCACCTGAGAACTGCCATCTGACGTGAGGTATAATACCATCTGGGAGTTCTCGGCGAGTCCGTCCAGTGTACCCAGTCTCCACTGAGCACCCGTACACCATCTCTGATGTCAAACACCAATGGATATGGGATCATCCATCGCCCATCACATGGGTCGAGAAGCGTATACGCTAGTCTACACTGGTATATCGATGCCCTGTCTCGATACACCCACGACTAGGGACCTTGAAGGATGTACTTATGGACTACCATGTCCCCACTAGTATGATCTGCATCATAGTCCAGGTAGTCAAGTACACATCCTAAGGGCTTTATCAACATGTAACTATAAGACAGTTTAAAGAGACAAGTGTACATGTTAAGATAAAGAGTAACCAGATAGCATACTATCATATCGAGCAAGAAAGTCATCTCTATATATGTCCAAGCATCCAATATAATATACATCATCTGTACAATACTGGCCTCTAGGGCATACATACAACTAACAAAAGCGGTATCAACATAAGAAGGTGGTGAAGGTTGACACGGTTGATACAAAGTGGATTGCAAAGTCAAACTGTTTCTCCTAAACGCTTCTATTCGATCTTTCAAAGAAATTTTGGGCATGGAGGGGTCGTCCTTAAATCGACTGAAACAATTCGCGTAAGAGGCAAAGTTTGGTTCAGGGTACCAAAGTTCGGTAAGAGATTTATGAGGTGGGGTACCCATGATGTAAGAAGGGAGAAGAGAAAGAAGGTGGGTGTAAGTGGGGTGCAAGGATTTCTTAGCGAAAAAATTTTGCAAGTTTTTATAAAAAAAAATCCTTTTTTTTTCTTTTTCTCTTTATTTGGAACTGTTTGCAAAAAAGATTTTTGATAAAGGGCTTAGACAAAAATGCAATCAACCAGAAATGTACAATCAGGCCTAGATCTAGGGTAACCTAGGTCAGCTAGACAGCTCCTAACTGTTCCAAAGGGCTAGAAATAGGACCTTAAACCGCCTCTTCACCGCCAATTGCGGCCAGGTAAGTGCCAGGTGAGTGGGAGGCTCCCCACTACAAGTAGTGGTCCTAATTAAGTAACCACTCGCCTTAGACATACTTGCTTAGACACCGCAAAGTCAGGTTAGGATCAACGGCCGATGCCTACAACTAGTCCTCTGTCCTATTGAGCGCGACGTTCTTAGGGCTGAGTCTAGTATTTTTTAATTAAATCATGGTCAATGCATATGCCTTATTTGATTTCTGGGGTCCTGGGAAAGATGATGAAATCCCCACCCAATCTGGATTGGTTTCAAGCCCCTTAAAGTCCGATTAAAAATATGCAAAACAGTAAAAAAAATCACTTGCAATCATTTTTTTTATTTTAAGCACGGCGCAAAGAATCCTGCACAAGATTTATTATTGGAAGGGGAAAGATTTTTTAGCTCAAAGAATCCTGCAGGAGATTTTTTAGAAGATATATTTTAGGTTGCAGAGGAGAGATAAAGGGAACAAATAGTAGGATTTTCGCGTGCTGACGTCAGCACCATGCGGCGGATCCACGGTCGGAGAGGGGGTCGCGCGGCGGAAGGGTGGCGGCGGCAGCGGTTCAAGTCCCGAGACTTCTGTATCTCCTCTGTTAAAATTTTTACCTGTTTTTCAGATCTTTATTTTTCTGTTTTGATTTCTGGATTTTTCCAGATCCGAAATTCTTCGTTGTTCCGGCAAAATTCAAACAGAAATACCCTTCACAAAATACAAACATGATAAATTTTTATAAATTTTTATTAATTTTTTCAGTTTTTATGATTTTTTTAATTTAGATTAACCCGAAATTGCAAAAAGAAAATAACACGCCATCCCTAGCAACGTCGCCATTTGATTTAGAGATTTTAATTAGCTTATGCGCTTTTAAAAGATGAATCAAAGAATATTTTAATTAGCTTATGTTCCTTCCTCTAGCTTCTTGTCCTTCCTTTATCAATCCTTACCCTAACCTCCATGGAAAACACGCGCAACCGGCCCTTTATACTACGGTATCACCGCTACCTCGTGGGATAGGGTGCCGTAGGGAGCGGTGTGTGCATGTATGCATGGAGTCCTATTGATTATATATGATGGGCAAGAAAGGGATGAGAGATCTCATCTCTCAAAAGCCTTCCCCAAAACTAACCCTGATAAGCGAGGAGACTACCCGCTCATTAGGGAATTGAAGAATATTCTATCTATCTAACTAGGGCAAGGAATTAAATCTAAATTAGGGCAATTAAATTAAAGCTACTTACTTTACAGATGGCTCTCTCCAAACATTTACACAGGGTTGTCAGATCTGAATAGATGAAATGAAAAGAGGCATCGATGCTCTCCAAAAGAAATTTGAATTTTATTACTGAAAGGAGGCATACTTCAAAAGTGGTATTTGGGTTTCTATTTATAGGACATAGAAACCCTAGGTTTCAATTGACTCGCACATCTGCTTTTACAAAAATACCCCCTAAGAAAAGACCTAGTCAACTATCGCGCACCGCCACAGAATTTCGCACCGACACGGGCGCTATATGGCCGCGGATCCGCGGCCAAAAGCATGGTTTGGCCGCGGTTCCACGGCCAAATAGTGGGCTTGTGGGCTCCACTTTTCAGGGGCTGTTCTGCGGCATGTTTACTTCAAGTTTCTTCAGTCTTTTTCTCAGATAGGCTTCTAGGTTTCTTCCAGATCTTTCCAGTGAACATTGTAGTGGACTTTTGCCGTTGCTTCGTGACGAAGTCTTGAACCTTGCACTGCCTTGTACTTTGTGAACTGATCTTCTTGTAGGCTTTATCAAGATTCTCTGTTTGTTGGTCGAAGTCTCACTTTCGTATCGTATTTTGTATTTTTCACTGTTTTTATTCCAAGAACCTGTAACCTGCAACTAAGTAGCAGACATCGGTCAAAAGCACCTGTTTATTTGTAAAATAACTAGGACTGGGGAATATCATAATGCAATATTATGATATGAACAGCCGCAAGCGGTACTAGCTGTACGTAACGGTCCCAAGGTAGATGCCGATAAAAAGACTGATGAGGTGAACCCGTCCGAACTCCTACTGAGCCTGAATGTGACAATCTCCGTACAGTTCGGTCTGTTCGTCTGAGAATATCGCATGGCGGGCCTAGGGGGAGGTAAACGTCAGTCCCCTAATAGCGGTACAAGTCGTGTCGGAGTGTATCCCAGAACACCCTGAGATATCACTGGAAAACCTACCAGTATATCTTGCTTGCCCTGGCCAGGGACATCGTGTAATGGCTTTCCTAGACACAGCGCGATATTAACCCCCAATACCGGGAGAGACGAATCCTGTCTAACCGTCACTGCCTCCAAGTGCTTCAGGACTGCACCCAACTGCTACCTGTTTGCACGACTCATTTGAGGTGAAGTGACGGTGTCAAGTCAGCGGACTAAGCTGTACTCATGTCACCTGGGAACTGATAACTGACGATAGGTATAATACCAACCAACAGTTCCTGACGAGTCTTGTCCAGTGTACTCGTAACCTAACAAGCACATGCATACTATCTCCAGTACGACGTACTGATGGCTGTGGGACAGACCATCTCCCCTGCTGGGACGAGAAGCGTATGCACCAGTCTACTCTGGAGTATCAATGCCCTGTCTCGGTAATCCTACGACTAGGGACCAAAATAAGGATGTGCTTATAGACTACCAAGCCCCCACTAGTGTGATCGCCATCACAACGCCGGTAGTCAAGCAAAGATCCTAAGGGCTCCATCAATATGTATTAGCGATATGTTAAAAGAAACATATACACATATTAAGATAGAAACAAACCAAGTAGCATACTACTATATCGAGTAAGAATGTCGTAAACCCGTATATATATACCAAGCTTCCAAAATGTATTATACAAACTAGTATTATACAATAATGGCCTCTAGGGCATACATATCCAACAATCTCCCACTTGCACTAAAGGCCAGTAATTGGTGTACCGCATACCCAATGTCTGCACTAAGGTCGGCTGCTGGCGTACCGCATACCCAATAGCTCAAAAAGTCGCTCGAACTGTATTTGAGGGAGGGCCTTTGTGAATGGATCCGCCGTGTTGTCTTTTGTGTCCACTCTCCGTACCTCGATCTCCTAGCGATCAATGATCTCCCTGATCAGGTGATACCGCCTTAAGATGTGTCTGGATTTCTGATGGGACCTTGGTTCCTTCGCTAAAGCTATAGCCCCATTGTTATCGCAATACAAAGGTATTGGGTCAACAATGGACGGAACTACCTGAAGTTCACTAATGAACTTCTTCATCCAGACTGCCTCTTTTACGGCATCGCTTGCAACAATGTATTCAGCCTCCATCCTCGAGTCTACGACGGTATCCTGTTTGGAACTTGATTATAGTTGTATGTAATTCTCGGATATGTTTGTAAAAGCAAGTATCGAATCAAATAGTCAATTGATTCCCGATATTGGTTTCATTTGATTGTAATGATTTCTTGTTTTGGTATTTAGAAAATTGTATAAAGAACTCACAATCAAAGAATTATATTTGACCGCAATCAATTACGGTGTCGATTGTAGATCGTAAGCGAGTGCGGATCGTCCACAGGGATTGTGCGATTCGTTTCAATGTTCGATTTGTTTGAATTGAAAAGTTAATTGCGAAGAAAAGAAAGCATGATTCAAGATTTATCAATTGTTTCAAGTGTCACTATTCTATTCAAGAATCAAGAAAAAGTTAAACAATCAAGAATCGGGTTTCAATGATATTTCCAACCAAAATGTCAAGAATCTAAATGAGGCTCGTAGGAATCGATCGGATCTATAGACGTGATGTAATTTCAAGCTTTCGTGTTCTTGTCCTTCGAAGGATTGATACTAGATCGATGATGATCGACGAGAGTTAGGGCTTTCTTGATGAAACTAGGGTTTCATCGTTTAACCCTTGTTCTTTCGTAGATATCATTCACATTCTAGCCTCTAACAATTTCAAGAAACGATCGTAACTCTCCAATCTCGAGCGATATCAATCAAGAAAGCATCGCAATGAATTGGGTCGTCGATTCTTGAACTTGCTAGGGTTTACAAAACTCGTAGGATTCAAGAATCGATTTAAGATATATTACATCATCATTCTATTGATCGTCTCGACTCCTCGACAAGCGGAGTATTACTCAAACATCATCACACAGAAAGTTTTCAAGAATTGAAAAGATATCATGATGAGAGAATTTAAAGAAAACAAGATAAAAGAATATCACCTTTTATTTATATCAACAATTTGATTACAGTCTCTCAAGAACTACAAGAGGAAGAACTAAATTGTCGATTTGGCGTCGCTCGGCTTCGTGAGTCGCGGATCAGCTTGGACCACTTGCTCTGTTGAAGATCGGCTCGGCTCATAAAAGATTGCAAGGCTTCTTGCTTGATGGGTACTCGGGATCTTGGCTTTTTGATTGGAATTAGGGTTAGGGTTTCACACAAGCCCTCTCACTAGACTTGTGGAAGAAGAAGATGAAGAAAGAGAGTGAATGGATCAATCAATTTTAATGAATGAATTATATTCTCTAAAAATTGGGATCCTTTTACAAGTGAGCCTAGGGTCTTATTTATAGATCTCCCAAACCCTAGGTCTAGGTTTGAAATTACAATTCCCTCCAAAAGTTTGTTGAGGAGTTTCTAGAAAGAGTTTGTTAGGAGCTAGCTTAGGTTTTAAGCTAGGATTAATTAAGCTTAGAAACCCTAGTTTGCTGATCTGGCAGAAACCTCTGGAGTCTTCTGGAAAATGACATGTCTTGCTGAAGTGTGGGAGCTGAGATTGACATTGTGCACCAAAATTGAGGATATGAAGGGGCAAGACCACCGCGGAACCGCGGCTCAAGCAGGCTCCGGCCGCGGTTCCGCGGCCATATAGGCTCCTTGGGGCTGCATCTTTCTGGTGTGGTCTTTGTCTGCTATTTTGAGCTTTATCTGATGTTTTGATTTGTATTTGTCCCTTTGGATTAATACCAGAACTGAAATCATTGAGTTGGCGTAACGTTTTAGCTGTACCTTGTAAATTTTTGGCCTTTCTGCTGGATTTTCCTGAACAGATCTCTAAAACAAATGTTGCACAATATAGGAATGATGCGATGCCATGAAATGCGGTCAATTTCCCTAGAAATACCGGTTTTATAGTCTAACACATGCAATCTGATATTTTGCGACAGTTTTGCTAATATGTGAAATATAAATACCGTACACTTCTAAATGAATGCAAATGATGAGGAAATTGCCGGCTGAAATATGCAATATTTTCGACTAATCAAATTCTCCCAAACTTAATTTCGATCGTCTCGAGCGAACTTTTTATTAAAAAGAGAAGGAGAAAATAAAGAAAGAGAAAAACCAACTTGCACACTTTCGTAGGCAACACGATTGCACTGAGCATGTGCAACAAGCCTTTAAACCTCTAGGTGTCCCTAGTAGGAGGAGTGTTGTCTCCTGAGGGTTTTCAGCGGATTGCACCCACAAAATCCAATAATAAAAGAAAGATCATGAATATTACATTTAAAGAAAAGAATCGTAAAAGAAAAGCTTTGAAAATTAGGGTTTCCAACTAAGCTAGTTTTTCGGTTGTCATGAGCCCTATCTTAATGGTCATGAAAAGATGTTAGAAATCACGTCCTCCCTCAATAAAACATCGTCTTATTTTTCATTCCTATTTTTCTTCCAAAACATCGATCATATCATCCTGCGTGTGTGTAAAGACATCCCTACACCCGGAGAATTCAATTCAAGCTATCATACTCTTGCCTATCAGCCTCAGTACTTTTTAATTAATGAATATTTAGATGAGATTGCTTACACACTTTCATGCGACCGTTAATACTTCTTGAGGTACTAACCGACCGATTACTCCTGTGCTTGCTTACTTGGTGTATTTTCTTCGTCTTGCACCACTTCAGGCATAGCAGTGACTCCCAGACCAGTTGGCCTTAGGGCACTAGATGAAGAAGCACCCTCGCTATACAATTTTTTATTGCCCTTGGTGATAACAAAACCAGTGTCCATTTTTCTCACCACTTTATATTTTCTTTATTCATTTTTTCTTTTTATTTTCTTCATACATCGGCTTTAAGACAAGAGCATTTCAAGGTATCGTCTACTATCCCAGGCTTTAAGACGTATGTAAGTACGAATAGCAGGGTAGCAACGTTCAAAATATTTGGCTTCCAGAATAGAAACTATTTTTCAGAGTTATTTTTATCCTCAGATTAGTGACGTCTTTCATCTTACTAACCCTTGGGACAACGGCTCATAACTACTTATTACTAGTTCGTATAAGAAAACTTCTAATTTTCTTAGTTTTCTTAAATTTTTCTAATCTCATGGATGTAAATGTTCACTATCTAAACTTTCATTATCTTATTTATATACACAAAAGTGTAAATATTAAAATTATTTTTATACTTGGAAATTTTTAAATTTTTATTGGTTTTGAAATTTTTTCAATTTTTATAGATTTTTTAAAGAGATGTTTTGTGCTTATGCAAATGATATGAAAATGATGCAAAAATAAGCACAAACCTCCCCCAAACTTGTTTTCAACAGTGTCCTCACTGTTGCGAATCGCTATACCTACAAAAACTGTAGGCCTGGGGGGAATTATTAGTGGGGGCAAAATATATAAGTGAAGAACTTCCCCCAAACTAACTCTTTTCACTCACCTTCATTCAAAAGATGATGCAGTGATATACTGGACATGAAGGTGAGACGGAGGAATTTTAATCCAAATAAACTGGCTCTTGTAAGAACAAGAGCTCCTCCGTGGGGTCAGTGGAAAAATACGGCTTAAGTCTATGTCCATTCACTTTGAAAACGGTGCCGTTTTTTAACATTTTCTACTTCTACTGCCCCGTGCGGGTATACAGACCGCACAACAAAAAGTCCCTTCCATCGAGATCGGAGCTTACCCGCGTGAAGGTGTAATCGTGAATCATAAAGAAGGACTTGTTGACCAGGTGAAAATGTTTTCCTTAAAATGTTTTTATCGTAAAAAACCTTAGTCCTATTCTTTGTGATTACAGTGTTATCATAAGCTTCATCGCGGAGTTCGCTTAGCTCATTAAGTTGCAGCTTCCGAAAGGTGCAAGCAAGATTTAGATCAAAATTTATTTCCTTAATAGCCCACAATGCTTTATGCTTTATCTCGATAGGTAAATGACATGCTTTCCCAAACACTATCCTATATGGAGACATTCCTAGGTCGGTTTTATATGCAGTTCTGAACGCCCAAAGAGCATCCGTCAGTTTGGTCGACCAGTCTTTTCTATTCTTAGCAACAGTCTTCTCCAGGATAAGTTTGATTTGTCTGTTTGAGATTTCAGCCTGCCCGCTTGTTTGGGGATGATAGGGTGTAGAAAGTCGGTGGTTGATTGAGTATTTTCGCATCAGAGTCTCGAAAGACCTGTTGCAGAAATGTGTCCCATTATCGCTAATAATAGCGCGTGGGTGTCCAAATCATGAAAAGATATTCTCTTTCAAGAACTTAATGACAACTTTCTTGTCATTAGTGCGACATGGAATAGCTTCTACCCACTTTGAGACATAATCAACCGCCAGCAATATGTACAGATTCCCAAAGGAGTTGGGAAAAGGACCCATAAAATCAATGCCCCAAACATCGAATATTTCAACAACTAGAATGGGTTGCTGAGGCATTTCATTTCTCCGGGAGATTCTACCCGTATACTGACATTGTGTACAGGTTTTGCAATACTCAAATGCGTCCTTGAATAAGGTCGGCAAATAAAATCCACATTGCAAAATCTTTTCCGATGTCTTTCTAGGACCAAAGTGACCCCCACAGGCCTGATCATGACAAAATGAAAGAACACTCTTGAACTCTTCATTCGGGACACACCGACGAATGATCTGATCAGGACAATATTTAAACAAATAGGGCTCGTCCCAGTAAAAGTGTTTTACTTGGGAAAGAAAACGGTATTTGTCCTGTTTTGACCAATCGCTGGGTGTCAGTCCCGTGACAAGATAGTTCACAATATCCCTGAACCAAGGTTCAGTGGATACGTTCAAGAGTTGTTCATCAGGGAACGAATCATTGATCGGCAGGGTCACAGGAGAAGAAGAGATGCGTGAAAGATGGTCAACTACTACGTTTTCACATCCTTTCTTATCTTTGATAACAAGATCGAATTCTTGTAACAGAAGGATCCAACGTATTAGTCGACCTTTTGCATCTTTCTTCACCAGAAGATGTTTTAAAGCGGAATGGTCAGTATACACAACTATAGGTGGGCCAATTAAGTAAGGCATGAATTTTTCTAATGCAAATACAACCGCTAAGAGTTCTTTTTCTATGGTTGTATAATTGATTTGCGCATCATTCAGGGTCTTACTTGCATAGTATATCACGTGTGGCATCTTATCGATGTGCTGTCCTAAGACTGCACCTACTGCAAAATCAGATGCGTCACACATCAGCTCAAAGGGGTAGTCCCAGTTTGGTGATGATAACACGGGGGCTGAAGTGAGTGAGTGTTTAAGTGAGTCGAAAGCTGTCTCGCAGTCCGAGTCAAAATGGAAGGTCGTATCCTTGGCCAGGAGAAGAGTTAAAGGTCTAGCAATTTTGCTAAAGTCCTTAATGAATCTCCTATAAAAGCCCGCATGGCTAAGGAAAGATCGAATATCTTTGACGCTTTTGGGATGAGGGAGGTTTTGAATGACATCTATCTTAGCTCTGTCAACCTCAATGCCTTTCTGTGAAATAACATGTCCAAGTACAATTCCTTCTTGGACCATAAAATGGCATTTTCCCAGTTCAATGTCAAGTTCTTCTCTTTGTAACGAGTAAGAACAGCGTCCAGATTCGATAGGCAATCAGAAAAAGAGTCTCCAAAAATCGAGAAATCGTCCATAAAAATCTCCAGAAAATTCTCTACCATATCAGAGAATATCCCCATCATACACCGCTGAAAGGTAGCGGGAGCATTGCATAGCCCGAAGGGCATGCGACTGTAAGAAAAGGTACCAAAAGGACAAGTAAAATTGGTTTTATCTTGATCCTTTTTGGCGATGGGGACCTGATTATAGCCTGAGTATCCGTCCATAAAACAATAATACTCTCGTCCCGCTAAGCGTTCCAGCATTTGATCAATGAATGGTAGAGGAAAGTGGTCTTTCCTCGTGGCAGCATTGAGTTTTCTATAATCAATACATACACGCCACCCAGTTTGGGTGCGTGTCTGAATCAACTCATTTGCCTCATTGGTAATTACAGTGATGCCGGATTTCTTAGGAACGACATGTATAGGACTCACCCACTGGCTATCGGAGATGGGGTATATAATACCATTATCTAGGCATTTGACGATCTCTTTCATGACTGCTTCCTTCATGACGGGATTCAACCGTCTCTGTGGTTCTCGGGTTGGTCTGGTATCATCCATCACATGTATATGATGTTCAACTATCAAGGGACCAATCCCTTTGATGTCCGCCATACTCCAACCAAACGCCTTTTTGTTAGATCTCAATACCGATAAAAGTGCATTTTCTTGCTCTGATGCAAGAGAAGCGGATATGATAACCGGTAAAGACTCATTCTCACCTAGATATGCATATTTAAGGTGAGAAGGTAAAATTTTGAGATCTAACTCAGGCGGAGAAATGATAGAAGGAGGGATCATTGAGTGATTTTTGGATTTACAAAGAAGCTCAGAGCCTGTGAAAGATACAGACTCGGGTGGAGAAAATTCAGAAGTGTAGGACTCAAGTGTAGGTAAAGTGTCCTCACTAAGATCATGTGTGAAATCAAACAGAGAAATGTAATCGAGATCAGTAAAGCAAAGTTCCTCGGCTCCACAACTATCGGGAGCGATCTCATGGACAGAGCACACATCTAAAATATGAGCAGAGGGTTCTGATGGCTGACTTCCAACTTTGTAGATGTTTAGTTCAATGGTCATATTTCCAAATGATAAATTCATTGAACCATTTCTACAGTTTATAACAGCGTTGGAAGTGGCAAGGAAAGGACGACCCAGAATCACCGGAATTTGGTCCTGGGGTTTGCTACAGGATGTGTGTCGAGCACAATGAAGTCTACAGGGAAAAAAAATTCCCCGACCTTTATCAACACATCCTCTAATTCACCCCTTGGTTTGGTGATAGATCGGTCTGCCATTTGGAGAGTGCAGTGAGCAGGTTTCAGCTCTCCAATCCCTAATTAGTCATAGACAGAATAAGAGAGCAGGTTAACACTTGCGCCAAGGTCTAAAAGAGCATGATTTATGTTTTTACCCCCAATCGAAATCGATATTGTAGGACATCCTGGGTCCTTTCGTTTCTTTGGTAGCTGGGGTATAAAAGCAGTGCTATTATTATTAGACATGAAGACCTTCTTCGGCACTTGAGTCTTCCTCTTCCTAGTGCACAAGTCCTTAAGAATTTTCGCATAAGCGGGGATTTGTTGAATCGCATCTAGGAGAGGGATATTGATGTTAACTTGTTTGAACATTTTCATTATTTTCTCCATATGAGGACTCGTTCTATTAGCCCTTAACCGGTTCGGGTAAGGAGCTTTCGCAATAAGCGCAGGGTCCATCACAGGAGAAGGAAGAGGGGGTAGACACGGTCCCAAAAGAGGTGTGGGGACCGTCTGTGGAGAACTATAAGGGTTGGGAGAAGGTGTAGAGCCTAGTGGGAAATGGAGAATAGGCTCTCGAGAAGATGGTGCGGTAGAAGAAGAAGGATCAGAAGGAGAAGTGTGTGTGTGTGGAAAGGTCTCAGCCGGGGTGTTGATATGATTTTCAGTATCATCAATACCTTCCCCGACATGATTGTTCAGCACACTTCCCGATCTCAATGTTGTGATGGCATTTACATTGTAATGCCCAGGATTCTGTAGGGGTTGAGAGGGAAGTTTCCCTTTTTCTCTCGGACTCATTTCGGTTTTAAGTCGTGCGATTTCAGCTTCCATCGTTCTGATACTCTCAGCTTGTGACGCTGAGTTTTTCTTTACCTCACCGACGGAAGATCTAACCTCAGCCGAAACCTCTATGAAATTTGACAAAAGTGATTTCATGGTTTGAGTGAATTGAGAGAATTCGTCAGAACAGGACTGCATAGGATTAGACTGTGTAGGAGTGTTGACCTGATTTTGAAAGTTTTATGACTGATAGGGGTGCTGAGTGAGTTGAAGGGGTTGCTGTTGTGGTGGAGGAAGAGCCCTTTGAAAATTATTCGTGTTTGGAACCGTGTTTTGAGATTGGTTTTGGTTCCAAGCGAAATTCGGGTGATTCCTCCAACCCTGATTGTACGTGGAAGAATAAGGATCATTTCGAGGTCTTTGAAATATGGCATTAGAATGCTCGTGACCTTGAAACGCAGAGTTTAATGGACATTCTTCCGTTAAATGAGATGGATCAGAACAGCACCCACAAACAGTTTTGGGGAGCGACCCTGGTTTTAGGGAGGCTGCTGCAAATTTGTGTTCCATAGCGTCGAGCTTCTTTTGCATTGCTGCCATTTCAGCTCGAACACCTATGGACACATCTATTTGGTGTACGCCACCCCTATTCAATGGTTGGGTTCCACTCTCCCACTGTAGTGATTTTTCAGCGAACTCTTCTAAATACTTCCAAGCTTCCCTATCATCCTTAGTCATAAAAGTACCTTGACACATGTTTTCAAGGCTCTGTTTAGTGTTTGGGTTAATGCCCTCATAAATGATTCGGCACAATTCCCATCTCGGGATGCCGTGATGAGGACACTGAACCAATAGATCCTTGAAACGTTCAAAGCATTTTGAAAATGGTTCGGTAGGGAGCTAGGCAAATTGATTCAGTTCGCTACGGATTCGAGCTGTCTTTTGTATTGGGTAAAATTTCTTAAGGAATGCCGCTACGAATTCTTCCCAATTCGTAATAGAGTGTGCGGTAGTGTTATATAGCCACTTCTCGGCTATATCGCACAATGTAAATGGAAGAAGTCGTAGACGCATAGCATCCACTGAAAGTTGTGACGTACCCATCATTGCGCATACGTTTTCAAATTTGGTAATGAAAACGTAAGCGTCCTCAGTCTCGAGTCCGTGGAATTTGGGTAAAAGATTGATATACTGGGGCTTAATCTCAAAGTTATCCCCGTTGGCTGGTGGTGTGGATAAGCAGGTCGAAAGGGGACCTCGAATAGGGTAGCACCTCTCCTGGAGAGAGATGCGGGGTGGATTCTGCGCACCAACGGACGGCGGCAGATTAGGGTTAAAGAAATTCGATGGATTCGGATCCATCGGTGTGGGTGTGGTAGTGGGTAAAGGAAAGGTAAATGGAGAAATATCGACTTCGGAGTCGATAAAGGGTACGCGGACTAAACGGGCACTAGAATCCCGTGTCCAGCCTATCTTGCACTAAAAAGGGTTAGTACAAGTGGCAGCGTTGACTTATAATTAGGGGTAATGAATGAATGCGGTGCTTGCTTTGAAAAAGGGACGGATTTTTTTGAAAAAATGATGCGACAAAACAAATGCAGCACACAAACCCTAGAATCTAGTGGTCACCTAGGTCCAGCTCTAGACCGCTCCTAACTGCCAAAATACAAGTCGCAGGATAGAATCCTCCACTGCCTCTTTGTCCCCCTGTGGCCGGATAAGTGCCAGGTAAGTGGGAAGGTACTCCACTACGTAAGTAGTGGGCCTAATTAAAAACCACTAGCCTTAGACACACTCGCCTTAGGCACCACAAGAAAACGCGGATAAGCAATGAATTACCCACGGCCTTCTCTTGTCCTAATTGAGCGCGACAGTCCTTAGAGTCTTCTCTAGATTTCTTTTAGTTAATGTGGGTCAATGTGGATGCAAGTTTTGTGATTTTCAAGGCCTAGGAAGGGTAATGAAATCCCCACCTAATTTGGATTTGGCCGTGCCCCTTAATTTCCGTATTTAGAATGCAAACAACCAAGAAATCAAAATCACGCACAATTTTAATTTTGCTTTTGCGGCGCTGCGATTATTTGCAAAGAATCCTGCAGAAAATGTTAGTTGGAGCTAAAAAGAGGAGAGAGGAGAAGGTAAGAAGTCACCTGAAGAAAAATTGCACAGAGAAGCCCCAAGCCTGCCGCGGTTCCGCCGCAATTTGGCACTTAGGCCGCGCTTCCGCGGTCTCGTGATAAGATCACTGAACCAAAATTTCTCAGGGAGCTTCTGTAGACTCCCTCAACTCTCTGGTATTTTCCAAAATTTTCTTCAATTTCCAAACAGCTCCAGATTTCCTTGCAATGAACCACAACAAATCGTTTAGTGTTTGCACGAATTTTGATCTTAAAATAACAATGGAATAATTTTTTCAATTCAAACTATAATATGAAACGAATTAGCGCGCGATCCCCGGCAACGGCGCCATTTGATTATAGTTGTATGTAATTCTCGGATGTGTTTGTAAAAGCAAGTATCGAATCAAATAGTCAAATGATTCCCGATATCGGTTTCATTTGATTGTAATGATTTCTTGTTTTGGTATTTAGAAAATTGTATAAAGAACTCACAATCAAAGAATTATATTTGACCGCAATCAATTACGGTGTCGATTGTAGATCGTAAGCGAGTGCGGATCGTTCACAGAGATTGTGCGATTCGTTTCAATGTTCGATTTGTTTGAATTGAAAAGTTAATTGCGAAGAAAAGAAAGCATGATTCAAGATTTATCAATTGTTTCAAGTGTCACTATTCTATTCAAGAATCAAGAAAAAGTTAAACAATCAAGAATCGGGTTTCAATGATATTTCCAACCAAAATGTCAAGAATCTAAATGAGGCTCGTAGGAATCGATCGGATCTATAGACGTGATGTAATTTCAAGCTTTCGTGTTCTTGTCCTTCGAAGGATTGATACTAGATCGATGATGATCGACGAGAGTTACGGCTTTCTTGATGAAACTAGGGTTTCATCGTTTAACCGTTGTTCTTTCGTAGATATCATTCACATTCTAGCCTCTAACAATTTCAAGAAACGATCGTAACTCCCCAATCTCGAGCGATATCAATCAAGAAAGCATCGCAACGAATTGGATCGTCGATTCTTGAACTTGCTACGGTTTACAAAACTCGTAGGATTCAAGAATCGATTTAAGATATATTACATCATCATTCTATTGATCGTCTCGACTCCTCGACGAGCGGAGTATTACTCAAACATCATCACACAGAAAGTTTTCAAGAATTGAAAAGATATCATGATGCGAGAATTTAAAGAAAACAAGATAAAAGAATATCACCTTTTATTTATATCAAAAATTTGATTACAGTCGCTCAAGAACTACAAGAGGAAGAACTAAATTGTCGATTTGGCGTCGCTCGGCTTCGTGAGTCGCGGATCAGCTTGGACCACTTGCTCTGTTGAAGATCGGCTCGGCTCATAAAAGATTGCAAGGCTTCTTGCTTGATGGGTACTCGGGATCTTGGCTTTTTGATTGGAATTAGGGTTAGGGTTTCACACAAGCCCTCTCACTAGACTTGTGGAAGAAGAAGATGAAGAAAGAGAGTGAATGGATCAATCAATTTTAATGAATGAATTATATTCTCTAAAAATTGGAATCCTTTTACAAGTGAGCCTAGGGTCTTATTTATAGATCTCCCAAACCCTAGGTCTAGGTTTGAAATTACAATTCCCTCCAAAAGTTTGTTGAGGAGTTTCTAGAAAGAGTTTGTTAGGAGCTAGCTTAGGTTTTAAGCTAGGATTAATTAAGCTTAGAAACCCTAGTTTGCTGATCTGGCAGAAACCTCTGGAGTCTTCTGGAAAATGACATGTCTTGCTGAAGTGTGGGAGCTGAGATTGACATTGTGCACCAAAATTGAGGATATGAAGGGGCAAGACCACCGCGGAATCGCGGCTCAAGCAGGCTCCGGCCGCGGTTCCGCGGCCATATAGGCTCCTTGGGGCTGCATCTTTCTGGTGTGGTCTTTGTCTGCTATTTTGAGCTTTATCTGATGTTTTGATTTGTATTTGACCCTTTGGATTAATACCAGAACTGAAATCATTGAGTTGGCGTAACGTTTTAGCTGTACCCTGTAAATTTTTGGCCTTTCTGCAGGATTTTCCTGCACAGATCTCTAAAACAAGTGTTGCACAATATAGGAATGATGCGATGCCATGAAATGCGTTCAATTTCCTTAGAAATACCGGTTTTATAGTCTAACACATGCAATCTGATATTTTGCGATAGTTTTGCTAATATGTGAAATATGAATACCGTACACTTCTAAATGAGTGCAAATAATGAGGAAATTGCCGGCTGAAATATGCAATATTTTCGACTAATCAGAACTCCTCCAACACACTGCCCCTCCGTTGAGGGTAAACACAAAACCCGAGACAGACTTGCTGTCTTCTTTGTCACTCCGGAAGCTTGAATCGGTAAAGGACTCGACCCTGAGGTCTCCATTACCGTAAACCAGGAACATTTCCTTAGTCCTTCTCAGGTACTTGAGAATGTTCTTCGTTGCCGTCCTGTGGTCCTCTCCTGGGTCTGACTGATACCGGCTCACCACGCTCAGCGCGTAAGCTACATCTGGTCTTGTACATAGCATCGCATACATTATAGATCCTACCGCCGAAGCGTAGGGTATAGTGCTCATGCGAACCCTCTCCTCGTCAGTCTTAGGAGACATCTTCTTGGAGAGGGTGATTCCGTGCAATGCGGGTATATTACCGTTCTTGGAATCTTCCAAACTAAATCTCTTTAGTACGGTCTCTATGTACCTGGACTGCGAAAGTCCCAGTAGTCTCTTGGATCTATCTCTGTAGATTTTGATCCCCAGAATGTACAAGGCATCACCCAGGTCTTTCATAGAGAACCGTTGTGATAAGAATAGCGTGACCGATTGTAGCATAGGAATGTCATTTTCTATCAAAAGAATGTCGTCTACGTACAAGACTAGGAACACGACAGTTCGTCCTACAATCTTCTTATAGACACAAGGTTCATCTTCATTCTTGATGAAATCAAATTCCTTGATTGTCTCATCAAAACAGATGTTCCAGCTCCGCGATGCCTGCTTTAATCCATAAATGGATTTAAGCAACTTGCACACCTTCCCGCTGCTCCCACTGTCTACGAAACCTTCTGGCTGATCCATGTAAATGCATTCTTCCAAACAGCCGTTTAGAAAAGCCGTTTTTACGTCCATCTGCTAGATTTCATAGTCATGGAAGGCAGCAATGGCAAGTAGGATCCGAATGGATTTGAGCATAGCCACTGGAGAAAAAGTTTCGTCATAGTCCACACCAGGTCTTTGACGAAAACCTTTTGTAATGAGTCTAGCCTTATAGGTTTCCACCTGCCCATCTACACCAAGTTTCCTTTTGTAGATCCATTTGCATCCAACGGGTTTTACCCCAAGTGGAGCAATATCCAAGGTCCACACTTTATTGGTGTACATGGACTCCATTTCGGATTGCATAGTATCCAGCCACTTATCAGAGTCCCTACTGATAATGGCCTGCCTGAAACTGGTAGGGTCATCTTCTTCCAAGATGCAATCCTCTCGATCCCCGTCCATGAGAAAACCGTAGTATCACTCTGGCGGATAAGAAATCCTACCAGATCTGCGGAGTGGCTGAGGTTTGTCTGGGACTATTGAATTTTCTGGTTCTGCTAAATCCTCAGTTTGAGTTTATGGATAAGATATTTCATCCAGTTCTACCGTGCTCCCACTTATTTCTTTTGCAAGAAATTTCCACTCTAAAAGGGTGGCGCGACGAGCAACAAACACCTTCTGTTCCTCAGTGTGGTAGAACAGATATCCCAGAGAATTTCTAGGATATCCCACAAACTTGCACAAAACTGATCGTGCTTTAAGCTTGTCCGGATTTTGTACCTTTATATAGGCCGGACAACCTTATATCTTAATACGTTCAAGATACGGTCTTTTACCACTCCATATTTCATATGGAGTCTTAGGCACAGATTTAGACGGAACCTGATTCAATAAGTATGCTGCTGTTTCTAGCGCAAGTCCCCAGAATGAAAGAGGTAACTCAGCATTACTCATCATGGAGCGAACCATATCCAATAGGGTACGATTTCTCCTCTCCGATACACCGTTGTGCTGTGGTGTATAAGGAGGAGTAAACTGAGAGAGAATACCATTCTCTTTTAAGTAATCTAGGAATTCCGTGCTTAAGTATTCCCCTCCTCTATCAAACCGGAGGATCTTGATACTTTTGCATGTCTAGTTCTCTACTTCGTTTCTGAATTCCTTGAATTTCTCAAAAGTTTCAGATTTGTGTTTCATCAGATACACATATCCGAACATAGAGAGATCGTCAGTGAATGTGATGAAGTACGAGAACCCACCCTTTGCATGTATATACATTGGACCACATACATCACTGTATGTGAGTCCCAAGAGCTCTGCTGCCTTTTCTCCATGTCCGGTGAACGGAGATTTGGTCATCTTTCCTTTGAGACAAGACTGACAAGTTTCATAAGATGAAAACTCGAACGTATTCAAGAGTCCATCTTTATGCAACTTACTTAGTCTTTTCTCTCCATATGACCAAGTCTACAATGCCATAAGTAGGATTCGTTCGTATCTGAACTCTTCCTCTTGCGTGTGTTTTGTACATTGAGAACTGTATTCTGATTTAGAACGTAGATACCATTACACAGTGTACCTTCTGCAACCAGTACCTTCTGAAGGTAAATGTTCATGATATTTCTATCAAGAACAAAGTTATATCCATCTTTATTGAGTAAAGAAACTGATATGATGTTGCAAACCATGGAAGGTACATAATAGCAATCATTCAAAATCATAGTATTGCCATTTGGCAACGCTAGGTGATATTCACCGACGGCTGCAGCATTAACTTATGCTCTGTTCGCTACCCTGAACGACATATCACCAGGTGCAACTTTCCTACTTTTTCTCAGTCCCTGCAATAAATTACAGATATGAGATCCTGATCCGGTATCAGGTACCCAGGAGGTAGGGCTGACCGTAAAGCAGTTCTCAATTACAAGAACACCTGAAGTAGATGCAAAACTATGCTTCTTCTTCAACTGGGTATCTTTAGAATCCATACAATCCTCTTTCCCTTGCTCATACTTATGACTGTTGTCATAAGTTAGAGCCGAACCGACGTTCCCTATCCCCGAATAAGAATTCGGATCGGTCAAGCGATACATTTTATTATCTTGATTAGGGCGTGAA
The DNA here is from genome assembly GCA_030015575.1 of Agapanthus africanus. Lineage (NCBI taxonomy): Eukaryota > Viridiplantae > Streptophyta > Magnoliopsida > Asparagales > Amaryllidaceae > Agapanthus > Agapanthus africanus. Next base: position 444,034,052 of record JASDDO010000019.1, on the reverse strand, counting down.
ATGGTTGCTACCTGGAGAGAGAGAAAAGAAACACTCAGCGTGCGCTCTTACAAGATTAGATTGGTTTATTAATTTATCTAACCAGGATGGCTCCCACTGTTTCCTCAAATTCTTCTTCAAACCCTGAAAGAAGAACTAGTCAGGATTAATCGCACCTCACAATACTTGCTTAACCTTTCAGCCAGGCTAGTGTTGGTACTTCGAGGGAGGTTTTCCAACGCTTTCGCGAAGTTCCTTAATTAAAAAACCTCTTTTTCCTGGAGGCGTAGCCCCGCTAACACCGTTCTAGACACCTACTTGGTTTATAGCATTGATTGTTAAGTGAAATAATCTCCCGAGAGTAATCCAACTCATCAGTGGGATCGGGATCTAACTATCATTGTGTGATGACCTAGATGGAATCCACTCTAGTCACCACACTCTAGAAAGTATGCTAAATCTGCAAGTTTCAGTTTCTTTAGAAACTCCCGATGTGGATTTTTTGCCCCTAACGGTTTATGACCTTGACAATGCCAACATATCATAAACCGCTAGTCAAGTTTGGCCCGTCATTATCTTGATTAACCTAGACCCACCCGCATATCTCTTGACAATGCCAACATAGCTATGCGACTGTCCTAAATAATCTGAAAAATAAAGCTGCAAACAAGCAAGACTTAGCTACCGATCACTACGCCTTGACAATGCCAAAATACATAGCTCGAATACTATGTAGTACTTGCAGGAAATGAAGGAGGGCTACGGCTGGATTTTTGGCGAAAAACCCGTTAACGTAATGAACTTGATATCGTTGAAGGAACCTGATAACCTTTTTAAAATTATAGTGACGAAAACTTTTGCTAAAGAGGTCACTCCCTGTGAAAGGATCTCGGCTCTTTCCTCGTCGAATGAGGTGCAGGATATTCCAAACTGAATACCTTGATGCAAAGCAAGAATAATCGACTATAGTGAAGTTATTACCCTGACGCAAATTTTTGTCCAAGGGGTCACTCCCGATGAAGGGATCTCGGCCCTTGCCTCGTCGAGTGAGGTGCTGGGCATTCATAACCGAATACCTCTATGCAAAACAAAAGAGAACGTCCTTGCAATAACAGCTTTTTGAAAATTGTTCCAACAACGTCTTTTAGGTTTGTTTTTCTTGCATTAATTTAATGCGTCCCATCAATTAATCCTACCTTTGCAGAAAACAACGAAAATATGACGTACGCTTATGCCATCCGCATTCGCCATGGGGCCCCGTCATCACCCGTTAGGTTACTTAACTAAGAATAGAGCAGGGGCTGGACTAGCGCGGATGCAAAACATAAGCAACGCCTACTAGATATCATATATAGATATATACATTCGTCAGATGCAATGATAGCCATTTCAAATCACAGATGAACAAATTGGATATGCTAGGAATCCACGTTTCGTTCGAGCCTGCAACGAAAGACGGATTACACGGTCGCGATGAATAGCCAAACCCCACCCTAGACCTCTACGGGTGCGGCAAACTACTCGCCAAGTACCCGAAGTGAACCAACCTCCCTCAACAACGTGAGTAGGCCACTCGACACTTCAAAGTACCCGGTAGTTTGTGCACCCCACCTTGGGTCTATCCCAGGAGCAAAAACAGTAAAAGAAATAATATACAATGGCGGCTACAACCTCATCCCGGATGTGCGTCCATAAAAATAATATTACATCAATTTACATATTACATCAAATGAAAGATAAAGAAACTCTCATCTCTCAAAACCCCGGCTATTCATCCGCGACAATCCAACAAGTTCATATACACAATCCAACCACATTACAGATCACAGATATGCACAACCCCCACTAATCGACGTATAACGATTAGTCGACGTTCAGTGCATATATCACATCACAGATATAACCATTTAGCAACAGTTTGTAGAATTTCGATCAAAATACCAATTTGTAACTACCCCAAACACAACATTGTTCTCTGGAAATTCTGGGCAGAAACAAAATATTTTAAAAATCACAGAACAACAAACTGAACAAGCTGCAGCAAACCCGAGTCGCGACCAAGTCAACTCAGCCGCGGATCCACGGCGAAACGCGTGGTTTCGCCGCGCTTCCGCGGCGCGTTGACCGAGTCATGGGCTCGTTTTTCCTGGTTGTTTCTAAAAAACCCTGCACCGATTTTTAAGGTATGTGGAATTATTTTTAGAGTAGTTTTAAAAATCGGCAGAAAATATATGTTTTTGACATGTTTCGCCATTTTTTTCGGATCGAAGTTCCAAACACTTTGCTAACATGCTAGTTGTTGTTTAGCTAGGCTCTGATACCACTGTTAGGTCCATGTTACCCACCCCGGTTCTTTCGGGGAGGCGGAATAGGTAAAAATCATATTTTCTCACAAGGTGACATGGACCATCCATGATGGATCTTTGCTAAACAAAAACTAACACATAAACTACAAGTTCTAGCTACAATGTAGAATGTTATACCTAGGTCTTGAACTCCTTCTCTTCTTGCTCCTTGGAGTGGTTTGAACGGATCCTCGTCGTCGTCTTCTCTTTGCCGAAGATAGATCCACCCGAGGGCCTCGAACTTGAGCTCCTACCTTAACCAAGAGGTAACTAGAGTGCTTGGTTTGCTAGACAAAGAACCCTAGAAAGAGTCGAGATAAGTCTTGATGGTTTTGTCTCAAGAGCTTATGATTTCCAATACATGGAACACTTAAGCTTTGAGAGGAAGAGGGAGAGCTCCAAACATGAAAGAGAAAGAGCAAGAGAGAATGAGCTACTTTTTTGCCACCATACTCTCATATAAGAGAATAATGAATTAATAATAATAATTAAAAAGAAATTGTGATGGTTCATTTGGAATGACCATTATCATTTCACATTAAATGAATTTTGCAAGAATCAAAAAGCAACTTCCATGTGAAATGATGATGGTCAAATTGTCAACATAAGTCAACCGGTCAACCAAAGTCAAAATGTCAACATAAGTCAAATGGTCAACCTAACCATGGCACAATTATCTTTAATTAATATCATTAATCATATTTCTCATTTTTAATATGGTTTGGAAAAAGTCAACGGTCAACAACCCTAATGAGAATCCTCTGCCTCTATCAACTGTGCATACACACCCGCATCCGTGTTCCGAGGAACACGAACACGAATACAATGAGACAAAACCAATCCCAAAACATGTTAGTGTATATGCCCTAGAGACCATTACTGTATCATACTAGTATGTATATTACTTGATGGAAGCTTGGGATATTCACAGTTGTACAGACAATCTTGCTCTATATAGTAGTATGCTACTTGGTTTGTCTCTGCTTTAATGTGTACTTGTGTGTTTATTTATTATATCACCTATACGCATTAGTAGAGCCTTTTGGATCTTTGCTTGATTACCGGCGTTGTGATGGCGATCACACTCGTGGGGGCTGGGTAATCTACAAGCACATCCTTATACACGTCCCTAGTCGTAGGAGTATCGAGATAGGGCATCGATACTCCGGAGTAGACTAGCGTATGCGCTTCTCATCCCAGCACGGGAGACGGTCTGTCCTACAGCCGTCGGTACGTCGTACTTGAGATAGTATGCGGGTGCTCGTTAGGTTACGAGTACACTGGACAGGACTCGTCGGGAACTGATGGTTGGTATTATACCTATCGTCAGTTATCAGTTCCCAGGTGACATGAGTACAGCTTAGTCCGCTGACTTGACACTGTCACTCCGCCTCGAGTGTGTTCCCACTGTTCTTTGATTACTACCCTACCACGGCTCTTCTGAGTCGTGCAAACAGGTAGTAGTTGGGAGCAGTCCCGAAGCACTTGGAGGCAGTGACGGTTAGACAGGATTCGTCTCTCCCGGTATTGGGGGTTGACATCGCGCTGTGTCTAGGAGAGCCATTACACAAGTAGTCCCTAGCCAGGGCAAGCGAGATATACTGGTAGGTTCCAGTGCTATCTCAGGGTGTTCTGGGCTTTGTTGGAGATAGTGCCCTCAGAGTCAATTATTGGATCACAGGCACGTGATTGCAATGATTGAGGGAGGACCTATCCCGGTACGACAGTCTTACTCGAGATGATAGTATGCTATCTGGTTTACCTTTATCATCGTGTACTGCTTTAGGTGACCTGACAGGTCGCTATTGCACGTTGATAGAGCCCCTAGGATTCTTGCTTGACTGCCGGCAGTATGAGGGCTATCATATACGTGAGAGCTGGGGTCTACAAGCATATTCTTAAAAGGTCCCTAGTCGTGGGAGTTTCGAGACAGGGCATCGATTCTCCAGAGTAGACTAGTGTATACAGTCGAGACCCCGACGAGGGGCGGTGGCCGGTCTCACAAGCCACTGGTGTCTGTTGGTTCACCTAAGATGTATACAGGTGCTCATTGGGTTATGAGTACACCAGACAGGACTCGCCGGGAACATGCTAGTTGGTCTTATACCTGACGTCAGATAGCAGTTCCCAGGTGACATGTGTACAGGTTAGTTCATCGACCTGGGGATCGTCATTTGTCTCGTGTGAGTTCCCACTGTGCTTTGATTACTACCCTACCACGGCTCAAAGGAGTCGTGCAAACAGGTTTTAGTTGGGTACAGTCCCGAGCCACATGGAGGCAGTGAGCGGATCTTCAGGGGTTCGTCTCTCCCGGTATTGGGGGTGAGGTCGCGCTGTGTCTAGGAGAGCCATTACACGAAGTCCTTGGCCAAGGCAGGAGATTTACTGGTAGGTATTCCAGTAGTATCTCAGGGTGTTCTGGGCTACACTCCGACACGACTTGTACCGCTTTTGGGGGTCTGACTTTTACCCACCCCCTAGGCCCGACATGCGATGCTCATAGACGAACGGACCAGACTGTACGGATATTGTCACTGACAGGCTCAGTAGGGTGTCAGGATGAGTTCGCTCATCGACGTCCCTTTTGGTCGATAGCTGGTGGCCCGTTACGTATTGGCTTATACCTCTGACGTGCTAGTGGTTAAATCCACAACCATTGTATTGACGAGTCTTTAGAGTCCACCACTCATTCTGTTACTCAAGCTTTCGGGCGAAACGCTGTAGAGGCCGTATGGAGATATGGCAGGGTCCGATCAGATACGTGCGGTATTGCACGGATCAGGATCGGACGGTTTTGTACTAGTGGCCGTATAGATATATGGAAGGGTTCGATCAGATACGTGCGGTATTGCACGGATCAGGATCGGACGAACATTACTAGCCGGCTTTGGTTTAAGCCGGATCCTAGTTTAGTACAGTGTAGATTTTGTCTCTTTGCATTTGTATCCGGACGGAATACAGATGCGGGTGTGTATGCACAGTATCGGGGTTTTCCTGTAATTTATTACGGGACCAGTTTTCTGGAGTTGCCAGTTTGCATTCCGTTCCGGCCGGTTTTCCTTTGTTCTTTCCCGGCCGGACTTTTCCGATGGAGGGGGTTATTTGCAAGTTTGCAAATAACACTTTGTGGAGGGTTTTATTGCAAAAGGATTTATTATGATAGCTTCATTTCTTTTGCTCCATGCTTTTGCAGTAATGGTGATTTGAGAGGGTATGGTTTGCATGTAAGATTGTGATGATTATGTTTATGATATGGTCACCCCTTCCTTTCTACTACTCTCACCTCCCTCTTTGATATAGTTTGTTTCCTCCACCATTTCCATTGAGTTTTTTGGCCGGCCACACATTTAGATGAGAGGAAAAATGAGAGGTCTAAACTTTGTATGAGGGATTAATTCACATCTCATTTTTCATGCTTGCCAAATTCTCAAAAACCCTCTCCCAAGTTCATGATTCTCTTCATCCTTCTTGGCATCCAAAACCCCAAGTGAGACATGCACTCTACACTACAATCTACAGCTCATCTTGGGCACGTCGACTTGCCAGCTTCGTGCCCGAGTTGCCTCGGTATAGAGGTGGGAGCCCGTAAAAGATGCAGACGATGTGGTGCCCTTCCGGCAAGGATGTGACGACCGGAGGATCCGCGGGAGATCGGGACGATGACGAGAAGACCGGAGGACTCGGATCACTCGGTATATCTCTTCCCATCTTTTTGTTAGCTAGAACTAGTTTAATGGTACGATCCGGGTGTTTAGTGCGCGGTGGTGCCGGTTTGCAAAGTTCGCAAAATTAAAGTTTATCACCGTTTCCGTATTTGGCCGTCGGATTGACGGCCGGGGCGCCGCCGTGCACTTACAGTGGTATCAGAGCCTCGCCATTAACTTCGTCTAGCTTCGTTTGATGTGTTTTGCATTTCCGATCGACCAAAATTCCAAAACCTACAATTTAGTTCACATCAGTTTTCTGTTGAAATTTTTTGGTCTCTAAAAATTTTTCAGGTTGTAAAATATTGATGTACAAGATATTATAAGACCTCTGTAAAAATTCGACAGTTTCAGTCGACGACTTGAGCGCGGAACCGCGGCCAAACCCCCCTTGGGCCGCGGTTCCGCCGCACTCTAGTGTCTTCACTGCCTCGTATTTTTCCAGTGGGCTTGTGGGCTTATTTTGGGGGTTTTGGGATATTGAATTTGGGCCCAGATTTTCTGTGACTGCTACAGTATTGCTTGGGGGCCCACTTGTTAAAATTTGATCGATCGGATATTTTAAACACATTTTTCACAGTATTTACATTATATCTGCGACCGTGAATGTCACTCGATCGGTAAATCCAGTCTAACTGCTATAGCCCGGTTAGACGGATTTGCGAACGTGACTTTCACGTTGATGTTCTGTGTTTTTGCTGTGATGTTGCGGATCGGTCGGTGGGGATAGCCTGGATGCAATGCTAGTACTGTTTTGTTGTATTATGTACATTTGTTATTGCGGGGCGAGCGTCCGACATGTGGACTGCCGTCACTGCCTGTTTGTATTATTATTTTGGGGCACGACCAGGTTGCGGTCGATGTACCCGGTGTATGTATATTTTACTTTCTGTACTAGGTTTACCCCGCGGAGGGGTGCACGGATAGCTGGGTTCTAGAAGGCAACAAGCCCGCATCTCATGGCATTGGGACGGAGGGGGCTTCACTCCAGGATTGGCTGGCTATTCGCCGCACTCGTAGGGGGTATAGGATTTCATTGCACAGGCTATCCACACGACTAGGGGAACGTCGGGTTTCAGTAGTGGCTCTGTGAAACCCGGGGATCCCAGATATCTGTATTGTTCTGTGATGCTGTACATTTCTGTGATGTTGCATTTCTTATCACGCCTTGAGCGAATATAATATATTGGTATATATATTAGTAGATGTTGTATATGTTTTTCATCCGCGCTAGTCCAGTCCCCGCTCTGCCGTTAGTAAGCTAACCTAACGGGTGATGACGGGACCCAGTGGCGAATGCGGATGGCATATACGTACGTCAGTATATTTTCGTTCTTTGTGGTGTGATCAATTGATGGGACTGCGTTGATTCGGATCAATGCAAGTTAAACAAACCTATTCTGATGTTGTTGGAACACTTTTCAAAAAGCTGTTATTGCAAGGACGTTCACTTTTGTTTTGCATCGTGGTATTCATTTGGAATATTCTGCTCCTCAGTCGACGAGGCAAGGGCCGAGATCCCTTCACCGGGAGTGACCCCTTGGACAAACAGTTTGCGTCAGGGCAATGACTTCACTATAGCCGATTACTTTTGCTTTGCATCGTGGTATTCATTTGGAATATCCTGCACCCCATTCTACGGGGAAAGAGCCGAGATCCCTTCACCGGGAGTGACCTCTTTAGTAAAGGTTTTCGTCACTATATTTTCTAAAAAGCTATCCGTTCCTTCAATGATATCAAGTTCACTACGTTAAAGGTTTTCGCCAGAAACCATTCGTAGCCCTCCGTCGTTTCATATGGGTAGTCAATAGTATTCAAGCTGTGTTTGTTGGCCATAGTCAAGGCACAGTGTTTGGTAGCTGTTGGTTATTCATATGCAGCATAGATAGATGCGTTGGTTTGGGACAGTCGTATAGCCTTGTTGGCCCTAGTCAAGGGCTTGTACGGGTGGGTTCAAATCAACCTGGACAATGACGGGTAGAACTTGACATGTGACTTATGATTTGTTGGCCTTAGTCAAGGTCATAAGAGCATGGGGCAGAAATCACATCGGGAGTTTCAAAAGAACTGAAACTTGCCAGATATGCGCATACCTTCTGGAGTGTGATACCATGAGCGGATTCCGTCACGTTATCATGCGATGAGAGTTGGATCCCGATTCCCACTGATGAGTTGGTTTACTCCTCGGGTGACCCCGACTAATTCTTCTTTCAGGTTTGGAGGAGAATTTGAGGTACAGTGGGAGGTTTCCAGATTAGATAAATTGGTAACCATTCTGATCTTGGTTAGAGTGCACGCTGAGTGTTTCTTTTCTCTCTCTCTTTGGCAGCGACCATTGACCCGACCCTAAGACTATGACTCAGTGACCAAGTTGACCGAACCTTTTTAACACTGGCTTTTGGATTGTCAGAGTTGCAGACCTCATTGCCACTCCTACTTTTACCCATTTCTCCAGGACACCCCGTATTACTACGAACGTCCACTTCCATTGGACAAAACCATCGTATGGTTAGATACGAACTCGAAGGAATTCGAGGATGGTTTCCGGTTCTGGAGAAAACGGATAGGATTATTCAGTTGTCTTTTCCTTTTTGCCTTCTCTCAAGTTACGAGTACTCCTTAGTTTAGGAGATAGTACACCTATTACGCAAATTGGATAGTCTTCTTCCAAACTTTAGGCTGGTGCCGAACAGTGGGGAATGAAGAAAACCAATTAGCATAACGATGGTGTGCAGAAGGTATTAAGATTAAGACAAAGCAAGGGATTAGTAAGAGGGCAAAGTAAATTGCGACTGGTATTCACGACCAAACCAAGTATTTCTTCGCCAATCCTAAATCACCTTTGTATTTCTCCAGGACACTCCGTATCACTACGAAGATCCACAGTTTATTTGGATACTCCATCGTATGGTTATATACGAACTCGAAAGGAACTTGTTCCAGTTCGGGGATGGATTCTGGTTCAGGAGAAATAGGAATAAGGTTTATTCAGGTGTTTTTTTATCCTCACCTTCTCTCACATTGCGAGTGCTCCTAGGATTAGGACAGTACACCCATTATGCTTATTGGATAGTCTTCTTCCAAACCATAGGCTGGTGCCGAACGGTAGGGAAGGAAGAAAACCATTTGGCCTAAGGGGTGTGCAGAAGGTAATGACTAAAGACATATAAAGGGATTTGGAGAGGTGGCAAAGAATTATACGGTTATAGTTGTGAATCTGGATAATGGAAGAGGCATTACTAAGAATACCGGGATACCCCACAGAAACATTTCAATGTTTCAGTTTCACTGTGTAATGTTAAAAGAAAACTGATTTCCCGATTAGATACTTACTCCAGGGTATGTATTTATCAGGTATGATTCTCACATCTGTATGGTTTTACAGATGATGAGTGGGAGTAAGTCATTGGGAATTGGGTGATCATCCTCATTATATCGGGATTCGTTGTAATCGGTGATATTTGTGGAGATCACCTGGGCTTGTTTGCCGGTCGGCAAATATTTGGTTTTGAATATCCGCTGTTGTGCACCAATTTCAAATTGATATATCTGTACGTCTATTTTCATAGAGTGAGATATACCTTTTGATATTATGTCGATGACATTTACCTATATCAGTAGATGGTTAGGTAAGGAGCATTAAACAGCGGTGTAATTCTTCTTAACCATAAGTACAGTTTTCAACCTACGACACACAGTGAAAGAGTTGTTAGACTCAGCGGACTCATACAGAGTATTGTATGTTGTCCAGTGTCCATTAGGACAGAGGGGTTGGTCCTCATACTATATTCTGTTTACTTTTGACTTCTCTAGTTCTTAGACATGTGTTTCGTAGAAACACAGGGTCTGAGTTTTGAGGAGTTATAGGTATTTGAATAGAGTAGAGAACCAGGTGTAGCAAGTATCGGGATTCTTCAAAGTAATCGAAGATGTAGATACTTGTGTATGGTATTCAGTTGATAGTAATGATAAAGAGAAATTACTTCTCTTTCAGGTTACTCATAATTGGAAGCATTCATAAGTTGAGTAACACTGATCGGCCTCCTTCCATTTAGTTGACATGCACTGGAGATAGCTGCATGATTTGAATCTGGTTCAATTAAATCAGTGCCTCTGGTTCTATATTGGATATAGAACAATTCATATCTTAACGTTGTTAAGGTATGGGGAGTTGTCCGGCTTATGATTAAAACCAGACACTGGACAACTCAAGGCACGTTTCTGTAATGGCTGTTTGTGGGTTGACCCAGGCTATGACGAGGGTTGACTTTCTACCATCTGGCAGATCAATAGAAATATTGTTCTGGACTCGCCACAGTTTTATTAAAAATGGATTTTTTCAAAAACAGAAGTGGGAGTATGGTAGAACTGGAAGTGATTCCAGAACCGCAAACGATTACTGAAGATTTGATAAGGAACCTAAAGATTCAATCTGATTTGACATTCCATTGGCCACTCCGCAGATAAGGTGGGTAACTTCAGGCACCCGAGAGGTACTCCGGTACCCTCAAGGACGGTGACAGGGAAGTTCTTGTTTACCCACACTTGCCATTGCTGTTGTTCCAGGCTGCGAGACCCGGTGGGAGGATGAGTATAGCGTCGTTCTAAACTAGCTTTAGAAGTGCACATCTATATGACTCTGCCAGAGGGTTGTCGTAGTCAGTGGGAGCAGCGGAAGCATTGGTGGACATCAGGCTTATGTCTATTTATAGACTAAAGCAGATGTAGCTGAGATAGATCATCTATTTCTGATGTGACAGTCATAGGTTTGACTTCATCAGAATAGGGGATGGATCTGTTGAGAAGGTAGTAGGGTGTGATATCCTGGTATTTGGATGACATACACAAAATAGGAAGTGACATTCCTATACTACGATCGGTTGTACTATGGTCGTCACACAGTGGTTTCTCCACAAGGGACTTGGACATTATATCAGACATACTGGTTATTAGATCTATGGTTTTAGATCTAGATTTGGGTGGTTTCTCAATCAGGGTACCTTGACAGCATTCTAAGAGTATTTAGAATGGACGACTCCTGGCATGGTAGTGTACCTGCAGGTAATGGAGTCACCCTCTCTAAAGGTGTCTTATAGACTAAAGTAGAGAGGGATGTGCACGATTGGCAGATCACTTGCTTAGGCGATTGAGTCAATCATGAGATGTCAAGTACCACACCAGATGTTGTTCTTGCAGTAGGTGCAATAAGTTGATATTGATCCAATCCTCGAGAAACAGTCGGAAGCAGTTTTAGAACATAAGTGGATGTTCTAGGGATATGATAATGACAGCCTCATTTAGGAGACAATTATCATTCCAGGCTTCCAAGGTGACATGGACGACAAGGAGGTTGTCAGAGTTATATTTTTCCTTCTGACGAGGGGCAGTATTTTGGACAGGTGATCCAAGGCAATACTGAGGGTGGCATGGCGCAGGATACTGATTAAGTTCAGTTGACGATACAGTCTAAGAAGTTTGGATTTGGAGTTCATTTATGAGCTCGGTCCCATCAGACATCCAGACATTCTAAGATAGGTATTGCTCATTTCGGGAGATGGCTTTCTCCGCGAACTTGAGATATAGAGAGACATAGAAAGAAACATCTGGGCGGATCCACTCACTGAGGCTATTCCTCGACCGCAATAGTTTCACAAACGGGATTTGTGAGACTGACTAGTAGAGGAGTTGGGTGTTCGGTATCACACGGGCTGTGAGTATGCGACATCGCAATAATTAGCCTTGAGTGCAAGTGGGAGATTGTTGGAGATAGTGCCCTCAGAGTCAATTATTGGATCACAGGCACGTGATTGCAATGATTGAGGGAGGACCTATCCCGGTACGACAGTCTTACTCGAGATGATAGTATGCTATCTGGTTTACCTTTATCATCGTGTACTGCTTTAGGTGACCTGACAGGTCGCTATTGCACATTGATAGAGCCCCTAGGATTCTTGCTTGACTGCCGGCAGTATGAGGGCGATCATATACGTGAGAGCTGGGGTCTACAAGCATATTCTTAAAAGGTCCCTAGTCGTGGGAGTTTCGAGATAGGGCATCGATTCTCCAGAGTAGACTAGTGTATACAGTCGAGACCCCGACGAGGGGCGGTGGCCGGTCTCACAAGCCACTGGTGTCTGTTGGTTCACCTAAGATGTATACAGGTGCTCATTGGGTTATGAGTACACCGGACAGGACTCGCCGGGAACATGCTAGTTGGTCTTATACCTGACGTCAGATAGCAGTTCCCAGGTGACATGTGTACAGGTTAGTTCATCGACCTGGGGATCGTCATTTGTCTCGTGTGAGTTCCCACTGTGCTTTGATTACTACCCTACCACGGCTCAAAGGAGTCGTGCAAACAGGTTTTAATTGGGTACAGTCCCGAGCCACATGGAGGCAGTGAGCGGATCTTCAGGGGTTCGTCTCTCCCGGTATTGGGGGTGAGGTCGCGCTGTGTCTAGGAGAGCCATTACACGAAGTCCTTGGCCAAGGCAGGAGATTTACTGGTAGGTATTCCAGTAGTATCTCAGGGTGTTCTGGGCTACACTCCGACACGACTTGTACCGCTTTTGGGGGTCTGACTTTTACCCACCCCCTAGGCCCGACATGCGATGCTCATAGACGAACGGACCGGACTGTACGGATATTGTCACTGACAGGCTCAGTAGGGTGTCAGGATGAGTTCGCTCATCGACGTCCCTTTTGGTCGATAGCTGGTGGCCCGTTACGTATTGGCTTATACCTCTGACGTGCTAGTGGTTAAATCCACAACCATTGTATTGACGAGTCTTTAGAGTCCACCACTCATTCTGTTACTCAAGCTTTCGGGCGAAACGCTGTAGAGGCCGTATGGAGATATGGCAGGGTCCGATCAGATACGTGCGGTATTGCACGGATCAGGATCGGACGGTTTTGTACTAGTGGCCGTATAGATATATGGCAGGGTTCGATCAGATACGTGCGGTATTGCACGGATCAGGATCGGACGAACATTACTAGCCGGCTTTGGTTTAAGCCGGATCCTAGTTTAGTACAGTGTAGATTTTGTCTCTTTGCATTTGTATCCGGACGGAATACAGATGCGGATGTGTATGCACAGTATCGGGGTTTTCCTGTAATTTATTACGGGACCAGTTTTCTGGAGTTGCCAGTTTGCATTCCGTTCCGGCCGGTTTTCCTTTGTTCTTTCCCGGCCGGACTTTTCCGATGGAGGGGGTTATTTGCAAGTTTGCAAATAACACTTTGTGGAGGGTTTTATTGCAAAAGGATTTATTATGATAGCTTCATTTCTTTTGCCCCATGCTTTTGCATTAATGGTGATTTGAGAGGGTATGGTTTGCATGTAAGATTGTGATGATTATGTTTATGATATGGTCACCCCTTCCTTTCTACTACTCTCACCTCCCTCTTTGATACAGTTTGTTTCCTCCACCATTTCCATTGAGTTTTTTGGCCGGCCACACATTTAGATGGGAGGAAAAATGAGAGGTCTAAACTTTGTATGAGGGATTAATTCACATCTCATTTTTCATGCTTGCCAAATTCTCAAAAACCCTCTCCCAAGTTCATGATTCTCTTCATCCTTCTTGGCATCCAAAACCCCAAGTGAGACATGCACTCTACACTACAATCTACAGCTCATCTTGGGCACGTCGACTTGCCAGCTTCGTGCCCGAGTTGCCTCGGTATAGAGGTGGGAGCCCGTAAAAGATGCAGACGATGTGGTGCCCTTCCGGCAAGGATGTGACGACCGGAGGATCCGCGGGAGATCGGGACGATGACGAGAAGACCGGAGGACTCGGATCACTCGGTATATCTCTTCCCATCTTTTTGTTAGCTAGAACTAGTTTAATGGTACGATCCGGGTGTTTAGTGCGCGGTGGTGCCGGTTTGCAAAGTTCGCAAAATTAAAGTTTATCACCGTTTCCGCATTTGGCCGTCGGATTGACGGCCGGGGCGCCGCCGTGCACTTACAGGCTTCACTCCGACACGACTTGTACCGCTATTAGGGGACTGACGTTTACCGCCCCTAGGCCCGCCATGCGATGTATCAGATGAACAGACCGGTCTGTTCGGAGAATGTCACATTCAGACTCAGTAGGAGTTCAGATGGGGTTCACCTCGTCAGCCTTCTTGTCGGCTTCTACCTGGGGACCGTTACGCACAGCTAGTGCCGCTTGCGGTCTGTGGTTAAACCTACTGCCAGCGTAGTGTCGAGTCTTTAGAGTCCCACACAGAGGGTATTCTCCTTTGGGCAAAACAGAGTAGAGGTCGCATGGTTTTGCGACAGGGTTTGTTCTCATCCGCGCACTTGTGCACGTTTGGAGTCCGGACGGATTATACTTGTAGGCTCTGGTTTGAGCCAGATACTGGTATATGTTTTGGGGTTGCTTTTATCTCTCAGTATTCTTGTTCCTCGGATCAAGAATGCAGGTGTGTATGCACAGTTGTTTGAGGCGGAGGAAGAGGTCTTTCACTAGGGTTTCGGAACGGGTGCGTATGCACAGTTGACAGTCGTCTTTTTCCAAACCCTAATGGATTTATGAAATATCAATTAATAATAGTAATTAAATGAAATAATGTTATGGTTGATTTTGTTGACTTGTTGACCATGGTTGACTTGTTGACCATGGTTGAATGTTGACCATCATCATTGCTTTGCAAGGATACTCCTTGATTCTAGCTTACATTCATTTAATGAAGTGATGATGGTGGTCATTCCAAATACAACCATCAACTATTTCATTTTGATTTATTATTATTAATTAGATAAATCATTTTCCTTTTGTTATGGTTGCAAGAGGAAAATAGCTCATTCTATCATATTGATTCTCTCTCCTCACTTCATCTTCTTCCTCCTCTTGTTCAAGGAGAGCAAATCTCATGTGTTGAGAATCATCTCCTTGAAGATATAACACCCCAAAGCACACTCTACTCACTCTAAGGTAGAAGGTCTAGCAAGCCGAATACCTTAGTTCTCTCAAGATCGAGAAAGGAGCCCAAGGATGAAGCCCTCAGGTGGATCTATCTTCGGCAAAGAGGAGACGAGGAGGGGAAGCCATTCAAGCTACTACAAAGAGCAAGAAAGAAGAAGAACAACAAGAAGAGAAGGAGTTCAAGTTGAGGTATAACCACTTTGCCGAGTAGTTAACTCTTCTTTGCAAGTATGCTAGTTTAGTTTAGCAAAGATCCGGCTTTTACGGTCCATGTTACAAAGTTTAGAAAAATTTTGTTTTACCGTTTCCGCATCCCCGAAAGTACCGAAAGAGGTAACGTGGACCTAACAGTGGTATTAGAGCCTAACTAAACTTAAACTAGCTTGGTAGCGAAGTGTTTGGAAGTTCGAAACGGAAAAATCACAAAAACCGGAAATCAAAAACCCTAAGTTTCTGTTGAAATTTTTTGTGCTCTAAAAGTAAAACGTTTTACTCCTAAAATCGTCTCAGGGTTTTTTGAGAACACCCAAGAAAAATGATCCCATTAATCCTTCAAACCGCCGCGGATCCGCGGCCTAATCTATTCTCTTAGCCGCGGATCCGCCGCCGTTTGGGCTCTTCATGTGATCGTGTTTTGTGCAGTGTTCTTCTGGTAGGGTTTTGGGATTTTTCAAATATGTTATATGTGCCCAGATTTTCCAGAAAAGAAATTTACTTTTGGGGTCCTATAAATCCGTATTTTTTTCGAACTTCGCTACACTTTGGCTATATTCGTTATATCTGTGATGTTTGTATGTATTGAACGTCGGCTAATCGCTATAAGTCGATTAGTCGGGGTTATACATCTCTGTGATCTGTGTTTGATATTGGAATGTGTATATGAATGTGTTGGACTGTCGCGGGTGAATAGCCGGGGTGGATGTGAGATGAGCTTTTGTTTTTCTTTCATTCATTTGTAATATGTAAATTGATGTAATAATATTATTTGTATGGCCGCACAACCGGGTCGGGGTTGTAGCCGTCATTGTATAATTCTTTTTACTGTTTTTACTCCTAGGATAGACCCATGGAGGGGTGCACAAACTACCGGGTACTTGGCGGGTGGTTTGCCGCACCCGTAGGGGTCTTGGGTGGGGTTTTGGCTATTCACCGCGACCGTGTAATCCGCTTTTCGTTGCAGGCTCGAACGGATTGCGGATTCCTAGTATATCCAATGTATTCATCTGTGATCTGTAATGTCTATCATTGCTTTATATTTAGGCGTTGCTTATGTTTTACAGCCGCGCTAGCCCAGCCCCCGCTCTGTCGTTAGTTAAGTAACCTAACGGGTAATGACGGGACCCCGTGGCGAATGCGAATGACATAAGCGTACGTCATATTTTGGTTGTTTTCTGCAATGGTAGGATTTAAATGATGGGACACATTAAAAGAACTAATGCAAGAAAATAAACCTAAAAGACGTTGTTGGAACAAGTTTTTTTCAAAAAGCTGTTATTATAAGGACGTTCATCTTTTTGTTTTGCATCGAGGTATTCGGTTATGAATGCCCAGCACCTCAATCGACGAGGCAAGGGCCGAGATCCCCTCATCGGGAGTGACCCCTTGGACAAAAGGTTTGCGTCAGGGTAATAACTTCACCATAGTCGATTATTCTTGCTTTGCATCGAGGTATTCATCTTACGAATGCCCAGCACCTCACTCGACGAGGAAAGAGCCGAGATCCCTTCACAGGGAGTGACCTCTTTAGCAAAAAGTTTTCGCCACTATATTTTCAAAAGTGTATCACGTTCCTTCAACGACATCAAGTTCATTACGTTAACGGGTTTTCGCCAAAACCCAGTCGTAGCCCTCCGTCGTTTCGGATTGATATTGCTTAGTATTCGTGCTACGTATTTCGTGCTCAGCCGAGGCGTAGTGTACGGTAGCTATGTAATATTTTTCCGTAGGATACAAAGTGATTGGTTAGGACAGTCGTACGGTCATTTTGGCTCAGTCAAGGACTCGTACGGGTGGGTCTAATGCAGTCAAGATAATGACGGGTTGAACTTGACTAGGATCCTTTGATATGTTGGCTCAGTCAAGGTCACTTGGGTCCTAGGGGCAAAAACCACATCGGGAGTTTCAAAAGAACTGAAACTTGCAGATTTAGCATACCTTCTGGAGTGTGGTGACTAGAGTGGATTCCGTCTAGGTTATCACACAGTGACAGTTGGATCCCGATCCCACTGATGAGTTGGATTACTCTCGGGAGATTATTTCACTTAACGATCAATACTATAAACCTAGTAGGTGTCTAGAAAGGTGTCAGCGGGGCTACGCCCCCAGGGAAAAGAGGTTCTTGAATTAAGGAACTTCGCGAAAGCGTTGGAAAACCTCCCTCGAAGTACCGACATTGGCCTGGCTGAAAGGTTAAGCAAGTATTGTGACGTGAATTAAATCCCGGCTAGTTCTTCTTTTAAAGGTTTTAAGAAGAATTTGAGTAAACAGTGGGAGACATCCTGATTAGATAAATTAATAAACCAATCTAATCTTGCAAGAGCATACGCTGAGTGTTTCTTTTCTCTCTCTCCAGGCAGCAACCTTTTCACGCCCTAATCAAGATAATAAAATGTATCGCTTGACCGATCCGAATTCTTATTCGGGACTGGGGAAAGTTGGTTCAGCTCTAACTTGTGACAACAGTCATGAGTATGAGAATGGGATAGAGTGAAGTATGGATTTCCAGGATACCCAGTTGAAGAAGAAGCATGGTTTTGCATCTACTTCAGGTGTTCTTGTAATTAAGAACTGTTTTACGGTCAGCCCTACCTCCTGGGTACTTGATACCGGATCAGGATCTCATATCTGTAATTTATTACAGGGACTGAGAAAAAGTAGGAAAGTTGCACCGGGTGATATGTCGCTCAGAGTAGCGAACGGAGCACAAGTTAATGCGGCAGCCGTCGGTGAATATCACCTAGTATTGCCAAATGGCAAAACTATGATTTTGAACGATTGCTACTATGTACCCTCCATGGTTTGCAACATCATATCAGTTTCTTTACTCGATAAAGATGGATATAACTTTGTTCTTGACAAGAATATCATGAACATTTACCATCATAAGGTACTGGTTGCAGAGGGTACACTGTGTAATGGTATCTACGTTCTAAATCAGAATACAGTTCTCAATATACAAAACACACGCAAGAGGAAGAATTCAGATACGAATGAATCCTACTTGTGGCATTGTAGACTTGGTCATATCGGAGAGAAAAGACTGAGTAAGTTGCATAAATATGGACTCTTGGATGCGTTCGAGTTTTCATCTTATGAAACTTGTCAGTCTTGTCTCAAAGGGAAGATGACTAAATCTCCGTTCACCGGACATGGAGAAAGAGCAGCAGAGCTCTTGGGACTCGTACATAGTGATGTATGCGGTCCAATGTCTATACATGCAAGGGGAGGGTTCTCGTACTTCATCACATTCACTGACGATCTCTCTAGGTTCGGATATGTGTATCTGATGAAACACAAATCTGAAGCTTTTGAGAAATTCAAGGAATTTAGAAACGAAGTAGAGAACCAGACAGGCAAAAGTATCAAGATCCTCCGGTCTGACAGGGGAGGGGAGTACTTAAGCACGGAATTCCTAGATTACTTAAAAGAGAATGGTATTCTCTCTCAGCTTACTCCTCCTTATACACCACAGCACAACGGTGTATCGGAGAGGAGGAATCGTACCCTTCTGGATATGGTTCGCTCCATGATGAGTAATGCCGAGTTGCCTCTTTCATTTTGGGAACATGCGCTATTGACAGCTGCATATCTATTGAACGATGTTCCGTCTAAATCTGTGCCTAAGACACCGTTCGAGATATGGAATGGTAAGAAGCCGTATCTTAAACGCATTAAGATATGGGGTTGTCCGGTCTATGTAAAAGTACAAAATCCGGACAAACTTAAGGCACGTTCAGTTCTATGTAAATTTGTGGGATATCCTAAGAACTCCGCAGGATATCTGTTCTACCACACCGAGGAACAGAAGGTGTTTGTATCTCGCCACGCCACCTTTTTAGAGTAGCAATTTCTTGCAAAAGAAACAAGTGGGAGTTCGGTAGAACTGGAAGAAATTCAGCGACCATAAAATGAAACTGAAAATTTGACAGAACCTCAGAATTCAATAAACCCAGAAGAACCTCAGCCACTCCGCAGATCTGGTAGGATTTCTCATCCGCCCGAGAGATACTACGGTTTTCTCATTGACGGGGATCGAGAGGATTGCATCTTGGAAGAAGATGACCCTACCAGTTTCAGGCAGGCCATTATCAGTAGGGATTCTGATAAGTGGCAGGAAGCAATGCAATCTGAAATGGAGTCCATGTAAGCCAATAAAGTGTGGACCTTGGATATTGCTCCACCTGGGGTAAAACCCGTTGGATGCAAATGGATCTACAAAAGGAAACTTGGTGTAGATGGGCAGGTGGAAACCTATAAAGCTAGACTCGTTGCAAAAGGTTTTCGTCAAAGACCTGGTTTGGACTATGATGAAACCTTTTCTCCGGTGGCTATGCTCAAATCCATTCGGATCCTACTTGCCATTACTGCCTTCCATGACTATGAAATCTGGCAGATGGATGTTAAAACGGCTTTCCTAAACGGTTGTTTGGAAGAGTGCGTTTACATGGATCAACCAGAAGGTTTCGTAGACAGTGGGAGCAGCGGAAAGGTGTGCAAGTTGCTTAAATCCATTTATGGATTAAAGCAGGCATCGCGGAGCTGGAACATCTATTTTGATGAGGCAATCAAGGAATTTGATTTTATCAAGAACGAAGATGAACCCTGTGTATATAAGAAGATTGTAGGACGAACTGTCGTATTCCTAGTCTTGTACGTGGACGACATTCTTTTGATAGGAAATGATATTCCTATGCTACAATCGGTCAAGCTATTTTTGTCACAAAGGTTCTCCATGAAGGACCTGGGTGATGCCTCGTACATTCTGGGGATCAAGATCTATAGAGATAGATCCAAGAAACTATTGGCACTTTCGCAGTCCAGGTACATAGAGACCGTACTAAAGAGATTTAGTATGGAGGGTTCCAAGCGCGGTAACATACCCGCATTGCACGGAATTACCCTCTCCAAGAAGATGTCTCCTAAGACTGACGAGGAAAGGGTTCGCATGAGCACTATACCCTACGCTTCGGCGGTAGGATCTATAATGCATGCGATGCTATGTACAAGACCAGATGTAGCTTACGCGTTGAGCACGGTAAGCCGGTATCAGTCAGACCCAGGGGAGGACCACTGGACAGCAGTGAAGAACATTCTCAAGTACCTAAGAAGGACTAAGGAGATGTTCCTGGTTTACGGTAATGGAGACCTCAGGGTCGAGTCCTTTACCGATTCAAGCTTCCAGAGTGACAAAGATGACAGCAAGTCTGTCTCGGGTTTTGTGTTTACCCTCAACGGAGGGGCGGTATGTTGGAGGAGTTCCAAGCAGGATACCGTCGCAAACTCGACGATGGAGGCTGAATACATTGCTGCAAGCGATGCCGCAAAAGAGGCGGTCTGGATGAAGAAGTTCATTTGTGAACTTCAGGTGGTTCCGTCCATTGTTGACCCAATACCTTTGTATTGCGATAACAATAGGGCTATAGCTTTAGCGAAGGAACCAAGGTCCCATCAGAAATCCAGGCACATCTTAAGGCGGTATCACCTGATCAGGGAGATCATTGATCGCCAGGAGATCGAGGTGCGGAGAGTGGACACAAAGGACAACACTGCGGACCCATTCATGAAGGCTTTACCCCAGACTCAGTTCGAGCGGCTGATCGAGATGATAGGTCTTCGATACGCCAGTACATGGCCTTAGTGCAAGTGGGAGATTGTTAGTGTATATACCCTAGAGGCCATTACTGTATCATACTAGTATGTATATTACTTGATGGAAGCTTGGGATATTCACAGTTGTACAGACAATCTTGCTCTATATAGTAGTATGCTACTTGGTTTGTCTCTGCTTTAATCTGTACTTGTGTGTTTATTTATTATATCACCTATACGCATTAGTAGAGCCCTTTGGATCTTTGCTTGATTACCGGCGTTGTGATGGCGATCACACTCGTGGGGGCTGGGTAATCTGCAAGCACATCCTTATACACGTCCCTAGTCGTAGGAGTATCGAGATAGGGCATCGATACTCCGGAGTAGACTAGCGTATGCGCTTCTCATCCCAGCACGGGAGACGGTCTGTCCCACAGCCGTCGGTACGTCGTACTTGAAATAGTATGCGGGTGCTCGTTAGGTTACGAGTACACTGGACAGGACTCGTCGGGAACTGATGGTTGGTATTATACCTATCGTCAGTTATCAGTTCCCAGGTGACATGAGTACAGCTTAGTCCGCTGACTTGACACTGTCACTCCGCCTCGAGTGTGTTCCCACTGTTCTTTGATTACTACCCTACCACGGCTCTTCTGAGTCGTGCAAACAGGTAGTAGTTGGGAGCAGTCCCGAAGCACTTGGAGGCAGTGACGGTTAGACAGGATTTGTCTCTCCCGGTATTGGGGGTTGACATCGCGCTGTGTCTAGGAGAGCCATTACACAAGTAGTCCCTGGCCAGGGCAAGCGAGATATACTGGTAGGTTCCAGTGCTATCTCAGGGTGTTCTGGGCTTCACTCCGACACGACATGTACCGCTATTAGGGGACTGACGTTTACCGCCCCCTAGGCCCGCCATGCGATGTATCAGACGAACAGACCGGTCTGTACGGAGAATGTCACATTCAGACTCTGTAGGAGTTCAGATGGGGTTCACCTCGTCAGCCTTCTTGTCGGCTTCTACCTGGGGACCGTTACGCACAGCTAGTGCCACTTGCGGTCTGTGGTTAAACCCACTGCCATCGTAGTGTCGAGTCTTTAGAGTCCCACACAGAGGGTATTCGCCTTTGGGCAAAACAGAGTAGAGGTCGTATGGTTTTGCGACAGGGTTCGTTCTCATCCGTGCACTTGTGCACGTTTGGAGTCCGGACGGATTATACTAGCAGGCTCTGGTTTGAGCTAGATACTGGTATATGTTTTGGGGTTGCTTTTATCTCTCAGTATTCTTGTTCCTCGGATCAAGAATGCTGGTGTGTATGCACAGTTGTTTGAGGCGGAGGAAGAGGTCTTTCACTAGGGTTTCGGAACGGGTGCGTATGCACAGTTGACAGTCGTCTTTTTCCAAACCCTAATGGATTTATGAAATATCAATTAATAATAGTAATTAAATGAAATAATGTTATGGTTGATTTTGTTGACTTGTTGACCATGGTTGACTTGTTGACCATGGTTGAATGTTGACCATCATCATTGCTTTGCAAGGATACTCCTTGATTCTAGCTTACATTCATTTAATGAAGTGATGATGGTGGTCATTCCAAATACAACCATCAACTATTTCATTTTGATTTATTATTATTAATTAGATAAATCATTTTCCTTTTGTTATGGTTGCAAGAGAAAAATAGCTCATTCTATCATATTGATTCTCTCTCCTCACTTCATCTTCTTCCTCCTCTTGTTCAGGGAGAGCAAATCTCATGTGTTGAGAATCATCTCCTTGAAGATATAACACCCCAAAGCACACTCTACTCACTCTAAGGTAGAAGGTCTAGCAAGCCGAATACCTTAGTTCTCTCAAGATCGAGAAAGGAGCCCAAGGATGAAGCCCTCAGGTGGATCTATCTTCGGCAAAGAGGAGACGAGGAGGGGAAGCCATTCAAGCTACTACAAAGAGCAAGAAAGAAGAAGAACAACAAGAAGAGAAGGAGTTCAAGTTGAGGTATAACCACTTTGCCGAGTAGTTAACTCTTCTTTGCAAGTATGCTAGTTTAGTTTAGCAAAGATCCGGCTTTTACGGTCCATGTTACAAAGTTTAGAAAATTTTTGTTTTACCGTTTCCGCATCCCCGAAAGTACCGGGAGAGGTAACGTGGACCTAACAAAACAAATACTAGGATATGACTTAAACCAAATCCCGCTAGTAATAACTGCCCGGACACCAAACGTGCACAAGTGCGCGTATGTGAACGAACCCCGTCGCAAAACCATGTGACCTCTACTCTGTTTTGCCCAAAGGCGAATAAACCCTCTGTGTGGGACTCTAAAAGCTCGACAGTACGCTGGCAGTAGGTTTAACCACAGGCCGCAAGCGGTACTAGCTGTACGTAACGGTCCCCAGGTAGATACCGATACGAAGACTGATGAGGTGAACCCATCCGAACTCCTACTGAACCTGAATGTGACAATCTCCGTACAGTCCAGTCTGTTCGTCTGAGAATATCTCATGGCGGGCCTAGGGGGCGGTAAACGTCAGTCCCCTAATAGAGGTACAAGTCATGTCGGAGTGTAGCCCAGAACACCCTGAGATATCACTGGAAAACCTACCGGTATATCTCGCTTGCCCTAACCAGGGACTTCGTGTAATGGCTCTCCTAGTCACAGTGCGATATCAACCCCCAATACCAGGAGAGACGAATCCTGTCTAACCGTCACTGCCTCCAAGTGCTTCGGGACTGCACCCAACTGCTACCTGTTTGCACGACTCATGTGAGCCGTGGTAGGGTAGCAATCTAAGAACAGTGGGAACACACTCGAGGCGAAGTAACGGTGTCAATTCAGCGGACTAAGCTGTACTCATGTCACCTGGGAACTGATGACTGACGATAGGTATAATACCAACCAACAGTTCCCGACGAGTCCTGTCCAGTGTACTCGTAACCTAACGAGCACCTGCATACTATCTCCAGTACGACGTACTGATGGCTGTGGGACAGACCATCTCCCCTGCTGGGATGAGAAGCGTATGCACCAGTCTACTCTGGAGTATCGATGCCCTGTCTCGATAATCCTACGACTAGGGACCAAAATAAGGATGTGCTTAAAGACTACCCAGCCCCCTCTAGTGTGATCGCCATCACAACGCCGGTAGTCAAGCAAAGATCCTAAGGGCTCCATCAATATGTATTAGCGATATGTTAAAAGAAACATATACACATATTAAGATAGAAACAAACCAAGTAGCATACTACTATATCGAGCAAGACTGTCGTAAACCCGTATATATATCCCAAGCCTCCAAAATGTATTATACAAACTAGTACTATACAATAATGGCCTCTAGGGCATACATATCCAACAATAAGGAGAAGTTACACTTACGGGATCCTCACGACTCGTAAGGAGAATTCCCCTTTGAGACCCTCACGACTCATAGGATTCAAAAGCCTTAAGTTACGGGGATCTGAACCTGTTCTTAAGCCATCACAATCCACAGACCGCCCTATAAGCGGTTCAATATTGACCCTTGTATACAATCCACGGGAACGAATAAACATTTCCTGAACAGTCCCACCAGCGACTAGGGATATGCTCACACGATGAACAAACACTTGTAGGTCTTCTCGACTTTCAAGGAGAAAACACTCTTGCAAGATTCTTACGACTTATAAAAGAACACACACTTAAGAATCCTCACGATTTTTAAGGAGAAAACGCACCTACGAGATCCTCACGACTCGTAGGGAGAAATACCTTTATAAGACCCTTACGGCTCATGAAGTCAAAAGCCTTAGTCGACAGGATCTTAACCCTGTTTGGTAAGCCACCTTTGTTTAAACCGACGAAGGCAAATGATGATGAGCTCCTGTCAATATCCCAGTTGTAGTGATGCTGATGCCTAAATCGGTATCAAATCCCAAGTCCTTTCACGGAAAATGATGATTCGATTGTGACAATATTCCAGTCGCAGCGATGCTGATGTTAAGATTGGCACCAGATTCCAAGTTCCACACCCGCGATAAAAATCAGCGAGCCAAAAGTGCATATAAAATAGCCGAAATGATGGGGCAACTTGCAACAAAATTAGCAAGTAAAAATATATGCATACAAAAATAGCCGAAATGGTTGGGCAACTCGCAATAAAAAATAGTGAGTAAAAAGAAAAAATAGCCGAAATGATTGGGCACCGCGAAAAATAGCCGAAATGATTGGGCAATGGCGACTTTCGCGATACAAAAGCTAAACTGATAGATCATCGCAGAAAGAAAAAAAATTCATATAACATGAAACTTTTACCCTACAGGGGAGATCACATCAATCCCTGTATACAATCTAGGGGCACAAACAAAAAGGGAACCATATCATCCCACCATGCTCCATCAGAAAGAGAGCCAAATCTCGATGGCAACATCTACAACCTAGAGATCAACAATGACATTCCTTCTCGTTCCAACCGGAAGCAGATACGACATCAACAAACGGAGCGATGGCAAAGTCCCCTAGTTCCAAATCTTGAAGGTTCACAGACAGCCTAGAGACTATCTCGGAGCCACGGCAGAGTCCCTAGGTCCAAGTCTCGACGGCCACATCTACAGCCAGGAGATCCACAACAGCATTCCTCCTCATTCTAGCAAGATTCGGACGCGACAATCAATCTCGGAGCCATGGCAGAGTCTTTAGTTTCAAGTCTCGACGGCCACTTCTACAGCCTGGAGACCCATAATAGCGTTCCTCCTCATTCCAGCAGGAACAGACACGATAATTAATCTCCGAGCCACGGCAGAGTCTCTAGTTCAAAGTCTCAACGGCCACATCTATAGCCTGGAGACCCATAACAGCGTTCCTCCTCTTTCCAGTAGGATTCAGACATGACAATCAATCTCGGAGCCACAGCAGAGTCCCTAGTTCCATGTCTCGACGGCCACATCTACAGCCTGGAGACCCATAACAGCGTTCCTCCTCATTCCAGCAGGATTCAGATGCGACAATCAACCTCGGAGCCACGACAAAAGTCCTTAGTTCCAAATCTCGACGGTTCACAGACAACCTAGAGACCACTTCGACATTCGTCTCAATACAGTAGACGCAACGTCAGCAAAGTGGAGCCATGGCAAAGTCCCTAGTTCCAGGACTCGACGGTGCATAGACAACCGAGAGTCAATCCTGACCCCGTATGGCTAAAGTCAATCCTGACCCCGTATGGCTAAAGTCAATCCTGACCCCGTATGGATAAAGTCAATCCTGACCCCGTATGGCTAAGTCAATCCTGACACCGTATGGCCAAAGTCAATCCTGACCCCGTATGGCTAAAGTCAATCCTGACCCCATATGGCTAAAGTCAATCCTGACCCCATATGGCCAAAGTCAATCCTGACCCCATATCTGTAAGTCTACGGTAGCGCCCCGGCCGTCTTTCAGACGCCAAAATGCGGAACAAAAAACTTTTATACAACTGATGCTATCGTATACTATATCCCAGGATCTGCCATTAACGCTAAACTAACATACTGTAAAGTGAGTAGAAATGTTATACCGAACGATCCGGGTCCTTCGGTCTTCATCCATCATCACACGCTTTGTTGCAGCTGATCCGAACTCGCTTGATCTCCGGTCTCGTCGTCCAGGTGGCACCATGTTGACAGATCTTTAAACGGGCTCCTGCCTCTGAACCGAGGCAACTCGATCATCAAGTTTGCTAAAAGAGATGACCAAGATTGATGTAGAGAATGAGTAGAACACTTTGTCTCGTTACGTCCAAAACTATGGACGAACGGTTAATGAAGTTGCCTTTTGGATCGATCGAAATGAGAAATGAGCAATCTAATTTTCATGAAGCCAAAACCATAATGTTTTTAATCAAAATGAATCTCTCATCTTTGCAAGAGGGGGTTGGCCATAATATATGAAGAGGAGGGTGAGTGTAGAAGAACAAAGGAAGGTGACCATAAACCAAAGCTTATCATGACATTAAAACAAAGCATGAGTCATATAATACCTTGCACAAAACATTAAATGAAACAATTAATGCTTAATGAGTCATGAAAACCTAGTCACCAAATAATTAATGCCATGATAAGTCACTAATCCTAGTCACCATTTCTACAATCATCTAGAACCATGACTCACCCAATGATGAAAAGATAAATCCGTCTTTAACCGAATGTTAAAGACGGGCGATAGAAAACAGGAAACTGGCAACTTCCAAATATAATCCCAAAATGAATTTCAGGATAACCCCGTAACAGTATAAACATACCCGCATTTGTATTACGACCGAATACAAATGCAACTGAGACAAAGATATTACATCTACACAGTATAATACTTGGATCCGGCTTAAACGAAAGCCCACCAGTATTATCTGCCCAAAAAATGACACGTGCGTAAACGCACGTGCATTTTCCGAACCCTGCCATAAAACCATACGGCCTCTACAACGTTTCGCCCGAACTTGGGAAACTTTCTGTGGGGGACTCTAATGACTCATCAATACACTGGCACTGGGTATAACCATTAGCACGTCAGAGGTACAAGCTGTACGTAACGGTTGCCTATGTATTGATTGGAAGGGATGCTGATGAGCGAACTCATCCTGAACCCCTACTGAGCCTGACAGTGACAATATCCGTACAGTCCAGTCCATTCGTCTATGAGTATCGCATATAGGGCCTAGGGGGCCGGTAAACGTCAGACCCCCAATAGCGGTATAAGTAGTGTCAGAGAGTAGCCCAGAACACCCTGAGATACTAATGGAATACCTTCCAGTAAATCTCGATTACCCTGGCCAGGGATTTCGTGTAATGGCTCTCCTAAACACAGCGCGATCTTACCCCCAATACCGGGAGAGACGAATCCCCGACGATCTGCTCACTGCCTTCATGTGGCTCGGGACTGTACCCAAAAAATACCTGTTTGCACGACTCCTTTGACCCGTGGTAGGGTATAAATCAAAGCACAGTGGGAACTCACTTGAGACAAATGATGACCTCAGGTCGATGAACTAACCTGTACACATGTCACCAGGGAACTGCTATCTGACGCTAGGTATAATACCAACCAGCAAGCTCCCGACGAGTCCTGTCCGGTGTACTCATAACCCAATGAGCACCTGTATACATCTTAGGTGAACCAACTGACACCAATGGCTTGTGAGACCGGCCACCGCCCCTCGTCGGGGTCTCGACTGTATACACTAGTCTACTTTGGAGTACCTGCGATCCAATAATTGACTTGAGGGCATTATAGCTAACAATCTCCCACTTGCACTCAAGGCTAATTATTGCGATGCCGCATACTCACAGCCCGTGTGATACCGAACATCCAATCTCTACTAATCAGTTTCATAAAGCTCATTTGTAAAACTATTGTGTTCGAGAAATAGCCTCAGTGAGTGGATCCGCCCTGATGTTTCTTTCTATATCTCTCTTAATTTCAAGTTTGCGGAGAAAACCATCTCCCGAATCGAGTAATACCTGTCTTAGATTATGTCTGGATATCTGATAGGACCTAGTTCATAAATGAACTTCAAATCCAAACTTCTTAGACTGTATTGATAACTGAACCTAATCAGTATCCAGCACCATGCCTCCTAAAGTATCCTCTTGGACCACCTGTCCATAATACTGTCCCTCGTCAGAGGGAAAACTATAACTCTGACAATCACTCTGTTATCCATGTCACCTTTGAAGCCTGGAATGATAACTGTCTCCCGAAGGAGGCTGCCGTCATCAAATCCATAGAACATGCACTTATGTTCTAAAACTGCTTCCTTATGTTTTTTCAGGATTGGATTAATATAAACTTATCGCATCTAGTGCAAAAACAATATCTGGTGTGGTACTTGACAACTCACGATTGACTCAATTGCCTAAGCAAGTGATCTGCCAATCATGCACGTCCCTCTCCCCTTTAGTCTGTAAGACACCTTTAGAGAGGGTGACTCCATCACCTGCAGGTTCACCACCATGCCAGGAGTCTTCTATTCTAAAATACTATTAGAATATTGTCAAAGTACCCACATTGGGAAACTACCCAAATCTAGATCTAAAACCATAGATCTAATAACCAGAATGTCAGATATTATATCCATATCCTTTGTGGAGAAACAACTGTGTGACGACCACAGTGCAACCGATCATAGTATTGGAATTTTACTTCCTACTCTGTGTATGTTATCCAAATACCAGGACATCACACCCTACTACCTTCTTAACATATCCATCCCTTATTCTGATGAAGTCAAAGCCATGACTTTTACATCAAAATTAGATGATCTATTTCCGCTATATCTGCTCAAGCCTATAAATAGACATAAGCTACTTGCTCACTATGCTTCCGCTGCTCCCACTGACTACGACAACCCTCTGGCAGAATAATATATACGTACACTTCTAAAGCTGGTTTAGAACGACGCTATACTTAACTTCCTGCCGGGTCTCATAGCCTGGAACAACAGTAGTGTCAAGTCCGGGTAAACAAGAACCTCCTTGTCACCGTCCTTGAGGCTACCGGAGTACCTCTCGGGTGTCTGAGGTTACCCACCATATCTGCGGAGTGGCTATTGGAATGTTAAATCTGATTGAATATATAGGTCCTATTAAAATTTCCGTAATCGTTTGCGGTTCTGGAATCACTTCCAGTTCTACCATACTTCTACTGGTGTTTTCTGAAAAAATCCATTTTACTAAAACTATGGCGAGTCAAGAACAATATCACTATTGATCTTCCAGATGGTAGAAAATCAACCCTCGTCAACGCCAGGATCAACCCACAAACTGCCATTACAGAAACGTGCCTTGAGTTATCCAGTGTCTGGTTTTAAGCATAAGCTGGACAACTCCCCTTACCTTAACATCGTTAAGATATGAAGCATTCTATATCTAATATAGAAACTTTGGCACTTATTTAATTGGAACCAGATTCAAATCATGCAACTATTTCCAGTGCATATCAACTTAATGGAGAGAGGCTAATCAGCATTACTCAACTTAGGAATCCATCCAATTATGAGTAACCTGAAAAAGAAACAAGTTTCTCAAAACCATTACTTGAATACCAATCACAAGAATCTACATCTTCGATCTTTTTGAAGAATCCCGATATTTGCGACACCTGGTTCTCTACCTTATTCTTATACCCACAACTTCTCAAATTTTAGACCTTGTATTTCTACGAAACACTTGTCTAAAATTAGAGAAGTCATAAGTAAACAGAACATAGTACGAGGACCATCCCCTTTGTCCTGATGGACACTGGAAAACATACAATACTTAGTATACGTCCGCTGAGTTTGAATAACTCAAAACCTGTGCGTCGTAGGTTGAAAACTGTACCCAGGCGATTTCCTCAAATATCACCAATTACAAAGAATTCCGATATAATGAGTATGGTCACCTAATTTCCAATAGCTTACTCTCACTCATCATCTGTAAAACCATACAGATGTGAGAAGCATACCTGGTAAATACATACCTTGGAGCAAGGGTTTAATTGGGAAATCAGTTTACAATTAACAATGCACAGTGTAAATGAAACATGAATATGTGTCGAAAGGGTATCCGGGTATTCATAGTAATGCCTTTTCCATTATTCAGATTCATGACTGTAACCGTATATTTCCCTGCCATCTCTCCAATTCCCTTTATTTGTCTTTAGTCGTTACCTTCTGTACACCATCGTTAGGCTAAAATGGTTTGCTTCCTTCCCTGCCGTTCGGCACCAGCCTATGGTTTGGAATAAGAATATCCAGTAAGCATAATAGGTGTACCCTCCTAAACCTAGGAGTACTCGCAACTTGAGAGAAGGCGATGATAAAAGACAACTGAATAATACCTTATTCTATTTCTCCGGAACCTGGATCCATCCTCGAAGAAGTCCCTTCGAGTTCGTATATAACCATACGATGGATCTATCCAATGGAAGTGGATGTTCGTAGTAATACGGGGTGTTCTGAGAAATACAAAGAGTAAAAGAAGGAGCGGCAATGACTTATACAACTTTAGACAATCCAAAAGCCAGTATTTTAAGAAGGTTCGGTCAACTTGGTCACTAAGTTATAGTCTAGGGTCGGTCAAAGGTCGCTGCCAAAGAGAGAGAGAAAAGAAACACTCTGCGTGCACTCTAACCTAGATCAGAATGGTTATCACTTTATCTAATCAGGAAACCTCCCACTGTTTTCTCAAATTCTCCTCCAAACCTGAAATAAGAATTAGTCGGAATCACCCGAGGAGTAAACTAACTCATCAGTGGGAATCGGGATCCAACTCTCATCGCATGATAACGTGACGGTATCCACTCACGTTATCACACTCCAGAAGGTATGCTCAAGTCTCGCAAGTTTCCTGTATGTTTGAAATTCCCGATAGAATTTTTATCCCATACTCTTATGACCTTGACGTAGGCCAACAAATCATAAGCCACATGTCAAGTTCTACCCGTCGTCGTCCTGATTAATTTAGGCCATCGTGCATGCCCTTGACGTAGGCCAACAAAGCTGTACGTCTGTCATAAACTAATGCATCTATCTATGCAACAAATGAATACCCAGCAGCTACCAAACCTTATGCCTTGACGTAGGCCAACAAACACAGCTTGAATACTACTGACCATCCAAAAGAAATGACGGAGGATTACAACTGGTTTTTGGCGAAAAACCTTTAATGTAATGAACTTGATCTCGTTGAAGGAACCTGATAGCTTTTTATAAAAAATATAGTGGCGAAAAACCTTTTGCTAAAGAGGTTACTCCCGGTGAAGGGATCTCGGCTTTTTCCTCGTGGAATGAGGTGCAGGATATTCTAACTGAATACCGCGATGCAAAGCAACTTGTAATCGACTATATTGAAGTTATTACCCTGACATAAACTTCTGCCTAAGGGGTCACTACCGGTGAAGGGATCTCGGCCCATGCCTCGTCGAATGAGGTGCTGGATATTCATAACCGAATACCTCTATGCATAAAAAAAGGAAACGTCTTTGTAATAACACTTTTTAAAATTGGTTCCAACAACATCAAATATAGGTTTGTTTTATCCTTGCATTGATAAGAATCAACGCCGTCCCATCAAATGATCACACCAGAAAAGAACGAAAATAAAATGTACGTATATGCCATCCGCATTCGTCACTGGGTCCCGTCATTACTCGTTAGGTTACTTAACTAACGACAGAGCGGGGACTGGGCTAGCGCGGGTGCAAAACATATACAACATCTACTAGTATATATAAATATATAATAATCGCTCCAGGCATGATAATATGCAACAGTACAGAAAAGTAATAAGAATCATAGAACAATACAGATAATCTGGGATCCCCGGATTTCTCAGAGCCGCTACTGAAACCCGACGTTCCCCTGGTCGTGTGGATAGCCTGTGCAATGAAACCTAGACCCCTACGGGTGCGGCAAGTTACCCGCCAAAACCTGAAGCGAGGCAGCCCCCTACAGCAAAGTGAATGGACCACCCAGCACTTCACGGAATCCGGTAGCTTGAGCACCCCTCCTTGGGTCAACCTATACCCCTTACGAGTGCGGCGAATAGCCCGCCAATTCTAGAGTGAGGCCCCTCTGCCTCTCAAAGCCATAAGATACGGACCCGTTGTAGGGTTCCTAGGCACTCTAGTGAAGTCTCACAAGTGATCAAATATGCACAAATCAAATTTTACGGGTGCCTACAAACCCGACTACGGATCGTTCGCTAGATATTTAGGCGAAACAAGCAAACTAGTTAACATTTTAACTAAGGGAACGGGAATACAACCTTTGTAGATCCGGTCCACCACCTCCACGGCTCCGCAATGAAGTCCCCTCGCTGTCCAAATCATGTCTTGGGCTCTAGCATCGGCATCATCGAAGAATGGGCGGGCTTGATCGTCGGTTCGATGCCGAAGATGATCTACGTCGAGGCATCGCTAGAACAAGCTCCAACTTCACCAAGTCGGAAAAACTTGTGAAGGAAACACCCTATACTACTTGGCAAGAGGTAGAGGATGAAGAAATAGGAAGTGGGTAAACTTTAGTTTTGGATTTCTCACTATATTTCATGACTTGCCATTGGAGTAGCAAGCTTTCTTCAATGTTGAAGAAGATGAAGAAAAAAGAAGATGATATGATAGGTTCAATTGAAATAGAAAATAAAATACAATACTTATCATATCTTTGACCATGGTTTAGTGTAGAGACTTAACTTAGGTTAGATGAGTGGTTAGGGTTAGGCATGAGACAAGAATGGTGACTAAAACAATGCTACATGAATCTTCAACTAAAAACAAAAATAGCCACCATTCATTTCTCATTTTCTTTTTCTTTTGAAATAAATAAAATAAAAAGATAAATGAAAAAGATGAAACCCTAATCACTAACTAACCATGGTTTAATACTTTACACAAAACCAAACAAGAATGTATCATCAAACATGATACAATCATGTGCACAAAGAAATATATCACATATACAACTTGCACAATTCAAGTGAGAAAATCCTTTTAAAGTGAACCAATACTAGTTAATGCAAAGTAATATATCAAATATATAATTATACATTAAATCATTAAATCAACACTTGATTCAATGATCCGGTCATGTCGCATATAACCGGCCAGTATCCTATGTATCGGCTTATCGAATCAATCCTTGATTCGATAACTAGGTTATATCGCATATAACCAATCGATACATAGATCGCGAGAATGGAATACGGTATCACATACACGCATTATTCTCGGTCCCGCACATATCTCATATGCGCTCCTATTTCGTTTCGCTTGAGCCAGGAAACCTCTGTGTAGGACTCTAAAGACTCGTCAATACGCCGGCAGCAGATGATGATCATATCAAACACCCACAAGCCGCAAGCGGTCTGCCAAACGTAACGGCCACCCGGGTATTGAGCGATCAGAAGATCGACGAGCAAGCCCGCTCACACTCCTGCGAATCCGACCAGCAACACTACCGTATAGTCCGGTCTGTTCGTCTGATATGTCGCATATCTCGCCTAGGCGTGGTAAACGTCAGACCCCAATAGCTCGATAAGTCATGCCGACGTAGGGTCCATAACATTCGTGAAACTACTGATAACTCTTACCAGTATATCACTGCAACCCTGGCCAGGGATTTCCTGTTATGGCCAGTCGAGCACAGCACAACATCAACCCCCAATACCGGGAGAGACGAATCCCCTCCTATCGCTCATTACCTCCATGTGAATCGGGACTGTACCTAAAAACCACCTGTTTGCACGACTCAGTAGAGCCGTGGTAGGGTGGAAATCAAAGCACAGTGGGAGACACACAAGACTCTATGACGATCTCGGGTCAACAGACTAAGCTGTACCAGTGTCACCAGAGAACTGCCATCTGACGTGAGGTATAATACCATCTGGGAGTTCTCGGCGAGTCCGTTCAGTGTACCCAGTCTCCACTGAGCACCCGCATACCATCTTCGATGTCAAACACCAATGGATATGGGATCATCCATCGCCCATCGCATGGGTCGAGAAGATATGCGCTAGTCTACTCTGGAATATCGATGCCCCGTCTCGATATTCCCTCGACTAGGAACAATGAAGGATGTACTCATCGACTACCCAGGTCCCACTAGTATGATCTGCATCATAGTCCTGGAAGTCGAGTACACATCCTAAGGGCTTTATCAACATGTAATCAGAGAGACAGAAAGTATACATGTTAAGATAAAGAGCAACCAGATAGCGTACTATCATGTCGAGCAAGAAAGTCCTTCCTATATATGTCCCAGCATCCACTACAATATACATCCAATGTACAGTAATGGCCTTTAGGGCATACATATAACTAACAATCTCCCACTTGCACTAGGGCCATCTGTAGCAGTGGTTGCAGTATCACATACTCAACCATCCCCTAAAAGTCTCTCTTTGGGAAAAAGGCCTTCGTGAGTGGATTCGCCGTGTTGTCCTCTGAGTCTTCTCTCCTAACCTCGATCACCCTGGAGATCAACTATCTCCATGATCAGGTGATGCTGCCTCAGAATTTGTCTGGGTCACTGATGGGACCAGGGTTCCAGGGTCGAAGCCACGCTTCCATTGTCATACAATGGCAGGAACCAAGTTCATCTTATGAACCAGTATACACCCAAACTGCCTCTTTGGTAGTATCTTCAATAGCGATGTTACCAGCCTTTATCATCTAGTTTGCCACGGTATCTAGCTTGGAACTCTTCCAACATACCGTCCCTTTACTGAGGGTAAACACAATGCCTGTGACTGACATTCAGTCGTCTTTATCACCCTGGAACTCTTCCAGTGATTCTCCCTAGGATCGATTGATACCATCTCACTACACCTAGTGAGAATCCTAGCATCCAATTACATCTATATCCTATTTGGAGAATCCTTGTGATAATAGGAGATTGACCGATCGTAGTATAGGAAACTCTTTTCCTATCAAGAGTATGTTATCCACGTACTCTACGAGGATCGTCACCATACTCCCTACTACCATTTTGTATATACAAGGTTCGTCTACAATTTTTGATGAAGTCAAACACTTTGACTATCACATCAAAACAGACGTTCCAACTCCGCGATGCCTGCTTCATTATGTAACGCAACTTGCACACGTTTCCGCTGCTCCCACTGTTTACGAAGACCTCTGGCTGTGTTCTTATAGACGTTCTCTTCTAAATCAGTATTTAGAAAAGCAGTCATGGCACCCAACTTTCAGATATCGTAGTCATGGTATGTAGCCGTGGTAAGTAGGATCTGGATGGACTTAAGCATAGTCCCTGGAAAAGGTTTCATCATTATCCGTGCCTGGTTGATGACGAAAACCTTTAACAAGTCTAGCTTTGAAAGTCTCAACTTGTCCATCTACACCAAGTAATCTTCTCAAGATATACTTGCTCCTGATGGGGATTTAACCCTTCAGATATCGCAACCAAAGTCCATACTTTGCTGGTGTACATGGATTCCATCTCAGATCGCTAAGCATCCAGCCATTCTTACAGAGTCCCTACTCTCGATGGCCTGCTCGAATCTAGTTGGGTCATCATCTCATGATGCAATCCTTGCTCCCACTGTCATCGAGAAACCGAGGTATCTCTCAGGCGGATGAGGAACCCTACTAGATCGGCGGAGAGGCTGAGGTTCGTCGGGAACTATAGAATCTTATGGTTCTGTCAAATCATCAACTGCAGTTTTGTATAGCTGGAACCTTTCCAGTTCTACAGAACTGATCCTGCCTCGATCTTGTCCGGATTTTGCTTTAAACATAGGCCGGACAACCCCAAATCTTAACTCGCTTAAGAGATGGGTTCTTCCCATACCATATCTTATATGGAGTGATAGGCAGTGATTTGATTCAAACCTAATTCAATAGGTATGCAGCTTCTCAAGCGCATAACTCCCAAAAAGGAAATAGGTAACTCAGTAGTACTCATCATAGAGCACACCTTATCATATAGGGTGTGATTGCTCCGCCCCGATATACCATCGTGCTATGGTTTATCCGGAGGAGTAATGCTGAGAGAGAATCCCATTTTCTTTTAGAATAGTCCAGGAATGCTATGCACAAGTACTCTCCTCCCTGATCTCATCATAGGACATAATACTTATACCCGTATTTTGGTTCTCTACTTCCTACTTATATTCTGTGAATACCTCAAAAGGTTCGGACTTATATTTCAACAGGAATATATGACTGAATCATGAGAGATCATCAGAGAATATAATGAAGTATAAAGAACCAGTCCTGGCATGTGTAGACAGGAGACCTTACATACATCATCATGCATCAGTCCCAAGAGTTCATTAACTCTTTCTCTGTTTCCAATAAACAGAGCTATGGTCATATTATCTTTGTGACATGACTGGCAAGTTTCACAAGATGTAAATTCAAACTGATTTAAATATACATCTAAATGTAACTTCAGCCAGTCGGGTCGCATTGATATGACCTAGTCTACAATGCCTCAAGAAGAATTCGTTCATTTCTGAACTCTTCTTCTTGTGTGTGTTCAGTATACTAGGAACTGTAGTTTGATTTAGAACGTTAATGCTTTTAGATAACGTGCCTGAACCGATCAACTTTTGATATAGGAAATGTTCAAAACATTATCCATTAATACAAAATTATATCCTTTCTTTACTAATAAAGAGATTGATATGATTTTGTATATCAGGTTCGGTATCTAATAGCATTTGTTCAGAATCAATGTATTCGTAATACAGGGTGACAGTGACCAACAGACTTGGCTGCAACACTTGCCCCGTTTTCTGTCTCATGAAACTTATCACCCGTTCTCATTTTTTCTACCTTTTTGTAGCCCTATGTAACAACTTACATATCTGGGATCCTGATCCGGTATCATATACCCAGGATGCAGAGGATACTGAGAAACAGTTCTTTGTAATGAATACACCTGAAGGAGATGCATCATATGCACTTTCTTCGTTTGGGCGGCATAGGAATTCTGGTATTCCCCTATTTCCTGCTCTGTCTTATAACAATTATAAGTTGGAGCGGGACAAACGTTCCCCAGCTCAGTATAACAAGCGGGTTCGGTCAATACATCCGTATTATTATCTTGATTAAGGCGTGATATGGTCGCTACCAGGAGAGAGAGAAGAAAACACTCTGCGTGCGCTCTTGCCAGATCAGACTGGTTATATAATTTATCTAATCAGGATGGCTCCCACTGTTTTTATCAAATCTTCCTTCAAACCTTAAAAGGAAAGACTAGCCGGGATTAATTACACTCTACAAGTTCGCCAATCTTTCAGCCAGGCCAGTGTCCGTACTTTGAGGGAGGTTCCCCGTGCTTTCGCACGGACCTAATTACTGTAAATCTCGTTTTCCCAGAGGCGTAACCCCGTTGACACCTTTCTAGACACCTACTTGACCGGCTAATTGCAAAGTGCAAAACTCTCCCAGGAGTAACAATTACTCGCAGTGGGTATCGGGATCCAACTATCATATAGAAGGTATGCAATCTCATTGCAAGTTTCAACACTTGAAACTCCCGATAATGGTTTTTACCCCTAGCACCTATGACCTTGGCTAAGGTCAACAAATCATAGGTACTAGTCAAGTTCTACCCGTCATTTCGTGATTAATTAGACCCACCCACATGACCCTTGGCTAAGGTCAACAAAGTCACATGACTGTCCTAACTAATCGCATCATATGCGGTGTAGGAAGACATCACTTAGCTACCGCACACTATGCCTCGGCTATGGTCGACAAACGTAGCACGAATACTAAGTACTCTACTTCCTAAAATGACGGAGGGTTGCGGCTGGTTTTTGTGAAAACCTTTAACGCTTTGAACTTGATCTCGTTGCGGAATCAAATGGTTTTTTTAATTGGAATGTTTTTGAGGCTTTTCTAGTTTTGCTAAAGGGGTCACTCCCGGTGAAGGGATCGTCGGCCCTTTCCTCGTCGAATGAGGTGCGGGATATATCATATATATCACTGTGCAAAGCAGAAACTATAGAAGCGATCAAAGACAAACCGAGTGTGTAGCATCTGCCAGTTATTGCTAAAGGAGTCACTCCCGGTGAAGGGATCTCGGTCCTTTCCTCATCGAATAAGGTGCAGGATGTTCTATAATGAACACCGCGATGCAAAGCAAGAACTGTAGCTACCTGTTTTTATTTTGAAATTCGATTCCATAACATCAATTAGGTTTATTTTCTTTCATTAATCTCATTAATGAATATCCCATCATTTAAATCCACCTAACCATCACAGATAAATATAACGTACGCTTATGCCATCCGCATTCGCCTCGATGTCCCGTCTGCACCGTTAGGTTAGGTAACTAACGCCAGAGCGAGGCAGGGCTAGCGCGAGTGTAAAACATAAGCAACGTCTATATAATATATCATATATACTATATATAATATCTGTCACAGAACATCACATGATCACAGATAAAACACAGCAGAAGAAACATATGAAATATTGGATATACTAGGACGTCCGTGTTTTCAATACGAGCCAGTATAAAACACGGATTCCACGGTCGTGATGAATAGCCAATCTCACACCCCTAGACCCCTACGAGAGCGGCAAGCAACCCTACCAATTCTAGAGTTAGGAGACCCGGACTCGACTCCTCGAGTTGGTCTCCCACTAGACTCCAGAACCCGGTTACTTGTGCCCTCCTCCTTGGGTCTTTCCTAGTGCGGAAAAGTAAATAATATACAACGGGTGACAACTTCCGCAACCTGGAAGCGCCCCAATAAAAGAATATTACATACAAGTTTTTACATGAATGAAAATGAAAAACACTCATCTCACATAAAAACCCCCGGCTATTCAAACACGACGATCCAATATAACATATCCAGCAACACATAACATCAGATGTCATCAACGTAAGTAAATATGCGCATCCCAATTGTCGTTGACATATAGCAACGAAACCGGCGATATCACATATTACACTTACGGTCACAGAAAAGAAAATGTAAAACTACAACAGTTGGAATCCGCAACCTCCTCAGACATCGCATGCCTGACCAAATGAATTACTCAGACATCGCATGCCTAACAATTATAAACCCCGCATTTTAGTCTCATTATCGAAAACTCTTTTCAATATCAAGTCGGGCAATTCAACAGGATTCCCGACATTCTGATCGAATGCTCGTCGCAAACTTCAGTAGACGGCCGCACCCCTGACGCCGTCGACAAAGTGCACCAAGGCGGAACACCGCTACCGCGAGCACCCGAACGGATGCTTTCGGCGACGGGGTTCTCCTACAGTCACTTGGTCGGGGCGATGGAGTGAGGCTGTCTATTAAGTTTACCCGGCGAGTATCCGCGTACACTACGTGATTGCAACGGTCTTTTGATCACATCAAAATTCCGTGGCAACCGATCAAGTGAGACTAAACTGCTATGTTTATAATATTCATTCCGTTATCTCATAACTATTTGTCAATTCCAATTATTGTATCACATTCCGGATAAATAGAAAATGCTAAACTTTTCGATCGAACAATCGAACACCCAAGTTTTCCCGATACAGATCAACACATGAAACAAGTCTAAAAACATTCAGTTCGTGCTTCAGTACCAACGGTCCAGCCGTAGAAGGGTCAAGCCAACGCCTCACATGTGGCACGCCGTACTGCCCCAAACCCGAAGGTTCAAAGGGTAGTTCAAGACGGTCACATAATCGAGTTAAGGTTTGTTGTCTTCTAGAGGGACCATCGTGTTACTTGCACTACTTAGAACGTGATTAAACTACAGAAATATCCAACACTTGGAAATTTCCCGACAGGGGAAAAATTGGGTATTTATATCCGGTCAAACTTTTTAACATATTCAAAAATTATCCGGAACGACACATAGACAAAGTTTGACAATCCGATCGAATGTATGAACTCACAATACAACCCAAAATACTCAACTCTTGATTTCAGATTAAAAATTCCCAGGAAAACCAGCACTGAAAAATAGGAGTTACTGTGCAAAATTCAATGGCAGATAAGACAAAAGTGCAGCGGAAGGGCCGCATTAGCACGCTAATGCCGCGGTTCCGCCGCACTTTAGAAAGATCATTAGGTAATTTTTGCATCGTAATTCTTAGATTTACCTGCTTGTTTTTCTGCATATTTTTAATTTGCAAAAATCCACATTTTACAAAAATGTCCAGAGAGCATTTTAAAGTCGGGGTTTCGGGTCGATCGGACTTCTAACTCCGTCTACGCATCGCCTAAGGCTCTAGCTAGTCTCTGATACCACTGTAGGGTTCCTAGGCACTCTAGTGAAGTCTCACAAGTGATCAAATATGCACAAATCAAATTTTACGGGTGCCTACAAACCCGACTACGGATCGTTTGCTAGATATTTAAGCGAAACAAGCAAACTAGTTAACATTTTAACTAAGGGAACGGGTATACAACCTTTGTAGATCCGGTCCACCACCTCCACGGCTCCGCAATGAAGTCCCCTCGCTGTCCAAATCATTTCTTGGGCTCTAGCATCGGCATCATCGAAGAATGGGCGGGCTTGATCGTCGGTTCGATGCCGAAGATGATCTACGTCGAGGCATCGCTAGAACAAGCTCCAACTTCACCAAGTCGGAAAAACTTGTGAAGGAAACACCCTATACTACTTGGTAAGAGGTAGAGGATGAAGAAATAGGAAGTGGGTAAACTTTAGTTTTGGATTTCTCACTATATTTCATGACTTGCCATTGGAGTAGCAAGCTTTCTTCAATGTTGAAGAAGATGAAGGAAAAAGAAGATGATATGATAAGTTCAATTGAAATAGAAAATAAAATACAATACTTATCATATCTTTGACCATGGTTTAGTGTAGAGACTTAACTTAGGTTAGATGAGTGGTTAGGGTTAGGCATGAGACAAGAATGGTGACTAAAACAATGCTACATGAATCTTCAACTAAAAACAAAAATAGCCACCATTCATTTCTCATTTTCTTTTTCTTTTGAAATAAATAAAATAAAAAGATAAATGAAAAAGATGAAACCCTAATCACTAACTAACCATGGTTTAATACTTTACACAAAACCAAACAAGAATGTATCATCAAACATGATACAATCATGTGCACAAAGAAATATATCACATATACAACTTGCACAATTCAAGTGAGAAAATCCTTTTAAAGTGAACCAATACTAGTTAATGCAAAGTAATATATCAAATATATAATTATACATTAAATCATTAAATCAACACTTGATTCAATGATCCGGTCATGTCGCATATAACCGGCCAGTATCCTATGTATCGGCTTATCGAATCAATCCTTGATTCGATAACTAGGTTATATCGCATATAACCAATCGATACATAGATCGCGAGAATGGAATACGGTATCACATACACGCATTATTCTCGGTCCCGCACATATCTCATATGCGCTCCTATTTCGTTTCGCTTGAGCCAGGAAACCTCTGTGTAGGACTCTAAAGACTCGTCAATACGCCGGCAGCAGATGATGATCATATCAAACACCCACAAGCCGCAAGCGGTCTGCCAAACGTAACGGCCACCCGGGTATTGAGCGATCAGAAGATCGACGAGCAAGCCCGCTCACACTCCTGCGAATCCGACCAGCAACACTACCGTATAGTCCGGTCTGTTCGTCTGATATGTCGCATATCTCGCCTAGGCATGGTAAACGTCAGACCCCAATAGCTCGATAAGTCATGCCGACGTAGGGTCCATAACATTCGTGAAACTACTGATAACTCATACCAGTATATCACTGCAACCCTGGCCAGGGATTTCCTGTTATGGCCAGTCGAGCACAGCACAACATCAACCCCCAATACCGGGAGAGACGAATCCCCTCCTATCGCTCATTGCCTCCATGTGAATCGGGACTGTACCCAAAAACCACCTGTTTGCACGACTCAGTAGAGCCGTGGTAGGGTGGAAATCAAAGCACAGTGGGAGACACACAAGACTCTATGACGATCTCGGGTCAACAGACTAAGCTGTACCAGTGTCACCAGAGAACTGCCATCTGACGTGAGGTATAATACCATCTGGGAGTTCTCGGCGAGTCCGTTCAGTGTACCCAGTCTCCACTGGGCACCCGCATACCATCTTCGATGTCAAACACCAATGGATATGGGATCATCCATCGCCCATCGCATGGGTCGAGAAGATATGCGCTAGTCTAC
Organism: Agapanthus africanus; assembly: GCA_030015575.1. Taxonomy (NCBI): domain Eukaryota; kingdom Viridiplantae; phylum Streptophyta; class Magnoliopsida; order Asparagales; family Amaryllidaceae; genus Agapanthus; species Agapanthus africanus. The sequence continues at coordinate 443,991,638 of JASDDO010000019.1, read as the reverse complement.
TCTGGAATATCGATGCCCCGTCTCGATATTCCCTTGACTAGGAACAATGAAGGATGTACTCATCGACTACCCAGGCCCCACTAGTATGATCTGCATCATAGTCCTGGAAGTCGAGTACACATCCTAAGGGCTTTATCAACATGTAATCAGAGAGACAGAAAGTATACATGTTAAGATAAAGAGCAACCAGATAGCGTACTATCATGTCGAGCAAGAAAGTCCTTCCTATATATGTCCCAGCATCCACTACAATATACATCCAATGTACAGTAATGGCCTCTAGGGCATACATATAACTAACACCCGTTACTCTCCAGAACCCGGCTATCCGTGCATTCCGCCGCGGGGTAATCCTAGTACAGAAAAAAAAATATATACAATGGGTACATCGACCTCAGCCCGGTCGTGCCCCAAAAGAATACTATACAAACAGGCAGTGACGGCAGTCCACATATTGGACGCTCGCCCCGCAATATCAAAAGTACAAATAAATCCAAACAGCATTATCATTGCACACTGCTATCCACCACGACAAACCCGCAACATCACAGCACAACACAGAACATCAACGCGAATGTCACGTTCGCAAACCCGTCTAAAAGAACTATAGCAATCAGACGCGGTTTACCGATCGAATGACATTCACGGTCGGAGATATAATATAAGTACTGTAAACAAACAAGTTTAAAATTTCGATTGACAAAACTTCCCGAAGTAGGCCCCACGTACATCTGGTGTACAGTAATAAAATATGGGCCCAAAATAAATTTTCCAGAAACCACAATTCACTGTGTAGAAGCCCCTGTACAAATTTGAATCACTGTTCCCACTAAACGGCCGCGGATGCGCGGTCAAACCCTAGTTTTGACCGCGGATCCGCGGCAACACTGTAGGATCACGTGACCAAATTTGTACAGTTTGCTTCAAAAAGCCTGCTCTATTTTCTGAAGTGCTCAAAATAATTTTTAGACCTGATTTAAAATCGACAGAAACTTTGAACAGAAAATTGTAGTTTCGTGAAATTCCGTTCGATCGATATTTTAAACGCGTCAGCACAAGTTAGTAAAGCTTAATGGCGAGGCTATGATACTATTGTAAGTCTACGGTAGCGCCCCGGCCGTCTTTCAGACGCCAAAATACGGAACAAAAAACTTTTATACAACTGGCGCTATCGTATACTATATCCCAGGATCTGCCATTAACGCTAAACTAACATACTCTAAAGTGAGTAGAAATGTTATACCGAACGATCCGGGTCCTTCGGTCTTCAACCATCATCCCACGCTTTGTTGCAGCTGATCCGAACTCGCTTGATCTCCAGTCTCGTCTTCCAGGTGGCACCACGTCGACGGATCTTTAAACGGGCTCCGGCCTCTAAACCGAGGCAACTCGATCATCAAGTTTGCTAAAAGAGATGACCAAGATTGATGTAGAGAATGAGTAGAACACTTTGTCTCGTTACGTCCAAAGCTATGGACGAACGGTTAATGAAGTTGCCTTTTGGATCGATCGAAATGAGAAATGAGCAATCTAATTTTCATGAAGCCAAAACCATAATGTTTTTAATCAAAATGAATCTCTCATCCTTGCAAGAGGGGGCCGGCCACAATATATGAAGAGGAGGGTGATTGTAGGAGAACAAAGGAAGGTGACCATAAACCAAAGCTTATCATGACATTAAAACAAAGCATGAGTCATATAACACCTTGCACAAAACATTAAATGAAACAATTAATGCTTAATGAGTCATGAAAACCTAGTCACCAAATAATCAATGCCATGATGAGTCACTAATCCTAGTCACCATTTATACAATCTTCTAGAACCATGACTCATCCAATGATGAAAAGATAAATCCGTCTTTAACCGAATGTTAAAGACGGGCGATAGAAAACAGGAAACTGGCAACTTCCAAAAGTCATTCCGAAACGAATTTCAGGATAACCCCGTAACAGTATAAACATACCCGCATTTATATTACGACCGAATACAAATGCAACTGAGACAAAGATATTACATCTAGACAGTATAATACTCGAATCCGGCTTAAACCAAATCCCACCAGTATTATCTGCCCGAAAAATGACACGTGCGTAAACGCACGTGCATTTTCCGAACCCTGCCATAAAACCATGCGGTCTTTACAACGTTTCGCCCGAACTTGGGAAACTGTCTGTGGGGGACTCTAATGACTCATCAATAAACTGGCACTGGGTATAACCATTAGCACGTCAGAGGTACAAGCTGTACGTAACGGTTGCCTATGTATTGATTGGAAGGGAGGCTGATGAGCGAACTCATCCTGAAACCCTACTGAGCCTGACAGTGACAATATCCGTACAGTCCGGTCCATTCGTCTATGAGTATCGCATATAGGGCCTGGGGGCCGGTAAACGTCAGACCCCCAATAGCGGTATAAGTTGTGTCAGAGAGTCGCCCAGAACACCCTGAGATACTACTGGAATACCTTCCAGTAAATCTCGATTACCCTGGCCAGGGATTTCGTGTAATGGCTCTCCTAAACACAGCGCGATCTCACCCCCAATACCGGGAGAGACGAATCCCCGACGATCTGCTCACTGCCTCCATGTGGCTCAGAACTGTACCCAAAAAATACCTGTTTGCACGACTCCTTTGACCCATGGTAGGGTATAAATCAAAGCACAGTGGGAACTCACATGAGACAAATGACGACCTCAGGTCGATGAACTAACCTGTACACATGTCACCAGGGAACTGCTATCTGACGCTAGGTATAATACCAACCAGCAAGTTCCCGGCGAGTCCTGTCCGGTGTACTCATAACCCAATGAGCACCTGTATACATCTTAGGTGAACCAACTGACACAAATGGCTTATGAGACCGGCCACCACCCCTCGTCGGGGTCTCGACTGTATACACTAGTCTACTTTAGAGTATCGATGCCCTGTCTTGAAACTCCTACGACTATGGACACTTTAAGGATGTGCTTATAGACCCCAGCTCCTACATATATGATCTCCATCATACTGCTGGCAGTCAAGAAAAAATCCTATGGGCTTTATCAACATTTACATGATGATAAAGATAAACTAGATAGCATACTATCATCTCGAGCAAGACTGTCATATAGGTATAGGTCCGGCCTCAATCATTGCAATCACGTACCTGCGATCCAATAATTGACTTGAGGGCATTATAGCCAACAAAGTCAACCCCTGACCCCGTATGGCCAAAGTCAACCCCTGACCTCGTATGGCTAAAGTCAATCCTGACCCCATATGGCCAAAGTCAACCACTAACCAAAGTCAATCCTGACACCATATGGCCAAAGTCAACCCCCGACCTTGTATGGCTAAAGTCAATCCTGACCCATTTTGCCAAAGTCAACCCCTGACACCGTATAGCTAAAGTCAATTCTGACCCCATATGGCTAAAGTCAACCCCCACCCCGTGGAACACGGCCAAAGTCAATCCTGACCCGTGGAAAACGGCCAAAGTCAACCCTTGACCTCCCTATCAAAGCAATGCTTTGATTTGGGAGCAGGTCAACTCATCAATCACTTACGAGTCCTCTCGACTTGTAAGGAAGAAAATTCCCTTGTGAGATCCTTTTGACTCTCAAGAGAAAAGCACACTTAGGAATCTTTACGATTCCTAAGGAGAAAATACACCTACGAGATCCTCTCGACTCGTAGGAAGAAAAGTCGTTGTGAGACCCTCACGGCTCATAAAGTTGAAAAGTCTTAGGTGACAAATCCTAACCCTGTTTCCTAAGCCATCACCACCCTGCAAAGAGTCCAAGATGGACAGCTACATACTATTTACAGGCCACACTTGCTAAAATCACATAGCAACAACACAGCAAAGAGAAAAAAGCAACATTGGGAGATAAAAAATGTGTATCTTTTATTCATGAATTCAATTGAGTACAAGACGAATTATATAAAAGAATGAAAAATGGATACATGTTATTCAAAGATTACAAATGTTAATTGATACAAAGGCAGCTACTGAGAAGGAGGCGTTTTAAATAAGTCAGCAAGTTTCTCGCGCGCTCCTCTCATCTCCTTTTCATGGTTAGCTGCTGCGGCCAGCTCCGCTTCGACTCGAGCCCGTTGCTGCAAACACGATGAAACCTTCTCTTCGATTTCCCATTGGGCCGCTTCGCGACTCTGTGCAACCCGCTCAATGAAGTCGAGCTTCCGCCTCAATGCCAGCCCGTCCGAAATATATCGCTGCAAATTGTCAAAGACGGCTCTCAGTCGTGCGGCATTGGCTTCAACTTGGGCGCGCAGCCGGGCAGTTTCACCTGAAGCCTCCTCACGTTCCTTCTGCCTCAAGGTCGCTTCTTGTTCAAAATAGCGGAGGAAGGGCACGTTCTGCTCAACCCATGCTACCCGCTGGGAGTTCAAAGCCAATATTTCCGGAGCAGGACGCCTGAGCTCAATCTTATAAAGACAGGACTCGATCTTCCTATAGTAATTAACCCAAGACTCGACGACACCCTCACTATGGAAGTTCACGAGCATCGCCATCATAAGATTAACCTCAGCAGCAAAATCCGCAGCAGATGCGAAAGCCTCGGCGTCAAGATCATCGATGAACTCACTTAACATTCGCAGGCTGTTCGCGGCACCCCTGGAAGATGGACGTTTAACAAAGAGCCGTGCCGGCATTGGAATTAGAGACTCGAAGGGAGCTGGAGTCGGTGCGACCGCTGTAAAACAAATCATAGTCATATGTCGGCTCAAGAAATAAAGAGAATACACGAACAATAAAGTCTACTATACGGGCTGTAACAGGGGGCAAACCTGGAAGTACTAGTGGCGCGACAATTCTTTCGTCCCCTCCTTCAATTTGTAGTGCTGTAATTAATTTATAGTTAGAAATGGCAGGGTCATTTGTTAAAGAAAAGAAAAGACGTCTGTTAGAAAAGATACTCACCGACACCAGCAGCCAGACTAATTTCCGACTGGAAGGAGAAGTGCGGGTTCAGCACTTAATACAAATGATCAAAAAGAACTCCTGCAAGGTTACGATGATACATGGTCAGTACACGAAAGATGCTGTCCCCGATCTAAATTAATTGCAATCCCATACTTTCCAGCATTTGAGACAATATAAAAGGAGACGAAGGGGCAGCGACCGTCAGAGTGGCAGCTGGTGGTGCTTCTTCAGGTGGCACAAACTCAGCGCTCACCATACCTACATTCGAAAGGTACAAAATGTCATTAGAAGGGACCCAAAAGGATTGCAAAATGAAAAGAATGCAGCGATCTGAGACCCACCAAACTGGTCATCAGCCAAAACTGCGACGGAAGTATCACCAAGCGTCGCGAGTTCTTCGGTCTCATTTAGGGGGACAGTTTCGGCACCAGTGGCTTCATCCCCCGATTCTACGAGAGCCGTCGTGACACTCGCAATGCCGGGCGATGGCAGGGAACCGCAAGGGGAAAGAGCGGCAATTAAAGCAGTCCCGGACTCCTGGGAGAGAGTAGCCATTTCAGGCTCAGCGGTTGCTATTATCTCACTTGCTGCCTCACCGCCAAGACTTAGCCCTGCAAGATACGATATATGAAACTCTGAAGATCAAACTCTAATAAAAGGACCCAGTGTTACGTTACCTTGAGGAGGCTTTTCGATTGCCTCCCAAGCCGCGCGCAAAACCTGTCTACGAATGGTAGACAAGGCGACTGGAGCATTTTCGGAGGAAATAGTGACAGATGGAATAGCGCTTGAGCCTGCACCTATAGCCAAAGCGGCATCATGTTCCTTAGTTGCGCGCTTTCTACGCTTCTTGTCGGCCTTGGCAGAGAGAAGTGACCTCCTCAAAATCTCCGTCAAGGAGATGTCATCATACGAACCAAGTTCTTCCTCTGGAGCCTCTACGGCGTCTGTCATCTGCTGTTTGAGCGAAGCTTCTTTCGGCAATACTGGGGGAGCTGGGACTTCGACAGCCGGCCTTGAGAGCGTCGCTGCGTCACCACTCGCGATCGGCACTGCACTTTAGATAACCCGAGTAAAGGTAGTCCCTGCAATAAGATGGAAAAGAAGAGTTAGTTTACCCATAAAAATGGGAATGAAGGCACAGTGAGCCGAAATGTACCAATGCCCAAGGAAGCACGAAGCCTTTCGTCCTCATCAAAAGTCTTAAGAGAAGCCATAAGAGCTTCTTCAGTGGAGATGCCTGTTGAAGTAGAAGTGTCAATCAAAGCATGACAATAAAAACGTAACAGCGGAAAGATACGACTGAAGTCTAGCTGACTGTGCAAGGGTGACCAGTCCTGCTTTGTGGCTGGCTAATCGCTCGGAAGCTGCAATAGCAGCATCTAGATCAGTATCATCTGGCGCCATGAATAAGCCTTCGTTGGTCCCGTATTCACTTATGCCCTCGCTGTAAGGAGCATGAGGCTCCTAGCCGAATACAACGTCTGCAGAGAGTATTGACTTCTTTCTCTTCTGCGAGTGAGTGCCGGTAGCCACTAGCACAAGTTTACGCTTGTGGGCACCTTTGGACGACGAGTCCCAATCTCCGAACCCACGCCAGACTCGGGAAACGCCACTGCCACCGCTTTCACGGGAGTACGAGGAAGGGGAAGCTCAGATATGGCGCGCGGAACCACAATCGCAGCAGCTTCTCTCAAGGGAGGATGAACGATGGTCCGCTCCTTTAGGGGAACGGTCAGATTACCAACCGAGGCTGCACTCTTGCGATCAAGCAACAGTCGCTTCTTCTCCTTGATAACAGCACCCATCGCATGTTGATACCATGCCATGTATACGTTCAGGGCTTTCGAAACACAACTCGGCTCACTGATGAAGAAATTGGACCCTGTGTTTAGGCGCATGAAGTGGTGCAAAGCGCTCCGGATGTCCTCTTCAGTATTAATCGGTTCTGCCAAGAATTCCTCGAGTGGTACACCCTGATTATAACTTGATTGCTGGGCAAAACGGTGGGGGTTATATCTCATGAACAAAGCCGAGTCGTTCTGCCTGAACACCAAGTAGCCCAGCCTGATCGAGTACAAATGAAGAATCTCCCGAGCTTTCAAGGTAGAAGCTCTGTCCTTAAAGGTTTCCCGCAGCGGCTACACCATCTTAGTGGATTCCTTACTGATGGTCATGACGTTATCAACAAAGGTCATGCCATCCCCTACTGTACATGGGGCGAAGAATCACACCCCGAGCATCTCGCTGACTTGGCTCCACAGTAGAAGCATCGACCAGCCGCATGATCCATGGAAAATTGCAATTTTCATAGAAATGGGGCCGCTTGTGCATTCTAAAAGCACTGAGCACATGCAGCTCGAGCCATGAAGTAAAATAATGCAACGGTAAGTTCACGGGCTGCACCCCCGGTTGAGTAGCGTCGGCCGCCAAGCTAAGGCCGTGATACAAATGAGCCAGCCCGGCAATCCCAACAGCGACCTGTCTCCCTTCAACCATCCGATGAGCTGGGTAGAAGACAGACGGCCTCATGTAGCGAGGGTGCATGGGAAGTGCGAAACAGCTTAACCACAAACCAAGGAACCCTAGAAAGAACGCTTCTTCATCGATGTCGTGAGCGGAGATTTTTGAAAAGGGGACCACCGCGACGTTTGGAAGGAAGAGACTCTTTTGATCGGCTTCCGTTATTGGCCGGCTATGCAAGCCAAAACCGAAAGGATCATTAAGTTTGGCAAACCTTTCACCTTGTTGCGATAAAGCTTCTGGGCGGGGAAAACGAGCAATGAAGTCCGCAAAGCTAACCCCATGGCTTCCAGATTCAAGAAATAGGCCCTCGTAAATGTTTAGCACCTTGATCAAGCTGAGGAATCGGTGCTGAATGGCATTCTCTGGGATTAGACCCGTCATCACCAGTCGGGTAGAGAAAATATACTCGTCAGGGGGCAAGATCTCCTCATAATGCTCCCCTCTGATAGGCAAGCCGGAGATATCCGCAAACTCCTCCAAAGAGATGGAAACTTCCCGATCTAGCATAAATAAGGTGTGAGTTGGAAAGTTCCATTGTTCCAAAAAGGCTTTGACCCACCATACTGGAGGTGTGGAATACTGGAACAGAAAAGCATAGATCGCGAGGTACAACCCGAGCCTCAACAGCTCTGACTTCTTTGCCGATAAGATGTATCGGGCCCATTACATATATCCAGCTGAGTGACGGGGAGTCAAGCCTATGTTGTATGGTTGTCCCCAAGGGCACGACTCGTCCTGGCATATACGCCGCCTTAGAATGTCCAAAGCCATCGGCGGTTGTACAGGTATTGCAGCCATAGAGGGCTGAAGGCAACCCTCTGAAGTCCAATTAACCACCTCCATGGCATAATTCACTAGGGGTACGTCAGCATAATGAACCGCCGAAATGGGCTCTGAAGGTGTTGCGCAAGAGAAGCTGTGCTGACCCATGATGATCTGGTTGTACCATGTTCCCCATAAATGGATATTCTTCCGCTCTGGGTCGTGATCCTTGATCAATGCGAAAACTTCTCGGTCTACTGGCGCTGCAGGGAAACCTCTTTCTGAACGGACAAAAGGAAACGAAGTATCGAAAGACATGGTACCTGTGCAAAATAGAACAAAGTTAGCCGTCAATGCTATAAGTCAAGTTCTGGCACTGGGTACTTTAAATTCGTACCGCACTGCAATGCAGTAGAAAGGGACTGAGGGGGGACCCACATAATCTAAATGATAACTCATCATTAATAAAAAAAGTCTCATCATTTAATGAGACTGTCATTAAATGAGGAAATACTCAAAGTATTCTCATTTAGTGAGGGCCCCTCAGGCCAAGGAGTAAATCTCCCATTGAGAGCAGCGCTCTACAATAGAGTGACATCTGTCATCTCTGATGGTGAAAAGAATAATATTCCTCAAGAAAAATCTTGAAGAGCCATGCTCTGTAAAATGATGGAATAACCCATCAGAAAACTTATACCAAAGTTTTTAATGAATCAAAAATGCCGAGATCTTCAAGATCTATGAACAAACTCTAAGAGTTTTCAAGAAAGATTAACAAATCAATGCTCTGTTAATAGGTTAAGAAACCCTAAGAAAGATCTCTTTAGATCTATGAAGAGCAAAGCTCTATTGAGAAAACCTAAAAATCTATATGATTTGAAAAGAGCAAAGCTCTGTTAATGGGGGAAACCTTAGAATGATTTAATCATTACCTAAATTTTTGACAGAGTTCTGTCCCTAAGAAAATTCTTAAGACGAAGAGCTATACTCTAAAGGAGAAATAATTCTCTGAAAAAAGTAAGAAGATGAACAGAGATCATCTCAAAGGGCCAAGGGTCCTATTTATAGGCCTAGAGAGCCGTTTCAACTTCTGAGTTAATCCATTGGTAGAGATGCTGCCACCACTGCACTCACGTGTAAGCCACGTGAGCGCAACGGTGGGAGGCATTTGTTTCCCCCAATCAGAGCAAAGCTCTGTTAAAATTTTCAAAATTTGAAATGAAGCAGCGCTTCATAAAAGCGCCAGCAAGCAGCGCTCACGTGCAAAGCACGGGTACGCTGGCGCTAAGAGCGCCAGCGCTCTGAAGCAGCGCTCACGTGCAGAGCACGACTGCGCTCGCGCTAAGAGCACCAGCGCTCCAGCGCTCTAAAGCAGCGCTCACGTGCAAAGCACGAGTGTGCTAGCACTAGAACTAAATGTTCCCCACCGTTGGATCAAAGATCCAACAAAGATGATAAATCATCAAGTTACCAGAATAAAATTCTGTTAAGAAAACATTCTTCGGAATCTTTCCAAACAAAAAGATTTTGCTCCGTAAATCAGAGCACCATCGGATCAACGATCTAATGGTGATTAAAAATCACTAAAATACAGAATAAATTTTGTGGGGAGAAAGATTTCCCAATCTTGTTAAAAACAAGAAGATTGCCTTCTGTAACCTTCTCCGTTCAGCTCGGGACCCTCGCTTCACTCGTTAACCGTTCCGCTCGTCAGGAGATTCAGAAGCCCTAAGATCAAAGATCCAACGGTAGGGAAATCCCCAAATCAGTTAGAGAAAAGATCTCTTCAACTGATTCAACAAATCAGCTTGCCCTATATAAAGGCCCCAAGACTTCAAGTCTCATATAGAGGAACCCCCCAAAAACTTTGAGAAAGTTCAGAGAGAAGAGCAAAACTCTTAACAGAAGAAAAATTTCTTCAAGGTAAAATAAAGAGATCAAAGCATCTCATCATAAAAAAACTTTGTTCTTATACCAGATCATAGATCTATAAGAAAAACTGTCTTGCACAAAAGAGATCATAATATCTCATTATAAAAAAGGGGGGATAATAATTCAATTCTCTTAGGATCACAGATCCATAAAGGCAAAGCCTTTCACCAAAAACATAAAAGATTGAAACATCTCCTATAAAATAAGAACTTGTTCTTAGATCTATGAGACGAAGTCTCTTATAAGAGAGAATTTAATTCTCAGAGAGAAGAATTGCCTAAAAAGAGCCCCAGCGCTCCAAATTTAAAGCAGCACTTCAGCGCTCCAGATCTAGCGCACAGCGCTGCAGAGCCTTAGCGCTCTATAATTCATAAGAAGCGCTCTGCGCTCATTATCTGGCCTAAAGAGCCAAGCGCGCTACGTTCTCCTCACGTGTGCGCTACTCACAAGAAGCGCTTTGCGCATATTATCTGGTGCATAGCGCCAAGCGCACCACGTGCTCCTCATGTGTGTGCTACTCATAAGAAGCGCTTTGCGCTCATTATCTGGCGCATAGTGCCAAGCGCGCAACGTGCTCCTCATGTGTGTTCTACTCACAAGAAGCCCTTTGCGCTCATTATCTGGTGCATAGCGCCAAGCGCGCCATGTGCTCCTCATATGTGCGCTGAGAGAACATAAACTGTTCTTTAAACAATAAAGCCCCAGAGCTATGATAAGTGCTCAACACTCAATAAAAGACAAAAATGCTGTCAGAACTCAAACCAATGCTCAGCATTGTTAAATATTTAACATTTTTACTAAATGGGCCGAGCCCAAAGTGGCCTCAGAACCCTATTTCAGATTAATTGAGCCCATATGCTTATAAATCATTGATCCTAGTCTCAAATTGGACTATAGATCTCCCAACCAATATTGGTTCAAGGGTACATCTCTTCACTCCTCTGATATTTGTCGTTGTAATCCTTCAACGTCTTCAGAGAGGCGATGGGTCCCGACAACCAGACATTTCATGGACTGTGGGGTCCTTAAACTTTACGGACTGTGGGATCCTTAAACTTTACAGACTGTGGGGTCCTTAAACTCATGGACTATGATGTCCTTAAACTTTATAAACTATAACTTCTTTAAACTGGACCACAAAGTCCCTAAACTAAAGCAATAGAGCCCAAATGCTCTTTTGTTGGATCTAAATGATCCTGTTAAGTAGATCTTAGTCTAAAATTAGACTAACGTAATCTTAGCAAATGGTTAAGTAGATCTTAGTCTAAAATTAGACTAACGTATCCTTAACAAATGGTTAAGTTGATCTTAGTCTAAAATTAAACTAATATATCCTTAACAAATTGTTAGGTTGATCTTAGTCTAAAATTAGACTAACGTATCCTTGGCAAACGTTTATGTTGATCTTAGTTTCAAATGTGACTAACGTATCCTTAAACCAAAACCAAAACCCAAATCTAAGAAAATACGGATTTTGACTAATCCACGCCCTATGGGCGACAACATAAATTAGTCTCCATATATAATCCATGGGCAACCAAAAATAAAACAAAATATACACAACACGAAGTGACCATCTAGAGAAGGAGAAAGTTGTTACAACGATGCGGTAGCGTAATTAACTACAGGGGCTTGCGCCTGCAGGGAAGAGCGTCCCCATAATCAAAAACCCCTCAAACGAGGAGGAATCTGACGAAGTCTGCTACAATGGCCGCATCTGTCTAAACCTCCGATACACGGTGCAATAAATCAACTTGGCATCTTTGGAGAGGTGGATGGATAAAACCAAATAGCATTTGCCCCCAAATTCAGGCAAGACGACCTACGCGGTTTTGTCCCTGTTTTCGGTGGTAAACAGTGCCCCTCTTGTATTATTATTCTTATTGTATCTAGTCAACTCTATCAATCAGAACTAGTATTTGTATAAGCAGTAAGACTTAGCAAGACTTGTAGTTGTGAGACTTGAGCGATGGGTTATATGTTCGCTTGGTGGGTTTGGTGTCTTGCTTTACATTATTCCTTGTGTTGATCTTCACCGATGGGCGTCGTATACATATTTATGCTTGTGGTGGTTGTATCCTCCGTTGGGCGTGACTTGCTCCCGTTTGGGGAAGTTTTATTTATATTCTATGTTTGTACCCGTTTCAGGGCTAGTTTTTACAAAGGAGGTGTTGCCGAAATTTTTAAGGAAATAAAATTTAAGTTTAAAGATTTTTTCTTAAGGTTTCTAGATGTTTTTATCAGTGTTTTCATTACTTACTTCTTTTGAAAGGTTTAGATTTCTGGGTTTCGGCTTACTTAATTTACGTTACGCCTGTAGAGTTGCGTGATTTAAGTGCCGGTCACGAGCTAATATTTTCGGGTCGTGACACTCTAGCTCCACACTAAGAATCTAATGAAGCAACTAGGGACTTTAGGTTGCTAATCTAGAGTGCTTAGGGATGTAGTGAGTTGCACTAAGTGAGTATCTATCTCTCTTCTACCCTTGATTCTCAACACATGAGATGGTAGGGTAGAAGATCAAGAAGGAGGAGGAGGAGCTCAAGAAAGGTAGTGAAGAGAGAAGAAGCAAATTGTGAGTGTGTTTTCCAAAATGACTATCCATCAAGTGAGAGAAAATCTCAAGCAAGGTTTTGTAAAACCATTTTCCAAATACAATATCGCAACCATACTTGAATAGTGAGCACAAATGAATTAACAATTCATTTGTCAACACTATTAAAGCATGGGTCTCACCATACTCTCTTCTTTACCTTTACACCTCAATTCTATTTAATTTAATAAATAGATAAACCAAAATGAGGTGTCCACCATCTAGAATATTTTCTGTATAAATACGGATTACACTCAACTGTATATACATACATGTATTCGTACAAAAATACGAATACCCAAAGAGATAGAATAACACAAAGAACATAATACTAGAATATACACATTAAAATATATATACGTAAATTATTAAATCAATACCTGATTTAATAATCCGGCTCAAACCCGAGCCGGCTAGTATTATTAGCCGTCCGATCGAAAGTCCGGGTAACAAGTACAATCATTCGATCGGAGCCCTGCACGTATTAAAATACGGCTACTACATCGGAAACCCTCTGTGTAGGACTCTAAAGACTCGTCAATACGCTGGCAGTGGGGTTAACCAGAAGCACATCAGCGGCACTAGCTGTACGTAACGGCTGTAAGTGCACGGCGGCGCCCCGGCCGTCAATCCGACGCCGGAATGCGGAAGCGATGATTTACTTTAACTTTTAAAACCGGCACCACCGCGCACTTTTAACCCGGATCGTGCCATTAACCTAGTTCTAGCTAACTACAAGATGGGAAGAGAGATATACCGAGTGATCCATGTCCTCCGGTCTTCTCATCGTCGTCCCGATCTCCTGCGGAATCTCCGGTCTTCATCTCCTCGCCGGAAGGGCACCACATCGCCGGCTTCTTTTACGGGCTCCCATCTCTGGTCCGAGGCAACTCGGGTACGAAGTTGGCGAGTCGACGAGCCCAAGGTTTGCTGTAGAATATGTGTAGAGAACTATGTGTCTCATGGGGTTTATGGTGGTTGCCATTTGGTGGAGGAAAATGAACTTGTAGAATTTTATGATGAACTTGGGGATTTTTGCAAGCATGAGAGAGCCAAAAATCCCCACACACAAATTGGGCAGCCCCTTCTCCTTGCTTGGCCGGCCCCCTCATGGAAGTGAGTGAGAATGGAGTCCAAGGGAATGGAAAAGGAAGTGAGCCACACAATAATTCAAGGGAGAGAGAGAAAAGGCTATCATACAAAGAAATGATCAGTAGGAAAGTCCAACACTCAATCAACAATCATCACTTCCAAAAGTCATGCCATCATGAAGATAGAAGTCAAGCAATGATGACTAAAGAAAGTCAAGTGATCATGACACAACAAAATGCAAATAACACCCTCCACAAAGCTTATTTGCACAAATGCAAATAAGCCCTCCTCCACCAATCTTCGGCCAATGAAAGATACAAAGAAAATTGGCCGAAACGGAAAACAAACTGGCAACTCCAAAAACTGATCCCGTAATAAATTACAGGAAAACCCCGCTACTGTATATACATACCCGCATTTGTATTCCGACCGAATACAAATGCAATGAGACAAATCTACACTGTCCAATACTAGGATCCGGCTTAAACCAAAGCCCGCTAGTATTAACCGTCCGATCCTGATCCGTGCAATACCGCACGTATCTGATCGAACCCTGCCATATCTCCATACGGCCTCTACAGCGTTTCGCCCGAAACTTGAGAAACTGGTCTGTGGGGGACTCTAAAGACTCGTCAATACTTTGGTTGTGGATTTAACCACTAGCACGTCAGAGGTATTAGCTTATACGTAACGGGCTACCAGGTATTGACCAAAAGGGACGTCGATGAGCGAACTCATCCTGACACCCTACTGAGCCTGTCAGTGACAATATCCGTACAGTCCGGTTCGTTCGTCTATAAGCATCGCATGGCGGGCCTAGGGGTTGGTAAAAGTCAAACCCCCAAAAGCGGTACAAGTCGTGTCGGAGTGTAGCCCATAACACCCTGAGATACTACTGGAATACCTACCAGTAAATCTCCTGCCTTGGCCAAGGACTTTCATGTAAGGGCTCTCCTAGACACAGCTCGACCTCACCCCCAATACCGGGAGAGACGAACCCCCGAAGATCCGCTCACTGGCTCCATGTGGCTCGGGACTGTACCCAACTAAAACCTGTTTGCACGTCTCCTTTGAGCGTGGTATGGTAGTAATCAAAGTACAGTGGGAACTCACACGAGACAAATGACGATCCTCAGGTCGATGAACTAACCTGTACACATGTCACCTGGGAACTGCTATCTGACGTCAGGTAAAAGACCAACTTGCATGTTCCCGGCGAGTCCTGTCCGGTGTACTCATAACCCAATGAGCACCTGTATACATCTTAGGTGAACCAACTGACACCAGTGGCTTATGAGACCGGCCACCGCCCCTCGTCGGGGTCTCGACTGTATACACTAGTCTACTCTGGAGTATCGATGCCCTGTCTCGGAACTCCCACGACTAGGGACCATTTAAGGATGTGCTTATAGACTACCAGCTCCCACGTATATGATCGCCCTCATACTGCTGGCAGTCAAGCATGAATCCTAGGGGCTCTATCAATGTGTAATAGCGACCTGTCTGGTCACCTAAAGCAGTACACGATGATAAAGATAAACCAGATAGCATACTATCATCTTGAGTAAGACTGTCCTACTGGGATAGGTCCTCCCTCAATCATTGCAATCACGTGCCTGTGATCCAATAATTGACTCTGAGGGCACTATCTCCAACAATCTCCTACTTGCACTCAAGGCTAATTATTGCGATGTCGCATACTCACAGCCCGTGTGATACCGAACACCCAACTCCTCTACTAGT
Organism: Agapanthus africanus; assembly: GCA_030015575.1. Lineage (NCBI taxonomy): Eukaryota > Viridiplantae > Streptophyta > Magnoliopsida > Asparagales > Amaryllidaceae > Agapanthus > Agapanthus africanus. The sequence goes on along the minus strand of JASDDO010000019.1, from coordinate 443,976,060 downwards.
CAGTTTTACAAAGCTCGTTTGCGAAACTATTGCGTTCGAGGAATAGCCCCAGTGAGTGGATCAGCTTTGTTGTTTCTTTCTATGTCTCTCTCTATATCTCAAGTTCGCGGAGAAAGCCATCTCCCGAAATGAGAAATACCTGTCTTAGAATATGTCTGGATATCTGATGGGACCTAGCTCATAAATGAACTCCAAATCCAAACTTCTTAGACTGTATCGACAACTGAAATTAATCAGTATCCCGCGTAATACCTCCCTCAGTGTCTGCTTGGATCATCTGTCCAAAACACTGCCCCTCGTCAGAGGGAAAACTATAACTCTGACGGCCACTCTGCCGTCCAGGTCACCTTGGAAGCCTGGAATGATAACTGTCTCCTGAACGAGGCTGTCGTTATCATATCCCTAGAACATGCACTTATGTTCTAAAACTGCTTCCGATTGTTTCTCCAGGATTGGATTAATATCAACTTATTGCACCTACTGCAAAAAAAACATCTGGTGTGGTACTTGACATCTCATGATTGACTCAACTACCTAAGCAAGTGATCTGCCAGTCATGCACATCCCTCTCCCCTTTAGTCTGTAAGACACCTTTAGAGAGGGTGACTCCATCACCTGCAGGTACACTACCATGCCAGGAGTCATCCATTCTAAAAACTCTTAGAATGTTGTCTAAGTACCCTGATTAGGAAACTACCCAAATCTAGATCTATAGATCTAGTAACCAGAATGTCTTGATATTATATCCAAGTCCCATGTGGAGAAACCACTTTGTGACAACCAAAGTATAACCGATCGTAGTATAGGAATATCATTTCCTACTCTGTGTATGTCATCCAAATACCACGATATCACACCCTACTACCTTCTTAACAGATCCATCCCCTATTCTGATGAAGTCAAACCTATGACTGTCATGTCAGAAATAGATGATCTATCTCCGCTACATCTGCTTTAGTCTATAAATAGACATAAGCCACTTATCCACCAATGCTTCCGCTGCTCCCACTGACCACGACAACCCTCTGGCAGAGTCATATAGACGTACACTTCTAAAGCTAGTTTAGAACGACGCTATACCTATCCTCTTGCCGGGTCTCACGGTCTGGAACAACAGCAATGGCAAGTCTGGGTAAACAAGAACTTCCCTGTCACCGTCCTTGAGGCTACCGGAGTACCTCTCGGGTGCCTGAAGTTACCCACCGTATCTGCGGAGTGGCCAATGGAATGTCAAACCAGATTGAATCTTTAGGTTTTTATCACATCTTCAGTAATCGTTTGCGGTTCTGGAATCACTTCCAGTTCTACCATACTCCCACTACTGTTTTCTGAAAAAATCCATTTTACTTAAAACTATGGCGAGTTTAGAACAATATCACTGTTGATCTTCCAGATGGTAGAAAGTCAACCCTCGTCATAGCCTGGGTCAACCCACAAACAGCCATTACAGAAACGTGCCTTGAGTTATCCAGAGTCTGGTTTTAAGCATAAGCCAGACAACTTCCCGTACCTTAACAATGTTAAGATATGAACTGTTCTATATCCAATATAGAAACAGAGGCACTGATTTAATTGAACCAGATTCAAATCATGCAGCTGTCTCCAGCGCATGTCAACTAAATGGAAGGAGGCCGATCAGCGTTACTCAACTTAGGAATGCTTCCAATTACGAGTAACCTGAAAGAGAAGCAAGTTCTCTTAATCATTACTATCACCTGAATACCATCCGCAAGTATCTACATCTTCGATCACCTTGAAGAACCCCGATACTTGCAACATCTGGTTCTCTACTTTACTCTTATACCTATAATTTCTCAAAATTCGGACCCTGTGTTTCTACGAAACACCTGTCTAAAAACTAGAGAAGTCATAAGTAAACCGAATATAGTACGAGAACCAACCCCTTTGTCCTCATGGACGCTGGACAACATACAATACTCTGTATAAGTCCTTTGAGTCTGATAACTCACTCCCTGTGTGTCGTAGGTTGAAAACTGTACTTATGGTTAAGAAGAATTACACCGCTGTTTAATACTCCTTACCTAACCATCCACTGATATAGGTAAATGTTATGGACATAATTTCAAAAAGGTATATCTCACTCTATAAAAATAGACGTACAGATATATCAATTTGAAACTGGTGCATAACAGCGGATATTCAAAACCAAATATTCGCCGTCCGGCAAACAACCCAGGTGACTTCCTCAAATATCACCAATTACAACGAATTCCGATATAATGAGGATGATCACATAATTCCCAATAACTTACTCCCACTCATCATCTGTAAAACCATACAGATGTGAGAATCATACCTGGTAAATACATACCCTGGAGTAAGTATCTAATCGGGAAATCAGTTTTCCTTTAACATTACACAGTGAAACTGAAACATTGAAATGTTTCGATGGGGTATCCTGGTATTCCTAGTAATGCCTCTTCCATTATCCAGATTCACAACTGTAACCGTATAAATCTCTGCCACCTCTCTAAATCCCTTCATATGTCTTTAGTCATTACCTTCTGTACACCCCTTTAGGCCAAATGGTTTTCTTCCTTCCCTACCTTTCGGCACCAACCTATGGTTTGGAAGAAGACTATCCAATAAGCATAATGGGTGTACTGTCCTAATCCTAGGAGCACTCGCAATGCGAGAGAAGGTGAAGATAAAAGACACCTGAATAAACCTTATTCCTATTTCTCCTGAACCAGAATCCATCCCCGAACTGGAACAAGTTCCTTTCGAGTTCGTATATAACCATACGATGGAATATCCAATGAACTGTGGATCTTCGTAGTGATACGGAGTGTCCTGGAGAAATACAAAGGTGATGTGGGAGTGGTAATGAAATACTTGGTTTGGTCGTGAATAGCAGTCGCAATTTACTTTGCCCTCCTTCTAATCCCTTTCTTTGTCTTTACGCAATACCTTCTGTACACCGTTTAGGCTAATTGTTTTTCTTCATTCCCTACCATTCGGCACCTGCCTATGGTTTGGAAGAAGACTATCCAATTTGCGTCATAGGTGTACTATCTCCTAAACCAAGGAGTACTCAAAACTTGAGAGAAGGTAAAAAGGAAAAGACAACTGAATAGTCCTATTCGTTTTCTACAGAACCAGAAACCATCCTCGAATAAATTCCTTCGAGTTCGTATATAACCATACGATGGTTTTGTTCAATGGAAGTGGACATTCGTAGTAATACGGGGTGTCCTGGAGAAAAGGGTAAAAGTAGGAGTGGCAATGAAGTATGCAACTCTGACAATCCAAAAGCCAGCGTTAAAGAAGGTTCGGTCAACTTAGTCACCGAGTCATAGTCTAAGGTCGGGTCAAAGGTCGCTGCCAAAGAGAGAGAGAAAAGAAACACTCAGCGTGCACTCTAACCTAGATCAGAATGGTTACCAATTTATCTAATCAGGAAACCTCAAATTCTCCTCCAAACCTAAAAGAAGAATTAGTCGGGATGTCCCGAGGAGTAAACCAACTCATCAGTGGGAATCGGGATCCAACTATCACCGCATGATAACGTGACGGAATCCGCTAACGCTATCATACTCCAGAAGGTATGCGCATATCTGACAAGTTTCAGTTTCTTTTGAAACACCCGATGTGATTTTTGCCCCATGCTCTTATGACCTTGACTTTGGCCAACAAATCATAAGTCACATGTCAAGTTCTACCCGTCAGTCTCCAGGTTAATTTGAGCCCACCCGAACAAGCCCTTGACTTTGGCCAACAAGGCTATACGACTGCCCCAAACCAACACATCTATCTATGCTGCACATGAATACCCAATAGTTACCAATCACTATGCCTTGACTTTGGCCAACAAACATAGCTTGAATACTGATTGACTATCCATGTGAAACGACGGAGGGCTACGAATGGTTTCTGGCGAAAACCTTTAACGTAATGAACTTGATATCGTTGAAGGAACCGGATAGCTTTTAAAAATATAGTGACGAAAACCTTTACTAAAGAGGTCACTCCCGGTGAAGGGATCTCGGCTCTTTCCCCGTAGAATGAGGTGCAGGATATTCCAACTGAACACCACGATGCAAAGCAAAAGTAATCGGCTATAGTGAAGTTATTGCCCTGACGCAAACTTTTGTCCAAGGGGTCACTCCCGGTGAAGGGATCTCGGCCTTTGCCTCGTCGACTGAGGAGCAGGATATTCCAACTGAATACTACTGTGCAAAACAAAAGTGAACGTCCTTGCAATAACAGCTTTTTGAAAAGTGTTCCAACAACATCAGATTAGGTTTGTTTTTAACTTGCATTGATCCGAATCAACGCAGTCCCATCAATTGATCACACCAATAAAGAACGAAAATAATGACGTACGTATATGCCATCCGCATTCGCCACTGGGTCCCGTCACTACCCGTTAGGTTAGCTAACTAACGACAGAGCGGGGACTGGACTAGCGCGGATGCAAAACATATACAACATCTACTAGTATATATATCAATATATAATATTTCGCTCAAGGCGTGATAAAATGCAACATCACAGAAATGTACAGCATCACAGAACAATACAGATATCTGGGATCCCCGGGTTTCACAGAGCCGCTACTGAAACCCGACGTTCCCCTGGTCGTATGGATAGCCTGAGCAATGAAAATCCTAGACCCCTACGGACGCGGCAAGTCACCCGCCAAAACCTGAAGCGAGGCAGCCCCCTTTAGCAACGTGAATGGACCACCCAGCACTTCACGGAATCCGGTAACTTGGGCACCCCTCCTGGGTCAACCTGTACCCCCTACGAGTGCGGCGAATAGCCTGCCAATTCTAGAGTGAAGCCCCCTCCGTCTCAATGCCATGAGATGCGGGCTCGTTTCCCTCTAGAACCCGGCTATCCGTGCACCCCTCCGCAGGGCAATCCTAGTATAGAAAGTAAAATATACATACAACGGGTACATCGACCGCAACCTGGTCGAGCCCCAAAAGAATAATATATAAACAGGCAGTGACGGCAGTCCACATGTCGGACGCACGCCCCGCAATATCAAATGTACATAATACAACAAAAAATATACTAGCATTGCATCCAGGCTATCCCCCACGACCAATCCGCAACAACACAGCACAATCACAGAACATCAACGTGAATGTCACGTTCGCAAATCCGTCTAACCGTTCGCAAATCCGTCTAACCGGGCTATAGCAGTTAGACAGGATTTACCGATCAAGTGACATTCACGGTCACAGATATAATGTAAATACTGTGAACTAACATGTTTAAAATATCCGATCGATCAAAAATTACCAAGTGGGCCCCAAGGCACTACTGTAGCACATAAAGAAATTCTGGGCCCAAAAAGAATGTTCCAAAAACCCTATTTTCAAGTCAGGAGGCCTCTGCAAAAATTTGATGCACTGAACAGTTAAAACAGCGGCGGAACCGCGGCCCAAGCATGGGTTTGGCCGCGGTTCCGCGGTGGGATAATGAGATCGCGCGACCAAATTTTTACAGGAGGCTTATACTTCCCTTCACATCATTCTGCAACTACCTGAAAAATGTTTGGAGCCAAAAAAATTTCGACAGAAACTGATGCACATGAAAACGCGGTTTTTGGAATTTTGTTTGATCGAAAGTGTAAACACATTAGACAAAGCTAGACTAGGTTAATGGCGAGGCTCTGATACCACTGTAAGTGCACGGCGGCGTCCCGGCCGTCAATCCGACGCCGTAATGCGGAAGCGATGATTTACTTAAACTTTTAAAACCGGCACCACCGCGCACTTTTAACCCGGATCGTGCCATTAGTCTAGTCCTAGCTAACTACAAGATGGGAAGAGAGATATACTGAGTGATCCGTGTCCTCCGGTCTTCTCGTCGTCGTCCCGATCTCCTGAGGAATCTCCGGTCTTCATCTCCTCGCCGAAAGGGCACCACATTGCCGGCTTCTTTTACGGGCTCCCACCACTGGTCCGAGGCAACTCGGGGACGAAGTTGGCGAGCCGACGTGCCCAAGGTTTGCTGTAGAATACGTGTAGAGAACTATGTGTCTCATGGGGTTTATGGAGGTTGCCATTTGGTGGAGGAAAATGAACTTGTGGAATTTTGTGATGAACTTGGGGATTTTTGCAAGCATGAGAGAGCCAAAAATTCCCACACACAAATTGGGCAGCCCCTTCTCCTTGCTTGGCCGGCCCCCTCATGGAAGTGAGTGAGAATGGAGTCCAAGGGAATGGAAAAGGAAGTGAGCCACACAATAATCCAAGGGAAAGAGAGAAAAGGCTATCATGCAAAGAAATGATCAGTAGGAAAGTCCAACACTCAATCAACAATCATCACCTCCAAAAGTCATGCCATCATGAAGATAGAAGTCAAGCAATGATGATTAAAGAAAGTCAAGTGATCATGACACAACAAAATGCAAATAACACCCTCCACAAAGCTTATTTGCACAAATGCAAATAAGCCCTCCTCCACCAATCTTCGGCCAATGAAAGATACAAAGAAAATTAGCCGAAACGGAAAACAAACTGGCAACTCCAAAAAATGATCCCGTAATAAATTACAGGAAAACACCGCTACTGTATATATATATACCCGCATTTGTATTCCGACCGAATACAAATGCAATGAGACAAATCTACACTGTCCAATACTAGTATCTGGCTTAAACCAAAGCCCGCTAGTATTAACCGTCCGATCCTGATCCGTGCAATACCACACGTATCTGATCTAACCCTGCCATATCTCCATACGGCCTCTACAGCGTTTCGCCCGAAACTTGAGAAACTGGTCTGTGGGGGACTCTAAAGACTCGTCAATACTTTGGTTGTGGATTAAACCACTAGCACATCAGAGGTATTAGCCTATACGTAACGGGCTACCAGGTATTGACCAAAAGGAACGTCGATGAGCGAACTCATCCTGACACCCTACTGAGCCTGTCAGTGACAATATTCGTACAGTCCGGTCCGGTCGTCTATGAGCATCGCATGGCGGGCCTAGGGGGTTGGTAAAAGTCAGACCCCCAAAAGCGGTACAAGTCGTGTCGGAGTGTAGCCCAGAACATCCTGAGATACTACTGGAATATCTACTAGTAAATCTCCTGTCTTGGCCAAGGACTTTCATGTAAAGGCTCTCCTAGACACAGCGCGACCACACCCCCAATACCGGGAGAGACGAACCCTCGAAGATCCGCTCACTGCCTCCATGTGGCTCGGGACTGTACCCAACTAAAACCTGTTTGCATGTCTCCTTTGAGCGTGGTAGGGTAGTAATCAAAGTACAGTAGGAACTCATACGAGACAAATGACGATCCTCAGGTCGATGAACTAAGCTGTACACATGTCACCAGGGAACTGCTATCTGACGTCAGGTATAAGACCAACTAGCATGTTCCCGGCGAGTCCTGTCCGGTGTACTCATAACCCAATGAGCACCTGTATATATCTTAGGTGAACCAACTGACACCAGTGGCTTGTGAGACCGGCCACCGCTCCTCGTCGGGGTCTCGACTGTATACACTAGTCTACTCTGGAGTATCGATGCCCTGTCTCGAAACTCCCATGACTAGGGACCATTTAAGGATGTGGTTATAGACTACCAGCTCCCACGTATATGATCGCCCTCATACTGCTGGCAGTCAAGCATGAATCCTAGGGGCTCTATCAACGTGTAATAGCGACCTGTCTGGTCACCTAAAGCAGTACACGATGATAAAGATAAACCAGATAGCATACTATCATCTTGAGTAAGACTGTCCTACTGGGATAGGTCCTCCCTCAATCATTGCAATCACGTGCCTGTGATCCAATAATTGACTCTGAGGGCACTATCTCCAACAACGGATACCCAGGTATTGAGCGAAAGGAAGGTCAACGAGCAAACACATCCAAACCCCTACTGAGCCTCTCTGTGACAATCTCCATACAGTCCGATCTGTTCGTCTAAGTATCGTATATCGAGTCTAGGAGGGTTGATAAAGTCAGACCCCTAATAACGCGATATTTCGTGTCGGTATGAAGTCCATCACCAACTGAGAAACTACTGTTCCAAATCAGTAATTCTCGTCTACCTTGGCCAAGGATTTCTGGTGATGGCCACCCATGCATAGAGCGACATCAACCCCCAATACCGGAAGAGACGAATCCCCAACGATCCGCTCGCTGCCTCCATGTGGCTCGGGACTGTACCCAACTAAAACCTGTTTGCACAACTCTTTTGAACCGTGGTAGGGTAGTAATAAAAACACAATGGGAACTCACACAAGAAAAATGACGATCTCAGGTTGACAGACTAACCTGTACTCATGTCACCTGAGAACTGCTACCTAACAATAGGTATAATACCATCTAGCATGTTCTCGGCGTGTGCGTCCAATGTATATCATAACCCAATGAGCACATGTATACTATCTTAGGTGACTACTGACACCAATGGCTTGTGAGACCGGCCGCTGCCCCTCGTCGGGGTCTCGCAAAGTATACACTAGTCTACTCCAGATTATCGATACACAGTCTCGATACTCCCTCGACTAGGGACATTTATGGATATGCTTATAAACTACCCAGCTCCCACGTATATGATCGCCATCATAATGCTGGTAGTTAAGCAAGAATCCTATGGGCTCTATCAACATGTAATAGTGATCTGTAATACCACATAATGCATGTGCATGATGATAAAGGCAAACCAGAAAGCATACTATTATTTTGAGTAAGATTGTTCTACCCGTATAGGTCCTTCCTCAATCATCACAATCACATGCCTGCGATTACAATAATTTACTTGAGGGCACTATATCCAACAGATATCTGGCAGGTGGATGATTATAACGTCTTTCTAGATGGGCATTTAGAAGTGCACGTGTGTATAACTCTGCCAGAGGGTTGTCGTGGTAAGTGGGAGCAGCGGAAGCATGGTAGGCTAGTAGTTTCTGTCTATATATAGAATAAAGCAAGTATAGCGAAGATGGGCCATCTATTCTTGATGTGAAAGTCATAGTGTTTGAATTCATAAAGAATGAAAAATAGACCTGATAAGAAGGTTAAGTAGGGAGTACTGTCCTATTTATATGGATAGCACACTCCAATTAAGAAGTGATATTCCTATATTACAATCGGTTAGACTATAGTTGTCATAAGTGTTTCCTTATAAAGTTATTGGATAAAATATCAGATATTCTGATGACTAGATCTATGGTTTTAGATCTAAATTTGGGAAGTGTCCCAATTCGGGTATTTAGACATTATTTTAAAGTACTTTAGAATGGACGACTCCTGACGTGGTGGTGTACCCGCAGGTGATGGAGTCACCCTCTCTAAAAGATGTCCTCGGACTGATGAGGAGAGGTATTTGCATGATTGACATATCACTTGCTTAGGAAATTGATTCAATCATGAAATGTCAAGTACCACATTAGATATTTCTCTTGCACTAGATGCAATAAGTAGATATTAATCCAATCCTGGAGAAATATAGGAAAGCGGTTTTGAACATGAGAGAATGTTCTTGGTATATGGTAACGGCAGCCTCCTTGAAGTGGCGGTTATCATTTCAGGCTACCAAGGTGACCTGGATGACAGAGTGACCGTCAGAGTCAGAGTTTACCATCTTCGGAGGGAAGTATGTTGGACAGAGGGTCTAAGCGGATACTGTGGTGGGCATGTCATAGGATACTGATTAAATTCAGTGAAAGAAATAGTCTAAGAAGTTTGTTGGATTTAGAGTTCATTTATGAACTAGGTTCCATCAGATATCCAGACAAATTCTAAGACAGGTAGCGCTCATTTTGGGAGACATTTGTTCCCCGTGAAGTTGAGATATAGAGAGATTAAGATAGAAGTATTAGAGCAAATCCACTCACTGAAACTATTTCTCGAACATGAATGTCTCGCAAATATGTTTTGCGAAACTGATTAGTAGAGAAGTGTAGGGTTATTAAGCACTCTCACAAGGATCTATAAGGCATCAACCATGCCCGATTTAAAATTTAGACGTGCCAAACAACCCTAACCAAGATCTTAGACTAGAGATTAGGCGAAACAAAGCATGTAAACAACTTTACATCTAAGAGTTAAGGATTACAACCTTTGTAGTCCGGTCTTTCACTTCATAAGCTCCGTGTTGTGGTCCCTTCGCTGTGATCATCAAGTTCCCGGACTCTAGAGAGGCTCCACGAAGAGAAAGATGCAAGCTTGCTTCCGATCTTCGATAACTAAGATGATCTACCTTGAAGTTTCTTTAACACAAGCTCTCACTCACTAAATGAAGTGAACACCCTAATCTAATTGGCAAGAATAGATTAGGATGATGAAATAGGAATTTAGCTCTCATTTGTTTTCTTAATCTCACTCATTTTCATCACAAAGAAAAAAGGTAGAGAGCTTTTCACCAAGGAAGAAGAAGAAGAATATCCAAAACCTTTTGTGATGAATAATGAATCCATAGTGAGATTAAAAATGCAACCATGGTTGATAGAATAAAAGCTAACCATTGTAGAGAGTTAACTAGGGTTAAAGGGTTGGGTTGGGTTAAACAAATATATCACAAAATATCATAATAAATATCTTTGCTTAAAACTAAAGCAAAGCTTCTAGAAACTACTAGAAAGTTTAACCCAAATCAAACCCTAACCATTTTTAATCTCCACTAATCATGTTGCATTTATAACCATAACATGTTACAATATTATATATCACATATACAATATTTATTGTAACACAATAAAATAATACAATTAACATATATCGCATATATATCAATGTATTACCCGAGTGAGAAAAAGAATCTTTTTAGTGAGCTTATATTAGTTAATGTAATTTAATATATCAAATATATAATTATACATTAAATTATCGAATCAACATTTGATCCGATAATCCGGCTATTTCACAAATAACCGACTAATATAATCTGTATCAGTTCATCGAATCAACACATGATCCGATGACCCGACTATATCACATATACCCGGCCGATATCTCATATCGCGAGAATCTAATACGGTATCACATACACGTATTGTTCTCGGTCCCGCACATATCATATATATGCTCCTACTCCGTTTTTCCTGAGCCAGGAAACCTCTGTGTAGGACTCTAAAGAATCATCAATACGCCGGCAGTAGGTGATGTTCATATCAAATACCCACAAGCTGCAAGCGGTCAGCTAAACGTAACAGCCACCCAGTTATTGAGCGATCAGAAGATCAATAAGCAAGCCTGTACATTCTCCTGCGAATCCAATCAGTAACACTCCCGTACAGTCTGGTCTTTTCGTCTGATATGTCGCATATCTCGCCTAGGGGTGGTAAACGTCAGACCCCAGTAGCTTGATAAGTCGTGTCGATATGAGGTCCATAACAGTTCGAGAAACTACTGATAACACGTACCAGTAAATCTCAGCAACCCTGGCCAGGGATTTCCAGTTATAGCCAATCGTACACAGCGCAACATCTGTTAGGTCCACGTTAATCACCCCGGTTCTTTCGGGGAGGCGGAATAGGTAAAAATCAAAATTTTCCTGACTAGGTAACATGGACCATTCATGAAGGATCTTTGCTAAACAAAAACTAACAATTAAACTACAAGTTCTAGCTACTATGTAGAATGGTTATACCTAGGTCTTGAACTCCTTCTCTTCTTTCGGTGGTTCTCCTCCTTGCTTGCTCCTTGTAGTGGCTCGAACGGTACCTCCTCGTCGTGTCCTCTTTGCCGTAGATGGATCCACCCGAGGGCCTCGAACTTGAGCTCCTATCTCAACCTAGAGATAACTAAGGTGCTTGGTTTTCTAAACCTAGAACCTTAGAATGAGTAGAGAAGAGTTATGGTGGTTTTGTCTCAAAGATTCATGATTTCCAACCCATGGAACACTTGAACTTTGAGAGAGGAAGAGGGAGAGCTTTCTTTCTAAGAGAGAGAAAGAAAATGATAGAATGAGCTCTCATAATGCAACCATGCACATAAAAGCAAGAATAATCATGATAATAATAATAATTAAGAATTGTGATGGTTAGTTTCAATGACCATTATCATTTCATGCATTTAATGCATTTTGTAAAGAACAACAAGTAAACAAAAGTCATAGAAATAAAATGATGATGGTCAACAAGTCCACAATGGTCAACCGGTCAACAAAGTCAACAAGTCAACAAAAGTCAAATGTTCAACTCAAACATGGCACAATAATACTTAATTAATATTATTAATCATATTTCTCATTCTCATTAGGGTTTAGAAAAAGTCAACGGTCAACAAGTCAACCAAAGTCAAATGGTCAACAACCCTAATGAGAATCCTCTGCCTCTGTCAACTGTGCATACACACCCGCATCCGTGTTCCGAGGAACACGAATACACTGAGACAAAACCAATCCCAAAACAAATACTAGGATCTGGCTTAAACCAAAGCCCGCTAGTTATAACTGTCCAGACACCAAACGTGCACAAGTGCGCGGATGTGAACGAACCCCGTCGCAAAACCATGCGACCTCTACTCTGTTTTGCCCAAAGGCGAGTAACCCTCTGTGTGGGACTCTAAAGGCTCGACACTACGCTGATTATGGGTTTAACCATAGGCCGCAAGCGGTACTAGCTGTACGTAACGGTCCACAGGTAGATGCCGACAAGAAGACTGACGGGGTGAACCCATCCGAACTCCTACTTAGCCTGAATGTGACAATCTCCGTACAGTCCGGTCTGCTCGTCTGAGAATATCGAATGGCGGGCCTAGGGGGAGGTAAACGTCAGTCCCCTAATAGCGGTACAAGTCGTGTCGAAGTGTAGCCCAAAACACCCTGAGAATCTACTGGAAAACCTACCAGTAATTCTCGCTTGCCCTGGCCAGGGACGACAATGTGTAATGGCTCTCGTAGACACAGCGCGATATCAACTCCCAATACCGGGAGAGACGAATCCTGTCTAACCGTTACTGCCTCCAAGTGCTTCGAGACTGCACCCAACTACTACATGTTTGCACGACTCAGTAGAGCCGTGGTAGGGTAGTAATCTAAGAACAGTAGGAACACACTCGAGGCGAAGTGACAGTGTCAAGTCAGCGGACTAAGCTGTACTCATGTCACCTGGGAACTGTTAACTGACGATAGGTATAATACCAACCAACAGTTCCCGACGAGTCCTGTCCAGTGCGCTCGTAACCTAACGAGCATCTGCATACTATTTCCAGTACGACGTACTGATGGCTGTGGGACAGACCATCTCCCCTGCTGGGACGAGAAGCGTATTTACCAGTCTACTCTGGAGTATCGATGCCCTGTCTCGATAATCCTATGACCAGGGACCTGTATAAGGATGTGCTTATAGACTACCCAGCCCCCACTAGTGTGATAGCCATCACAACGCCGGTAGTCAAGCAAAGATCCTAAGGGCTCCATCAATATGTTTTTAGCGATATGTTAAAAGAAACATATACACATATTAAGATAGAAACAAACCAAGTAGCATACTACTATATCGAGCAAGACTGTCGTAACCCCATATATATATCCCAAGCCTCCAAAATGTATTATACAAACTAGTACTATAGAATAATGGCCTCTAGGGCATACATATCTAACAATCTCCCACTTGCACTAAAGGCAAGTAATTGGTGTACCGCATACCCAACGTCTGTACTAAGGCCAGCTCCTGGCGTACCGCATACCCAATAGCTCAAAAAGTCGCTCGAACTGTGTTTGAGGGAGGGCCTTTGTGAATGGATCCACTGTGTTGTCTTTTGTGTCCACTCTCCGTACCTCGATCTCCTAGCGATCAATGATCTCCCTGATCAGGTGATACCGCCTTAAGATGTGTCTGGATTTCTGATGGGACTTTGGTTCCTTTGCTAAAACTATAGCCCCATTGTTATCGCAATACAAAGGTATTGGGTCAACAATGGACGGAACCACCTGAAGTTCACTAATGAACTTCTTCATCCAGACCGCCTCTTTTGCGGCATCACTTGCAGCAATGTATTCAGCCTCCATCGTCGAGTCCACGACGGTATCCTGTTTGGAACTCCTCCAACATACCGCCCCTCCGTTGAGGGTAAACACAAAACCCGAGACAGACTTGCTGTCATCTTTGTCACTCTGGAAGCTTGAATCGGTAAAGGACTCGACCCTGAGGTCTCCATTACCGTAAGCCAGGAACATCTCCTTAGTCCTTCTCAGGTACTTGAGAATGTTCTTCACTGCGGTCCAGTGGCCCTCACCTGGATCTAACCGGCTCACCACGCTCAGCGCGTAAGCTACATCTGGTCTTGTACATAGCATCGCATACATTACAGATCCTACCGCCGAAGCGTAGGGTATAGTGCTCATGCCAACCCTCTCCTCGTCAGTCTTAGGAGACATCTTCTTGGAGAGGGTGATTCCGTACAATGCGGGTATATTACCGCGCTTGGAATCTTCCATACTAAATCTCTTTAGTACGGTCTCTATGTACCTGGACTGCGAAAATCCCAGTAGTCTCTTGGATCTATCTCTGTAGATCTTGATCCCCAGAATGTACGAGGCATCACTCAGATCCTTCATGGAGAACCGTTATGACAAGAATAGCTTGACCGATTGTAGCATAGGAAGTCATTTCCTATCAAAAGAATGTCGTCCACGTACAAGACTAGGAACACGACAGTTCGTCCTACAATCTTCTTATAGACACAAGGTTCATCTTCGTTCTTGATGAAATCAAATTCCTTGATTGCCTCATCAAAACAGATGTTTCAGCTCCGCGATGCCTGCTTTAATCCATAAATGGATTTAAGCAACTTGCACACCTTCCCACTGCTCCCACTATCTACAAAACCCTCTGGCTGATCCATGTAAACGCACTCTTCTAAACAGCCGTTTAGAAAAGCCTTTTTTACGTCCATTTGCCAGATTTCATAGTCATGGAAGGCAGCAATGGCAAGTAGGATACGAATGGATTTGAGCATAGCCACTGGAGAAAAGGTTTCGTCATAGTCCACACCAGGTCTTTGACGAAAACCTTTTGCAACGAGTCTAGCCTTATAGGTTTCCACCTGCCCATCCACACCAAGTTTCCTTTTGTAGATCCATTTGCATCCAACGGGTTTTACCCCAGGTGGAGAAATATCCAAGGTCCACACTTTATTAGTGTACATGGACTCCATTTCAGATTGCATAGCTTCCATCCATTTATCAGAGTCCCTACTGATAATGGCATGCCTGAAACTGGTAGGGTCATCTTCTTCCAAGATGCAATCCTCTCGATCCCCGTCTAAGAGAAAACCGTAGTATCTCTCGGGCGGATGAGAAATCCTACTATATCTGCGGAGTGGCTGAGGTTCGTTGGGTCTAACTGAATCTAGCGGTTCCACCAAATCTTTAGTTAAAGTTTGTGTTTCTGGAATTTCATCCAGTTCTACCGTGCTGCCACTAATATTTTTAACAAGAAATTCTTTTTCCAAAAATATGGCATTCCTGGAAACAATTATCTTCTGTTCCTCTGCATGGTAGAATAGATACCCACTAGAATCTTTTCGGTATCTGATTGAAAGAATTAAAGTTAACCGCAATCAAGACGGTGTCGCTATGCAGCTAGCCGGTTGAGCACGGGTCGATCCACAGGGAGATGGTTGTATGTCCTTTCTTGTTTTAGACGAGTCAATAAAGAATTTGCGTATGTTTGTTCGAGACTATCCTATGTGTAATATTTGCAAGTATAAAGTTGTTAAGAAAAAGATACGAAATTGTAAGCTAAAGAAATTCGTACTCAAAACCTTTGAGCCGAGTCTTGACCAATTGAAGCTAAGCAATCGGCAACAACGTGGATTAGGGGATTTAAGCGCGGTATTCGTGGAATACGGCTTATTCACCCTTGTCCTTCCGTTCTTGTCTCTTGCTTTCGCCTCCGGCCAAACCGAACGCAACCGGTCGGGGTTAGGAATCACTGTTACCTTGTTAGGGTAGGGTGCCTAACGGAGCGCTTGCGTATGGTTTGGGCGGAGTTCAATGGAAAATAACGAGAAAAGGAAATGAGAAAGAAGATATTAACTTACAATACCGTATTTCATCTTAACAACAATAATTACAACCATTCACAAAATGAACAAAAGAGAGCAAAAGAAAAGAACAAAGAAAAGAAAAGATTACAAGTAATTAAGTGCATGAATATAAATTGCAAGAAAGTAAAGCAAGGTAATAAAAAGCAAGTAATAAAAAGCGATAAAAAGAACAAGAAACTAGAACTCAAGACAAGCATGTGATCAATAGCCAACCCTTAAACTTGCAAGCTCAATCAAGAGGTTGCAAGATCAAGGGAAGGGTAGAGAACGCATGTGAAATGAAGCGCTAATTCCATAAGAAAATGCGACCCTTGAGATCAATAACTAACCCTTAACCATTCAAGCTCAATGAAGAGGTTGAATGATCAAGAGAAAGCAAGAATCTCAAGGGGAAGAAGAAACAAAAGAGAATGATACAAAACCCTCATCTTCATTAATATCCACTCAATGCTCTCACTACATTTCCATGGAGGAAGAATGAAGAAGAAGAAGAAGAACTATACAAAAAACTACAAAAGAGTGGACACCAAATTGGACCCTTGGCTTGGCTCAGATCTGCTGTATTTATAGGCAGGGAAATGAAACCCTAGGGGCAAATTCTGACATAAAATGAAGTACCCAAAGTGCCCATGAAAAACGACAGAATGAAGACCCCACATGGCCGCGGATCCGAGGCCAATACCCCCTATTGGCCGCGGATCCGCGGCCCTTTAGTGGTGTTGGGCTGTGGGCTTTGGTCGGGGTCCCCGGTTTGTTGTCCTCTTCAGTATGGTATATGACTTTTCTCAGAATCTCTTCACAATATTTCCAGAATTCTAGCACAACAAAAAGGTGATGTGATGTGGATCTTTTGCCATGATTTCCTCGAGCTCCGCGTAGATTTCTTGGATCTTGTGTTGACCTAGAGCTTTGTGCATGACATGACAATTGATTTGCCATCTTGTCCCTTAACTGGTATGTGGCAACACACGGATAGAGAGCGGAGACCGTGTTTTATCTGTTGTTGGCAGTAATCCGGAATTTGTCGTACTTTTCCATGATATTCATTGTTCAGAGCCGAGAACCTGTATTCTGCAATTATGTAGCAAACACTGATTAAAAGCACCTACCTATAAACACACGAGCATAAGAATGGGCGGTATAAAATGCAGTATTCTGTTATGAACAAATACCTCCAAACTTAACTTTTGCTCGTCCCGAGCAAAACCAATTATTCACAAAAAAGTCCTAACCGCACTTTCGCAGGGAACGCGATTGCACTGAGCACGTGCAACAAGCCGTTAAACCTCTAGGTGTCCCTAGTAGGAGGAGTGTTGTCTCCTGAGGGTTTTCAGCGGATTACACCCACAAAATCCCGTCAAGCTAGTGTCATAAGTTAACATAGATTCTACTCCTACAGTTTAGTATTTACATTAGAAACTCTATCATCCTAAGTTAGAAATATTCAACCCTAATTATTCACACTTCCTATCAATTTAACTTGAGATCCTATACGTTCCAAAGAAGTTTAGAAAGATGTTGGTTCTCCTGAGTTTTCCTTCTAAAGTACGGCCTCAAATCAGGGATTTTTATCAACTTTACAGAAAACACAAGTCTTATTCTTTATTTCTATCTCTTATCCAAACATCAATTGTATACCCCTACGTGTGTGTATATTTGCACCCCTACACTCAAGAATTCAATTGAAGCTATAATACCCTTGCCCTAATACCTAATACTACTTCTTTTCATTAAGGATGGACGGATTGCTCACACATCTTTTATGCGACTATTAATGCTTCCTGAGGCACTAACGGCCGATTACTGAATGTGTGAACTTAAAGCGTAAATAGCAGTTTCCAGGTCTTGACTTTATTCTATTTTTCTTTTTTTTTTCTTTTTCTTTTTCAAGACCGGATATATTTTTCAATATGCTCTTTTGGTGTTTAGCTTTAAATACCGTTTTTTCTTTCATACTAGGCTTTCAGGCAAGAGTATTTCAAGGTATCTTCTACTATCCCAAGTTTCAAGGTGCGTGTAAGTGCAGTTTGTAGGGTATATACTCTCTAAATTTGAACTCGAGAAAAGAAACTATTTTTCAGACTTATCCTTCAGTAAAGCATCAATACTTTCCCTTCATCTTGACTTAACTCAAGAACTGAACTCAAGATTACCTATTTCTCAAAAAAACTGTAAGGACGTATACTTACCAAAGTTAGACAGAATGAGGGTTATTTTTAGGGTTTTCAATCCCTAAGCCTAGAATTTAGTTATTTCTATCATATCGACTAAACTTTCAGAATAAAGATCTAAGTTACCCTATTAGCTAACTTGACGACAAAGTTTTTATATTTTTTGGAAAATTTTTAATTTTTGTGGGTTTTTTAATAAGGTATGCAAATGCAAAATATACAAATGAATGCGAAGGAAGAAAGCTTACCGAGCACACCCCCAAACTTAAACTTGACAGTGCCCTCACTGTCAGGCTATACCAAGAGGGTCAAAATTGCCGGCGCTCCCTAAAAACAAATTATATACAAAACAAAAAGGAAAACAAAAATGTATACAAAAAGGAGTCCCCCCCAAACTTAAGTAAAACAGTGTTTCCACTGTTAAGCGTTGAAATTCAGGATTAGGGGGGAAAGAGAACAGTATCAAGCTATACAAGGCCTTACACAGGCCAAAAGTTAGTACCAACCATTCAAAGATTTTATCTCTATAATGTGCTGGTTGGTGAAAGAAGGCATAGAGAAACGAGATGGAGAATACGCGAGACCGTATGCGGAGAGAAGCGGGATACGGTCTCGGTATATGAGAGGAAGAAGAATGGCGGAAGGGAAAAAGAAGTGGAATACGAACTTGAGGGAGGAAATGGAGTGAATAGATTAGCACAATTTGTGATGAGCGATGTGTAAAAAGCGATTGTGCTAATCTATTAACCCGGTGAGAGATTGGGTCAAATCCCTCAAGATTCGTAAGAACCCATGGGTACGCCGAACTTGGTAAACCAGACACAGTAAATAAAAGTGAGACGGGTTCTTGCAAGGTCGGAACGATGGAAAGGATGGAGGGAAGTGGTTGAGGAAGGGTATCGGTTAAAGGTTCAGGAGGGTGTACACAGTCAGTGGAAGGAACAGGATGAATTGGAAAATCCGACTCATCAAGAAAAACTGGTTCATCCTCAAAACTATCCTCAATATTCTCCTCAAAATTTAGCACATCCATGCTCTTCTCTTCAAAGTCCAGACGCATATGGGGTTCGGGAAAAACATTTAATGACTCGGGATGATGATTTGAAGAGACAAACTCAGCCAAATCTACGGGTTCATCATCCAAAATATCCCCAGCGTCAATATCCTTAATCAAGTGAAAATCAAAATTCTCTGACACCTCATCAAAAGCATGGATATTAATCGATTCTGGTTCTAAGATATAGGTGTAGAGGTCAAAAGGATTAGGTATGGTTTCACTTGGAAGGGACCCTTCACAATTGGGCAAATCAAACACTACGAAGTCGCACAACTCATTCATCATTCTATCTTCAATTGATAAATCATGTGGGATACTCGATAGACTTTCAAAACAGGAGTTGTGGGATTCAATTTGGGACGGGTAGGTTTGATTTGGAAGGGGGTACATCTCACTCTCTCCACTCAAATTCACAGCCTGTCCTGCCGCCTCATCATACATTGAAAAAGTTGGAGCTAGTTGAAAACTAGCTACCGGGTCACTAGGTTGCATGAGGGCGGCCATGGACGCATTCAAATCCATCATTTGTTGGCTTGACGCTACCCTAAAATCTTCCAACGACTGTTCTAGACTAGACATTGGTTGTGAAGGGGTTTCAGTAAAAGATTCAAAGTTGTTTGGATACTGAAAACTCCCAAATGGCTGTTCTGATGCAATGTCTAGGGAAGGTGCAAAAGTAGGGTAGGATTGGTAGGAGTTGAATGACTGGACAGGAGCAGGATCAACATCTGGACAGGAAGGTGAATGGAATTGCTGATCCCAAGAATTTGAAGTGGTGAAAGGAGTGAAAGATCGGCTATGGGATTGTTCAATACGTTCTGCAATAGACATAGGTCTTGGAGTTGCAACATGACTCGAAGAAGGGGTATCAACGTAAGAAGGGTATGTTTGAAATGGTTGATACGAAGTGGATTGCGGGGTCCAGTTGTTCGTCCTAGACGCGTCTATCCGATCTTTCAAAGAAATTTTGGGCATGGAGGGGTCGTTCGAAGTTCGACCAAAACAAGAACCGTAGGATGTAATGTCTGGTTGTGGGTACCAAAGTTCGGCAAGAGTTTTGCGAGGTGGAGTACCCATGATATGAAGAGAGAAAGAGAGAAAGGCAGAGAAAAGGAAGGGAAAAAGAATGTGATATTTTTTTTTTTATAGTTTAAATATTAACAAAAAAATGAAATATACACACAAAAAGAATATGGACAAAAACAATCACGACACAAAAATACCACACACCTAATCGTTCTAGGGTTCACCTAGGTCAACTAGACCTGCTCCAGAACTTGATTGTCGAAGTAAAACTGTGTCGAGAAACGGGCTCAAGATACACTGATCACGAGGCCAGGTAAGTGCAGAGATAAGGGGAGGTTTTCCAACGCTTTCGCGAAGTTCCTTAATTAAATAACCCTTTCTCTTTTGGCGGTTGCGCCGTTAACACTTTCCTAGACACCCCGTAAACAATATACCGTTAAGCGAGGTTCTAAACACAGTTAACTTCTCCTAGTGAGCGCGAAGTCCTTAAGGCTTAAAGTCTAATTTCTTTTAAAATTTGTGCGGGTAAACGTTATGCTCAAGTTCGTGATTTGTGGGCCACGGAAAAGGTGATGAAATCCTTTACCGTATATTGTGGGGTTCGCTTGCCCTTAAGTCCGTATTAATGTATGCAATGCGCAATTCAAAAAATTCTATAAAGAATCAAACAATCGTTTTTTTAGTTTTAAGCACGGCACTGCAACAAATACGGGTTAGTCAATTTTTTAGCGTTTGCTAGCGAACTTGCAAAGAATCCTGCAAAGAACAGTATATTGGAAGCGTCGGATTTGAGAAGAAGGTGTTAGTAAAATACGTACCGTTAAGTTTTGGGTTAGGAAACCCCCGTTGAATCAAATCCGGTAAGCTTGGAAAGTTCGCTTGCGCGGGTCAAACTACCCGGATCTTTGGCACTGTACTTCGCAATCACCTTAGCCTTGAATGCACACTTTGCTCCCACAATCGCAGTTTGCAAATACGCAAAAATCTGCACACTTGCCCACAAAAATGATCAAAAAAAACAAAAAGAATTTTTTTTTTATAAATATATACAAAAAGAATATTAACCCGAATAACAAGAAAGAAAATACGCTACCGTCTCCCCGGCAACGGCGCCATTTGATTGAAAGAATTAAAGTTAACCGCAATCAAGACGGTGTCGCTATGCAGCTAGCCGGTTGAGCACGGGTCGATCCACAGGGAGATGGTTGTATGTCCTTTCTTGTTTTAGACGAGTCAATAAAGAATTTGCGTATGTTTGTTCGAGACTATCCTATGTGTAATATTTGCAAGTATAAAGTTGTTAAGAAAAAGATACGAAATTGTAAGCTAAAGAAATTCGTACTCAAAACTTTTGAGCCGAGTCTTGACCAATTGAAGCTAAGCAATTGGCAACAACGTGGATTAGGGGATTTAAGCGCGGTATTCATGGAATACGGCTTATTCACCCTTGTCCTTCCGTTCTTGTCTCTTGCTTTCGCCTCCGGCCAAACCGAACGCAACCGGTCGCGGTTAGGAATCACCGTTACCTTGTTAGGGTAGGGTGCCTAACGGAGCGCTTGCGTATGGTTTGGGCGGAGTTCAATGGAAAATAACGGGAAAAGGAAATGAGAAAGAAGATATTAACTTACAATACCGTATTTCATCTTAACAATAATAATTACAACTATTCACAAAATGAACAAAAGAGAGCAAAAGAAAAGAACAAAGAAAAGAAAAGATTACAAGTAATTAAGTGCATGAATATAAATTGCAAGAAAGTAAAGCAAGGTAATAAAAAGCAAGTAATAAAAAGCGATAAAAAGAACAAGAAACTAGAACTCAAGACAAGCATGTGATCAATAGCCAACCCTTAAACTTGCAAGCTCAATCAAGAGGTTGCAAGATCAAGGGAAGGGTAGAGAACGCATGTGAAATGAAGCGCTAATTCCATAAGAAAATGCGACCCTTGAGATCAATAACTAACCCTTAACCATTCAAGCTCAATGAAGAGGTTGAATGATCAAGAGAAAGCAAGAATCTCAAGGGGAAGAAGAAACAAAAGAGAATGATACAAAACCCTCATCTTCATTAATATCCACTCAATGCTCTCACTACATTTCCATGGAGGAAGAATGAAGAAGAAGAAGAAGAACTATACAAAAAACTACAAAAGAGTGGACACCAAATTGGACCCTTGGCTTGGCTCAGATCTGCTGTATTTATAGGCAGGGAAATGAAACCCTAGGGGCAAATTCTGACATAAAATGAAGTACCCAAAGTGCCCATGAAAAACGACAGAATGAAGACCCCACATGGCCGCGGATCCACGGCCAATACCCCCTATTGGCCGCGGATCCGTAGCCCTTTAGTGGTGTTGGGCTGTGGGCTTTGGTCGGGGTCCCTGGTTTGTTGTCCTCTTCAGTGTGGTATATGACTTTTCTCAGAATCTCTTCACAATATTTCCAGAATTCTGGCACAACAAAAAGGTGATGTGATGTGGATCTTTTGCCATGATTTCCTCGAGCTCCGCGTAGATTTCTTGGATCTTGTGTTGACCTAGAGCTTTGTGCATGACATGACAATTGATTTGCCATCTTGTCCCTTAACTGGTATGTGGCAACACACGGATAGAGAGCGGAGACCGTGTTTTATCTGTTGTTGGCAGTAATCCGGAATTTGTCGTACTTTTCCATGATATTCATTGTTCAGAGCCGAGAACCTGTATTCTGCAATTATGTAGCAAACACTGATTAAAAGCACCTACCTATAAACACACGAGCATAAGAATGGGCGGTATAAAATGCAGTATTCTGTTATGAACAGTATCCTACAAACTTACACAAAACTGTCCATGCCTTAAGTTTGTCTGGGTTCTGCTTTTTGACATAAGCCGGGCAACCCGGAATCTAAATACGTTTAAGATACAAACTCTTACGACTCCATATTTCATACGGAGTCTTAGGCACGGATTTGGATGGAACTTGATCCAATAGATGCGCTGCTGTTTGAAATGCACATCCCCAGAATGAAAGAGGCAACTCCGTACTACTCATCATGGAGCGAACCATATCCAATAGGGTACGATTCCTCCGTTCCGATACACCGTTGTGCTGTGGTGTATAAGGAAGAGTAAGCTGAGAGAGAATACCATTCTCTTTTAAGTAATCTAGGAATTCCTTGCTTAAGTACTCCCTTCCCCTATCCGATCGGAGGATCTTGGTACTTTTGCCAGTCTGGTTCTCTACTTCGTTTCTGAATTCCTTGAATTTCTCAAAAGCTTCAGATTTGTGTTTCATCAGATACACATATCCGAACCTAGAGAAATCGTCAGTGAATGTGATGAAGTACGGGAACCCACCCCTTGCATGTATAGACATTGGACCACATACATCACTGTGTATGAGTCCCAAGAGCTCTGTTGCTCTTTCTCCATGTCCGGTGAACGGAGATTTGGTCATCTTTCCTTTGAGACAATACTGACAAGTTTCGTAAGATGAAAACTCGAATGTATTCAGAGTCCATCTTTATGCAACTTACTTAGTCTTTTCTCTCTGATATGACCAAGTCTACAATTCCACAAGTAGGATTCATTCATATCTGAATTCTTCCTCTTGCGTGTGTTTTGTACATTGAGAACTGTATTCTGATTTTGAATGTAGATACCATTGCACAGTGTACCTTCTGCAACCAGTACCTTATGAAGGTAGATGTTCATGATATTTCTATCAAGAACAATGTTATATCCATCTTTATCGAGTAAAGAAACTGATATGATGTTGCAAACTGTAGGGTGTTTTTCGTCACCCCATTGAGATGGGAATACGCGCGTGCTTGTCAGGCGTACTACAGATTCCCCCTGCCTAGGGTAGGCCGGGGTTTATTGATTATGGGGATCCGAATCTCCGGTAGCCGCGGACTAAGCTGCCGTTAATTACCCCTCGCCTTTGGGGCGAGGGAACCTCCGATTAACGGGTTAAACTGATCATGCGAACTCAATGTGCAGTGTACGTGTATTTTGTTTTGGAGGGAGGGGTTTGGATATATCGGGAGCCACGCAGAGTTTTTTCTAACAGGGACAGTGTCGTGGAGTATGTGTGTGTGTACATATGTATGCATATGTATATATATACATGTATATGTATAAAAAGGGGGAAAAGAAATCCAAAGGATGTGTGGGGCCTGCGCCTGGGCGCTGGAGCGCAAGCGCGCCACGTGTCGGCACGTGGGCGCTTTGCGCTCGGACGCAGGGCGCTGGAGCGCAAGGGCGCCACGTGTCGGCACGTGGGCGCTTTGCGCTCAGGCGCAGGGCGCTGGAGCGCAAGGGCGCCACTTGTCGGCACGTGGGCGCTTTGCGCTCGGGCGCAGAGCACTGGAGTGCAAGGGCTCCATGTGTCGGCACGTGGGCGCTTTGTGCTCGAGTGCAAGGCGCAGGAGCGCAAGCGCGCCACGTGGGCGCTTTGCGCTCGAGCGCTAGCGCGCCGGCGAGGAAAAGGGGGCTTTTAACCCCGGAAATTCTCTAAAGAGAAAATAGGGTGGAGTTAAACTCCTAAGATGCTTTGGGTTGATAAAGCGGGTTCTTCTTCTTCCTCTTCTGTTGGCTGGATCTTGAAGATCAAGAGATATGAGATTTTTAAAAATCTCTCCTTTTTGAGATTTTTAAAAATCTCTCCTTTTTGAGATTTAAAGACAGATCCAAGTTCCCCTTTGTGGGTTTTGTGGTGAAAAACTATTTAGTTTTGGAAAAGGGAGATTAAAACTCTTGATTTAATTCACAAAAAAGAGAAGGTTTTGGAACCTTGAAGTAGGAGAAAAGATCTCAGATCTAAAATTTTTTGGAGAGACCAAAAGTTGTTTTTTTTGTTCATCATCATTTTTCCTTATATTGGCTTACATATTTACATATAGCCCCTTGGGCTTTGCAAAATGGCGTTTTGCCCATCCCATGGCTCGTGTGCCATTTCTTTTTTGCACATAAGCCATGGGCTTACAAAAATTTGGCTTTATGCCTATTTTGTCTACATTCATGCATAAAAAATTATATAAAAATTATTTATTATATGATTTCGTTGTTGGCATGGGGAGGCTGGCCGCGGGCTCGACTTGGGCATGGGCCCGCTTGACCTGGGCTTGGGCCCACCTAGCTTGGGGGTTGACCTTGACTTTGACTCGGTCAACCGGGGTGTAAATTTTTACCCCAACACAAACCATGGAAGGTACATAGTAGCAATCGTTCAAAATCATAGTATTGCCGTTTGGCAACACTAGGTGATATTCACCGACGACTACAGCATTAACTTGTGCTCCGTTCGCTACCCTGAGCGACATATCACCAGGTACAACTTTCCTACTTTTTCTCAGTCCCTGTAATAGATTACAAATATGAGATCCTGATCCGGTATCAAGTAGCCAGGAGGTAGGGCTGACCGTAAAGCAGTTCTCAATTACAAGAACACCTGAAGTAGATGCAAAACTATGCTTCTTCTTCAACTGGGTATCCTTGGAATCCATACAATCCTCTTTCACTTGCTCATACTTATGACTGTTGTCATAAGTTAGAGCTGAACCGACATTCCCCAGCCCCAAATAAGAATTCGGATCGGTCAAGCGATACATTTTATTATCTTGATTAGAACGGGAAATGGTTGCTACCTGGAGAGAGAGAAAAGAAACACTCAGCGTGCGCTCTTGCAAGATTAGATTGGTTTATTAATTTATCTAATCAGGATGGCTCCCACTGTTTTCTCAAATTCTTCTTCAAACCCTAAAAGAAGAACTAGTCGGGATTAATCGCACGTCACAATACTTGCTTAACCTTTCAGCCAGGCTAGTGTTGGTACTTCGAGGGAGGTTTTCCAACGCTTTCGCGAAGTTCCTTAATTAAATAACCTCTTTTCCCTGGAGGCGTAGCCCCGCTAACACCGTTCTAGACACCTACTTGGTTTATAGCAATGATTGTTAAGTGAAATAATCTCCCGAGAGTAATCCAACTCATCAGTGTGATCGGGATCCAACTATCATTGTGCGATGACCTAGATGGAGTCCACTCTAGTCACCACACTCCAGAAGGTATGCTAAATCTGCAAGTTTCAGTTTCTTTAGAAACTCACGATGTGGATTTTTTGCCCCTAGGACCCAAGTGACCTTGACACAGTCAACAAATCAAAGAGTCCTAGTCAAGTTCAACCCGTCATTATCTTGATTGTATTAAACCCACCCGCATATCCCTTGACACAGTCAACAAGGTTACACGACTGTCCTAACCAATCACATTGTATCCAGCAGATAAGCAATACTCAGCTACCGTTCACTGCGCCTTGACACAGTCAACAAACGCAGCACGAATTTTAAGTATAACTTATAAGAAACAACGAATGACTACGGATGGGTTTTTGGCGAAAAACCCGTTAACGTAATGAACTTGATATCGTTGAAGGATCCTGATAACCTTTTTAAAATTATAGTGACGATAACTTTTGCTAAAGAGGTCACTCCCTGTGAAGGGATCTCGGCTCTTTCCTCGTCGAATGAGGTGCAGAATATTCCAAACTGAATACCTCGATGCAAAGCAAGAATAATCGACTATAGTGAAGTTATTACCCTGACGCAAACTTTTGTCCAAGGGGTCACTCCCGATGAAAGGATCCCGGCCCTTGCCTCGTCGAATGAGGTGCTGGGCATTCATAGCCGAATACCTCTGTGCAAAAAAAAAGAGAACGTCTTTGCAATAACAGCTTTTTGAAAATTGTTCCAACAACGTCTTTTAGGTTTGTTTTTTTCTTTGCATTAATATAATGCATCCCATCAATTAATCCTACCATTGCAGAAAACAACGAAAATATGACGTAAGCTTATGCCATCCGCATTCGCCATGGGGCCCCGTCATTACCCGTTAGGTTACTTAACTAACGACAGAGCGGGGGCCGGACTAGCACGGATGCAAAACATAAGCAACACCTACTAGATATCATATATAGATATATACATTCGTCAGATGCAATGATAGCCATTCCAGATCACAGATGAACACATTGGATATGCTAGGAATCCGCGTTTCGTTCGAGCCTGCAACGAAATACGGATTACACGGTCGCGATGAATATCCAAACCCCACCCTAGACCCCTACAGGTGCGGCAAACTACCCACCAAGTACCCGAAGCGAAGCAACCTCCCTCAACAACGTGAGTAGACCACTCGGCACTTCGAGGTACCCGGTAGTTTGTGCACCACACCTTGGGTCTATCCTAGAAGCAAAAACAGTAAAAGAAATAATATACAATGGCGACTACAACCTCATCCCGGATGTGCGGCCATAAAAATAATATTACATCAATTTACATATTACATCAAATGAAAGATAAAGAAAACTCTCATCTCACAAAACCCCGGCTATTCATCCGCGACAATCCAACAAGTTCATATACACAATCCAACAACATTACATATCACAGATATACACAACCCCCACTAATCGACGTATAGCGATTAGCCGAAGTTCAGTGCATATAACATAACAGATATAACCAAATAGCTAAGTTTATAGAACATCGATCAAAATACCAATTTGTAACTACCCCAAACAGTGCATATATCATATATAGATATATACATTCGTCAGATGCAATGATAGCCATTCCAGATCACAGATGAACACATTGGATATGCTAGGAATCCGCGTTTCGTTCGAGCCTGCAACGAAATACGGATTACACGGTCGCGATGAATATCCAAACCCCACCCTAGACCCCTATAGGTGCGGCAAACTACCTACCAAGTACCCGAAGCGAAGCAACCTCCCTCAACAACGTGAGTAGACCACTCGGCACTTCGAGGTACCCGGTAGTTTGTGCACCACACCTTGGGTCTATCCTAGGAGCAAAAACAGTAAAAGAAATAATATACAATGGCGGCTACAACCTCATCCCGGATGTGCGGCCATAAAAATAATATTACATCAATTTACATATTACATCAAATGAAAGATAAAGAAAACTCTCATCTCACAAAACCCCGGCTATTCATCCGCGATAATCCAACAAGTTCATATACACAATCCAACAACATTACATATCACAGATATACACAACCCCCACTAATCGACGTATAGCGATTAGCCGACGTTCAGTGCATATAACATAACAGATATAACCAAATAGCTAAGTTTATAGAACATCGATCAAAATACCAATTTGTAACTACCTCAAACATAGCATTGTTCTCTGGAAAATCTGGGCAGAAACAAAACATCTTAAAAATCCCAAAATACCAAACACAGAAAACTGCAAGAAATCGGAGTTGCGACCGAGTCAACTCGGCCGCGGATCCGCGGCGGAACGCATGGTTCCGCCACGCTTCCGCGGCGAGTTGGCCGAGTCGTGGGCTCAAATTTCTTGACTTTTCCTACAAAACCCTGCTTGTATTTTTCATGTCATACAAAATATTTTTAGGCCTGTTTTGAAAATCGACAGAAAATACAAGTTTTCGGTGTGTTTTCGGGATTTTTTCCGGATCGAAGTTTTAAACACTTTGCTAACAGTTAGTTATTGCTTAGCTAGGCCTTGATACCACTGTTAGGTCCACGTTACCCACCCCGGTTCTTTCGGGGAGGCGGAATAGGTAAAAATCAAAATTTTCCTCACTAGGTAACATGGACCATTCATGAAGGATCTTTGCTAAACAAAAACTAACAATTAAACTACAAGTTCTAACTACTATGTAGAATGGTTATACCTAGGCCTTGAACTCCTTCTCTTCTTTCGGTGGTTCTCCTCCTTGCTTGCTCCATGTAGTGGCTTGAACGGCACCTCCTCGTCGTCTCCTCTTTGCCGTAGATGGATCCACCCGAGGGCCTCGAACTTGAGCTCATATCTCAACCTAGAGATAACTAAGGTGCTTGGTTTGCTAAACCTAAAACTTTAGAATGAGTAGAGAAGAGTTATGGTGGTTTTGTCTCAAAGATTCATGATTTCCAACCCATGGAACACTTGAACTTTGAGAGAGGAAGAGGGAGAGCTTTCTTTCTAAGAGAGAGAAAGAAAATGATAGAATGAGCTCTCATAATGCAACCATGCTCACAAAAGCAAGAATAATCATGATAATAATAATAATAATTAAGAATTGTGATGGTTAGTTTCAATGACCATTATCATTTCATGCATTTAATGTATTTTGTAAAGAACAACAAGTAAACAAAAGTCATAGAAATGAAATGATGATGGTCAACAAGTCCACAATGGTCAACCGGTCAACAAAGTCAACAAGTCAACAAAAGTTAAATGTTCAACTCAACCATGGCACAGTAATACTTAATTAATATTATTAATCATATTTCTCATTCTCATTAGGGTTTAGAAAAAGTTAACGGTCAACAAGTCAACCAAAATCAAATGGTCAACAACCCTAATGAGAATCCTCTGCCTCTGCCTCTGTCAACTGTGCATACACACTCGCATCCGTGTTCCGAGAACACGAATACACTAAGAAAAAACCAATCCCAAAACAAATACTAGGATCTGGCTTAAACCAAGGCCCGCTAGTGATAACTGTCCGGACACCAAACATGCACAAGTGCACGGATTTGAACGAACCCCGTCGCAAAACCATGCGAGCTCTACTCTGTTTTGCCCAAAGACGAGTAACCCTCTGTGTGGGACTCTAAAGGCTCGACACTACGCTGGCAATGGGTTTAACCACAGGCCGCAAGCAGTACTAGCTGTACGTAACGGTCCCCAGGTAGATGCTGACAAGAAGACTGACGAGGTGAACCCATCCGAACTCCTACTGAGCCTGAATGTGACAATCTCCGTACAGTCCAGTCTGTTCGTCTGAGAATATCGCATAGCGGGCCTAGGGGGCGGTAAACGTCAGTCACCTAATAGCGGTACAAGTCGTGTCGGAGTGTAGCACAAAACACCCTGAGAATCTACTGGAAAACCTACCGGTAATTCTCGCTTGCCCTGGCCAGGGACGACAATGTGTAATGGCTCTCGTAGACACAGCGCGATATCAACTCCCAATACCGGGAGAGACGAATCCTGTCTAACCGTTACTGCCTCCAAGTGCTTCGAGACTGCACCCAACTACTACCTGTTTGCACGACTCAGTAGAGCCGTGGTAGGGTAGTAATCTAAGAACAGTGGGAACACACTCGAGGCGAAGTGACAGTGTCAAGTCAGCGGACTAAGCTGTACTCATGTCACCTGGGAACTGTTAACTGACGATAGGTATAATACCAACCAACAGTTCCCGACGAGTCCTGTCCAGTGCGCTCGTAACCTAACGAGCACCTGCATACTATCTCTAGTACGACGTACTGATGGCTGTGGGACAGACCATCTCCCCTGCTGGGACGAGAAGCGTATTTACCAGTCTACTCTGGAGTATCGATGCCCTATCTCGATAATCATATGACCAGGGACCTGTATAAGGATGTGCTTATAGACTACCCAGCCCCCACTAGTGTGATCGCCATCACAACGCCGGTAGTCAAGCAAAGATCCTAAGGGCTCCATCAATATGTTTTTAGCGATATGTTAAAAGAAACATATACACATATTAAGATAGAAACAAACCAAGTAGCATACTACTATATCGAGCAAGACTGTCGTAACCCCGTATATATATCCCAAGCCTCCAAAATGTATTATACAAACTAGTACTATACAATAATGGCCTCCAGGGCATACATATCTAACAACATCAACTCCTTATACCGGGAGAGACGAAACCCCTCCTATCGCTCATTGCCTCCATGTTATTCGGGACTGTACCCAAAAGCCACCTTTTTGCATGCCCTCTTGGACGTAGTATGATGGAAATCAAAGCACAGTGGGAATCACACAAGACTCTATGACGATCTCGGGTCTACAGACTAACCTGTACCAGTGTCACCAGAGAACTGCCATCTGACGTGAGGTATAATACCATCTAGGAGTTCTCGGCAAGTCCGTCCAGTGTACTCAGTCTCCATTGAGCACCCGTATACCTTCTCTGATGTCAAACACCAATGGATATGGGATTATCCATCGCCCATCATATTGGTCAAGAAGCGCATACGCTAGTCTACTCTGGAGTATCGATGCCATGTCTCGGTACTCCCACGACTAGGAACATTTGAAGGATGTACTTGGAGACTACTCTGTCCCCACTAGTATGATCCGCATCATAGTCCTGGTAGTCAATTACTCATCCTAAGGGCTTTATCAACATGTAACATAGAGACAATCAGAGTACATGTTAAGATAAAGAGTAACCAGATAGCGTACTATCATATCGAGCAAGAAAGTCCTCCCTATATATGTCCAAGCATCCACTACTATATACATCGTATGTACAGTAATGGCCTCTAGGGCATACATATAACTAACAATCTCCCACTTGCACTAGGGCCATCTGTTATGGTATCGCATACCCAACAATCAGCTGTGGTTGAAGTATCTCATACTCAACCATCCCATAAAAGTCTCCACTGGGAAATAGGCCTTTGTGAGTGGATCCGCGCTGTTGTCCTCTGTGTCTACTCTCCTAAGCTCGATCTCCCTGGAGATCAACCATCTCCATTATCAGGTGATACTGTCTAAGAATTATATCTGGATTTCAGATGGGACGGGGGTTCCTTGGCATAAGCCACAACTCCATTGTCACATAATGGTAGGAACGAAGTTCATCTCATGAACTTATATATATCCAGACTGCCTCTTTGGTAGCATCCTTGGTAACGATGTATCTTGCCTTTAATCGTCTAGTAAGTCACGGTATCTAGCTTGGAACTCTTCCAACATACCGTCCCTCCACTGAGGGTAATGACAATGCCTGCGACTGACATTCAGTCGTCCTTATCACCCTGGAACCTTTCCAGTGATTCTCCCTAGGATCGATTGATACCATCTCACTACAACTAGTGAGAATCCTAACATCCATTTAGATCTATCTCATAGATCCAAAACCCAAGATTTAGGAGGTATCATCTTGATCCTATATGGAGAATCATTGTGATAAGAGGAAATTGACTGAGCGTAGCATAGGAAACTCCTTCCCTATCATGAGTATGTCATCCACGTACTCTACGAGGATCACTACCATACTCCCTATTACCTTTTTGTATATACAAGGTTCATCTACCATTTTGATGAAGTCAAACTCTTTGACTACCACATCAAAACAGACGTTCCAACTCCGCGATGCCTGATTTATCGCATAAATCATCTTGCACACTTTTCCGCTGCTCCCACTGTCTACGAAGCCCTCTGGCTGTGTACTTATAGATGCTTTCTTCTAAAACATCATTTAGAATAGCAGTCTTGACACCCAACCACCAGATATCGTAGTCATGGTATGTAGTAGTGGCAAGTAGGATCTGGATGGACTTAAGCATAGCTTTGAAAGTCTCAACTTTTCCATGTACACCAAGTAATCTTCTCAAGATATACTTGCTCCTGATGGGGATTTAACCCTTCAGATAAAGCAACCAAAGTCCATACTTTGTTGGTGTATAAGGATTCCATCTCAGATAGCTAAGCATCCAGCCATTCTTATAGAGTCCCACTCCTGATGGCCAGCTCGAAACTAGTTGGGTCATCATCTCATGATGCAATCCTCGCTCCCACTGTCATAGAGAAAACCGAAGTATCTCTCAGGAGGGTGAGGAACTCTACTAGAACGGCGGAGAGGCTGAGGTTCGTTGGAAACTATTAAATCCTTTGGTTCTACCAAATCATCAGCTGCAGTTTGTATAGCTGGAACTCTTTCCAGTTCTACCTCATGACCAATAATTTCTTCACAAGAAATTCCCTTTCACAAAGGTGGCATGCTGAGAAACAAAACATCTTTTGTTCCTCGGTTTGGTAGAAGAGATTCCCTTGCGAATGCTTAGGATATCCAACAA
The DNA here is from genome assembly GCA_030015575.1 of Agapanthus africanus. NCBI lineage: Eukaryota > Viridiplantae > Streptophyta > Magnoliopsida > Asparagales > Amaryllidaceae > Agapanthus > Agapanthus africanus. The sequence goes on along the minus strand of JASDDO010000019.1, from coordinate 443,942,954 downwards.
ACTTCCACAGAACTGACTTTGCCTCGAGCTTGTCCGGATTTTGCTTTTAGACATAGGCCGGACAACCCCAAATCTTAACTTACTTAAGATATGGGCTCTTCCCATTCCATATCACATATGAAGTGGTAGGAAACTGATTTTATTGGAACCCTATTCAATAGGTATGCAGCTTCACAAGTGCATAACTCCCAAAAGGAAATAGGAAACTCAGTAGTACTCATCATAGAGCGCACCATATCAAATAGGATGTGATTGCTCCGCCCCGATACACCGACGTGCTGTGGTGTATACGGAGGAGTGATGCTGAGAGAGAATCTCATTCTCCTTTAGAATAGTCCAGGAATCTCCGTGCTCAAGTATTCTCCTCCCTGATCTCATCAAAGGACATAATACTTATACCCGTTTTTGGTTCTCTGCTTCTCACTCATATTCATTGAATTTCTCAAAAGGTTCAGACTTGTGTTTCAACAGGAACATATGTCCGAATCTTGAGAGATAAACAGTGAATGTAATGAAGTACAAAGAACCGGTCCTGGCATGTGTAGACAGGGAACTTACATACATCATCATGTATCAATCCCAAGAGTTCACTAACTCTTTCTCTGTTTCCAATAAACAGAGCTATGGTCATCTTATCTTTGTGACATGACCGGTAAGTTTCACAAGATATAAATTCAAACTAACTTAAATATGCATCTAAATGTAACTTCAGCTAGTCGGGTCACATTGATATGACCTAGTCTACAATACCTCAAGACGGATTCGTTCATTTCTGAACTCTTTCTCTTGTGTGTGTTCTGTACACTAAGAACTGTGGTTTGATTTAGAACGTCTATGCTTTTAGATAACGTGCCTGAACCGATCAACTCTTGATATAGGAAATATTCAAAACATTATCTAATAATACAAAATTATATCCTTTTTTACTAATAAAGAGACTGATATGATGTTGTATATCAGGTTTGTTATCTAATAACATTCGTTCAAAATCAATGTATTCTGGTAATACAGGGTGATAACTGCCAACAGACTTGGCTTGCAACAATTGCAACGTTTCCAACTCTTGAAACTTATCACCCGTTCTCAGTTCTCTACCTATCTGTAGCCCATGTAACATATTACATTTGCGGGATCCTGATCCGGTATCTCATACCCAGGATGTAAAGAATACTGAGAAACAGTTCTCTATAATGAACACACCCGAAGACGATGCATCAACATGTACTTTCTTCGTTTAGGCGGCACAAGAATTCTGGTAATCCCCAATTTCCTGCTCTGTCTTATAACATTTATAAGTTGGAGCGGGACCAACGTTCCCTAGCGCAGTATAACAAGCGGGTTCGGTCAATACATCCATTTTCTTATCTTGATTAAGGCGTGGCATAGTCGCTATCTGGAGAGAGATAGAAGAAAACACTCAGCGTATGCTCTTGCAAGATTATATTGGTTATTAATATATCTAATCTGGATGTCTCCGACTGTTTTAGTCAAATCTTTCTTCAAACCCTAAAAGGAAAGACTAGACGGGATTAATTACACCCTACAAGTTTGCCAATCTTTCAGCAAGGCCAGTGTCGGTGCTTTGAGAGAGGTTCCCCGTGCTTTCGCACGGACCTAATTAAAGTAAACCCAGTTTTCCCAGGGGCGTAACCCCGTTAACACCTTTCTAGACACCTACTCGATCGGCTAATTTTAATGTGTAAAACTCTCCCAGGAGTAACTCTTACTCGCAGCGGGTATCGGGATCCAACTATCTCATAGAAGGTATGCAATCTCAATGCAAATTTCAACACTTGAAATTCCCAATAATATTTTGCCCAAGCGATCTATAACCTTGACTAAGTCAACAAACTATAGACCGCAAGTAAAGTTCAACCCGTCATTTCCTGATTGAATTAAACCCACCCGCACGGCCCTTGACTAAGTCAACAAGGCCGCACGACTACCCTAATCCAATCGCATCATATACTTTGCAGATAAGCACTAATCAGCTACCGCACACTACGCCTTAACTAAGTCAACAAACGTAGCGCGAATACTCAATACTACTTATCTGAAATGACGGAGGGTCACGACAAGTTTTTTTTAAGAAAACCCTTTGCGTAATGAACTTTATATCGTTGTAGAATCAAGTGATTTTTTTTAATGGAATGTTTTTCAGGTCTTTTCTAGTATTGCTAAAGAGGTCACTTCCGGTGTAGGGATCGTCGGCTCTTTCCTTATCGAATAAGGTGCAGGATATTTCACAAATACAACTATGCAAAGAAAAAACTATAGAAGCAATCAAAAGAAAAACCGTGTTTGTAGCATCTGCTAGTTTCACTAAAGAGGTCACTCCCGGTGAAGGGATCTTGGCTCTTTCCTTATCGAATAAGGTGCTGGATGTTTTACAAGGAACACCGCTATGCAAAGCAAGAACTAGAGCTACCAGTGTTTAAACAAGTTTCTACAACATCTTTAGATTTCTTTTATTTCATTAATCTCATTAATGAAGTCCCATTTTATTATGCTTCACAAGCATCACATTTGAAACGAAATCTGCAATATAACATATATCTCATATATATAATATAAACATTCGTCTCAGGATGTAATATGATCTCATCACAGAACATTACAGCAGAAGATAACATATGAAATATTGGATATACTAGGAGGTCTGTGTTTTAATACGAGCTTGTATAAAACGCGGATTCCACAGTCGCGATGAATAGCCAAACCCACGTCCCTAGACCCCTACGAGAGCGGCAAGCAATACTGCCAATTCTAGGATTAGGAGACCCGGTCTTGATTCCTCGAGATGGTCTCCCACTGGACCCTAGAACCCGGTTACTTGTGCTCCCCGTCTTGGGTCTACCTAATGCGGAAAAGTAAATAATATACAATGGTGACATCATCCTCAGCCCGGAAGTGCCCCAATAAAATAATATTACATACAAATGAATTTTATATGAATGAAAATAAAAACCCTCATCTCACATAAAAACCCCAGCTATTCAGAACGCGATGATCCAATATAACATATCAAAGAAACACATAATATCTCATATCATCAACGTAAGCAAGTATGTGTATCCCGATTGTCGTTGATGTATAGCAACGAAACCGGAGATACACCACATACTATGCTTACGGTCACAGAAAAGAAAGTGTAATACAACAGTTGGAATCCGCAACCTCCTTAGACATCGCATGCCTAACCAAATGAATTCCTTAGACATCTCATGCCTAACTATTATAAACCCCGCATTTTAGTCTCATTATCGAAAACTCTTTTCAATATCATATCGGGCAATTCAACAAGATTCCCGACATTCTGATCGAATGCTCGTCACAAACTTTAGTAGACGGACGCACCCCCGGATGCCGTCGACGAAGTGTACTAAGGCGGAACACCGCTGCCGCGAGCACCCGAACGGATGCTTTTAGCGACAGGGTTCTCCTACAGTCACTCGGTCGGGGCTATGGGGCGTGGCTGTCTATTAAGTTTACCCGGTGAGTATTCGCGTACGCTACGTGATTGCGACGGACTTTTGATCGCATCAAAATCCCGTGGCAACCGATCATCTGAGACTGAACTGCTAGATTTATAACATTCAAATTAGTTATCTCATAACTACTTGTGAATTCCAAATATTGTATCACAATCCAGATAAATAGACAATGTTAAACTTTCCGATCGAATAAACAAACACCCAAAATTTCCCAAATGGCTCAACATTTGAGCGGAGTTTAAAAGTATCCATCACATGCCACAGTACCAATGGTCCAGCCGTAGAAGGGTCAAACCAATGCCTCACATGTGTCAACGCCGTACTGCCCCAAACCCTAAGGTTTAGAGACGGTTCAGACGGTCACATAATTGAGTTAAGGTTTGTGTTCTTCTAGAGGGTCCACCGCGTTACTCGCACGACTAAGAACGTTCTTAAACTACGGAAAAATCCAACACTTGGAAATTTTCCGGCAGGGGAAAAATTGAGTTATTGATATCCGTTCGAACTTTTTAACACGTTCTAAATTACCCGGAAAAATCTTAAACGAAGTTAAACTTTATCGGGTGGCGATCATCTGTTGAGATGGTGTCGACGGTATCTGTTTTTACGTGTCGATGCTGGACACGAGATATTGCGGATTTCGATGTCGATGCTGGACATCTATATGTATATTGATGTGATCATTATCATGAGGTACACAGTTAGATATGTATTTATTTGGATTCCACCAGGACTGATCCGAGAGACAGTACCTGCATATATTTGTACAGACATTCATAGACAAAAAGGGAATTCCAATACAGATAATAGATTCATGATTTTGATTCATATGGCATTGAGATACTATACCGGGGATTGCATGATAGTTAGTATTACACATATGCATATTATATAGTATATCGATACAGATTATGATAGTACTATACTTATGACCTAGGTATCGTCATGTATTTCGATTTCTACCTTTAGATGCACTTTTATTCACTGAGTTGGCAACTCATCCCCGTTGTGCCACAGTTTCATGCAGGTTTTACCGCGTGGATTATCAACGGTTTGGGCACACATTCTTTTGGGGATTGATGGGTAAGTGAGTTGTTATTGTATCATACTCACTCTTGATTATTCATATGTTCTTGTATCTAGTGGAAACTCCATCAACTTAGAAATGATATATTATGGACTTAGAAGCGAGGATTAGAGTGGTGTCTTGAGTTGTCGCACTCTTTGGAGTCGACTTCTGATTTAGATTGATTGGTTGCTCCATTTTTTGGACGTGGAGACTAGCTTCCGTTAGGATGCTATTTTATTATGTTGTATCGGGTTTTTATAAAAATGCAAAGGAGGTGATGTCAAGTTTCAAACGTCATAAATGCGTTTCAATATACTTAGTTAAATTTAGATGTTATTTTAACTTGATTTTATCAGATGATTATTTAAACCTCACCTCCAATATCTTCAAAAAGGGTTTAGATTCCGGATTTCGGCTTACTTAGATTACGTCGATGTCTTTTGATGTCACGTGTTTTAAGTGCCGGTCACGTGCCATATTTGGGTCATGACAAAGTTGGTATCAGAGCGTTTGGTTTAACCTTTGTTCGAGTCTAGGTTGACTATGTGGAGTCTGGGAATACATTTTTTTACCTGGGCTTGACCTTATAGGACTTAGACTTGACCTTGAGGGTATTATACCCGAACTTTCGTTATATAGGATGACCTTTGTTGATGGAGTAGGTACTAAGTAAAGTGACGTACCATACATATGTTCTGCGGAATATTTACGATATGATACTCCGCCTAAGATACCTTAGGATTTATATCTTGAGATCTTCCTTCTATTCATTCCGTTGATCTACCTTCGTCGGTGCATGATTGGTTGTTCGATCACCATATTATGAGGGCCGCGGGGTGCTACAGTTAGAGATACGGTCAGAGCAGACTTGTTTGGGACAAGGACTGACTGGGGTGACTTTTTGATGATATAGAGATACGTCGTTCATTCATATATGATCGAGTTTAAATTGTGGGGCAAGTTTCTTCGGGATCCGCACCAGATGGTAAAGTCATTGATAGAGCTCAGACAGACTTGAGACTTGATGTTTTTGTAGGGTTCCTAGGCACCCTAGTGAGGTCTCACAAGTGATCAAACATGCACAAATCAAATTTTACGGGTGCCTACAAACCCTAATACGGATCGTTTACTAGATATCTAGGCGAAACAAGCATGTAAACAGAAATATAGCTAAAGGAAAGGGGCTACAACCTTTGTAGATCCATTCCACCACCTCCTAAGCTCCGTGATGAAGTCCCCTCGCTGTCCAAATCATATCTTGGGCTCTAGCGTCGGCTTCATCGGAGAAAAACGGGCTAGGTCATCGACGACGATGCCGAAGATGATCTACGTCGAGGCATCGCTAGATCAAGCTCCAACTTCACCAAGTCAAGAAAACTTGTGAAGGAAACACCCTATACTACTTGGCAAGAGGTAGAGGATGAAGAAATAGGAAGTGGGTAGACTTTAGATTTGGATTTCACACACTTTTTCATCAATCACCATTGATGTAGCAAGCTTTCTTCTCATGGAGGAAGAAGAAGAAGATGAAGAAAAAGAATATGATAAGTATTAAGTAAATGATAAATAAATCAATACTTATCATTTACTAACCCTTGGTTAGTTGTAGAGAATGGACCATGGTTAACTTGAATGGTTAGGGTTAAGGATGAGACAAGAATGGTGGACTAATTCAAAGCTTCAAGAATCTTCAACTAGCAAACAAAATTAGCAACCATTCTTTTCTCATCTTTTTCCAAAATAAATAAATAAATGAATAAGAAAAAAGAAAACCCTAATCATAATCTTAACCATGGTCTAATTCTTTACACTAACCCTAGCTTGCATATATCATCAAACATGATACAATCATGTGCACAAAATATATCACATATGCAATGTGCACAAACCACGTGAGTAAATCCATTTAAAGTGAACCAATACTAGATAATGCAAAGTAATATATCAAATATATAATTATACATTAAATCATTAAATCAACACTTGATTCAATGATCCGGTCATGTCGCATATAACCAGCTAGTATCCAATGTATCGGCTTATCGAATCAATCCTTGATTCGATAACTAGGTTATATCGCATACAACCATTCGACACATTCATCGCGAGAATGAAATACGGTATCATATACACGTATTATTCTCGGTCCCGCACATATCTCATATGCGCTCCTATTTCGTTTCGCTTGAGCCAGGAAACCTCTGTGTAGGACTCTAAAGACTCGTCAATACGCCGGTAGCGGATGATGATCATATCAAGCACCCACAAGCCGCAAGCGGTCTGCTAAACGTAACGGCCACCCGGGTATTGAGCGATCAGAAGATCGACGAGCAAGCCCGCTCACACTCCTGTGAATCCAACCAGTAACACTTACCGTACAGTCCGGTCTGTTCGTCTGATATGTCGCATATCTCGCCTAGGGGTGGTAAACGTCAGACCCCAATAGTTCGATAAGTCATGCCGACGTAGGGTCCATAACATTCGTGAAACTACAGATAACTCTTACCAGTATATCACTGCAACCCTGGCCAGGGATTTCCTGTTATGGCCAGTCGAGCATAGCACAACATCAACCCCTAATACCGGGAGAGACGAATCCCCTCCTATCGCTCATTGCCTCCATGTGAATCGGGACTGTACCCAAAAACCACCTGTTTGCATAACTCAGTAGAGCCGTGGTAGGGTGGAAATCAAAGCACAGTGGGAGACACACAAGACTCTATGACGATCTCGGGTCAACATACTAAGCTGTACCAGTGTCACCAGAGAACTGCCATCTGACGTGAGGTATAATACCATCTGGGAGTTCTCGGCGAGTCCGTTCAGTGTACCCAGTCTCCACTGAGCACCCGCATACCATCTTCGATGTCAAACACCAATGGATATGGGATCATCCATCGCCCATCGCATGGGTCGAGAAGATATGCGCTAGTCTACTCTGGAATATCGATGCCCCGTCTCGATATTCCCACGACTAGGAACAATGAAGAATGTACTCATTGACTACCCAGGCCCTACTAGTATGATCCGCATCATAGTCCTGGAAGTCGAGTAAACATCCTAAGGGCTTTATCAACATGTAATCAGAGAGACAGAAAGTATACATGTTAAGATAAAGAGCAACCAGATAGCATACTATCATGTCGAGCAAGAAAGTCCTACCTATATATGTCCCAGCATCCACTACAATATACATCCAATGTACAGTAATGGCCTCTAGGGCATACATATAACTAACAATCTCCCACTTGCACTAGGGCCATCTGTAGCAGTGGTTGCAGTATCACATACTCAACCATTCCATAAAGTCTCTCTTTAGGAAAAGGCCTTCGTGAGTGGATCCGCCGTGTTCTCCTCTGAGTCTACTCTCCTAACCTCGATCACCCTGGAGATCAACTATCTCCATGATCAGGTGATGCTGCCTCAGAATATGCCTGGGTCACTGATGGGACCAGGGTTCCAGGGTCGAAGCCACGCTTCCATTGTCATACAATGGCAGGAACCTAGTTCATCTTATGAACCAATGTACACCCAAACTTCCTCTTTGGTAGTATCTTTAATAGCGATGTTACCAGCCTTTATCGTCTAGTTTGCCACGGTATCGAGCTTGGAACTCTTCCAACATACCGTCCCTTTACTGAGGGTAAAGACAGTGCCTGTGACTGACATTCAGTCGTCTTTATCACCCTGGAACACTTCCAGTGATTCTCCCCAGGATCGATTGATACCATCTCACTACAACTAGTGAGTATCCTAACATTCAATTAGATCTATCTCATAGATCCAAAGCTTAGGATTTATTAGGTATCACTTTGATCCTATATGGAAAATCTTTGTGATAAGCGGAGATTGATCGAGTGTAGCATAGGAAACTCCTTCCCTAACAAGAGCATGTCATCCACGTACTCTACGAGGATCGTCACCATACTCCCTACTACCTTTTTGTTTATACAAGGTCCATCTACCATTTTGATGATGTCAACTTCTTTGACTAATCCATCAAAACAGATGTTCCAACTCCGCGATGCCTGCTTCATTATGTAAAGCAACTTGCACACGTTTCCGCTGCTCCCACTGTTTACGAAGACCTCTGGCTGTGTTCTTATAGACGTTCTCTTCTAAATCAGTATTTAGAAAAGCAGTCATGGCACCCAACCGCCAGATATCATAGTCATGGTATGTAGCCGTGGTAAGTAGGATCTGGACAGACTTAAGCATAGCTACTGGAAAAAGGTTTCATCATTATCCACGCCTGGTCGATGACGAAAACCTTTAACAAGTCTAGCTTTGAAAGTCTCAACTTTTCCATCTACACCAAGTAATCTTCTCAAGATATACTTGCTCCTGATGGGGATTTAACCCTTCAGATATAGCAGCTAAAGTTCATACTTTGCTGGTGTACATGGATTCCATCTCAGATTGCTAAGCATCCGGCCATTCTTACAGAGTCCCCACTCTCGATGGCCTGCTCGAAACTAGTTGGGTCATCATCTCATGATGCAATCCTTGCTCCCACTGTCATCGAGAAACCGAGGTATCTCTCAGGCGGATGAGGAACCCTACTAGATCGGCGGAGAGGCTGAGGTTCGTCGGGAACTATAGAATCTTATGGTTCAGTCAAATCATCAACTGCAGTTTTGTATAGCTGGAACCTTTCCAGTTCTACAGAACTGATCCTGCCTCGATCTTGTCCGGATTTTGCTTTAAACATAGGCCGGAAAACCCCAAATCTTAACTCACTTAAGAGATAGGCTCTTCCCATACCATATCTCATATGGAATGGTAGGCAGTGATTTGATTCGAACCTAATTCAATAGGTATGCAGCTTCTCAAGCGCATAACACCCAAAAGGAAATAGGTAACTCAGTAATACTCATCATAGAGCACACGATATCTAATATTGTGTGATTGCTCCGCCCCGATACACCGTTGTGCTGTGGTGTATTCAGAGGAGTAATACTGAGAGAGAATCTCATTTTCCTTTAAAATAGTCCAAGGATTCCATGCTCAAGTATTCTCCTCCCTGATCTCATCATAGGACATAATACTTATACCCGGTTATTGGTTCTCTACTTCTAACTTATATTCTGTGAATACCTCAAAAGGTTCGGACTTATGTTTCAACAGGAACATATGACTGAATCTTGAGAGATTATCAGAGAATATAATGAAGTAAAAAGAACCAGTCCTGGCATGTGTAGACAGGAGACCTTACATACATCATCATGGATCAGTCCCAAGAGTTTACTAACTCTTTCTCTGTTTTCAGTAAACAGAGCTGGTGTCATTATATCTTTGTGACATGACTGGCAAGTTTCACAAGATGTAAATTCAAACTGATTTAAATATGCATCTAAATGTAACTTCAGCTAGTCGGGTCGCATTGATATGACCTAGTCTACAATACCTCAAGAAGAATTCGTTCATTTCTGAACTCTTCCTCTTGTGTGTGTTCTGTATACGAGGAACTGTAGTTTGATTTAGAACGTCAATGCTTTTAGATAACGTGCCTGAACCGATCAACTTTTGATATAGGAAATGTTCAAAACATTATCCATCAATACAAAATTATATCCTTTCTTTACTAATAAAGAGACTGATATGATTTTGTATATCAGGTTCGGTATCTAATAGCATTTGTTCAGAATCAATGTATTCGTAATACAGGGTGACAGTGACCAACAGACTTGGCTGCAACACTTGCCCCGTTTTCTGTCTCATGAAACTTATCATCCGTTCTCAGTTTTTCTACCTTTTTGTAGCCCTATGTAACAGATTACATATCTGGGATCCTGATCCGGTATCATATACCCAGGATGCAGAGGATTCTGAGAAACAGTTCTTTGTAATGAACACACCCGAAGAAGATGCATCATATGCACTTTCTTCGTTTGGGTGGCATAGGAATTCTGGTATTCCCCTATTTCCTGCTCTGTCTTATAACAATTATAAGTTGGAGCGGGACCAACGTTCCCCAGCTCAGTATAACAAGCGGGTTCGGTCAATACATCCGTATTATTATCTTGATTAAGGCGTGATATGGTCGCTACCAGGAGAGAGAGAGAAGAAAACACTCTGCGTGCGCTCTTGCAAGATCAGATTGGTTATATATTTTATCTAATCAGGATGGCTCCCACTGTTTTTATCAAATCTTCCTTCAAACCTTAAAAGGAAAGACTAGCCGGGATTAATTACACTCTACAAGTTCGCCAACCTTTCAGCCAGGCCAGTGTCGGTACTTTGAGGGAGGTTCCCCGTGCTTTCGCACGGACCTAATTACAGTAAACCTCGTTTTCCCAGAGGCGTAACCCCGTTGACACCTTTCTAGACACCTACTTGATCGGCTAATTGTAAAGTGCAAAACTCTCCCAGGAGTAACAATTACTCGCAGTGGGTATCGGGATCCAACTATCACATAGAAGGTATGCAATCTCATTGCAAATTTCAACACTTGAAACTCCCGATAAAGGTTTTTACCCCTAGCACCTATGACCTTAACTATGGTCAACAAATCATAAGTACTAGTCAAGTTCTACCCGTCATTTCGTGATTAATTAGACCCACCCACATGACCCTTAACTAAGGTCAACAAAGTCATGCGACTGTCCTAACTAATCGCATCATATGCGGTGTAGGAAGACATCACTTAGCTACCGTACACTGTGCCTTGACTATGGTCAACAAACACAGCACGAATACTAAGTACTCTACTTCCTAAAATGACGGAGGGTTGCGAATGGCTTTTGTGAAAACCTTTAACGCTTTGAACTTGATCTCGTTGCGGAATCAAATGGTTTTTAAATGGAATGTTTTTGAGGCTTTTCTAGTTTTGCTAAAGGGGTCACTCCCGGTGAAGGGATCGTCGGCCCTTTCCTCGTCGAATGAGGTGCGGGATATATCATATATATCACTGTGCAAAGCAGAAACTATAGAAGCGATCAAATACAAACCGAGTGTGTAGCATCTGCCAGTTATTGCTAAAGGAGTCACTCCCGGTGAAGGGATCTCGGTCTTTTCCTCATCGAATAAGGTGCAGGATGTTCTATAATGAACACCACAATGCAAAGCAAGAACTGTAGCTACCTGTTTTATTTTGAAATTCGATTCCACAACATCAATTTGGTTTATTTTCTTTCATTAATCTCATTAATAAATATCCCATCATTTAAATCCACCTAAACATCACAGATATATATAACGTACGCTTATGCCATCCGCATTCGCCTCGATGTCCCGTCTGCACCGTTAGGTTAGGTAACTAACGCCAGAGCGAGGCAGGGCTAGCGCGGGTGTAAAACATAAGCAACGTCTATATAATATATCATATATACTATATATAATACCTGTCACAGAACATCACATGATCACAGATAAATCACAGCAGAAGAAACATATGAAATATTGGATATACTAGGACGTCCGTGTTTTCAATACGAGCCAGTATAAAACACGGATTCCACGGTCGTGATGAATAGCCAATCCCATACCCCAAGACCCCTACGAGAGCGGCAAGCAACCCTACCAATTCTAGGGTTAGGAGACCCGAACTCGACTCCTCGAGTTGGTCTCCCACTGGACCTCAGAACCCGGTTACTTGTGCTCCCCTCCTTGGGTCTATCCTAGTGCAGAAAAGTAAATAATATACAACAACGGTGACAACTTCCGCAACCTGGAAGTGCCCCAATAAAAGAATATTACATACAAGTTTTAACATGAATGAAAATGAAAAACACTCATCTCATATAAAAACCCCCGGCTATTCAAACACGACGATCCAATATAACATATCCAGCAACACATAACATCACATGTCATCAACGTAAGTAAATATGCGCATCCCAATTGTCGTTGACATATAGCAACGAAACCGGCGATATCATATATTACACTTACGGTCACAGAAAAGAAAGTGTAAAACTACAACAGTTGGAATCCGCAACCACCTCAGACATCGCATGCCTGACCAAATGAAATACTTAGACATCGCATGCCTAACAATTATAAACCCCGCATTTTAGTCTCTTTATCGAAAACTCTTTTCAATATCAAGTCGGGCAATTCAACAAGATTCCCGACATTCTGATCGAATGCTCGTCGCAAACTTTAGTAGGCGGCCGCACCCCCGATACCGTCGACGAAGTGCACCAAGGCGGAACACCGCTGCCGCGAGCACCCGAACGGATGCTTTCGGCGACGGGGTTCTCCTACAGTCACTTGGTCGGGGCTATGGAGTGAGGCTGTCTATTAAGTTTACCCGGCGAGTATCCGCGTACGCTACGTGATTGCGACGGACTTTTGATCACATCAAAATTCCGTGGCAACCGATCAAGTGAGACTAAACTGCTATGTTTATAACATTCATTTAGTTATCTCATAATTACTTGTGAATTCCAAATATTGTATCCCATTCCGGATAAACAGAAAATGTTAAACTTTCCGATTGAATATTCGAACACCCAAGTTTTCCTGAAACAGGTCAACACATGAAATAAGTCTAATAACATTCAGTTCGTGCCTCAGTACCAACGGTCCAGCCGTAGAAGGGTCAAGCCAACGCCTCACATGTGGCACGCCGTACTGCCCCAAACCCGAAGGTTCAAAGGGCAGTTCAAGACGGTCACATAATCGAGTTAAGGTTTGTTGTCTTCTAGAGGGTCCATCGCGTTACTTGCACTACTTAGAACGTCGTTAAACTACGGAAAAATCCAACACTTGGAAATTTCCCGGCAGGGGAAAAATTGGGTATTTATATCCGGTCGAACTTTTTAACATATTCTAAAAATACTCGGAAAAGCACACCGACAAAATTAGACAGTCCGATCGAATACACCGAGTCCCCAATACAACCCAGAAAATAAAACTCTGGAATAAATATTAAAATATTCCCAGGAAAACCAGCACTTCATACTAAGAATTACTGTGCAAATTTCATCAAATAAAGATACATTATGGCCGCGGATCCGCCGCATAAGCCATGCTTATGCGGCGGAAACGCGGCTCTTTGAAGGATACAGGAGCTCGAATTTCACAGTATGTCTTAGATCTTCCTGCTGATTTTTCTGCATATTTTTAATTTCGAAAAAACCACGATTTCAGAAAAAGTCCAGAGAGCTATATTAGGGTTTGGGTTTTGATTCGATCGGAGTTCTAATTCCGTCGGGACTTCGCCTAAGGCTCTAGCTAGGCTCTGATACCACTGTAGGGTTCCTAGGCACCCTAGTGAGGTCTCACAAGTGATCAAACATGCACAAATCAAATTTTACGGGTGCCTACAAACCCTAATACGGATCGTTTACTAGATATCTAGGCGAAACAAGCATGTAAACGGAAATATAGCTAAAGGAAAGGGGCTACAACCTTTGTAGATCCGTTCCACCACCTCCTAAGCTCCGTGATGAAGTCCCCTCGCTGTCCAAATCATATCTTGGGCTCTAGCGTCGGCTTCATCGGAGAAAAACGGGCTAGGTCATCGACGACGATGCCGAAGATGATCTACGTCGAGGCATCGCTAGATCAAGCTCCAACTTCACCAAGTCAAGAAAACTTGTGAAGGAAACACCCTATACTACTTGGCAAGAGGTAGAGGATGCAGAAATAGGAAGTGGGTAGACTTTAGATTTGGATTTCACACACTTTTTCATCAATCACCATTGATGTAGCAAGCTTTCTTCTCATGGAGGAAGAAGAAGAAGATGAAGAAAAAGAATATGATAAGTATTAAGTAAATGATAAATAAATCAATACTTATCATTTACTAACCCTTGGTTAGTTGTAGAGAATGGACCATGGTTAACTTGAATGGTTAGGGTTAAGAATGAAACAAGAATGGTGGACTAATTCAAAGCTTCAAGAATCTTCAACTAGCAAACAAAATTAGCAACCATTCTTTTCTCATCTTTTTCCAAAATAAATAAATAAATGAATAAGAAAAAAGAAAACCCTAATCATAATCTTAACCATGGTCTAATTCTTTACACTAACCCTAGCTTGCATGTATCATCAAACATGATACAATCATGTGCACAAAATATATCACATATGCAATGTGCACAAACCAAGTGAGTAAATCCATTTAAAGTGAACTAATACTAGTTAATGCAAAGTAATATATCAAATATATAATTATACATTAAATCATTAAATCAACACTTGATTCAATGATCCGGTCATGTCGCATATAACCGGCTAGTATCCAATGTATCGGCTTATCGAATCAATCCTTGATTCGATAACTAGGTTATATCGCATACAACCAATCGACACATTCATCGCGAGAATGAAATACGGTATCACATACACGCATTATTCTCGGTCCCGCACATATCTCATATGCGCTCCTATTTCGTTTCGCTTGAGCCAGGAAACCTCTGTGTAGGACTCTAAAGACTCGTCAATACGCCGGTAGCGGATGATGATCATATCAAGCACCCACAAGCCGCAAGCGGTCTGCTAAACGTAACGGCCACCCGGGTATTGAGCGATCAGAAGATCGACGAGCAAGCCCGCTCACACTCCTGTGAATCCAACCAGTAACACTTACCGTACAGTCCGGTCTGTTCGTCTGATATGTCGCATATCTCGCCTAGGGGTGGTAAACGTCAGACCCCAATAGTTCGATAAGTCATGCCGACATAGGGTCCATAACATTCGTGAAACTACTGATAACTCTTACCAGTATATCACTGCAACCCTGGCCAGGGATTTCCTATTATGGCCAGTCGAGCATAGCACAACATCAACCCCCAATACCGGGAGAGACGAATCCCCTCCTATCGCTCATTGCCTCCATGTGAATCGGGACTGTACCCAAAAACCACCTGTTTGCACAACTCAGTAGAGCCGTGGTAGGGTGGAAATCAAAGCACAGTGGGAGACACACAAGACTCTATGACGATCTCGGGTCAACAGACTAAGCTGTACCAGTGTCACCAGAGAACTGCCATCTGACGTGAGGTATAATACCATCTGGGAGTTCTCGGCGAGTCCGTTTAGTGTACCCAGTCTCCACTGAGCACCCGCATACCATCTTCGATGTCAAACACCAATGGATATGGGATCATCCATCGCCCATCGCATGGGTCGAGAAGATATGCGCTAGTCTACTCTGGAATATCGATGCCCCGTCTCGATATTCCCACGACTAGGAACAATGAAGAATGTACTCATTGACTACCCAGGCCCCACTAGTATGATCCGCATCATAGTCCTGGAAGTCGAGTAAACATCCTAAGGGCTTTATCAACATGTAATCAGAGAGACAGAAAGTATACATGTTAAGATAAAGAGCAACCAGATAGCATACTATCATGTCGAGCAAGAAAGTCCTACCTATATATGTCCCAGCATCCACTACAATATATATCCAATGTACAGTAATGGCCTCTAGGGCATACATATAACTAACAGTTTTCCCCTTTCCAAAAATCATGGTGTTGGGTACTGTTCAGATAGAAGTATTAATCTTTGCTAAGATTATCGAGATGTTAATTCCAGAGTTCATGAAGTTAAAGATTTATGAGGTTACAAGTGTAGATGGATCAGCAGGATTCATAGTCGTTCAGGTGTGCGATGGTTAGGATTTTTAAATCCATTGTGGCGCTTCGATACGAGATTGGTGAAGTTGATGTACTTCTTTCAATAGAGCTTGTTCAGACCAGATGCAGGTAGTTCAAGAAGGAGAACATGTAGTAAGCTTTTCTCCGACAAATTGGGACGAGTCTTCGAAGGTGGAATTAGCCAGAATTTTTCAGGGTATCAGCAGTAACAGATTCGCTAAATTTTCCAAGTGTGCTTTCTGGCTAGATACTGTAGATTTCTTGGGTCACATAGTTGCAAGAGATGGGATACGTATAGACCCAAAGAAGATTGAAGCGGTACAACACTGGCCCAGACCTGTGTCAGTTATAGAGGTTCGATATTTCTTGGGTCTGGCCAGTTATTACAGGCGTTTTTTTTGTAGGATTTTCTCGAATCGCTGCACCGTTGACCGGATTGACTAGGAAGGAAATTCCATTTCTTTCGACAGATGCATATGAACAGAGTTTCCAGCAGTTAGAGACTCGATTGACGACGGCTCCTGTCTTATCGTTACCTTCCGGGTCAGGTAGGTTGTGGTATATTGTGATGCCTCTCGAGTGGGTTTAGGCTGTGTATTGATGAAGCACGGCATGGTTGTAGCTTATGCTTCTCGGCAGTTGAAGAGATACGAGCAGAACTACCCCCCTCATGAATTGGAGATGGCTGCTGTAGTATTCGCACTAAAGATTTGGAGGCATTACTTGTATGGTGAGTCGTGTCAAATCTTTACAGATCATAAGAGCTTAAAGTATATTTTCAGCAGAAGGATCTGAACCTAAGGCAGCGTAGGTGAATGGAACTCGTGAAGGATTACGATTGTGAGATCTTGTATCATCCAGGCAAAGCAAATGTTGTAGCAGATGCCTTGAGTCGCAGGCCTGGAAGTAGCTTATCTCATCTGCGCATCTTATAGAGGCAGTCTTTTACAGACTGGCAGATTTTATGTGATAGTCGTGTACAGTTCGAGTTCGCATCGACAGGAGTACGGTTAGCACATGTTCGCACCGTCCTCGGTTATTGGATCGTATTCTGGAGACATAGCCGCAGAGGCTCGTATGTCAGAGATTATGGATCAGATTAGGCAGGACAGAGAGTTGGAATTGGTGATAAATGACCGTGGAGTATTACGTTTTGGGATTCGTCTTTGTGTGCCAGATTCGGATGGGCTGTGACATGAGATCTTAGAGGAGGCCCATAGATCAGCATACAGTATTCATCCTGGTTCGACCAAGATGTATCACGAGTTGAGGGATGTTTATTGGTGGAAAGGAATGAAGAGGGACGTTGTGGAGTTTGTTTCAAGATGCTTGATTTGTCAGCAAGTCAAGGCAGAGCAACAGAGGCCGGCTGGAGAATTGCAGCCCTTACCCATTCCGAAGTGGAAATGGGAACAGATTTCCATGGATTTCCTTGTGGGTCTACCCAGGACTAGCAGAGGGTATGATTCCATTTGGGTGATTGTAGGTAGATTGATAAAGGCAGCTCACTTTCTTCCTGTGAAGCCGACGTATGGGTTACACAGTATGCTCAGATTTATATCGATGAGATGATACGATTGCATGGAGTTCCAACGAGCATAGTGTCAGATAGGGGTACCCAATTTACTAACAGGCTATGGTAGAAACTTCAAGAAAAGCTTGGTACACGATTGAATTTTTGTACAGCTTTTCACCCACAGACGGATGGTCAGTCAGAGCGGACCATTCAGACTTTAGAGGATATGCTTCGAGCTTGCAGCCTTGATTTCGGTGATAGTTGGGATCGTCACCTACCTTTGATAGAATTCTCGTACAACAATCGTTTTTAGGAGACGACCCAGATGGCATCCTTTGAAGCTTTGTATGGAAGGAAATGTCGATCGTTTGTTTGCTGGACGGAACTAAGCGAGAGTAACATTTTAAGACCGCGGGTAGTATAGGAGAGTACGGAAAAGATTCAACTGATACGAGACAGAATGAGAGCGGCCCAGTGCAGAAAAAAATCATATGTAGATCGACGACGTCGTAAACCCAGGTTTGATGTGGGAGACCGTGTGTTCCTCGTATGTCTCCGATGAACGCGAGGATGCGATGCGAAATAGTTTTCCACATCTTTTAGATTGTATGTTCAGTTTTTTTTTTAAATTCGGGGACCGAATTTTCTTAAGGGGGGAATACTGTAACATTTTGAAAATTTAGAAATAAATAAAATTAATTAATTTAATAATAAGTGTTAAATTAAAAAGTTATTGAAACCAAATAAGACAATATCATAAGTTTTATGTAAAACAAATTAAATTTTAGTTTTAGTATGCAACATAAATAAATTATAAGGGTTTTAGTGATAAATTTAGCTTCATTTTAAAGAAAAATAGTGTTATATAATAATATAGTTAGTGAAAGGTCTTTGTGTAAAAAGTTTAGGAATTTGTGCAAATGGGAATTGATTAAGCGTGTAAGGGTAAAAAGGGGTAAATTAGGATTATGTTCAGAATATTATCCAAGAAATAATTCATTTTGGAAAAAGAAAATCCATATCATCCTCTCATGCACAACACACTCCCCACACCTTCTCCTTGCATGAAACCACCACATCTTGCTTGATGACACCTCCTCCAACACCTCATCCTTCCTATCACCACATATATCATGTGTTCAGATCAGTTGGCTGGTTAAAATCTGAAATTTTAAGGAAAAAGAAAAACAAAAGCAAGAACAAAACAAAGAAGAACAAAAGAAAAGAGAAGTGAGAAGGAGAAAATGGCTAAGGAGTTCTAACATCAAGCTAGGATAAGGAGTTGGTGTATCTTGGAGGGTGTTCTTCCAGTAAATTACTTGAAGGTAAAATTCTTAATCACAATAGAAATTTAGATTCTGAAACTAGTTCAATTTGAAATGAAAATTTCTATAATATCGTATTTTAGCCAAAACTAGGCTCTGTCTAAATCTGCTGTAGTTTAGAGGAAAATTAACCTAACAAAACAATGCCAAAATGATGTATGTTATACCTAGAACAACCCATAGAAACACGAACCAAGGGGATCGGTTTTGGGCCGGCGACATAAGAGCAAATTCCGGAGTCGCCGGATTTTTGGGGAAATTTAGTGATTTGGGTTTTTGGGTAGGTCTCTGTGTAGAATTATGGTTAATTTGGTAATGTTTAATCAATTCAGTTTAACTGTATATAAAATCTGGGAGCAAATATAGGAAAAAGGTATCTAAAAACCATAGTACGATACGGGAAATGCGTAACGCGTTCTGTTTCTGTTATGAAACAGCGTTAGGTTAAATTCAAGTTAAAATGAGTATTAGATCATATGCAATAGTCGTATGTGGTGTAACTAGAAAGTACAACTTGTGTTTTCATAATTTTGTCGTATCGGAGTAGCCTTCCTTATACAAGTTATTGCAATGTAAGATTCCAATAGGGGAACTTTGGAGGCCGCGAGGAACGGAAAAGGATTGGCGATTCCTGAGTAGATACGACGTATTTCTGGTGAGTAGATTTACATCTACGGGGGAAGTCGGGTGGATGGCGTATAGCACCCCCGCAACCTTATAACTATTATTATGATATCTACTTAAGATTAGCTGTTTGTCAAAGCATTGATATGGTATTGCATCTTGTATACCCTCCTTTTGCATAATGTTTCACATGTAGTTTTTAAATGAGATATACGTGATATTTGAACCGTATGATATGGGTATGATTTGATGAGTTTGTACGAGGGATTATGCCGTACTTAAGATGATATGGTTATAGCGATATGATGAGCTATAATACAAAAGTTTATACGTATCAGAAATGATGCACCTTGTATGCCGAATAACGACTAATTTATTCTTTGACTCGTAGAGATAGATTATGTTCTGTTTTAGGAGGTAATTCTGGTATGAGATATATTATTCTAAAAACCACGGTTCGTTGCATTTTAAATAAACTATCAGGATGCATGCCAATTTCTAAAACAAACATTTTTTTTTAAATCTAAGGCAGCGTCCTTATTTCAAACTTAACGTTCCGATCATTTCTAAAGAAAATGGTATAGCTCATAACAAGTAATCACAATAAGTACGTTTAGATTATATTATCTATAATATATGTTTCTGCGTTACATACACTCTGATAGGACACTGCACAAATACCAATGAGTACTATGCTGCACAAGCACGTAAATATATATTACTCTACACCTTATTGGTACTACCATGTCACTATAGAATCGTTCTGATATATATGTGTTAATATATAGATTGTTACACTGTAGAACACTTGCACAAATACTAATAATTTCCATGTTGCACGAGCACAGACGCATATGCTACACTACACACCATTAGTAGTGCCATGACACATTAGAATTAAAACCATTATGTTATGTGATATGATTACGTAGTCGTTTCTTATTCATGCTGTAGTACTATAGATGCTGTATTTGATTTCTTGGGATTTCTGAGTATTTTTACTCCTGATGATATATATAGCGGTGGTATGGGACACTGTTATATATATACATATATAATATATCATAATACAACCTATGCAAGTTTCGTATTCCTCACTTGATATTTTTATATGATGAGTAAATGTCCACCAGGAGATTTGTGTTTTCTGATTTGGATATCCGGACCGAGTTGGTGGGTATACGGTTACGGATTTACAATTTTATCCAGACTGAGTCGGTGGGGATACAGTTGGATACCTGGTGGACCCGGTCGAGACCGAGGGGCGGGATAGCCGCATTTGAGGCGGGGGAGCCTAACGAGGTGACTCAATTCCGGAGATAGAAATGAGCATGGCAGATATCCAGGGGATACTGACCGGGCTTCGATTAGGTACGACAGATATCCAGGGGTTACTGATCTTAGCCAGGATATCGGGTGGCGATCATCTATTGAGATGGTGTCGACGGTATCTGTTTTTACGTGTCGATACTGGGCACGAGATATTGCGGATTTCGATGTCGATGCTGGACATCTTTATGTATATTGATATGATCATTATCATGAGGTACACAGTTAGATATGTATTTATTTGAATTCCACCAGGACTGATCCGGGGGACAGTACCTGCATAAATTTATACAGACATTCATAGACAAAAAGGGAATTCCAATACAGATAATAGATTCATGATTTTGATTCATATGACATTGAGATACTATACTGGGGATTGCATGATAGTTAGTATTACACATATGCATTTCATATAGTATATCGATACAGATTACAATAGTACTATACTTATGACCTAGGTATCGTCATGCATTTCGATTTCTACCTTTAGATGCACTTTTATTCACTGAGTTGGCAACTCATCCTCGTTGTGCCACAGTTTCTTGCAGGTTTTACCGCGTGGATTATCAGCGGTTTGGGCACACATTCTTTTGGGGATTGATGGGTAAGTGAGTTGTTATTGTATCATCCTCACTCTTGATTATTCATATGTTCTTGTATCTAGTGGAAACTCCATCAACTTAGAAATGATATATTATGGACTTAGAAGCGAGGATTAGAGTGGTGTCTTGAGTTGTCGCACTCTTTGGAGTCGACTTCTGATTTAGCTTGATTGGTTGCTCCATTGTTGGACGTGGAGACTAGCTTCCGTTAGGATGCTATTTTATTATGTTGTATCAGGTTTTTATAAAAATGCAAAGGAGGTGATGTCAAGTTTCAAAACATCATAAATGCGTTTCAATATACTTAGTTAAATTTAGATGTTATTTTAACTTGATTTTATCAGATGATTATTTAAACCTCACCTCCAATATCTTCAAAAAGGGTTTAGATTCCGGGTTTCGGCTTACTTAGATTACGTCGATGTCTTTTGATGTCACGTGTTTTAAGTGCCGGTCACGTGCCATATTTGGGTCGTGACATGTACATACGTTGTATATTGTAGTGGATGCTTGGACATATATAGAGAGGACTTTCTTGCTCGACATGATAGTATGCTATCTGGTTACTCTTTATCTTAACATGTACTCTGATTATCTCTATGTCACATGTTGATAAAGCCCTTAGGATGAGTACTTGACTTCCAGGACAATGATGCAGATCATACTAGTGAGGACAGTGTAGTCGCTAAGTACATCCTTCAAATGTTCCTAGTCGTGGGAGTACCGAGACAGGGCATCGATACTCCAGAGTAGACTAGCGTATGCGCTTCTTGACCCGTATGATGGGCGATGGATGATCTCATATCCATTGGTGTTTGACATCAGAGAAGGTATACGGGTGCTTAGTGGAGACTGGGTGCACTGGACAGACTCGCCGAGAACTCCCAGATGGTATTATACCTCATGTCAGATGGCAGTTCTCTGGTGACACTGGTACAGGTTAGTCTGTAGACCCGAGATCGTCATAAAGTCTTGTGTGATTCCCACTGTGCTTTGATTTCCATCATACCACGTCCAAGAGGGCATGCAAAACGGTGGCTATTGGGTACAGTCCCGAATCACATGGAGGCAATGAGCGATAGGAGGGGTTTCGTCTCTCCCGGTATAGGGAGTTGATGTTGCGCTGTGTTCGATTGGCTATAACTGGAAATCCCTGGCCAGGGTTTCTGAGATTTACTGGTAAGTGTTATCAGTAGTTTCTCGAACTGTTATGGACCTCATATCGACACGACTTATCAAGCTACTGGGGTCTGACGTTTACCACCCCTAAGCGAGATATGCGACATATCAGACGAAGAGACCGGACTGTACGGGAGTGTTACTGGTTGGATTCACGGGAGAATGTACAGGCTTGCTTGTTGATCTTCTGATTGCTCAATACCTGGGTGGCTGTTACGTTTAGCTGACCGCTTGCAGCTTGTGGGTATTTGATATGATCATCACCTACTGCCGGCGTATTGACGATTCTTTAGAGTCCTACACAGAGGTTTCCTGGCTCAGGCAAAACGGAGTAGGAGCATATATGTGACATGTGCGGGACCGAGAATAATACGTGTATGCGATACCGTCTTAGATTCTCGCGATATGAGATATCGACCGGGTATATGTGATATAGCCGGGTCATCGGATCAAGTGTTGATTCGATGAACTGATACAGATTATATTAGTCGGTTATTTGTGAAATAGCCGGATTATCGGATTAAGTGTTGATTCGATAATTTAATGTATAATTATATATTTGATATATTAAATTACATTAACTAATATAAGCTCACTTAAAGATTCTTTTTCTCACTCGGGTAATACATTGATATATATGTGATATATGTTAATTGTATTATTTTATTTTGTTACAATAAATATTGTATATGTGATATATAATATTGTAACAAGTTAGGGTTATAAATGTAACATGTTTTGTGGAGTTTAAATATGATTAGGGTTTGGATTAGGGTTAAGCTTTCATGAAGCTTTCAAGAAGCTTCTTGAAGCTTTGACTTTGACCTTGATATTTTGTGATATTTTTCATAGATATTTCTTTAACCCAACCCAACCTTTTACCCTAGTTAAATCTCTACAAGGGTTAAGTTTTCTTTC
Organism: Agapanthus africanus; assembly: GCA_030015575.1. NCBI lineage: Eukaryota > Viridiplantae > Streptophyta > Magnoliopsida > Asparagales > Amaryllidaceae > Agapanthus > Agapanthus africanus. The sequence goes on along the minus strand of JASDDO010000019.1, from coordinate 443,919,340 downwards.
TTAACCCATGGTTGCATTTCTAACCTCACATAAGTTTCATTATTCATCACAAATTGATTTGCTTCTTCTTCTTCCTTCTTCTTGCTTGAAAAAGCTTTCTAGCTTTTTCCTTTGTGATGAAAACGAGTGAGAAATTGAAAACAAATGAGAGCTAAATTCCTACTTCATCATCCTTATCTATTCTTGCCACTTTGATTGGGGTGTTTGCTTTGTTAATACTTGATTAGCAAAGCAAGAGCTTGGGTTTGAGTTTCTTCAAGGTAGATCATCTTTGTTATTGAAGATCAGAAGCAAGCTTGCATCTTTCTCTTCATGGAGCCTCTCTTGAGTCCGGGTACTCGATGATCGCAGCGAAGGGACCTCAACACGGAGCTTTAGAAGTGAAGGAACGGACTACAAAGGTTGTAATCCCAAACTCTTAGATGTAAAGTTGTTTACTTGCTTTGTTTCGCCTAATCTCTAGTCTAAGATCTTGGTTAGGGTTGTTCGGCACATGAAAAATTTAAATCGGGCATGGTTGATGCCTTATAGACCCTTGTGACTGTGCCTAGTAACCCTACACAAATGCCAAGGTTGGTTCTTTGTACTTCATTACATTCATCGACGATCTCTCAAGATTCAGAAATGTGTTCCTGTTGAAACACGAGTCTGAAACGGTTGAGAAATTTAAGGAATATAAGCTTGAAGTTAAGAACCATACGGGTGGAAGTATTAAAGTCCTTCAATGTGATCGAGGCGGCGAATACTTGGGCATGGAGTTCCTGAATTTTCTAAAACAGAGAATAGGATTCTCTCTCAGCTTACTCCTTCGTATACACCATAACACAACGGTGAATCGGGGCGGAGGTATCGTGCCCTATGAGATATGGTGCGCTCTATAATGAGTACTGCTGAGTTGCCTGTTTCCTTTTGGGGTTATGCACTTGAGAAGCTACATACCTATTGAATGGGGTTCCAACCAAATCAGTGTCTATCACTCCATATGAGATATGGTATGGGAAGAGACCATATTTTTAACGAGTTAAGATATGGGGTTGTCCGGCCTATGTTGAAAGGCAGAATCCGGACAAGCTCGAGGCAATGTCAGTTTTGTATAAGTTTGTTGGATATCCCAAACTTTTGCGAGGGAATATCTTCTACCACACTAAGGAGGTGTTTTGTTTCTCAGCATGCCACCTTTTTAGAAAAGGAATTTCTTATGAAGAAATTAGTGGTCATGAGGTATATCTGGAAGGAGTTCCAGCTGGACAAACTAACAGCTGATGATTTGGTGAAACCAAACGATTCAATAGTCTCCAACGAACCTCAGCCACTCCGCGAATCTGGTAGGATTCCTCATCCACCTGAGAGATACTACGGTTTCCTCGGTGACGGTGGGAACGAGGATTTCATCATGGTAGATGATGACCCAACCAGGTTCAGGCAGGCCATCACGAGTGGGGACTCTATGAAATGGCTGGATGATATGCAATCAGAGATAGAATCCATGTACACCAACAAAGTATGATTTTGAATGTTGCACCTGAAGGGGTAAAACCCATAGGGAGCAAATGAATCTTGAGAGGATTCTTGGTGTAAATGGAAAAGTTGAGACTTTCAAAACTAGACTTGTAGTAAAAGGTTTTCGTCAATAACCAAGTGTGGTTTATGATGAAACTTTTTCTCCAGTGGCTATGCTTAAGTCCATCGGGATTAAAGTTGGCATCGCGGAGTTGGAACATCTGTTTTGATATGGCAGTCAAAGAGTTTAACTTCATCAAAAAGGTAGATGAGCCTTGTATATACAAGAAGGTTGTAGAGAGTAAGGTTGTCTTACACATATTGTACGTAGATGATATACTCTTGATAGAAAATGGTTTCCTATGCTACACTTGGTCAAGCTCCTCTTATTACGAGGATTCTCCATTGAAGATCTGGATGATACCTAATACATCTTATGGATTATGATCTATGGTGATAGATCTAAGTGGATGTTCGGAGTGTCCAAAATCCAGGTACATTAACACCATACTATGGAAGATTCTAAGCGTGGTGGTTCACCCACTTACTAAGGAATCATTCTCTCCAAAAGGATGTCTTCCAAGACTGATTTGGAGAGAGCTCGCGTGCAAGGGATAACCTATGCTTCGACAGTAGGCTCTATCATGTGTGTGATATTATGTACCAGACCAGATGTAGCTAACTCACTAGGTGTAGTGATTAGAAATCAATCGGATCTTGGGAAAATCACTGGATAGCTGTGTAGGACATTCTTAAGTACTTGAGAAGCACTAAAGAAATGTTCTTGGTGTTTGGTAACGGTGAACTCCAGTAGGAGTCATTTACCAATTCCAGCTCCCAGAATGATAAGGACGAGTGAAAGTCAATCATGGGCTTTGTCTTTACCCTCAGTGGAGGGACGGTATGTTGGAAGTGGTCCAAGCTATATACCGTGGAAAACTAGACGATAGAGGCTGAATACATCACTACCAACGATTCTACCAAAGTGGATGTCTGGATAATTCTTGTTCATGAGATGAACATGGTTCCTACCATTGAGCGTCCAATAATTGTTATTGTGACAACAATGGAGTTGTGGCTTTGTCTTAGGAACGCCGGTCCCATCAGCGATCCAGACATATTCTGAGGTAGTATCACCTGATCAGGGAGATGGTTGATCTCCGAGGGATCGAAGTAAAGAGAATTGACGCGAAGGATAACACCGCGGATCCACTCACAGAGGCCTTTCCCTAGAGAGACTTTTATGGGGCGTTGAGTATGAGATACTATAACAAATGGCCTTAATGCAAGTGGGAGATTGCTAGTTATATATATGCCCTAGAGGCCATTATTATACATATGATGTATATTATAGTGGATACTTGGACATATATATTGTTGGATACGTATGCCCTAGAGGCCATTATTGTATAGTACTAGTTTGTATAATACATTTTGGAAGCTTGTGATATATATATGGGTTTACGACAGTCTTGCTCAATATAGTAGTATGCTACTTGGTTTGTTTCTATTTTAAAATGGGTGTATATTTCTTTTAACATATCGCTAATACATATTGATGGAGCCCTTAGGATCTTTGCTTGACTACCGGCGTTGTGATGGCGATCACAAGTGGGGGCTGGGTAGTCTATAAGCACATCCTTATACAGGTCCCTGGTCGTAGGATTATCGAGACAGGGCATCGATACTCCAGAGTAGACTGGTGCATACGCTTCTCGTCCCAGCAGGGGAGATGGTCTGTCCCACAGCCATCAGTACGTCGTACTGGAGATAGTATGCAGGTGCTCGTTAGGTTACGAGTACACTGGACAGGACTCGTCGGGAACTGTTGCTTGGTATTATAACTATCGTCAGTTAACAGCTCCCAGGTGACATGAGTACAGCTTAGTCCGTTGATTTGACACTGTCACTTCGCCTTGAGTGTATTCCCACTGTTCTTAGATTACTACCCTACCATGGCTCTATTGAGTCGTGCAAACAGGTAGTAGTTGGGTGCAGTCCCGAAGCACTTGGAGGTAGTGGCGGTTAGACAGGATTCGTCTCTTCCGGTATTGGGAGTTGATATCGCGCTGTGTCTAGGAGAGCCATTACACAAAGTCCCTAGCCAGGGCAAACGAGATTTACTGGTAGTGTTTCCAGTAGTTTCTCAGGGTGTTCTGGGCTACACTCCGACACGACTTGTACCGCTATTAGGGGTCAGACGTTTACCGCCCCCTAGGCCCGACATGCGATACTCTTAGACGAACAGACCAGACTGTACAGAATTCTCACATTCAGGCTCAGTAGGAGTTCGGATGGGTTCACCTCATCGGTCTTCTTATCGGCATCTACCTGGGGACCGTTACGTACAGCTAGTACCGCTTGCGGCCTGTGGTTAAACCCATTGCCGGCTTAGTGTCGAGTCTTTAGAGTCCCACACAGAGGGTTGTTCACCTTTGGGCGAAACGAGATAGAGATCGTATGGTTTTACGACAGGGTTCGTTCACATATGCGTACTTGTGCGTGTTCGGTGTTCGGGCAGTTGATACTAGTGGGCTTTGGTTTAAACCAGATCCTAGTATTTGGTTTTGGGTTGGTTCGGTCTCATTGTATTCGTGTTCCTCGGAACACGGATGCGGGTGTGCATACACAGTTGACAGAGGCAGAGGAACCTCATTACGGTTTTGACTATTGACTTGATTAAAACCATAATGAGATGGAGGAAATTGATTAATGAGTTTTAATTAGAGATAATTGTATCATGGTTAATTGGTTTGACCATTTGACTAAGTTGACCCATGTTGACTTAGATATTTTTGTGAGCATCCTTAGCATTAATTGTGACATGATAATGGTCAAATCAATATCAACCATGATAATTTATCCTAATTAAAATTATCATTATTGTTTTTGTTGATATGAGAGCTATCTCCTGATTTTATCATGAGACATTCACTCTCTTGAAAGCTCTCTCCTCTTCATCTCTCAAAGCTCTCTTGTTTCATGAGTTGAAAACCATGAGCTTTGTGAGATCAAACTACAAAACCACCTCTCTACTCACTCTAGGGTTCTTAGTCTAGCAAGCCAAGCACTCTAGTTACTTCATTGTTGAGGTAGGAGCTCAAGGTAGAGGCCTTCGGGTGGATCTTTCTTTGGCAAAGAGAAGACGAAGAGAAGGAGCCGTCTACACTACTCAAAGGAGCTCACAAGAAAAGGAACCAACGCAAGAAATGAAGGAGTTCAAGACAAAGGTATAATCATCTAACCTAGTAGTTAAAACTCTAAGTTAGTTTGTTAGTTTTTGTTTAGCAAAGATCCTTCATGGTTTATCTATGTTTCCTTGTGAGAAAAATTCGATTTTTACTCTTTCCGCCTCCCCGAAAGTACCGGGGTGGGTAACATAGACCTTTCAGTGGTATTAGAGCCTAGCTAAACAACAACTAACATGTTAGCAAAGTTGTTAGAACTTCGATCACGGAAATAATTCCGAAAACACACCAAAACTTGTATTTTCTGTCATTTTTTAAAACAGACCTAAAAATATTTTCAGAGACCTGAAAAATACAAGCAGGCTTTTTAGAGAAAACTATAGAATTTTTGGCGCCTGAATCGCTCATAAGACCGCGGATCCGCGGCCGATCCAAGCAATCCGCCGCGGATCCGCGGCCGAGTCAAATCGGCGACGCACCAAAATTCTTCTGGGGTTCTCTGTGTTGGTTTTGTGTATTCTGCGAAGTTTTGTTTCTGCCCAGATTTGTCAGAGTACTGGATTTTACTTGGGGTAGATTCAAAAACAGTTTTTGATCGAAGTTCTATAAATTTTAGCTAATTGGATTATATCTGTAATGTGATATATGTACTGAACGTCTACTAATCGCTATACGTCGATTAGTGGGGGTTGTACATATCTGTGATCTGTAATGTTGGATTGTGTATATGAACTTGTTGGATCGTCGTGGATGAATAGCCGGGGATGTGAGATGAGTGTTTATTTATCTTTCATTTGATGTAAATTGTAAATTGATGTAATATTTTTTTTGGTCGCATATCCGGGTTGAGGATGTAGCCGCCTTTGTATAGTTTTTCTTTTACTGTTTTCTGCTCCTAGGATAGACCCAAGGTGGGGTGCACAGACTACCAGGTATTTTGAAGTGCCAAGTGGCCTACTCACTTTGTTGAGAGAGGCTGCTCCACTTCGGGTATTTGGCGGGTAGTTTTCCGCACCCGTAGGAGTCTAGGGTGGGGTTTTGGCTATTCATCACGACCGTGTAATCCGTCTTTCGTTGCAGGCTTGAACGAAACGCGGATTCCTAGCATATCCAATGTGTTCATCTGTGATCTGGAATGACTATCATTGCGTCTGACGAATGTATATATCTATATATGATATCTAGTAGACGTTGCTTATGTTTTACATCCGCGCTAGTCCATCCCCCGCTCTGTCGTTAGTTAAGTAACCTAACGGGTGATGACGGGGCCCCGTGGCGAATGCGGATGGCATAAGCGTACGTTATATTTTCGTTGTTTTCTGCAATGGTAGGATTAATTGATGGGACGCATTATATTAATGCAAAGAAAAACAAACCTAAAAGATGTTGTTGGAACAATTTTCAAAGAAGCTGTTATTGCAAGGACGTTCTCTTTTGTTTTGCACAGAGATATTCGGTTATGAATATCCAGCACCTCATTCGACGAGGCAAGGGCCGAGATCTTTCCATCAGGAGTGACCCCTTGGACAGAGGTTTGCGTCAGGGTAATAACTTCACTATAGTCGATTACTTTTGTTTTGCATCGTGGTATTCAGTTTGGAATATCCTGCACCTCATTCGACGAGGAAAGAGCCGAGATCCCTTCGCAGGGAGTGACCTCTTTAGCAAAATTTTTCGCCACTATATATTTTAAAAGGCAATCAGGTTCCTTCAACGATATCAAGTTCATTCCGTTAACGGGTTTTTTGCCAAAAACCCAGCCGTAGCCCTCCGTCATTTCATACAAGTATTACTTAGTATTCGAGCTACGTATTTTTGGCATTGTCAAGGCGTAGTGATCGGTAGCTGTGTATTGCTTGTTTGCAGCTTTATTTTCAGATTATTTAGGACAGTTGCATAGCTATGTTGGCATTGTCAAGGGATATGCGGGTGGGTCTAAGTTAATCAAGATAATGACAGGCCGAACTTGACTAGCGGTTTATGATATGTTGGCATTGTCAAGGTCATAAACCGTTAGGGGCAAAAACCACATCGGGAGTTTCAAACATACAGGAAACTTGCAGATTTCGCATACCTTCTGGAGTGTAGTGACTAGAGTGGATTCCATCTAGGTCATTACACAATGTAGTCGGATCCCGATCCCACTGATGAGTTGGATTACTCTTGGAAAATTATTTCACTTAACAGTCAATACTACAAACCAAGTAGGTGTCTAGAACGGTGTTAGCGGGGCTACGCCTCCATGGAAAAGAGGTTATGTAATTAAGGAACTTCGCGAAAGCATTGGAAAACCTCTCTCGAAGTACCAACACTAGCCTGGCTGAAAGGTTAAGCAAGTATTGTGACGTGTGATTAAATCCTGACTAGTTCTTCTTTTTGGGTTTGAAGAAGAATTTGAGGAAACAGTGGGAGCCATCCTGGTTAGATAAATTAATAACTAATCTAATCTTGCAAGAGCGCACGCTGAGTGTTTCTTTTCTCTCTTTCCAGGTAGAAACCATTTCACGCCCTAATCAAGATAATAATATGTATCGCTTAACCGATCCGAATTCTTATTCAGGGCTGGGAAACGTCGGTTCATCTCTAACTTACGACAACAGTCATAAGTATGAGAAAGGGAAAGAGGATTGTATGGATTCCAGGGAGACCTAGTTGAAGAAGAAGCATACTATTGCATCTACTTCAGGTGTTCTTGTAATTGAGAACTGCTTTTTGGTCAGTCCTACCTCCTGGGTACTAGATACCGGATCAGGATCTCATATCTGTAATTTATTGCAGGGACTGAGAAAAAGTAGGAAAGTTGCACCTGGTGATATGTCCCTCAGGGTAGGGAACAGAGCACAAGTTAATGCTGCAGCCGTCGGTGAATATCACCTAGTGTTGCCAAATGGCAATACTATGATTTTGAACAATTGCTACTATGTACCTTCCATGGCTTGCAACATCATATCAGTTTCTTTACTTGATAAAGATGGATATAACTTTGTTCTTGATAGAAATATCATGAACATTTACCTTGATAAGGTACTGGTTGCAGAAGGTACACTGTGTAATGGTATCTATATTCTAAATCAGAATACAGTTCTCAATGTACAAAACACACGCAAGAGGAAGAGTTCAGATACGAACGAATCCTACTTGTGTTATTGTAGACTTGGTCATATCGGAGAGAAAAGACTAAGTAAGTTGCATAAAGATGAACTCTTGAATACGTTCGAATTTTCATCTTATGAAACTTGTCAGTCTTGTCTCAAAAGAAAGATGACCAAATCTCCGTTCACCGGACATGGAGAAAGGGCAGCAGAGCTCTTGGGACTCATACACAGTGATGTGTGTGGTTCAATGTCTATACATGCAAGGGGAGGGTTCTCATACTTCATCACATTCACTGACGATCTCTCTAGGTTCGGATATGTGTATCTCATGAAACACAAATCTGAAACTTTTGAGAAATTCAAAGAATTCAGAAACGAAGTAGATAACCAGACTGGCAAAAGTATCAAGATCCTCCGGTCTGATAGAGGAGAGGAGTACTCTCAGCTTACTCCTCCATACACACCACAGCACAACGGCGTATCGGAGCAGAGGAACCGTACCCTATTGGACATGGTTTGCTCCATGATGAGTAATGCTGAGTTACCTCTTTCATTCTGGGGACTTGCGCTAGAAACAGCAGCGTACTTGCTGAATCAAGTTCCGTCTAAATCTGTGCCTAAGACTCCATATGAAATATGGAGTGGTAAAAGACCATATCTTGAACGTATTAAGATATGGGGTTGTCCGGCCTATGTAAAGGTACAAAATCCGGACAAGCTTAAGGCGCGATCAGTTTTGTGCAAGTTTGTGGGATATCCTAGAAATTCTCTGGGATATCGGTTCTACTACACTGAGGAACAGAAGGTGTTCGTTGCTCGTCGCGCCACGTTTTTAGAGTGGCAATTTCTTGCAAAAGAAATAAGTGGGAGCACGGTAGAACTGGATGAAATATCAGATCCACAAACTCAAACTGAGGATTTAGTAGAACCAGAAAATTCAATAGTCCCAGACGAACCTCAGCCACTCCGCAGATCTGGTAGGATTTCTCATCCGCCTGAGAGATACTACGGTTTTCTCATAGACAGGGATCGAGAGGATTGCATCTTGGAAGAAAATGACCCTACCAGTTTCAGTCAGGCCATTATCAGTAGGGACTCTGATAAATGGCTGGATGCTATACGATCCGAAATGTAGTCCATGTACACCAATAAAGTGTGGACCTTTGATATTGCTCCACCTGGGGTAAAACCCGTTGGATGCAAATGGATCTACAAAAGAAAACTTGGTGTAGATGGGCAAGTGGAAACCTATAAAGCTAGACTCGTTGCAAAAGGTTTTCGTCAAAGACCTGGTGTGGACTATGACGAAACTTTTTCTCCAGTGGCTATGCTCAAATCCATCCGGATCCTACTTGCCATTGCTGCCTTCCATGACTATGAAATCTGGCAGATGGATGTAAAACGGCTTTTCTAAACGGCAATTTGGAAGAGTGCGTTTATATGGATCAGCCAGAAGGTTTTGTAGACAGTGGGAGCAGCGGGAAGGTGTGCAAGTTGCTTAAATCCATTTATGGATTAAAGCAGGCATTGCGGAGCTGGAACATCTGTTTTGATGAAGCAATCAAGGAATTTGATTTCATCAAGAACGAGGATGAGCCTTGTATTTATAAGAAGATTGTAGGACGAACTGTCGTATTCCTAGTCTTGTACGTGGACGACATTCTTTTGATAGGAAATGAAATTCCTATGCTACAATCGGTCAAGCTATTCTTGTCACAACGGTTCTCTATGAAGGACCTGGGTGGTGCTTCGTACATTCTGGGGATCAAGATCTACAGAGATAGATCCAAGAGATTACTGGGACTTTCGCAGTCCAGGTACATAGAGACCGTACTAAAGAGATTTAGTATGGAAGATTCCAAGCGTGGTAATATACCCGCATTGCACGGAATCACCCTCTCCAAGAAGATGTCTCCCAAGACTGACGAGGAGAGGATTCGCATGAGCACTATACCCTACGCTTCGGCGGTAGGATCTATAATTTATGCGATGCTATGTATAAGACCAGATGTAGCTTACGCGCTAAGCATGGTGAGCCGGTATCAGTCAGACCCAGGTGAGAACCACTGGACGGCAGTGAAGAACATTCTCAAGTACCTGAGAAGGACTAAAGAGATGTTCCTGGTTTACGGTAATGGAGACCTCAGGGTCGAGTCCTTTACCGATTCAAGCTTCCAGAGTGACAAGGATGACAGCAAGTCTATCTCGAATTTTGTGTTTACCCTCAATGGAGAGGCGGTGTGTTGGAAGAGTTCCAAACAGGATACCGTCGCAGACTCGACGATGGAGGCTGAATACATTGCTGCAAGCGATGCCGCAAAAGAGGCGGTCTGGATGAAGAAGTTCATTAGTGAACTTCAGGTGGTTCCGTCCATTGTTGACCCAATACCTTTGTATTGCGATAACAATGGGGCTATAGCTTTAGCAAAAGAACCAAGGTCCCATCAGAAGTCCAGACACATCTTAAGGCGGTATCACCTGATCAGGGAGATAATTGATCGCCAGGAGATCGAGGTACGGAGAGTGGACACAAAAGACAACACGGTGGATCCATTCACAAACGCCCTCCCTCAAACACAGTTCGAGCGACTTTTTGAGCTATTGAGTATGCGGTACGCCAGCAGCTGGCCATAGAGCAGACATTGGGTATGCGGTACACTAATTACTGGCCTTTAGTGCAAGTGGGAGATTGTTGGATATGTATGCCCTAGAGGCCATTATTGTACAGTAATAGTTTGTATAATACATTTTGGAAGCTTGGGATATATATATGTGTTTACGACAGTCTTGCTCAATATAGTAGTATGCTACTTGGTTTGTTTCTATCTTAATATGTGTGTATGTTTCTTTTAACATATCGCTAATACATATTGATGGAGCCCTTAGGATCTTTGCTTGACTACCGGCGTTATGATGGCGATCACACTAGTGGGGGCTGGGTAGTCAATAAGCACATCCTTATATAGGTCCCTGGTCGTAGGATTATCGAGACAGGGCATCGATACTCCAGAGTAGACTGGTGCATACGCTTCTCGTCCCAGCAGGGGAGATGGTCTGTCCCACAGCCATCAGTACGTCGTACTAGAGATAGTATGCAGGTGCTCGTTAGGTTACAAGTATACTGGACAGGACTCGTCGGGAACTGTTGGTTGGTATTATACATATCGTCGGTTAACAGCTCCCAGGTGACATGAGTACAGCTTAGTCCGTTGACTTGAAACTGTCACTTCGCCTCGAGTGTGTTCCCACTGTTCTTAGATTACTACCCTATCACGGCTTTATTGAGTCGTGCAAACAGGTAGTAGTTGGGTGCAGTCCCGAAGCACTTGGAGGCAGTGGCGGTTAGACAGGATTCGCCTCTCCCGGTATTGGGAGTTGATATCGCGCTGTGTCTAGGAGAGCCATTGCACAAAGTCCCTGGCCAGGGCAAGCGAGATTTACTGGTAGTGTTTCCAGTAGTTTCTCAAGGTGTTCTCGGCTATACTCTGACACGACTTGTACCGCTATTAGGGGTCAGACGTTTACCGCCCCCTAGGCCCGACATACGATACTCTTAGACGAACAGACCGGACTGTACAGAAATTGTCACATTCAGGCTCAGTAGGAGTTCGGATGGGTTCACCTCATCGGTCTTCTTATCAGCATCTACCTGGGGACCGTTACGTACAGCTAGTACCGCTTGCGGCCTGTGGTTAAACCCATTGCCAGCTTAGTGTCGAGTCTTTAGAGTCCCACACAGAGGGTTGTTCACCTTTGGGCGAAACGAGATAGAGGTCGTATGGTTTTACGAAAGGGTTCGTTCACATATGCGTACTTGTGCGTGTTCGGTGTTCGGGCAGTTGATACTAGTGGGCTTTGGTTTAAACCAGATCCTAGTATTTGGTTTTGGGTTGGTTCAGTCTCATTGTATTCGTGTTCCTCGAAACACGGATGCGGGTGTGCATACACAGTTGACAGAGGCAGAGGAACCTCATTACGGTTTTGACCATTGACTTGATTAAAACCATAATGAGATGGAGGAAATTGATTAATGAGTTTTAATTAGAGATAATTGTATCATGGTTAATTGGTTTGACCATTTGACTAAGTTGACCCATGTTGACTTAGATATTTTTGTGAGCATCCTTAGCATTAATTGTGACATGATACTGGTCAAATCAACATCAACCATGACAATTTATCCTAATTAAAATTATCATTATTCTTTTCGTTGATATGAGAGCTATCTCCTCATTTTATCATGAGACATTCTCTCTCTTGAAAGCTCTCTCCTATTCCTCTCTCAAAGCTCTCTTGTTTCATGAGTTGAAAACCATGAGCTTTGTGAGATCAAACCACAAAACCACCTCTCTAATCACTCTAGGGTTCTTAGTCTAGCAAGCCAAGCACTCTAGTTACTTCATTGTTGAGGTAGGAGCTCAAGGTAGAAGCCTTCGGGTGGATCTTTCTTTGGCAAAGAGAAGACGAAGAGGAGGAGCCGTCTACACCACTCAAAGGAGCTCACAAGAAAAGGAAGCAATACAAGAAGAGAAGGAGTTCAAGACAAAGGTATAATCATCTAACCTAGTAGTTAAAACTCTAAGTTAGTTTGTTAGTTTTTGTTTAGGAAAGATCCTTCATGGTTTGTCTATGTTTCCTTGTGAGAAAAATTCGATTTTTACTCTTTCCGCCTCCCCGAAAGTACCGGGGTGGGTAACATAGACCTTTATATATAGGGAGGACTTTCTTGCTCGACATGATAGTATGCTATCTGCTTGCTTTTTATCTTAACATGTATACTTATTGTCTCTCTATTACATGTTGATAAAGCCCTTAGGATGAGTACTTTACTACCAAGATTATGATGCAGATCATACTAGTGGGGCAAGGGTAGTCGGTAAGTACATCCTTCAAATTTTCCTAGTCGTGGGAGTATCGAAACATGGCATCGATATTCCAGAGTAGACTAGCGTATACGCTTCTTGACCCATATGATGGGCGATGGATGATCCCGCGTCCTTTGGTGTTTGACATCAGAGAAGGTATACGGGTGCTCAGTGGAGACTGGGTATACTGAACGGACTCGCCGAGAACTCCTAGATGGTATTATACCTATCGTCAGATAGCAGTTCTCTTGTGACACTGGTACAGGTTAGTCTGTCGACCCGAGATCGTCATATTGTCTTCTGTGATTACCACCGTGCTTTGATTTCCACCTTACCATGTTCAGGAGATCGTGCAAACCGGTGGTTTTTGGGTGCGGTCCTGAGTCACATGGAGGCAATGAGCGATAGGAGGGGATTTCGTCTCTCCCGGTATTGGGGGTTGATGTTGCGCTATGCTTGATTGACCATAACAGGAAATCCCTGTCCATGGTTGCTGAGATTTACTGGTAAGTATTATCAGTAGTTTCTCGAACTGTTATGAGCCTCACATCGGCATGACTTATCAGGCTATTGGGGTCTGACGTTATACCACCCCCAGGCTGCGATATGCGACATATCAGACGAAGAGACCAAACTGTACGGTAGTGTTACTGATTGGATTCGCAGGAGTATGAGAGGGCTTGCTTATTGATCTTCTGATCGCTCAATACCCGGGCGGCCGTTACGTTTAGGAGACCGCTTGAGGCTTGTGGGTGACTGATATGATCACCACCTACTGCCGGCGTATTGAAGAGTCTTTAGAGTCCTACACAGAGGTTTCATGGCTCAAGCGAAATGAATTAGGAGCACATATGTGATATGTGCGGGACCGAGATTAATGCGCGTATGTGATACCGCATTCTATTCTCGCGATATGTGATATCGAGCGGTTATATGTGATATAGCTGGGCTGTCGAATCAAGTATTGATTCGATAAGTTGACATATATGATATTAGTCGGTTATATGTGATATAGCCGGATTATTAAATCAAGTATTGATTTGATAATTTAATGTATAATTATATATTTGATATATTAATTTATATTAACTAATATTAGCTCACTTAAGAATTTCTTTTTCTCACTTGGGTACACTTAGTATATATGTGATATATTTTAATGTACATTCTTTTGTGTCATGCTAGATAATACTTGAGACATGGGTGTATGAGACTCACACCATGCTTATCATAATGATGGGTTTTATTTATTTAATGTAATTCAAAATTAGGTGGAAATTAGTCACATGGTTGATACTTAGTGGAACCTTGTAGAATCATTGACTAAGTCTACCAATTTTGTTTTACTTGAGATATTTGTTAACCCAACCATTATCCCAAGCCATAGTTAAGTCTCTACATGAGTTAGTATATGATATTAACTCACCCATGGTTCCTATTCTATACTAGACTTTTTCCATGGTGGCTTTTCTTCATCTCCTTCCTCAAGCTCTCTAGCTTTTTGGGAGGTGAAGAAAATGAGTGAGAAAAATATTTCTAAAGTGAGCAAAATTCCTACTTTATCATCCTCTACTAGATTATCCATTTAGTTTAGGGTGTTAACTTCACTAATTCCATATTAGTGAAGAGATAACTTGAGTTGGTGTCACCTCGACGTAGATCATTTTCGGCCTCGAAGACTTCAAGAAATCTTGTTCCTTTCATCTTGTGGAGCCTTTCTAGAGTCCGAGAGTTCACTACTTAGAGCGAAAGGACTACTATACGGAGCTAATGAAATGAAGCACCGGTCTGTAACACCCTAGTTCATTTATACCAGTTCTATTTTGGGTATTTCTTTATTTATGGCTAATTCTTGATTTATTTTGTTTTGGGTGTGAATAGTATAATTGGCATCTGTATTTGCATCCGACCCGACCCGCTTGCTGGAAACCCGTCTTGATTCCTGTTTATGATTTATCCCGGCTTTTTTGTGGATCCGTGCACTTTCTTTTTTGTATATACTGCATACTGACATTTTATCTAGCATACGAATTTTTCAATATAACATATAAAGTCAAATAAAACATTTTAAAAAATATCTAGCATGGCCTGCATCATACCCCTAACCCTGTTGTAGCATCCGTACATCTTGTTCTCATACCGTTCAATAAGACGGACCTATTTGGATGGCTACGTGCACGTGCGTGCATCCATTCTTGGGGGTATACTTTTTCGTTACCCGGATGTCCTGTTTAAATATTGGTCGACAAGTATATTTTCCGGATTTTAAAACTAAATTTTTAGGCCCGACCCGGGCATGTTTTGGACTATTTTTGTTTTAGCCAAAATCTAAAAATATATAATATAAAATTCTTTTATATATATATAACTGCTATTATACGAAATATATTTTCTAATATTTTACAAAATCTGACCTTAACTACTCTCTCTTTCTCCCTTTTCATTATATATATATATATATATATATATATATATATATATATATATATATATATATATATTATAAAACCAAAACCCCATACTTTTCCCCACGTTCTCTTCTTCTTTATTTTTTCTTTTCCCTCAATTTTTCTCGCCTCTCGCCTCCACGAACCCAAGCCTCGCATCGCCCAACCGTCACCTTCACGACATCCTCACCATCATCCCCTTCTCGACCTCAAACTCATCTCGCTCGCCTCTCCTCGCTGCATCCCCGACGACGAGACGCGACGAACTCAAAAACCACGAACCCTCGTCGCCGTCGCCGCTTTCACCACCACCCATCACCTCATCGTCGTCTCTACGCCCTTGACCACATCATCTCTTCCTCACCACCTCTTTTCCCTGCAAGAACCCTAGCCATCCCTACACAGAACTCGACTTCAAGAACCCGCAACCCCTTGTCTCGCCGTGAAACCTCACCGTCGACGAACCCACGACCTCGTCGTCGTCACCCCTCTGTTCTTGTCGACCCCTGACCCCAGAGCACCAACCCTGAACCCACTTCCTCTCTCTCTCTTCTTCATCTCTTCTCTCTTTTCTTCATTCACTCTTGGTTTCTTGTTTTCGACCGTCGCAGCAGCCGTGACGCCGCCGCCGATCCAAGCAACCCAGTATACGTCCCCAACCAGTGTGGTTACCTTCTTGACTTTCCTGGACCTGTCCTATGTGCCGTGTGTGCATTGCAAAATTTACCTAACGTCGGACGTGTCGTACGCACCCGTCGTGAGATCCGTTTAGGCAAGTTCATCTTGCTACATGCTATGTATCTTATTTTGCATCCATAAGAATAAAAATATCACATGTTGATTGCACTGTTCACCCATATTAATGATTTACTGTTTTCGGATACCCATATGCATCCATATTATTTATTATATATGTAGTTGCATCTACAGATCATATTATTGTTGGATATAGTGCCCTCTAAGTCAATTATTGGATCGCAGATACGTGATTGCAATGATTGAGGGAGGACCTATACCGATATGAAAGTCTTGCTCGAGATGATAGTATGCTATCTTGTTTGACATTATCATCGTTTACATGCTTTAGTTCTCTATTGCATGTTGATAGAGCTCATAGGATTCTTGCTTGACTGCCAGCAGTATGATGGCGATCATATACGTGGGAGCTGGGGTCTGTAAGCACATCCTTAAAGTGTCCCTAGTCGTAGGAGTTTCGAGATAGGGCATCGATACTCCAGAGTAGACTAGTGTATACAGTCGAGACCCCGACGAGGGGCGATGGCCGGTCTCACAAGCCATTAGTGAGTTGGTTCACTTAAGATGTATACAGGTGCTCATTGCATTATGAGTACACCGGACATGACTCGCCGGGAACATGCTAGTTGGTATTATATATATCGTCAGATAGCAGTTCCCTGGTGACATGTGTACAGGCTAGTTTGTCGACCTGAGATCGTCATTTGTCTCGTGTGAGTTCCCACTGTGCTTTGATTACTACCCTACCATGCTCAAAGGAGACGTGCAAACAGGTTTTAGTTGGGTACAGTCCCGAGCCACATGGAGGCAGTGAGCGGATCGTCGGGGATTCGTCTCTCCCAGTATTGGGGGTTGATGTCGTACAGTGCACGGGTGGCCATCACTAGAAATCCTCGGCCGAGGTAATGGAGAATTACTGATTTGGATCAGTAGTTTCTCAGGAGGTGATGGGCTTCATACCAACACGAATTATCGCGTTATTAGGGGTCTGACTTTATCCACCCCCTTAGACTCGATATGCGATACTCTTAAACAAACGGACCGAACTGTACGGATATTGTCACTGTCAGGCTCAGTAGGGTTTCTGGATAAGTTCGCTCGTCAGCTTCCCTTCCAATCAATACATAGGCAAACGTTACGTACAGTTTGTACCTCTGACGTGCTAGCGGTTATACACAGTGCCAGTATGTTGATGAGTCATTAGAGTCCCCCACAGACTGTTTCCCAAGTTCGGGCGAAACGTTGTAAAGGCCGTATGGTTTTATGGCAAGGTTCAGAAAATGCAGGTGCGTTTTCGCACGTGTCATATTTCGGGCAGATAATACCGGTGGGCTTTGGTTTAAGCCGGATCCGAGTATTATACTGTGTAGATATAATATCTTTGTCTCAGTTACATTTGTATTCGGTTGTAATACAAATGCGGGTATGTTTATACTGTTACGGGGTTATCTTGAAATCCATTTCGGGATCGCTTTTGGAAGTTGCCAGTTTCCTGTTTTCTATCACCCGCCTTTAACATTCGGTTAAAGACGGATTTATCTTTTTTCTTGATGAGTGTGGAAGCTTCTAGATGATGACTAGGATGATGAGGTGGCTAGTGACTCATTTGTTCATTAATTGTGCATTTAATGGATGATGACTAGGTTAGATGATTCATTGTTTGCAATTAATGTTCATGCTAGGTGTAATATGACTCATTAGATGTTTTAATGTTATGGTTACCTCTTCCTTGCTCCTACACTCACCCCCCCTCATATAAGTGGCCGGCCCATTCTTGTGATGATGATGATTGATTCATTTGAAAAAAGATTATAGTTTAGGTGTATGGAAATTTCATAGCTCATTTTATTCCATCACCCGATTCAAATGGAAACTTCATTAACCGTTCGTCCATGGCTTTGGACGTAACGAGACAAAGTGTTCTACTCATTCTCTACATCAATCTTGGTCATCTCTTTTAGCAAACTTGATGATCGAGTTGCCTCGGTTCAGAGGCGGGA
Organism: Agapanthus africanus; assembly: GCA_030015575.1. Taxonomy (NCBI): domain Eukaryota; kingdom Viridiplantae; phylum Streptophyta; class Magnoliopsida; order Asparagales; family Amaryllidaceae; genus Agapanthus; species Agapanthus africanus. Next base: position 443,901,489 of record JASDDO010000019.1, on the reverse strand, counting down.
GCCCCTTTAAAGAACCGTCGACATGGTGCCACCTGGACGAGAAGACTGGAGATTCAGGAGATCGGAGCAGCCGCAACAAAGCATGGGATGATGGTTGAAGACCGAAGGACTCGGATCGTTCGGTATAACATTTCTACTCACTTTGTAGTTTGTTAGTATAGCTTTAATGGCAGATCCGGGTTATAGTATACGATAGCGCCAGTCAAAAAGTTTTTGTTCCGTATTTAGCGTCTGTTAGACGGCCGGGGCGCTACCGTGGACTTACAATTATTTCATATTATTGTTACATTAGTACCCTATGTTTGATAATGTGCACCCTACATAGTTTTGGAGCTGTAGTTGTAACCCCTGATGATATTTGTGCATCCATATTTTATTGTGTATCCATAACATTAATTCAGCATATCTAGTTGCATGCCATATTATATTAATTCATATTATTATTACATTAGTACCCCATGCTTGATAATGTGCATCCTATATAGTCATGATGTAACCCCTGATAGACATTTGTGCATCCATGCTTTTACCATACATCCGTACTTTTACCCTGATTCAATACTTACTACATTTTACTGTTGGGCACCCATTTGATACAATATGCACTACTTGACATGTTACCTGATCCTGTTTCTAATGCCGACAATCCTGACATGTTGTCCCGATGAACATATCCTGTTTTCTGTATAGACAAACCTATACCTGCTTGATCTTGTGTTGGCATTAGCTCCAGATTTATCATTACCTGACTTTAACACATAACTTGGGGGTAAGGGGAAATTAATGATGAAACTTGACTTGTAACTCAACAGTTTGACGCTTATATTGATCAGTTTTACGGGCTAAGCCAGCCCCGAGATGATGCTGCTGACATCATTCATCTGTATATGTTTCCTGTTTAATGCCCATCTCAATTCAATTCAAGATTTACAAAATGAATTTCCTGAATTATCAAAAGCTAAGTCTAATAACAAGAAAACATTAATATCAAGAATTAAGAATTGATGATTTCCAATCTAAATATCAAGAATCGAAGTGAGGCTCGTAGGAATCGATCGGATCTATAGATGTAATGAAATCTATTGATTACGTATTCTTATCCATCGATGAATTGATACTAGATCGATGATGATCACCGAGAATTAGGGATTTCTTGCGGAAACTAAAGTTTCATCATCTATCCCTTGTCCTTTCGTTGATTTCATTCACATCTAGCCTCTAGTAAATTCAAGAATCAATCGTGGATCCCTAATTTCGAGCGAACACAATCAAGAAAGAATCGCATTGAAACTAGGTCGTCGATTCTTCAATTTGCTAGGGTTTACAAACTCGTAGGACTTAAGAATCGTTTCAAGATTTGTAACACCATCATCTATTGATCGTCTCGACTCCCACGAGCGGAGTTTTACTCAAACATCACAACAAGAAACACAATCAAGAATTGAGATCGAATCATGATGCAAGAATGTAAAGAAAGCAAGATAAAAGAATTTCACCTTTTATTTATCAACAATTCCGTTAAAATTTGCTCACGAATTACAAGAGGAAAGAACTCGATCGTCGATTTGGCCTCGCTCGTCTTCGTGAGTCGCGGATCGGCTTGGATCACTTGCTCGGATGAAGATCGGCTTCGCTCCTAAAAGGTTGAAAGCTTCTTGCTTGAATTGTACTCAGTGTTCTTGATTTTGGGCTTGGATTTTGAATTAGGGTTAGGGTTGACAGGTTGTGTCACTCAACTTGTATTAGAGATGAAGATTAGAGATTGAGGAGAAGACCCTTAACCCTAGATCTAGGTTTCCTTTTATAATCCCCTCAACCTTAGATCTAGAATTCAAATTTCAAATTTCCCTCCAAAAGTTTGTTAGAGAGGGGCTTCTAGAAGAAGTTAGTTGGAGGGAATATTCTAGGTTGAGTTTGTTAGGCTGAGCCTTCTAGATGAAGCCACGTGGCATTCTGGAGTCTTCTGGAAGCTTATACAGTTATTGGAAGGCACGTGCAGAAAATTGAGTCGATGATGTCATCATTCCGCGGCGGGAAGCGTCCATTGGCCGCGGATCCGCGGTCCAATAGTGTCCTCACTTCATGAAACTTTCTGTGCTGCTTTATCTTGGCCTTTGAGAATATTTCTGATATGTTGAATCTTAAAATTCTCTTTAGTTTACTGCCAGATCACAAATCTTGAACTTGGCGTAATTTTTGTCAGCACTTTTGACAATTTTGGCTCTGTTCCTGAATTTCCTGCACAGATTCTCAAGACAAGTGTTGCGCTATACAAAAATTATGCGATGCCATGATAAACACTCAATTTCCCTCAGAAATGTCGGTTTTAATATATAACACATGTTATTTGGTATTTTACGGCTGTTTTGCTAATATGTGCTATATTAATACCGAACACCTCTAGATGAGTGCAAATGGTAGGGAAATTGACGTGTTAAAAATGCAATATTATCGACTGATCACCCGTTTTATAGCGAAGTGCTTAGTGTGTCAGCAAGTTAAGGCTGAATATCAAAGGGTAGCTGGTTTATTGCAACCACTTCCGATTCCTCAATGGAAGTGGGAACATATAACCATGGATTTCGTGACAGCACTACCGCGGAGTCCAAAAGGGAACAATGCAGTTTGGGTGATTGTCGGTCGATTGACCAAAGCAGCTCATTTCATACCATTTCGAGTTGGTCAGTCGACGGAAGCGTTGGCAGAGCGGTACATGCAGGAGATTGTGAGATTGCATTGAGTACCTGTGAGCATCGTTTCCGATCGTGATACCCGATTCTTATCGCACTTCTGGAGGAGTTTACAGGAAAGTTTGGAGACGCGATTGAAGTTTAGCACCGCTTATCATCCTCAGACAGACGGTCAGTCGAAAAGAACGATCCAAACTCTTAAAAATATGTTGAGAGCTTGCATGTTAGACTTCAAGGGTTCATGGGAGGATCATCTACACTTGGTGGAGTTTTCTTACAATAACAGCTTTCAGGCGACTATTCAGATGGCTCCATTCGAAGCGTTGTATGGTCGCAAATGTCGCTCACCCGCTTGTTGGTACGATGTTGGAGAATGAAGATTGTTAGGACCGGATTTGATCGTGCAATCAGTAGAGAAGGTTAATACCATCCGAAATCACATGAAGGCAGCACAAGATCGGCAGAAGAGTTGGGCCGATACATCGAGAAGACCTTTAGAGTTCATTGTTGGTGATCTGGTATTCTTGAAGATATCACCGACTAGAGGAGTGATTCGTTTTGGGAGTCGAGGCAAGCTTAGTCCTCGATTCGTAGGGCCTTTCGAGATTATGGAGCGTGTTGGAGAAGTGGCTTATCGATTGGCGTTACCACCATCTTTGGCGAATGTTCATAACGTGTTTCACGTATCTCAACTCCGTAAGTATGTTCGAGATGAAACACACGTGCTAGATCATTCGAAGCTGACTGTAAGGGAGGATTTGACCTATGAGGAACGACCGATGTCGATTGTCGATCGAAGAGAAAAGGTCCTTAAGAACAAGGTTATCCCTCTCGTACATGTTTCTTGGGGAAATCGCTTGCATAGAGAATTGACTTGGGAACGAGAAGAAGAGATTCGATAGAAGTTTTTACACCTATTCTTGTAGATTCATGTTTGTTTGTCTTTTCCTGTTCCGGGAATTTCGATGACGAAATTCTTTTTGTAGTTGGGTATAATGTAACACCCTAGTTCATTTATACCAGTTCTATTTTGGGTATTTCTTTATTTATGGCTAATTCTTGATTTATTATGTTTTGGGTGTGAATAGTATAATTGACATCTGTATTTGCATCCGACCCGACCCGCTTGCTGAAAACCCGTCTTGATTCCTGTTTATGATTTATCCCGACTTGTTTGTTGATCAGTGCACTTTCTTTTTTGTATATACTGCATACTGACATTTTATCTGGCATCCGTATTTTTCAATATAACATATAAAGTCAAATAAAATATTTTAAAAAATATCTAGCATGTCCTGCATCATACCCCTAACCCCGTTGTGCATCCGTACATCTTGTTCTCGTTCCGTTCAATAAGACGGACCTGTTTGGATGACTACATGCACGTGCGCGCATCCGTTCTTGGGGGTATACTTTTTCGTTACCCGGATGTCCTGTTTTAATATTAGTCGACACGTATATTTTCCGGATTTTAAAACTAAATTTTTAGACCCGACCTGGGCATGTTTTGGACTATTTTTGTTTTAGCCAATATCTCAAAATATATAATATAAAATTCTTTTATATATATATAACTGCTATTATACGAAAACATATTTTCTAATATTTTACAAAATCTGATCTTAACTACTCTCTCTGTCTCCCTCTTCATTATATATATATATATATATATATATATATATATATATATACAAAACCCTATACTTTTCCCCACGTTCTCTACTTCTCTATTTTTTCTTTTCCCTCACTTTTTCCCGCCTCTCGCCTCCACGAACCCAAGCCGCGCATCGCCCCGCCGTCACCTTCATGACCTCCTCACCATCATCCCCTTCTCGACCTCAACCTCATCTCGCTCGCCTCTCCTCGCTGCATCCCCGACGACGAGACGCGACAAACTCAAGAACCACGAACTCTCGTCGCCGTCGCCGCTTTCACCACCGCCCATCACCTCATCGTCGTCTCCACGCCCTCGACCATATCATCTCTTCCTCACCACCTCCTTTCCCTATAAGAACCCTAGCTATCCCTGCACAGAACCTGACTTCAAGAACTCGCAACCCCTTGTCTCGCCGTGAAACCTCACCGTCGACGAACCACGACCTCGTCGTCATCACCCCTCTGTTCTTGTCGACCCCTGACCCCAGAGAACCAACCCAGAACCCACTTCCTCTCTCTCTCTCTTCTTTATCTCTTCTCTCTCTTCTTCTTTCTCTCTTGGTTTCTTGTTTCCGACCGCCGCAGCAGCCATGACACCACCGCCGATCCAGGTAATCCAGTGTACATCCCCAGCCAGCGTGGTTACCTTCTTTCCTTGCCTAGACCCGTCATGTGTGCCGTGTGTGCATTGCGACGTTTACCCAACGTCGGACGTGCCGTACGCACCCGTTGTGAGATCCGTTCAGGCAAGTTCATCTTGCTACATGCTATGTATCTTATTTTGCATCCATAAGAATAAAAATATCACATGTTGATTGCACTGTTCACCCATATTAATGTTTTACTGTTTTCGGATACCCGTATGCATCTATATCATTTATTATATATGTAGCTACATCTACAGATCATATTATTTCATAGTATTGTTACATTAGTACCTGATTTGTATGAAAAAAACTAGTTGTATTTACCGTAATCAGAAACGGCGTCGCTTCGCAGCTAGCCGGTGAGTACGGGTCGATCCACAGAGATGGGTAAATTCCTTTTATGTGTTTTAACGAGTTGATTCAAAGTGTCTTTTTGGTTGGTTTATAAAAATCTATGAAAACTGGATCTAATTAATCTAATTAAAAGTCTTGTTAGGGTTAGACTTAGGGGAAGTTTTGGAGATTAACGTTTTTCTTCACCGCTTTCAATGCCTTCTTTTTTAGATCTATTAGATGTTACGGTAATTGTCAATAAAGTGGGTCCGAATCTTTTGGGAAGATGTTTCTTCCTCTAGATTCGCATCCTTCCTTTGTTGATAATTACCCTAACCCCCATGGAAAACACGCGCAACCGGCCCTTTATACTACGGTTCACCGTTACCTCGAGGGGTAGGGTGCCGTAGGGAGCGGTTGTGCGCGTATGCATGGAGTTCTAATTCATTAGGTGAATGTGGCATTGAAAGGGGTGAGAGATCTCATCTCTCAACCCTTTCCCTAAGGCTAACCCTAACAAGCGAGGAGACTACTCGCACATTAGGGGATGATAATGCATACTAATTAAAAGAAGAAAAAACATAATTTACCTTACTAGGTTGACGGCTCCTTCCAAACGATATAGAACAGATCTGAATATAACTCCTAGAAATTCTGAAATTTATTAATTGAAAAGAGGCATAGGTTTTTACAGATCTGGAAATACAATTTATAGGAAAACATAAAAACTAGGGTTACAGACTCTCGTAGACATGAAATTACAGATTTGCCCTCGAAAGATCCTAACATCTGCACCGACACAACAGCACAGAAAAATTGCACCGACACGGGCCTTATATGGCCGCGGAACCGCGGCGCCAGGCTGGGTTTGGCCGCGGTTCCGCGGCCAAAGAATGGAGTTGGGCCCTGCACATTTTGGGCTTGGTTCAGGGGTTCTTGGGCTCTTTATTTTTATACGTATTTTCTCTGTTGAGCTTCTTACTCTCTTCCAGATGTTTCAGTTAATACTTGTAGCAATCTTTTAACCGTTCACTTGACATTTTGGACCTTGCACTATTCTTCATCTAGGCTTGACTAGGATCCGTCCACTTGTTGGTCAAAAGTCCTTTTTCTGTATCATCTTTCGTCTTTTTCACTGTATTCGCATCCAAGCCCTGTATCCTGTAACATGTATCAAAAGTGCGTCAAGAGTACCTGTTTATTTATAAAAAGAATAAGAATAGGGGAATGAATAATACAATATTATAGTCTGAACAAATACCCCCAAACTTACCTTTTGCTCGTCCTCGAGCAAACTTATTATTTTATTCACTAAAATCCTAACCGCACTTTCGCAGGGAAACGCGATTGCACTGAGCACGTGCAACAAGCCGTTAAACCTCTAAGTGTCCCTAGTAGGAGGAGTGTTGTCTTCTGAGGGTTTTCAGCGGATTACACCCACAAAATCCTATCAATTTGGCCCATTGACTTTTGTTCTCCAATTAGGTTTTCTAATAAGGAATTCTATTATCTTTTGACTCGCAAATTATCCACCCATATTCTTCACACTTCCTTATCATCTAACTTAAGATTATATATGTTCTATAGATTTACTTAGCTTTCGGCATCTCTTAAGTCTTCCTTCTAGGGTTTCATCTCTACTTAGGAATTTCTATCAACTCTACTAAAGATACAAGTTCTATCTTTCATTCCTTTCTCTCATCTAAACTCTAATCACATATCCCCACGTGTGTGTAAATATCACCCCTACACTTGGAAATTCAAATCAAGCAATCGTACTCTCGTCCATTGTCCAAAGCACTTATTAATTCGTTAATTTTGAATTTCGCTTACACATCCTTTATGCGACTGTTAATACTTCTTGAGGTACCAACAACCGATTACAAGATGCGTTAGCACTTTAAAGCGTACTTCCTAGTTTTTGCAATACCCAAGGCTTTTAGCAGTGACTCCCAAACCAGTTGGTCTAAGGCACTAGGTGATGAAGCACCCTCGCTAGAGATTTTTCTGTTTTTACAGCTTTAAGTAATCACAAAAACCAGTGTCCATTTTTTTTTATTCACTTTTTTTTCATTGTACTAAGGACTTTAGACAAGAGCAATTCAAGGTCTCTTCTACTATTCCAAGTTTCAAGGTGCGTGATTGTGCAAGTTGTAGGGTATACATTTTCAGAATCTAGACTTAAGCTAGAAACTATTTTTCAAACTTATACTCTAATAAAAACATCAATACTCTTCCCTTATTTTAACTCAGCCCAAGAAGTGAACCCAAAATTTGCCTATTTCTAGATAAACTACAAAGGCATATACTTTCTACCGTTAAACTTTAAGAAAGGTTATCTTTAGGGTTTTTAATTTACTACGTCAAAAATTTAGTTGTTCCTAGCCAGTTAACCTATCTGTCAAACTCTAGTCAATTAGCCAAAATTGAATACATTAATTTTTATAATTTTTAAAAAAATTTTAAATTTTTATGGGATTTCAAATAAATATGCAAATGCAAAAATATATACAACTGAATGCGAAGGAAGAAGACGTACCGAGCATACCCCCAAACTTGTACTTGACAGTGTCCTCACTGTCATACTAAACCAAGAGGGTCAAAATGTCGGTACACCCCTGTTTATTTATTTACAATTTTTTTATTGTTAAGAAAAACAAAGAATATATACAAAAAGGCCCTCCCCCAAACTTCATTTAAACTATGTTAGACATTACTGCCAAACTTTGCCTAGACCAAACGTCAACACCAACCAGTTGAAAAATTTATCAGTAAAGATTATTGGTTGGTGGAAGAATAAGTTGTAGCGATCCGCAAAGAATTGGGAAAGGTAAAAGTAGAGGTATGGAAGGTGTGGAGGTAAATATACAGGCGATGGTGATATATCAAAACGAGAATGTAAATGATCAGCAATCAGTGGAGTATTGGCATTCTCGTAACTTATTAAAAAAAATGGGGGTATTTCAACTTCTAAAGGAGGTAGACTCACCACAATACCCCTAAGATGTTCCTGTGGGTCCTCTATTGGCTTGGCATCATCCATCAATTTCATATGATATTCAATTATCAGGGAACTGATCTCCTCGATGTCTGCCATAGTCCAACCAAAAACTTGCCACCTATCTTGTAAGACCATTACGAGGGCGTTCTCTTGCTCGAGGGCTAGAGAGGCCGATATGATAATGGGAAAGGTCTCATTCTCACCTATGTAAGCATATCTAAGGTGAGACGGCAAGGGCGTGAGTTCGAGTTTCGGAGGTGAAAGAATCATTGCGGAATCTACCTCAAACTCAAAGGACTCCAACACAGGTTCGAAATCACTGCAAACAACCGATTCGGATGGCTCGACTGACTCATCCAAAAATTCAAACGACTCATATTCGGGCTGTGAGTCATCATCATCCAAAAAAGTGAAACATTCATAATCAACATCGGTTGTGTCAACGGTGGTAGGCTCAAGGAGGGACGCACTAGTGGCGTCAAAACTGTTTTCATTAAACAAGAATCTTTCAAGCTCGCTGTCCTCCTGCGTGATTTCGTGAATAGAGCAAACTTCTCGTGTACTAGTTTTAGGCACGGGGGGCAGACTTCCCATCTTATAAATATTGAACTCGCTAGACATTTTCCCAAAGGATAGAGTCATGGAGCCATTGCGACAATTTATTACGGCATTGGAAATGACCAAAAATGGTCGACCGAGAATCACCGGAATTTGGTTTCTTGGGTTAGCAACAGGTTGTGTGTCCATAACGATAAAATCAACGGGGAATATGAACTCCCCGACTTTGATCAACACATCCTCTAGTTGACCCCTTGGATGGGTGATTGATCGATCAGCCATTTGGAGAGTGCAACGAGTGGGTTTCAACTCTCCAACCCCTAATTGTTCGTACACGGAGTAGGGAATCAGGTTAACACTAGACCCAAGATCTAAAAGTGCTCAATTAATTTTCTTATCCCCAATTGTGATGGAAATCGTAGGACAGCCGGGGTCCTTTCGTTTTTGGGGTAAGGTTTGATGGTGGTTAATAGCATTGCTCACTGCACTAGCCACTAGCACTTTCTTGGGTACTTGAGATGCTTTTCTCTTTGAGGTGCATAAGCCCTTTAAGATTTTCGCGTATGAAGGGACTTGTTGGATTGCATCTAAGAGAGGTATATTTATGTTAACCTGCTTAAATAACTCCACAATCTTCTCCACTTGTGCAGTTGGTTTATTGGGACTCAACCTGTTTGGAAATGGTGCATTTGGAAAATTTGTTGAGTCAAATGTCTGTGGAGTAGAATGTGGAGTAGGAACGGATCCCGGTGTAGATGTGTTCATGTTGTGAGAATTGGGTCCGTTCGAGCTAGAAGAAGTAGAGCCGTGTGAAGGGTGGAGAATAGGCTCTAAAGAAAAAGGTGAAGACGAAAGTGAAGAAAATGAAGAAGGGGAAGGTGACGATGGAGAGGAAGAAGAAGAAGAAGAAGAACCACCGGCGGGGATGTCATCACTAGTTCCCACATTATTTTGCAACACTCTTCCGGATCTCAACGTGGTCACCGCATTAACATTGTGATTGTGATATGCGTTCTGTGGGTGACCGGGATTTGGCAATGGTTGAGATGGAAGCTTTCCCTTTTCTCTCTCGCTCAACGCAGCAGTTAATTGTGCAATTTGTGCCTCAATAGATTTGATACTTTGATCGTGTGAGGCATTGTTATGCATTAAAGATTGAACATAACTTTCAAATCTTACTGCGGATTCTGTAGATTGCTTGAGAAATGCATCTAGACTTTTCTCGAGCAAGCTAACATTATCATCATTTGGTTGAACTAAATTGTTCGTTTGATTTGTATAAGGTTGTTGTTGGAAAGGTTGCTGGTTTTGAGTTTGTAAGGGTGCTTGTTGTTGTTGTGGAGGAGGTCTTTGAAAATTATTGTTCCCTTGGACTTGTTGATTTTGGTTCCAAGCGAAATTCGGGTGACTTCTCCACCCCGGATTGCATGTCGAAGAGTACGGATCATTTCTTTGTCGTTGCTGAAATGCAGCATTGACTTGATCCTGTCCTTGAATAGGTGCATTATAAGGACACTCTTCGGTTAGATGCGATGGATTCGCACAACAAGCACAAATAGTTCGTGTGGGTAGAGTAGGGGCAGGAGAAGACGATGAGATTTTGGTCTCAATGGCTTCTAGCTTTGTCATAAGTGAGGCCATCTCGGCCTTCATAGCAATCGACATATCTACTTGATGTATGCCTGCCCTAGATTGACCAACAGAAGAAGATGTTGTGGTCTTGGTACTCTCCCACTGAATTGTTTGCTCACTAAGATCCTCAAGAAACTGCCATGCTTCGTCACTAGACTTGGAGAGAAAATGACCTTGACATATTGTTTCTAGCAACTGCTTCGTTGTTGCGTTCAATCCCTCGTATAATGTTTGGCAAAGTTGCCAACTTTCGATCCCATGATGAGGGCATTGAACAAGTAGGTCTTTAAATCTCTCGAAGCACTTCCAAAATGGTTCGGAAGGAAGCTGTGAAAATTGTATAATCTCATTACGGATTCTAGCAGTTTTGTGATGAGGATAGAACTTTTTCAGAAAAGCTCTTACAAACTCGTCCCAATTTCTAATGGAATGTGATGCGGTGCTGTATAGCCACTTCTCGGCTAGGTCACATAAGGTAAAAGGAATGACCCTTAGTCTTATCGCGTCATCACTTAATTGGGTTGTTTTCATCATAGCGCATACATTTTGGAATTTATTAATAAAAATATACGCATCTTCAGATTCCAAACCATGAAATTTCGGCAGCATATTGATGAAATGTGGTTTTATTTCAAAATTATCCCCATTTGCCGGTAGGGGTGAAAGACATGTGGGTAAAGAAGTGCGGACGGGGTAGAAGAGATCCTGGAGCGCAACTCGTGCGGGCGCTACAACAGGCGGAAGATTTGGGTTATTCGCACCTAAGGGAGGTGGAATCATTCCCGTCGGTAAGGTATCGTTGGGGTCGTATCCCGACATACCTTCGAAAGAAGAATTTGAAGGTGGAGGTAAGGAAATGGACGGAATGTCGACGAAGGGTTCATCGAAGGGTTCGTCGGTCGGTACCAACGAAACACGGACTAATCGGGCGTTAGTATCCCTAGTCCAAAGTGACATACACTAAAGGAGTAGTGTAGTCAGAAAAAATCGAAAAACAGAATGTGGGGATAAGATAACGTCAATGGAGGGAAGTAGTGGAAGTGAGTTGCAAGATTTCTTTAGCGACAAGTTGCAAGTTTTGAAAAGATTTTTCTCTTTTTTTTTTTTATGTGAGAGTTTTGCAAAAAGGTTTTTGGAAATGGGACTCGTGACACAAATGTATCAACCACACATGCACAATCAGGCCTAGATCTAGGGTCACCTAGGTCTGCTAGACAGCTCCTAACTAGGGCTAGAAATAGGACCTCAAACCGCCTCTTCACGGACAAGTACGGCCAGGTAAGTGGGAAGGAACCACCACTACAGTGGGCCTAATTAATAACCACTAGCCTAGACACCGCAATGTCAGTTAGGATAAACGGTCGATGCCTATACTAGTCCTTTTCCTATTGAGCTCGATGTCCTTAGGTCTGAGTCTAGTCTTTTTTAATTAATTGTGGTCAATGCACATGCTTTAGGTGTTTTCTGGGGTCCTGGGAAGGGTGATGAAATCCCCAACCAATCTGAGTTTGGTCAATTAGCCCCTTAAAGTCCGATTAAATTATGCAAAACAATAAAATTCACTTGCAATCAATTTTTAGCGCGGCGCAAAGAAACCTGCAGAAAATCTGTTATTTAGAATGGGGAGAAAATTTTTAGCGCAAAGAATTCCTGCAGAAAATTTTCACAGTGGATATATTGTAGGTTGCAGAGGGGAGAAGGAGAGATCAAACCATATAAAATTGATGCGCTGACGTGGCCAAGGTGCGGCGGAAACGCGGCGTGGGGCCCCCTTATGCGGCGGAAACGCGGCAGGATGAAGGAATCAGGCTCTGAAAAATTTTGTGCTGCTCTGTTGTAACACCTTAGAATGTGTTTTGTAGCTAATTATATTTTTAAAGTATGGTTTTTAATAAAAGTTTACCAAATTAAGTTTTAAATATTTTATCCTATTTATTGTGTATTTTATTAGAATTTTGTTAGGCACACACACACTTGTGCATGATAACTAGGGTTGTTTTTGGGGTTAAACCATGATTAGCAACATGGTAAACTAACCATTTTCTCCCTAATCTAGTTTCAATATTTGTTTAAGTGCATGGTTGTATTTATTCATGATAGATTTAAAATGAAAATGAATTTGGAAAAGGTTTTAATTTTGGTTGAGTGTTGACTTTGAGAGAGAGAGAGAAGCATAGGCTTGATGGTATGAGCCATGCTTCATTATGAGGAAAGAGAAAGAGAATAGGAGGGGTTGTTGGTTTTCTCTCATTCTCACCTCTCACTCTCATATCTCTCATTTCTCTCACACACACACTCACACCTAGAGAGAGAGAGAGAGAAGCAGCAGCAGAAGCAGCAGCAACAACAGACACAACAACAACAACAACAGAGACAACAACAACAACAACAACAGAGGCAGCAACAGCAGCATCATCACCAGCAACAGCAGCAACAGGGGCTCCAGCAACTTGCAGCAGCTCCTTCCACTTCTTCACCTGCTTCTTGGGGGTCTTTAGGGTATAACTCTTGAACCCAATTCCCCTTATTGCTTGCTTATGTGTTAATTAGCTTCGCTTTGTGTTAATTTGCTAGTTTAGTGCCATTTAAGGTTATTTGTGTGGAATTTCGGTTGGAATGTATTGGAATTGGTTAACCTAGCTCATTTTAGTGTTGTTAGGCCACCTCAACTGAGATTCAACCCAGGTTTCACTAAAATACCTTAAGGTTTGTGTTTTGTGCAATTTGGTGTTTCTAAAGCGATATAATGGCAATCTGGAATCTGCTATAGACCCGATGCCTTCAGGTCAAAATTGAGGAAACTAGGACATGATACCTAGGTTTAGATCACACCACCAGAGCACGAACCCACCCTTCCCTAACCTGGCCGCCAATTTATTCGTATTGGCCGCAATTTACGGCCAAGAGGGGGACAGGGGTGTTGGGCTCTGGGCTAGGGGTCCCTGCTGTGTTGTCTAGGTCTTTGGCATGTCTAGTTTTGTGATATCTTACCTGTAGGAAAATCTGGGGTCATATATCGTTTTTGTGTCCGTTATGTTTGCGCGATACGCGCGATACGTGAGTGGGTTCTGTGATCCAGCGTATCGCGGCATGTCGCGATGGTTTTAGACGCGTGCACACACGCTTCAGCGTATCGTGCACACGCGCGTTTAGTTCGGGACGCGAGTTTCTCGTTTCGATTCGATATCGCGTTTCGCGGAATATTTGGCTTATATGTGATTTCCATGTCTTATTTGCAGGTTTGCAGACAGAGACTGCGGACACGGCTACAGGGGGAGCAGATGGTAGGATTCACCTAGCGTGGAGCGTAGGTGAGTAGATTTAACATCTACAGGGGAATCGCCAGCATGGCGTTATGCGTCTGGGCTAGGATTCAAATACCTGTCGCATATTCTACGTCATTGTAGAATTGCGCCTTTACTTTATTTCCTTGATATAGTGTACTGTGACTAGCAGCCGTAGGACACTGCATACATTATTGACGGTTCATGTTGCACGAGCACGGATTGTATGCTACACACACACCGTCAATAATTGCCATGTCACACACAACCCCTTATTGATACTATATTGCCTATCACACTTGATATCTAGCTTATGGCATACCTATAGTGTATCATACCTTTAGTGCTAGGTACATATACACCTAGAGATACAGCTACAGGTATACCATGCACATATTTTAGTTATACCGGGGGGGATTTCCTACATATGTTACTTATACCCAGGGGGGTATACGACATCAGTTCTTATAGGTAGATACATATACTTGGCTGTACCTTATTGATTTTGCATACATCAGGTTCAGCTATATACTTTTGTTTACCTGCTCGCATTCAGATATATCGCATATATTCATTCCTGGATTTGCGCATTGTTTATTTGGATTTTATATGATGTTTTCGGGATTTGGGAACCGCGGGGGTTCATGAAATTATGCATACATTGAACAACCCGGTTTCCTTGATTTGATATTTGCGCGTCCACCATGAGTTTTATCGGTGCTGATTATATACTCCATACAAGGTGTGGTTGCCGTATGAGAATACATGGTGGGGCCCGGTATGGTTCCCCTCGGCAAGAAGATCGATGGGTTTGTCGATTGAGCCTGGAGGCGGGCGAGTACCTACCGGTGACTGGTTGGACCTGGCAGTTGTCCGGAGGATACTGGCCAGAGTCGAGAGATGGATGCGGGATGATCTGTACTGCCGGGGCCGAGGGCCGACACCGCAGACGGACCCCGTGGGCCGATCCGGACTGACGGAGCCCGATATACGAGGATTTCTGTGTCGATGCTTGGCACACTGTTTTCATGATATTTCTTTTAATACCTTTGTATATATAACAGGGGATTTAGCCGTTGTTATATATACCTTTACACCAATATTAGTGGAATGGGACGCTAATATATGTGTATTGCCCCCATCATATTTATTTCTGTATATATATATGTTTAGGATGTTAGAAATTATTTGAGATTTGACTTGGGTTATTAGGTGATTCATTGAGATTGGATATTGGATATGAAAGAGATGGATGATTTGTATATTCGAGATATAGGAGAGCTATTCGATATTGTACTTGAGGATGTGAGATCTAGGTGATGTGAGAGCCCAGTTTGGGGGCCGATTTGACGATTTGGGATGTGAGTGTCATGATGGATTGTGATCCTACCAAGATATCAGGTTTCCGTGGAAATGACATATTCCACCCTATAGCTCACCCTTATCTACCTTATGCACAGATTCATATATTGGTAGTACCTGTTAGTATACCCTTATGATAGTTGCATATCTACTTTCACATATCCCTATTGCATGGTTATTGCATATTATTGTCATGTTATTATTGCTTCACATATGGATTGTACCTGTTACTGTACTTCCCTTATTTCAGCATTTGCATGACATGTTATTACTGTAATCGCATATCTTAGATTCATGATGTACGTACATTCCTACGATTACCTGCATATGTTATCTTCTATTCACGAGTTGGCAACTCACCCCCGTTGTGCCACAGGTGTTTCTGGTTGTTCCCCAGAGTAGTCGAGGCAGGCTATTCCTCTATTCAGCTTTCCAGCTAACATCTTTTGCTACAGATACCGCATCAGCTCACAGTACCATTTTGCTTAGGTGTGTTAGATGATTATCTGTATTTCATATTGTACATTCGTTGTATTTTGTACTCTCCATCTACTATTGTATTATTGACTTAGAGACTTGGTGAGTGTTACGTCACGGCAGCGCCCCGGCCGTCTATCCGAGGCCAAAATGCGGAATCAAAATTTTTCTTAACTTTAAACCGGCGCTACCGCGGACAATATACCCGGATCGTAACCATTAACCGATACTAGCTAATAAGAGAAAGGGTGAGAGATATACCGAGTGATCCGAGTCCTCCGGTCTTCTCGTCATCGTCCCGATCTCCCGCGGAAACTCCGGTCGTCGCATCCTTGCCGGAAGGGCACCACATCGTCTGTATCTTTTACGGGCTCCCACCTCAATACCGAGGCAACTCGGGCACGAAGCTGGCAAGTCGACGTGCCCAAGATGTGCTGTAGAATGTAGTGTAGAATGCGCTTTGTCTCAATGGGGTTATGTTGCCTTGATGGAGGAATGAGGTTAAGGAAAAATGGTGCTTTCATTTTTCCCAAAACTAGAAGAATGAGATGATGAAATATGTGCTACAACAAAATGGAAATTTCTCTCATCTCATTCAAAGAAGTGGCCGGCCTCTTTTTGAATGGAGGAAGGGATCAAATTAGCAAAACCATGAAGGGAGGTAATGGTAGTAAAAGTGAAAGGGTGACAATAAACAAAACATCATGATAACAAACATACATCCAAACCATAACCCTTTCTTATCACAATTAATGCAAGTGATGGTGGAAAAGAAAAGATGCCATCATAATCAAAGCATTTGCAAGAAACCCTTCCACAAAGTGTTATTTGCAAACTTGCAAATAACCCCCTCCATCGGAAAAGACCGGCCGGGAAAGAATAAAGGAAAACCGGCCGGAACGGAATGCAAACTGGCAACTCCAGAAAACTGGTCCCGTAAATAAATTACAGAAAAACCCCGATACAGTGCATACACACCCGCATTTGTATTCCGACCGGATAAAAATGCAATGAGACAAAATCTACACTGTACTATACTAGGATCCGGCTTAAACCAAAGCCGGCTAGTAATATCCGTTCGATCCTGATCCGTGCAATACCGCACGTATCCGATCGAACCTTGCCATATATCCATACGGCCACTAGTACAAACCGTCCGATCCTGACCCGTGCAATACCGCACGTATCTGATCGGACCCTGCCATATCTCCATACGGCCTCTACAGCGTTTCGCCCGAAAGCTGATTAACTGAATGTGTGGTGTACTCTAAAGACTCGTCAATACTATGGCTGTGGATTTAACCACTAGCACGTCAGAGGTATAAGCCAATACGTGACGGGCCACCAGCTATTGACCAAAAGGGACGTCGATGAGCGAACTCATCCTGACACCCTACTGAGCCTGTCAGTGACAATATCCGTACAGTCCGGTTCGTTCGTCTATGAGCATCGCATGGCGGGCCTAGGGGGTTGGTAAAAGTCAGACCCCCAAAGGCGGTACAAGTCGTGTCGGAGTGAAGCCCAGAACACCCTGAGATACTACTGGAATACCTACCAGTAAATCTCCTGCCTCGGCCGAGGGCTTTGTGTAATGGCTCTCCTAGACACAGCGCGACCTCACCCCCAATACCGGGAGAGACGAACCCGTGAAGATCCGCTCACTGCCTCCATGTGGCTCGGGACTGTACCCAACTAAAACCTGTTTGCGCGACTCCTTTGAGCCGTGGTAGGGTAGTAATCAAAGCACAGTGGGAACTCACACAAGAAAAATGACGATCTCAGGTCGATGAACTAACCTGTACACATGTCACCAGGGAACTGCTATCTGACGTCTGGTATAATCCCAACTAGAAGGTTCCCGGCGAGTCCTGTCCGGTGTACTCATAACCTAATGAGCACCTGTATACATCTTAGGTGAACCAACTGACACCAGTGGCTTGTGAGACCGGCCACCGCCTCTCGTCGGGGTCTCGACTGTATACACTAGTCTACTAATGGAGTATCGATGCCCAGTCTCGAAACTCCCACGACTAGGGACCTTTTAAGGATGTGCTTATAGACCCCAGCTCCCACGTATATGATCGCCATCATACTGCTGGTCGTCAAGCAAGAATCCTAGGGGCTCTATCAACGTGTAATAGCGACCTGTCAGGTCACCTAAAGCAGTACACGATGATAAAGATAAACCAGATAGCATACTATCATCTTGAGTAAGACTGTCCTACCGGGATAGGTCCTCCCTCAATCATCGCAATCACGTGCCTATGATCCAATAATTGACTCTGAGGGCACTATCTCCAACAATCTCCCACTTGCACTCAAGGCTAATTATTGCGATGTCGCATACTCACAGCCCGTGTGATACCGAAAACCCAACTCCTCTACTAGTCAGTCTCACAAAGCTCGTTTGCGAAACTATTGCGTTCGAGGAATAGCCTCAGTGAGTGGATCCGCTGAGAAGTTTCTTTCTATGTCTCTCTATATCTCAAGTTCGCAGAGAAAACCATCTCCCGAAATGAGCAATACCTGTCTTAGAGTATGTCTGGATATCTGATGGGACCTAGCTCATAAATGAACTCCAAATCCAAACTTCTTAGACTGTATCGATAACTGAACTTAATCAGTACCCAGCGCCATGCCTCCCTCAGTATTGCCTTGGACCACCTGTCCAAAATACTGCCCCTCGTCAGAAGGAGAAAATATAACTCTGACAGCCACTCTGCCATCCATCTCACCTTGGAAGCGTGGAATGATAACCGTCTCCTAAAAGAGGCTGCCGTTATTAAATTCCTAGAACATTCACTTATGTTCTAAAACTGCTTCCGACTGTTTCTCCTGAATTGGATTAATTTCAACTTATTGCACCTACTGTAAGAACAACATCTGGCGTGGTACTTGACATCTCATGATTGACTCAATTGCCTAAGCAAGTGATCTGTCAATCATGCGTATCCCTCTCCACTTTAGTCTGTAAGACACCTTTAGAGAGGGTGACTCCATTACCTGCAGGTGCACTACCGTGCCAGGAGTCGTCCATTCTAAATACTCATAGAATGCTGTCAAGGTACCCAGATTCGGAAACCACCCAAATCTAGATCTAAAACTATAGATCTAGTAACCAGTATGTCTGATACAAAATCCATTTCCTTTGCGAAGAAACCACTGTGTGACGACCAAAGTATAACCGATCGTAGTATAGGAATATCACTTCCTACTTTGTGTATGTCATCCAAAACCCGGATATCACACCCTACTACCTACTCAACAGATCCATCCCCTATTCTGATGAAGTCAAACCTTATGACTGTCACATCAGAAATAGATGATCTATCTCCGCTACATCTGCTTTAGTCTATAAATAGACATAAGCCTGATGTTCACCAATGCTTCCGCTGCTCCCACTGACTATGACAACCCTCTGGCAGAGTCATATAGACGTGCAATTCTAAAGCTAGTTTAGAACGACGCTATACTCATCCTCCCACCGGGTCTCGCAGCCTGGAACAACAGCAATGGCAAGTGTGGGAAAACAAGAGCTTCCCTGTCACCGTCCTTGAGGCTACCGGAGTACCTCTCGGGTGCCTGAAGTTACCCACCGTATCTGCGGAGTGGCCAATGGAATGTCAAATCAGATTGAATCTTTAGGTTCCTTATCAAATCTCCAGTAATCGTTTGCGGTTCTGGAATCGCTTCCAGTTCTACCATACTCCCACTACTGTTTTCTGAAAGATAACCATTTCTTTTTAAAATGTGGTGAGTTAAGAACAATATCACTATTGATCTTCCAGATGGTAGAAAATCAACCCTCGTCATAGCCTGGGTCAACCCACAAACAACCATTACAGAAACGTGCCTTGAGTTGTCCAGTGTCTGGTTTTAATCATAAGCCGGACAACTCCCCGTACCTTAACATCGTTAAGATATGAACTGTTCTATATCCAATATAGAACCAGAGGCACTGATTTAAATGAACCAGATTCAAATCATGCAGCTATCTCTAGTGCATGTCAACTAAATGGAAGGAGGCCGATCAGCGTTACTCAACTTAGGAATGCTTCCAATTATGAGTAACCTGAAAGAGAAGCAATTTCTCTTAATCATTACTATCAACTGAACACCATACACAAGTATCTACATCTTCGATCACTTTGAAGAATCCCGATACTTGCTACACCTGGTTCTCTACTCTATTCAAATACCTATAACTTCTCAAAACTTAGACCCTGTGTTTCTACGAAACACTTGTCTAAGTACTAGAGAAGTTATAAGTAAGCAGAATATAGTACGAGGACCATCCCCTCTGTCCTAATAGACACTGGACAATACACAATACTCTGTATAAGTCCCCTGAGTCTAATAACTCATCCACTGTGCGTCGTAGTTTGAAAACTGTACTTATGGTTAAGAAGAATTACACCACTGTTCAATGCTCCTTACCTAACCATCCACTGATATAGGTAAATGTCATAGACATAATTTCAAAAAGGTAAATCTCACTCTATAAAAATAGACGTACAGATATATCAATTTGAAATTGGTGCATAGCAACGGATATTCAAAACCAAATATTTGCCGACCGGCAAACAACCCAGGTGGCTTCCTCAAATATCACCAATTACAACGAATCCCGATATAATGAGGATGGTCACCTAATTCCCAATAACTTACTCCCACTCATCATCTGTAAAACCATACAGATGTGAGAATCCAACCTGGTAAATACATACCCTGGAGCAAGTGTCTAATCGGGAAATCAGTTTTCTTTTAACAGTACACAGTTGAACTGAAACATTGAAATGTTTCGATGGGGTATCCTGGTATTCCTAGTAATGCCTCTACCATTATCCAGATTCACAACTATAACCGTATAATTCTTTGCCATCTCTCCAAATCCCTTTATATGTCTTTAGTCATTACTTTCTGCACACCCCTTTAGGCCAAATGGTTTTCTTCCTTCCCTACCGTTCGGCACCAGCCTATGGTATGGAAGAAGACTATCCAATAAGCATAAAAGGTGTACTGTCCTAATCCTAGGAGCACTCGCAAAGCGAGAGAAGGTGAAGATAAAAGACAACCGAATAAACCTTATTCCTATTTCTCCTGAACCAGAATCCATCCCCGAACTGGAGCAAGTTCCTTTCGAGTTCGTATATAACCATACGATGGAGT
Organism: Agapanthus africanus; assembly: GCA_030015575.1. Taxonomy (NCBI): domain Eukaryota; kingdom Viridiplantae; phylum Streptophyta; class Magnoliopsida; order Asparagales; family Amaryllidaceae; genus Agapanthus; species Agapanthus africanus. The sequence goes on along the minus strand of JASDDO010000019.1, from coordinate 443,880,680 downwards.
ATCCAAATAAACTGTGGATCTTCGTAGTGATACGGAGTGTCCTGAAGAAATACAAAGGTGATTTAGGTTTGGCGAAGAAATACTCGGTTTGGTCGTGAATAACAGTCGCAATTTACTTTGCCCTCTTACTAATCCTTTTCTTTGTCTCAACTTAATACCTTCTGTACACCATCGTTATGCTAATTGGTTTTCTTCATTCCCCACCGTTCGGCACCAGCCTAAGGTTTGGAAGAAGACTATCCAATTTGCGTAATAGGTGTACTACTCCTAAACCAAGGAGTACTCGCAGCCTGAGAGAAGGTAAAAGGAAAAGACAACTGAATAGTCCTATTCGTTTTCTCCAGAACCGGAAACCATCCTCGAATTCCTTCGAGTTCGTATCTAACCATACGATGGTTTTGTCCAATGGAAGTAGACGTTCGTAGTAATACGGGGTGTCCTGGAGAAAAGGGTAAAAGTAGGAGTGGCAATGAGGTTTGCAACTCTGACAATCCAAAAGCCAGTGCTAAAAAGGTTCGGTCAACTTGGTCACTGAGTCATAGTCTAGGGTCGGGTCAATGGTCGCTGCCAAAGAGAGAGAGAAAAGAAACACTCAGCGTGCACTCTAACCTAGATCAGAATGGTTATCACTTTGTCTAATCTGGAAACCTCCCACTGTAACGTCAAATTCTTCCCCAAACCTGAAAGAAGAATTAGTCGGGATCAGCCGAGGAGTAAACCAACTCATCAGTGGGAATCGGAATCCAACTATCATCGCATGATAACTTGACGGAATCCACTCAAGTCATCACACTCCATAAGGTATGCGCATATCTGGCAAGTTTCAGTTCTTTTGAAACTCCCGATGTGATTTTTACCCCTAGGACCCAAGTGACCTTGACTGAGCCAACATATCAAAGGATCCTAGTCAAGTTCAACCCATCATTATCTTGATTGCATTAGACCCACCCGTACGAATCCTTGACTGAGCCAAAATGACCGCACGACTGTCCTAACCAATCTCATATCCATGCAACAGAAAAGCACTACATAGCTACCGAACACTACGCCTCGGCTAAGCACGACATACGCAGCACGAATACTAAGTAATACTAATCTGAAATGACGGAGGGGTACGACTGGTTTTTGGCGAAAAACCTTTAACGTAATGAACTTGATATCGTTGAACGAACTGCATAACTTTTTATAAAAATATAGTGACGAAAACCTTTGCTAAAGAGGTCACTCCCGGTGAAGGGATCTCGGCTCTTTCCCCGTAGAATGAGGTGCAAGATATTCCAACTGAATACCACGATGCAAAGCAAAAGTAATCGGCTATAGTGAAGTTAATGCCCTGACGCAAACTTCTGTCCAAGGGGTCACTCCCGGTGAAGGGATCTCGGCCCTTGCCTCGTCGACTGAGGAGCAGGATATTCCAAATGAATACCACGATGCAAAACAAAAGTGAACGTCCTTGCAATAACAGCTTTTTGAAAAGTGTTCCAACAACATCAGAATAGGTTTGTTTATCTTGCATTGATCCGAATCAACGCAGTCCCATCAATTGATTACACCACAAAGAACGAAAATATACTGATGTACGTATATGCCATCCGCATCGCCACTGGGTCCCGTCATTACCCGTTAGGTTAGCTAACTAACGACAGAGCGGGGACTGGACTAGCGCGGATGTAAAACATATACAACATCTACTGATATATATACCGATATATTATATTCGCTCAAGGCGTGATAAAAAACAACATCACAGAAAAAAACAGATATCTGGAAGCCCCGGGTTTCACAGAGCCGCTGCTGAAACCCGACGTTCCCCTGGTCGTATGGATAGCCTGTGCAATGAAAACCTAGACCCCTACGGGCGCGGCAAGTCACCCTCCAAAACCTGAAGCGAGGCAGCCCCCTTCAGCACCGTGAATGGACCACCCAGCACTTCATGGAATCCGGTAACTTGGATACCCCTCCTGGGTCAACCTGTACCCCCTACGAGTGCGGCGAATAGCCCGCCAATCCTGGAGTGAAGCCCCCTCCGTCCTAATGCAATGAGATGCGGGCCCGTTGCCCTCTAGAACCCGGCTATCCGTGCACCCCTCCGCAGGGTAAACCTAGTACAGAAAGTAAAATATACATACAACGGGTACATCGACCGCAACCAGGTCGTGCCCCAAATGAATAATACAAACAGGCAGTGACGGCAGTCCACATGTCGGACGCTCGCCCCGCAATATCAAATGTACATATAAAACAAAACAGTACTAGCATTGCATCCAGGCTATCCCCACCGACCGATCCGCAACAACACAGCATAAACACAGAACATCAACGTGAAAATCACGTTCGCAAATCCGTCTAACCGGGCTATAGCAGTTAGACAGGATTTACCGATCAAGTGATATTCACGGTCGCAGATATAATGTAAATACTGTGAAATAATGTGTTTAAAATATCCGATCGATCAAAAATTAACAAGTGGGCCCCCAAGCAATACTGTAGCACTCACAGAAATTCTGGGCCCAATTTTAATATTCCGAAATCCCTACTTTCAGCCCACCAGCCCATGGGAAAATTTTGACGCATTGATCCCTCAAGACGGCGGCGGAATCGCGGCAACAAGGGGGGTTTTGCCGCGGTTACGCGCTCTACCTGAGAGATCAATGTCTCGAATTTTTCCAGAACTCTTAGAACTTCTTGTATATCAGTTTTCTACAACCTGAAAAATTTTTAGAGCCCAGAAAAAATCGACAGAAAACTGATGCATGCAAAACGCGGATTTTGGAATTTTGGACGATCGGATAAGTAAAACGCATTAGAACAAGCTAGGCAAGGTTAATGGCGTGGCTCTGATACCATGTTGCGCCACGGCAGCGCCCCGGCCGTCTATCCGAGGCCAAAATGCGGAATCAAAATTTTTCTTAACTTTAAACTGGCGCTACCGAGGACAATATACCCGGATCGTAACCATTAACCGATACTAGCTAATAAGAGAAAAGGTGAGAGATATACCGAGTGATCCGAGTCCTCCGGTCTTCTCGTCATCGTCCCGATCTCCCGCGGAAACTCCGGTCGTCGCATCCTTGCCGGAAGGGCACCACATCGTCTGTATCTTTTACGGGCTCCCACCTCAATACCGAGGCAACTCGGGCACGAAGCTGGCAAGTCGACGTGCCCAAGATGTGCTGTAGAATGTAGTGTAGAATGCGCTTTGTCTCAATGGGGTTATGTTGCCTTGATGGAGGAATGAGGTTAAGGAAAAATGGTGCTTTCATTTTTCCCAAAACTAGAAGAATGAGATGATGAAATATGTGCTACAACAAAATGGAAATTTCTCTCATCTCATTCAAAGAAGTGGCCGGCCTCTTTTTGAATGGAGGAAGGGATCAAATTAGCAAAACCATGAAGGGAGGTAATGGTAGTAAAAGTGAAAGGGTGACAATAAACAAAACATCATGATAACAAACATACATCCAAACCATAACCCTTTCTTATCACAATTAATGCGAGTGATGGTGGAAAAGAAAAGATGCCATCATAATCAAAGCATTTGCAAGAAACCCTTCCACAAAGTGTTATTTGCAAACTTGCAAATAACCCCCTCCATCGGAAAAGTCCGGCCGGGAAAGAATAAAGGAAAACCGGCCGGAACGGAATGCAAACTGGCAACTCCAGAAAACTGGTCCCGTAAATAAATTATAGAAAAACCCCGATACAGTGCATACACACCCGCATCTGTATTCCGACCGGATACAAATGCAATGAGACAAAATCTACACTGTACTATACTAGGATCCGGCTTAAACCAAAGCCGGCTAGTAATATCCGTTCGATCCTGATCCGTGCAATACCGCACGTATCCGATCGAACCTTGCCATATATCCATACGGCCACTAGTACAAACCGTCCGATCCTGACCCGTGCAATACCACACGTATCTGATCGGACCCTGCCATATCTCTATACGGCCTCTACAGCGTTTCGCCCGAAAGCTGAGTAACTGAATGTGTGGTGTACTCTAAAGACTCGTCAATATTATGGCTGTGGATTTAACCACTAGCACGTCAGAGGTATAAGCCAATACGTGACGGGCCACCAGCTATTGACCAAAAAGGACGTCGATGAGCGAACTCATCCTGACACCCTACTGAGCCTGTCAGTGACAATATCCGTACAGTCCGGTCCGTTCGTCTATGAGCATCGCATGGCGGGCCTAGGGGGTTGGTAAAAGTCAGACCCCCAAAGGCGGTACAAGTCGTGTCGGAGTGAAGCCCAGAACACCCTGAGATACTACTGGAATACCTACCAGTAAATCTCCTGCCTCGGCCGAGGGCTTTGTGTAATGGCTCTCCTAGACACAGCGCGACCTCACCCCCAATACCGGGAGAGACGAACCCCTGAAGATCCGCTCACTGCCTCCATGTGGCTCGGGACTGTACCCAACTAAAACCTGTTTGCGCGACTCCTTTGAGCCGTGGTAGGGTAGTAATCAAAGCACAGTGGGAACTCACACGAGACAAATGACGATCTCAGGTCGATGAACTAACCTGTACACATGTCACCAGGGAACTGCTATCTGACGTCTGGTATAATCCCAACTAGCAGGTTCCCGGCGAGTCCTGTCCGGTGTACTCATAACCTAATGAGCACCTGTATACATCTTAGGTGAACCAACTGACACCAGTGGCTTGTGAGACCGGCCACCGCCCCTCGTCGGGGTCTCGACTGTATACACTAGTCTACTAATGGAGTATCGATGCCCAGTCTCGAAACTCCCACGACTAGGGACCTTTTAAGGATGTGCTTATAGACCCCAGCTCCCACGTATATGATCGCCATCATACTGCCGGTCGTCAAGCAAGAATCCTAGGGGCTCTATCAACGTGTAATAGCGACCTGTCAGGTCACCTAAAGCAGTACACGATGATAAAGATAAACCAGATAGCATACTATCATCTTGAGTAAGACTGTCCTACCGGGATAGGTCATCCCTCAATCATCGCAATCACGTGCCTGTGATCCAATAATTGACTCTGAGGGCACTATCTCCAACAGTGAGGACGTTAATGTGTATCTTTGTGGATTTGATGTCTTTTATATACAGCTTTTCTCTATTGTCTTTATTTCTGCGCTACGGCGTCGTATATTCTGTTGTATTCATCTTGATTAGTCTTTACAAAAAGGGGGTGTTGCTAAAATTTTAAAGAAAGAAAGTAGACCTTTTTAAAGAATTTGGGTTGCGATTTCAAATGTTTCCAAAACTTATATTATCTTTTCCGTATTTTCATGGTTTAGATTTCTGGGTTTGGCTTTCTTTTACTACGATGCGTCTTTAGGCGTTGCGTAGTATTAGGGCCGTCACGGGCCAATTTTGGGTCGTGACAAGTTAGTATCAGAGCGTTAGGTTTTACCTTTCGGAGTGTAGGATGGCCTTAGTATGATGGAGTAGGTAGCTTAAACAGAGTAACGTAGTGTGTGTATGTCTGCAGCATACCCACGATGTGGTACTTTGCATTAAGTGACCTAAGTACAATTTGCTTGAAATTCCTTCCTTGATATTCCTATCCTTAAGATTCGATTTCCTTATTCTCGTCGGATCTTATATCTATTTATAGCCTTGCCGCCGATGACTATGGGGACTCAGAGTGATGCAGCGAGGGTCGAGGTCAGAGTTGGCTCGGGTGAGACGAGTACTGACCAGGATGGCACTCTAGTTGCACAGGTGCAGACGGATCAGCCTACGATCTATACTATGGATAGACTTTTGGTAGAGATGCAGGACTTCCGCCAGACGATGAGTTCTTTGGTTGATGTCGTTCGGGAGCTACGACAGGAGGTTGTCACCCCTGTTACTCAGCTGTCCCTTACGATCAGCATGCAGCAGTCCGTCACCTATATAGCACCAGTGCTTGTAGCTCCAGTTGATGAGGCGCATATTCCAGAGGCTCAGAGAGTTCCAGGACAGTGGTGGACTCGTACCAGCGTACCAACTCAGAGACAGAGGTTTGGTCATCGAGACAGATTTCGTGGCCATCGCGGGAGTAGCAGAGGCTTAGGATGAGGACAGCCGTTCAGCTCTCATCCCCAGGATGGTCAGCAGTCAGCGCGTGGATGTTTTCGATGCGGAAGCCTTCAGCACTTCGTCAGGGATTGTTCCTTAGCACCTCGTCAGAGTCGTATTCAGAGAGGCCGTGGACGTGGAAGATTCGCTCAGAGGGCTCAGTCTACCAGAGGAGTTCATCCAGCTGCGAGTAGAGGGCAGACACAGGAGTTCGCTTCTACTCATCGGGACGCGCAGACGTCCAATGTGGAGTTTTCAGGTATTCTTGATTTATATGTTCTTTTGATGTATTCGTTTGTCTTCTTGCTTGTACCATTGTCGGGTAGATTAGTAGTAGTTGTTTTAACTTCTGTCAGCGATCCTTTTGCTGCGCGACACGTATTCAGTTGTGTGCCAATCGGATAGGAGATAGAGATTCGTCCGTCGTTTCGATCCTTCTAGAGATGTTGGATTTGACGTTCTCCTGGGCACGGACTGGTTAACTACGTGTTAGGCGTCTGTGGACTACCGTGAGGAAAACAGTCAAGTTTGTTTTTTCCCGGCAGGTCAGTTCTTGTTGTGCAGGTGGATAGTTGTGCCGCCTTTCACAGCTTGAATTCAGCCTTTTTCGCTAGTCGGCTACTGAGGTGATGTCGTGAATTCTTGGCGTTCATTAGTGACATCGTAGCCACAGAAGGTTTGTTGGACCGGTGTTTCTTTCGTGCGAGAGTTTTCCGACGTTGTTCCGGATGAGCCGGCGAAGCTTGGGAGCTAAAGGATCAGCTGCAGAGTCGTGGTTTGGGGAGTTTTGTGTGTCTGAGTGTTTCGCTTTTGGAGGCTCCGATTTCTGTTCGTCAAGGAGGAAGACGGCAGTTTGAGGTTGTGTATCGACGGATCGTTAATTGAACCGGCTTACGGTGCGGATAGGTGTCCCTTACCTCGCATTGACGATTTCTTCGATCAGCTCTAGAGCGCGGGACATTTTCTAAGTTTGCTTGGGATCAGGTCATCATTATTGCAGGTTCGGAGTGATGGCATTCCGAAGACTGCCTTGTGCGTGCTACGGGCCTTGTGTGTTTTTGTGAGTCGTTGGATTCACTGATGCCCTAGCAGCATTCGTAGATGTGATGAACCAGATTTCTTCAGGCCGTTCCTCGACCAGTTTTTGTTGTGTTATTTACGACATTCTGGTCTATCTAATGTGTCTTGAGGAACAGGAGTAACACTTGGGAATTTTTATGCAGATACTGGGAGTGCACCAGCGGTTTGCTAAATTCTCGGAGTGTTTCTTCAGGCTTGTTTTGTGTTGAATCCTAGGTCTTGTAGTCACGAGAGACGGTTTCGTATGGTTCCGAGGGAGATCGTGACCGTACAGTTTAGGTCCAGACATGTGTGCAGGACGGAGATCCGCAGATTCGTGGACTTAGCAGGTTTTTACCGCCGTTTCGTGCAGGATTACGAGGGTAGTGCTGCACCGTCGACTGAATTGACCGAGATGGAGGTTTCTTTTCTGTGGACTGAGGCATGTGTACGGAGTTTTCGGCAGTTGGAGATTCGGTTAACAACTGCATCAGTCCTTTCTTTGCTTTTTGGTTCGGGCGACCTTGTTGTTTTAACTGTAATGTTTCTTGAGTGGGCTCGAGTGTGTACTGGTGTGACACTACAGAGTCATCGCTTTTGCTTCCCTACATTTAGAGGAAGTACGAGAAGGATATTCCACTCATGATCTGGAGATAGCCGCGGTGGTTTTGCGTTGGAAATTTAGGGACACTACTTGCTTGAGAGTCGTGTCAGATTTTCCACGGACCACTAGAGCTTAATGAACATCTTCCTGCAGCGGATTTTGATTGTTGTGATAGTCTTCTGCAGATTTACAGTTCTTGTGTGATCGTTGAGTACAGTTTAAGTTCGTCTCTACGGAGGGAACAGCTTGCTCATGTCCGCGCCCGACCACCTTTCCTTAAGACGTTTTCGTGAGACACTGCCCACCGATACTCGATCGTCAGTGATACTTGAGCATACTCGGCTGGGTAATGATTCGGAGACCTTGATTTGTGACAATGATGTGCTAAGTTAGGGACGTGTTTGTGTACCTGGTTTCATCGGGTAGAGACGTGAAATCCTAAGGCATGCACATCTGTCAACTCTCTAGATGCATTCAAGTTCCGCCAACAGTGACGTGACTTGTGAGATAGTTACGGGTGGATAAGGATGTAAAGAGATGTTTCAGGTTTCGTTTCGAGGTGTCTGTCTTGTTGTGTGCTTGGGTCGAGCATCTGAGGCCGGCTGGAGAGATGCAACCTTTTACCGTTCCGAAGTAGGAGTGGGAGCAGATCTCCATGAATTTCGCTATAGTTTCTACCAAGTTTAGTTAGGGTGTGACTCTATTCGAATTCTTGTCGTCCGGTTTTACTCAGTTTGCTCAGTTCTTTTAAAGTTGTGTGTTTGTGCTTTTGTTGACAGCGGTTGGGGATCGTCACTCACCATCGTTAGGGTTCTCCTTTGATAGCCGTTATCAGGAGACACTCCAATTGGTCACCCTTAGGCTTAAGGGTTAGGTCGTGTCGATCACCAGTCTGTTGTTCTTCTGACTCTGCGTAAGTAGGACTTTGGACCCCAGCTAGTCTAGAGACTTCGGAGATAGTCCAGTTGTGTAGGTCAGGATGGAAATTGTCCATTTCGAACTGAGGTCTTATGACGACTGTGTTGGTCATAGACTCGAGTTCGCAGGGACAGATCATGTATTCCTACGGACTTTCCGATGAATGACGGTGTTGGATTTTGGGAAGCTTGTCCCAGGATTTAGGTCCTTCTGAGATCCTATAGGCGAGTTAGTTTTGTTGCCTTTAATTTGGCTCTTCCGTCAAGATTATTGGATTTTCACCCCGTATTCCTTATGATGATACTTTACAATTTCCTTCATGACCTTCCTCACATGATCTAGCATCAGACCACTTAACTTGACGCGATCTTTCGTTCGCCAGCAGCCAATTGTGTTAATGGCTCAGCGGGTGGAGGAACATCGGTCAAGGGTCTTGCTATCTGTGAAGGGTTTTCCTTGGACGTAGCCGAATAGTGAGATAGTCACTTGGGAGGCTGTGAGCGAGATTTGAGGATTTTTAATCTTCTCTTTGAAGGTATGCGTAACAGTATATTTTTAAATTCAGGGACGAATTTCTTTTAAGGGGGGAGATTGTAACACCTTAGAATGTGTTTTGTAGCTAATTATATTTTTAAAGTATGGTTTTTAATAAAAGTTTACCAAATTAAGTTTTAAATATTTTATCCTATTTATTGTGTATTTTATTAGAATTTTGTTAGGCACACACACACTTGTGCATGATAACTAGGGTTGTTTTTGGGGTTAAACCATGATTAGCAACATGGTAAACTAACCATTTTCTCCCTAATCTAGTTTTAATATTTGTTTAAGTGCATGGTTGTATTTATTCATGATAGATTTAAAATGAAAATGAATTTAGAAAAGGTTTTAATTTTGGTTGAGTGTTGACTTTGAGAGAGAGAGAGAAGCATGGGCTTGATGGTATGAGCCATGCTTCATTATGAGGAAAGAGAAAGAGAATGGGAAGGGTTGTTGGTTTTCTCTCATTCTCACCTCTCACTCTCATATCTCTCATTTCTCTCACACACACACTCACACCTAGAGAGAGAGAGAGAGAAGCAGCAGCAGAAGCAGCAGCAACAACAGAGACAACAACAACAACAACAGAGGCAGCAACAGCAGCATCATCACCAGCAACAGCAGCAACAGGGGCTCCAGCAACTTGCAGCAGCTCCTTCCACTTCTTCACCTACTTCTTGGGGGTCTTTAGGGTATAACTCTTGAACCCAATTCCCCTTATTGCTTGCTTATGTGTTAATTAGCTTCGGTTTGTGTTAATTTGCTAGTTTAGTGCCATTTAAGGTTATTTGTGTGGAATTTCGGTTGGAATGTGTTGGAATTGGTTAACCTAGCTCATTTTAGTGTTGTTAGGCCACCTCAACTGAGATTCAACCCAGGTTTCACTAAAATACCTTAAGGTTTGTGTTTTGTGCAATTTGGTGTTTCTAAAGCGATATAATGGCAATCTGTAATCTGCTATGGACCCGATGCCTTCAGGTCAAAATTGAGGAAACTAGGACATGATACCTAGGTTTAGATCACACCACCAGAGCACGAACCCACCCTTCCCTAACCTGGCCGCCAATTTATTCGTATTGGCCGCAATTTACGGCCAAGAGGGGGACAGGGGTGTTGGGCTCTGGGCTAGGGGTCCCTGCTGTGTTGTCTAGGTCTTTGGCATGTCTAGTTTTGTGATATCTTACCTGTAGGAAAATCTGGGGTCATATATCGTTTTTGTGTCCGTTATGTTTGCGCGATACGCGCGATACGTGAGTGGGTTCTGTGATCCAGCGTATCGCGGCGTGTCGCGATGGTTTTAGACGCGTGCACACACGCTTCAGCGTATCGTGCACACGCGCGTTTAGTTCGCGACGCGAGTTTCTCGTTTCGATTCGATATCACGTTTCGCGGAATATTTGGCTTATATGTGATTTCCATGTCTTATTTGCAGGTTTGCAGACAGAGACTGCGGACACGGCTACAGGGGGAGCAGATGGTAGGATTCACCTAGCGTGGAGCGTAGGTGAGTAGATTTAACATCTACAGGGGAATCGCCCGCATGGCGTTATGCGTCTGGGCTAGGATTCAAATACCTGTCGCATATTCTACGTCATTATAGAATTACGCCTTTACTTTATTTCCTTGATATAGTGTACTGTGACTAGCAGCCGTAGGACACTGCACACATTATTGACGGTTCATGTTGCACGAGCACGGATTGTATGCTACACACACACCGTCAATAATTGCCATGTCACACACAACCCCTTATTGATACTATATTGCCTATCACACTTGACATCTAGCTTATGGCATACCTATAGTGTATCATACCTTTAGTGCTAGGTACATATACACCTAGAGATACAGCTACAGGTATACCATGCACATATTTTAGTTATACCGGGGGGGATTTCCTACATATGTTACTTATACCCAGGGGGTATACGACATCAGTTCTTATAGGTAGATACCTATACTTGGCTGTACCTTATTGATTTTGCATACATCTGGTTCAGCTATATACTTTTGTTTACCTGCTCGCATTCAGATATATCGCATATATTCATTCCTGAATTTGCGCATTGTTTATTTGGATTTTATATGATGTTTTCGGGATTTGGGAACCGCGGGGGTTCATGAAATTATGCATACATTGAACAACCCGGTTTCCTTGATTTGATATTTGCGCGTCCACCATGAGTTTTATCGGTGCTGATTATATACTCCATACGAGGTGTGGTTGCCGTATGAGAGTACATGGTGGGGCCCGGTATGGTTCCCCTCGGCAAGAAGATCGATGGGTTTGCCGATTGAGCCTGGAGTCGGGTGAGTACCTACCGGTGACTGGTTGGACCTGGCAGTTGTCCGGAGGATACTGGCCAGAGTCGAGAGATGGATGCGGGATGATCTGTACTGCCGGGGCCGAGGGCCGACACCGCAGATGGACCCCGTGGGCCGATCTGGACTGACGGAGCCCGATATACGAGGATTTCTGTGTCGATGCTTGGCACACTGTTTTCATGATATTTCTTTTAATACCTTTGTATATATAACAGGGGATTTAGCCATTGTTATATATACCTTTACACCAATATTAGTGGAATGGGACGCTAATATATGTGTATTGCCCCCATCATATTTATTTCTGTATATATATATGTTTAGGATGTTAGAGATTATTTGAGATTTGACTTGGGTTATTAGGTGATTCATTGAGATTGGATATTGGATATGAAAGAGATGGATGATTTGTACATTCGAGATATAGGAGAGCTATTCGATATTGTACTTGAGGATGTGAGATCTAGGTGATGTGAGAGCCCAGTTTGGGGGCCGATTTGACGATTTGGGATGTGAGTGTCATGATGGATTGTGATCCTACCACGATGTCAGGTTTCCGTGGAAATGACATATTCCACCCTATACCTCACCCTTATCTACCTTATGCACAGATTCATATATTGGTAGTACCTGTTAGTATACCCTTATGATAGTTGCATATCTACTTTCACATATCCCTATTGCATGGTTATTGCATATTATTGTCAGGTTATTACTGCTTCACATATGGATTGTACATGTTACTGTACTTCCCTTATTTCAGCATTTGCATGACATGTTATTACTGTAATCGCATATCTTAGATTCATGTTGTACGTACATTCCTGCGATTACCTGCATATGTTATCTTCTATTCACGAGTTGGCAACTCACCCCCGTTGTGCCACAGGTGTTTCAGGTTGTTCCCCAGAGTAGTCGAGGCAGGCTATTCCTCTATTCAGCTTTCCAGCTATCATCTTTTGCTACAGATACCGCATCAGCTCACAGTACCATTTTGCTTAGATGGGTTAGATGATTATCTGTATTTCATATTGTACATTCGTTGTATTTTGTACTCTCCATCTACTATTGTATTGTTGACTTAGAGACTTGGTGAGGACGTTAATGTGTATCTTTGTGGATTTGATGTCTTTTATATACAGCTTTTCTCTATTGTCTTTATTTCTGCGCTACGGCGTCGTATATTCTGTTGTATTCATCTTGATTAGTCTTTACAAAAAGGGGGTGTTGCTAAAATTTTAAAGAAAGAAAGTAGACCTTTTTAAAGAATTTGGGTTGCGATTTCAAATGTTTTCAAAACTTATATTATCTTTTCCGTATTTTCATGGTTTAGATTTCTGGGTTTGGCTTTCTTTTACTACGATGCGTCTTTAGGCGTTGCGTAGTATTATGGCCGTCACGGGCCAATTTTGGGTCGTGACATCTGTACTGATAGTTCCTCTCTGTTCTTATGTACCAATTTTTGTTTTGCCCTCTGTAAATTTCCAGATCCTCAATTCTTCGCTGTTCCTGCAAGATTCAAAAGATACACCCTTCAAACAGATCAAAGTTGATAATTTTTATATTTTTTTTATATTTTCAGATTTTTATAATTTTTAAAATTTATATCAACCCGAAAATTCACAAAAAGAAAAATTACGCCATCCCCGGCAACGGCGCCATTTGATTTGTATGAAAAAAACTAGTTGTATTTACCGTAATCAGAAACGGCGTCGCTTCGCAGCTAGCCGGTGAGTACGGGTCGATCCACAGAGATGGGTAAATTCCTTTTATGTGTTTTAACGAGTTGATTCAAAGTGTCGTTTTGGTTGGTTTATAAAAATCTATGAAAACTGGATCTAATTAATCTAATTAAAAGTCTTGCTAGGGTTAGGCTTAGGGGAAGTTTTGGAGATTAACGTTTTTCTTCACTGCTTTCAATGCCTTCTTTTTTAGATCTATTAGATGTTACGGTAATTGTCAATAAAGTGGGTCCGAATCTTTTGGGAAGATGTTTCTTCCTCTAGATTCGCATCCTTCCTTTGTTGATAATTACCCTAACCCCCATGGAAAACACGCGCAACCGGCCCTTTATACTACGGTTCACCGTTACCTCGAGGGGTAGGGTGCCGTAGGGAGCGGTTGTGCGCGTATGCATGGAGTTCTAATTCATTAGGTGAATGTGGCATTGAAAGGGGTGAGAGATCTCATCTCTCAACCCTTTCCCTAAGGCTAACCCTAACAAGCGAGGAGACTATTCGCTCATTAGGGGATGATAATGCATACTAATTAAAAGAAGAAAAAACATAATTTACCTTACTAGGTTGACGGCTCCTTCCAAACGATATAGAACAGATCTGAATATAACTCCCAGAAATTCTGAAATTTATTGATTGAAAAGAGGCATAGGTTTTTACAGATCTGGAAATACAATTTATAGGAAAACATAAAAACTAGGGTTACAGACTCTCGTAGACATGAAATTACAGATTTGCCCTCGAAAGATCCTAACATCTGCACCGACACAACAGCACAGAAAAATTGCACCGACACAGGCCTTATATGGCCGCGGAACCGCGGCGCCAGGCTGGGTTTGGCCGCGGTTCCACGGCCAAAGAATGGAGTTGGGCCCTGCACATTTTGGGCTTGGTTCAGGGGTTCTTGGGCTCTTTATTTTTATATGTATTTTCTCTGTTGGGCTTCTTACTCTCCTCCAGATGTTTCAGTGAATACTTGTAGCGATCTTTTAACCGTTCACTTGACATTTTGGACCTTGCACTATTCTTCATCTAGGCTTGACTAGGATCCGTCCACTTGTTGGTCAAAAGTCCTTTTTCTGTATCATCTTTCGTCTTTTCACTGTATTCACATCCAAGCCCTGTATCCTGTAACATGTATCAAAAGTGCGTCAAGAGTACCTGTTTATTTATAAAAAGAATAAGAATAGGGGAATGAATAATACAATATTATAGTCTGAACAGTACCCTATGTTTGATAATGTGCATCCGACATAGTTTTGGAGCAGTAGTTGTAACCCCTGATTGATATTTGTGCATCCATGTTTTATTGTGTATCCATACCATTAATTCTGCATATCTAGTTGCATGCCATATTATATTAATTCATATTATTGTTACATTAGTACCCCATGCTTGATAATGCGCATCCTACATAGTCATGATGTAACCCCTGATAGAAATTTGTGCATCCACGCTTTTACCGTATATCCGTACTTTTACCCTGATTCAATACTTACTACATTTTACTGTTGGGCACCCATTTGATACACTGTACACTACTTTACATGTTACCTGATCCTGTTTCTAATGCCGACAATCCTGACATGTTGTCCCGATGGACATATCATGTTGTCTGTATAGACAAACCTGTACCTACTTGATCTTGTGTTGGCATTAGCTCCAGATTTATCATTACCTGACTTTAACACATAACTTGGGGGTAAGGGGAAATCAATGATGAAACCTGACTTGTAACTCAACAGTTCGACGCTTATACTGATCAGTTTTACGGGCTAGGCCAGCCCCGGGATGATACTGCTGACATCATTCATCTGTACATGTTTCCTGTTTAATGCCCAGCGGCATGTCTCGGATTTCAGCTCGAGAATCTGGACCATAGTCCCGGGCATGCACAGGATACTATTGAGTTACATCGACGATTCATTAAATTGATTTCAAAGACATGAGAGTAATTAACCCAGTAGCATAGATTACTCACCGCATGCACATACACTTCACTGTTCCATATTCATGTTACTGTTATACACTCATTACTGTTCATACTCATGCCTGCATATATTGTTACCTCCTGATTGTATTTTATGGTTTGATATTATGACGCACTGACGTCTGGGTTTTGAATGGCCCAGATCCTCTATCTTTGTCGCAGGCTGACCAGGAGTATTTTAGCCAACAGGCCGAGCAGTGAGGATCCTGTTAGTATTTTAGTTTAATTTTCTTTCAGCATTTTCATTTCCTGATGTGAGCCCGTATTTGGGACGTACTTTCCAGATGTTATTGATTATTGGATTTATTGCTTCCGCACATTTATATTTCTTGACGTGTTTATTCTGGCATATGGACATGTACTAGATAGTTTATTTTATTTTACCGTTCTTGATATCTTATAGACAGCCGTAATGTGTCACAGATAGCATGGTTGGCTTTATCCCGTGCCGATCTTAGCGCACTCTGGGAAGCGAGGCTTGACACGGTCTACAAAGGTTGTATTCCTTGTTCACTTAGATGTAAAAATGTTTACATTCTAGTTTCATCTAATTCTCTAGTTAAGATTCTAGGTTAGAGTTCTTTAGTGCGTCAATTTTTTTAAAACGGCATGGACGATGCCCCCCGAAACCCAGCGGCAACCGTAGGGAACCCAACAGGTCCAATAGGGGACGGTATATACGTATTAAATCAAGCTCATATTTTCAACATCCAGAACACACTTAAAAGAAAGTCTCCAGAATTAAATAAGGATTTCTTATGGCATTGTAGACTGGGTCACATCAATGAAAAACGGTTGACGAAGTTACATAGAGAGGGATATTTGGATCCATTCGAATATCAGTCTTATGCAACTTGTCAATCTTGTCTCATAGGAAAGATGACAAAGACTCCGTTCACTGGACATGGAGTAGAAGCGAGCGAGCTCTTGGGACTCATACACAGCGACGTGTGTGGTCCAATGTCTACACATGCACGAAGTGGTTATTCCTATTTTATTACTTTTATGGATGTTTTCTCTAGGTATGGACATGTCTTCTTGATGAAATATAAATCTGAGGCCTTTGAGAAATTCCGAGAATATAAGAATGAAGTGGAAAAACCAACTGGCAAAAGTATCAAGACACCGAGATCTGATCGAGGTGGTGAATACTTAAGTGCCGAGTTCCTGGGTTACCTAAAAGAGAATGGAATTCTCTCTCAGCTTACTCCTCCAAACACACTACAACACAACGGTGTATCGGAAAGGCAGAACAGAACCCTATTGGATATGGTTTGTTCCATGATGAGTAATGCTGAGTTGCCGCGATCCTTCTAGAGTTATGCACTAGAATCAGCTGCATATCTTTTGAACAAGATTCCTACCAAGACTGTAAAAGACTACTCTAGCACCATGATGAGGTTATATAAGCATCTACCATGCCAAATTCAAATTTTTCTTGGTGCTAAGCTAGACTAACAAGATTTTTAACTAGATTATTAGGGTTTTCTTTAGATGATATGTTTACTAGAGAGAAGGAAAGATGTTTATACCTTGGTAGAACCAAGTCCTTCACTTCACATGCTCCTTGTAGTAGTCACGCGACTCCACTAATCTTCTCTTAAGATATCGAACGTGTTAGTCCACGTTGCCCATCCCCGGTTCTTTCGGGGTTGCGGAAATGGTGAAAAACGATTTTTAGGTGGAGGGTAACATGGACTCTAAACCAGATCTTTGCTAAAAAATTATCTAACAAACTAACTAAGAGGTTAGCTACTATGTTAGGGGTTATACCTAATCTTGAACTCCTTCTCTTCAACTCCTTGTGGTGGTCGGATCGGCCTCACCTCGTCGTCTCCTTGTGCCGAAGATGGATCCACCCGAAAGCTTCTACCTTTGGCTCCAACCTCAATCTAGAGGAAACTAAAATACTTGGCTTGCTAGACCTTGTATTCTAGGTTGAGTAGAGAAGTGTTTTAGGGTTTTATCTCAATGGCTCTTGCTTCTCAACTCGTAAGACAAGAGAACCATGAGCAAGAGGAAGAGGGAGAGCTTGAGGATGAGAGAGAAACAATAGATAGAATGAGAGAGGAATTTTACAACCATGCTCTCAAAAGGAAAAATATCATCATCATAATAATAATTAAGTATTTTGTGATGGTTCATGTCAATGGCATTATCATTTCATGCACTCATTTTGTAAAGAACAACAAGCAAGACAAAAGTCATAGCCATGAAATGATAGCCATGCAAGGATGATGGTCAACAAGTCCAAACCAGTCAACCGGTCAACAAAGTCAACAACTCAACAAAGTCAAACTTTCAACCCAACCATGGCACAATAATACTTAATTAATTTTATTATGAATCATATTTCCTATTCTCATTAGGGTTTAGAAAAAGTCAACAATCAATAACCCTAATGAGAATCCTCTGCCTCTGTCTCTATCAACTGTGCATACACACCCGCATCCGTGTTCCATGGAACACGAATACAAACGAGATAAAACCTATCCCAAAACGTATACTAGAATCTGGCTTAAACCAAAGCCCGCTAGTAATAACTGCCCGGACACCAAACGTGCACAAGTGCGCGGATGTGACCGAACCCTGTCGCAAAACCATGCGACCTCTACTCTTTTTGCCCAAAGGCGAATAGCTCTCTGTGTGGGACTCTGAAGACTCGACACTACGCTGGAAGTGGGTTTAACCACAGACCGCAAGCGGCACTAGATGTGCGTAACGGCCCCCAGGTAGATGCCGATAAGAAGACTGATGAGGTGAACCCATCGGAACTCCTACTGAGCCTGAATGTGACAGTCTCCGTACAGTCCGGTCTGTTTATCTGTGAATATCGCATGGCGGGCCTAGGGGGCGGTAAACGTCAGTCCCCTAATAGCGGTACAAGTCGTGTCGGAGTGTAGCCCAGAACACCCTGAGATAACACTGGAGACCTATCAGTATATCTCGCTTGCCCTGGCCAGGGACGACTATGTGTAATGGCTCTCCATGACACAACGTGATATCAACTCCCAATACTGGGAACGACGAATCCTGTCTAACAGTCACCGCCTCCAAGTGCTTCGGGACTGCACCCAACTACTAGCTGTTTGCACGACTCCTTTGAGCCGTGGTAGGGTAGTAATCAAAGTACAGTGGGAACACACTCGAGGCGAAGTGACGGTGTCAAGTAAGGGGACTAAGCTGTACTCATGTCACCTGAGAACTGATAACTGACGATAGGTATAATACCAACCAACAGTTCGCGACGAGTCCTATCCAGTGTACTCGTAACCTAATGAGCACCCGCATACTATCTCAAGTATGACGTACTGACGGCTGTGGGACAGACCGTCTCCCCTGCTGGGATGAGAAGCGCGTACGCTAGTCTACTCCGGAGTATCGATGCCCTGTCTCGATAGTCCTACGACTAGAGATCTGTATAAGGATGTGCTTATAGATTACCCAGCCCCCACAAGTGTGACTGTCATCACAACGCTGGTAATCAAGCAAAGATCCTAAGGGCTCTACTAATATGTATAAGCGATATGCTAAAAGAAACACATGCACATATTAAAGTAGAAACAAACCAAGTAGCATACTACCATTTTGAGCAAGATTGTCTATACAACTGTGAATATCACAAGCTTCCATCAAGTAATATACAAGCTAGTATGATACAGTAATGGCCTCTAGGGCATATACACTAACAGAACGAGCTAGCTCCAGTATCTTTACGCCAAAGATGATCCACCACGAAGCTCCTACAAGTTCAAGCTACCACTACACTAAACTCCTTTAGTGTAAGAACACACTAGTGTAGAGTGATAATCTATACTAGGATGATGAAGTAGGGGATGTTAGAAGCTCACAAATGCATTCAAGAATCCACGGTTCACATCACATGTGAGGGTATGGATCTTGAAGACATGAAGAGGAAGAAGAAGATGAGCATGAAGCAAAAAGAGCTCGAAAAAATGCCTAAGTAAAAAGAATGAAGTAAGAATGGCATGTATCAAGACCTCACTTATTCAAGCATCCATTTGTTTCAAATAAACAAATGGAACCATGCTTGAATAGTGAGTCAAGAGTGAATAAACAATAATAAATACCATATTCACACCATACTCTCCATGTCTCATCTTTTTCCACCTCATTTCTATTTTTCATAAAAATAGAATTTCAAGAATGCTTCATTATTATATATATATATATATATATATATACATATATATATACACATCAAATATATTAATATATATATAATGAAGATTAATTAGTGAGCTAATGATATTAGTTAGGATATAATTATATCACATATAATATATATCATATTATTAAATCAACAATTGATTTAATAATCTGGTTATATCACCTACGACCGGCTAATATCATTTATCTATATATCACATTGTCAAATCAACACTTGATTCGATAATCTGGTTATATCACATATAACCTACCTAAGTCGATAACAGATAACTGCCAGATTAAAATACGGTATCACATACATGTATTTAATCAGGCCTACACACATATCACATATGTGTCCTACTTCGTTTTGCTTGAGCTAGGGAACTTCTCTGTGGGACTCTAAAGACTCGTCAATACGCCAGCGGTAGGTGATGATCATATCAATCACCTACAAGCCGTCAGCGGTACTAGCTGGACGTAACGGCTACCCGGGTATTAAGCGATATGAAGATCAACAACCAAGCCTATCCACAGTCTCCATGAAGCCTACCAGTAACACTCTCGTACAGTCCGGTCTCTTCGTCTGATATGTCGTATATCATGTCTAGGGGTAGAAATCGACAGACCCCAGTAACGTGATAAGTCATGTCGATATCTGGCCTATAACGGTTCGAGAAACTACTGATAACACTTATCAGTATATCTCGGCAGCAGCCCTGGACAGGGACTTCCAGTTATAGCCAATCGAACATAGCGCAACATCAACCCCCAATACCGGGAGAGACGAAACCCTTCCTATCTCTCATTGCCTCCATACGACCCGGGATTGTACCCAAAATCCACCTGTTTGCACGTCTCCTTTGAGCGTGATAGGGAGGAAATCAAAGCACAATTGGATCCGCACAAGACTCTATGACGATCTCAGGTCTACAGACTAATCTGTACCAGTGTCACCAGAGGACTGCTATCTGACGATAGGTATACCACCAGATAGGAGTCCTCGGCGAGTCCTGTTCAGTGAACCCAGTCTCCACTGAGCACCCGTATACCATCTCTGATGTCAAACACCAATGGATGTGGGATCATCCATCGCCCATCATATGAGTCAAGAAGCGTATACGCTAGTCTACTCTGGAATATCGATGCCCTGTCTCGATATTCCCTCGACTAGGAATAATTAAAGGGTGTACTTGTGAACTATCCTGGCCCCACTAGTATGATCTCCATCATAGTTCCGGTAATCAAGTACATATCCTAAGGGCTTTATCAACATGTGAGAGCAAGACAGTATCACAATATAAGTCTACATGTTAAGATAAAGGTAACCAGATAGCATACTATCATGTCGAGCAAGAAAGTCCTCTCTCTATATATATCCAAGCATCCACTATAATACACATCATATGTACAATAATGGCCTCTAGGGCATATATATAACTAACAATCTCCCACTTGCACTAAGGCCATGTGCTGTAGTATCTCATACCCAACATCCCAAAGAGTCTCTCAAATTGCCTCTGGGGGAGGGCCTTCGTGAGTGGATCCACTATGTTGTCCTTCGTGTCAACTGTAGGGTTCCTATGAACGACAGCATGGTTTCAGGTGGTATCGTCCATGCCATTTTCAAAAAATTTCTATTTTAAAGAACCCTAAACTAGAATCGATAATTAGAGAATCATACGAAACAACATGTAAACTACTTTACATGTAAGTGATAACGGAATACAACCTTTGTAGACCGGTCCTTCACTTCATTAGCTCCTTGTAGTGGTCTCTTCGCTGCGATCATGGAACTCCCGAACTCTTGCATGGCTTCTCAAGGCGAAAGGAACGATCTAGCTTGAAGTCTTCGAGGCCGAAGATGATCTACGTCGAGAAGACACTAACTCAAACTACTACTTCACTAATGAGAGATTAGTGAAGCAAACACGCTATACTAAAGTGCTAATCTAGTAGAGGATGATGAAGTAGGAAGTGGGCTCAGTTTAGTTTTATTTTCCTCATAATATTTTCTCTCTTTAGAAAACCCTAGCAAGCCTTTTGCTCAAGGAAGAAGAAGATGAGCAAAAGAAATGAGAACGAACTAATGAGGTGAGAGAATCAACCATGGGTGAGTTTGTATCATATACTAACTCATGTAGAGACATAACCATGGCTAAATTATAATGGTTAGGTTAATAAATATCTTGAGTAAAATAAAATTAGTGGACTAAGTCAATGCATCCACAAGTTTCATGAAGCTTCATGCATGTGAGTTATTATCCACTTATTTGGAATTACTTTAAATACTAAAACCCAACATTATAATTAGTATGTTGTAAGTCTCATACACCCATGTAGTGTGTATCAACAACCATGATACAAAAAAAAACACAATTAATTATAACATTTCAGGAAATATAAAATATTATTTTTGGAATTTAATATTAAAATAATATTTTTTCCGAAAACTACCCGATTTGCGAAATTGGGGTTTTCGAAAAAGGGTATAAATATATACCAGTAATTATGAAATAATTGGAAATTAAAATGATTTATTCATTTAATAATATATTTAAAGGATTTGGCATTTTTTTTAAAAGCAATTATATGCAGTTTAAATGAAAACCCGATTAGTGTACTGCTAATCGCGATTAGGCCAAATCCGTGTTTCTACAGTTTTCCGTGGATAGTGCACCGTGTCATGTCGCATTTGGTCGCATGTTGTTGCATTTGTGTTGTTTTGTGGGTATTATGTGATTTGGTTTTAAAAGAGAAAAGAAAAGAAAATGAAAAAGGGCAAAAGGGTAATTAGTGAGAGAGTGGTTGAGAATAAGAGAGGAGAGAGAAAGGGTTGCCACATTCTCTTCCTTCACCATTTTGCATCTCCTTCTTCATCTCCTCAAGCTCACTTCCCTCCACCTTCAACCCCAATTATCATCTCCAAATCTCCATAAAAAACCCTAAAACCCTTTCACAAAAGTTAATCCGCTCCTCATCCTCTACACATTGGACCAAGAAAAGTTTGATTTTGATGACTTGGAGGAGATAGGGTTTTTCTTGGGTTGATCAAGTGAGGTATAAATTCTTCCATCTAGGTTAATTTAAAGTCTAATAGCACCTTATAGTAGTTTAGAGTTAAATTGGTATTGATTGGTGAGGTTAGAAAATTTCTAGAGAAGGATTAGGGTTTGAGTGGTGTTGTGGTGATATAGTAGCTGTTAACAAGACTTGAGTGATGTTTTTACTGACCTAGAACAGAGAATAGAACCCAAAACACGGACTTATAATTTCCCCGACGTCGATATTTGACAGTTTGTGAGAGTATCTGGGAATCTGGGATGACCCGAGACCATTGTAAAAAAAGTTCTCTTGACCATGAGACGTGCAGGCAACCATGATGCAACACCTAAAACCCTAGCCCCTATGGACCTTTTATGGTCGTAGATTTAATGGGATTGGCCGCAAATTGCGGCCATGTCAGAGTGAAACCTTGTGATTTTTGGTCTGGGGCATTGTTATCCTATATCTAGAGCAACCCCATATGCAAAATTGGCTATCTGAGTCAAAATCTGGGAGCACATTGGTGTGATTTTTGGTGATTTTTTCCGTATTTTGAATGCTAGGTTGTGATATTTGGATTTGTATTTTGTTGTTGGGCATTTGTACGTCGACAACAAGGGTTGTTTGATTGATTTAGTACGCGAAGCTATAGGTTCTAACCTATAAGCAATGTGTGCGCCGTATTGGTTTTCCGGTTTCGATTTTAATAGCGATTGCGATTGTGTATTATTGTAGGTACCTTCATGTGGATTCTGTGGCGACGGAGCATGGCGTCATCGACATTCGGCAAGAAATGATCAAGGTGAGTAGATCTATATCTACGGGGGAAGTCGGGTGGATGGCGTATAGCACCCCCGCAAGTTTTTGATGGAAACCGATAATTAGAATATGGTTAAGGAAACCTAGATTAGGAAACTAGGGATATGGTTAAAAGATAGTTAGAGACGAATGATGGAATATATGTATTAAGATATAACATGAACGCTAAAGATATGGTAAGCGAATATAAATTACTATAGACATAGATAGGTAGTTGCAAAGAGAATCAATATGAAATTTGGAGTAGCATGACATGAGATGTATGATTTAGGATATATACATATGTAAATGATTTGATGTGGGGGATAAACGCGATGAAAGGAAAATACAATGTGATATGATGATTTGATGATATGTTGGTTTACGAATGCGAGTCGATTGAGATGATTGATACCTTTGTCGGTCCCCTGATATGAGATTGTTGAGGTTGCGACCTGGAATATAGATATATATAGATTTATATAGTGTTGTGAATCTTGAAGGATATGCCATATGAGACAATAGGTCCGTACCCTCATTGCCGTAAAGGTTGATAGGATCCTTATTAGTTTTATGCCTCCGTACGATGATTTTCCGTACGTGATGAGTTTGACTTGATGTTTGATCCATACCCTTGACTTTAGGATGCCTTACGATGGATTATACCGTACGTGATGTAGTGAGGCTGGATGCCGAGTGATAGATTCACCGACTCGACCATGTTAGATACGTATACCTGTCAGCATTTGCATATGTTTTACCTTATGCTGCATTCATGTTATTCTCGTTGCATTGCCTGTATCTGTGCTAGTACACTTACACCATTATCGATGATGTGTATGTTACACGTACACAGATTTGCCGGCTCACACTCTTCATCATCGATAATTGCCATGTCACTACACAGTAGAGTTGCTGCATCATGATATGACTCCTTGCATGATTCACTTGCTATAGTTGCATATGCACCTTTATACGATGTAGCATTTGACATTGGAGAAATTGGGAACCGCAGGATATATTTTAAAACTGGATGCATTTAAAAGAGCGGTTTTTCCCTCGATATGTGTATATTACTGTTCCATGTTGCATGATATACGGATATGCTTACATTTCTGCTATATGTCGCATACATCATGTTTTATGATTTTACGCATTGAGATATGCTGTTTTCATGAGATTTTCTGGATTTGGAAACCGCATGTGAAATTTTATAAACTGATGATTTATTTGAAAAAGAAAGATGCGGTTTTCCTTGATTTGATGAGTATTGTCCACCATGATGTTTTCTCGGTTCTGAGTTGGTTTTCGAGACCCGATTCGAGGAGTGGATGAACCGTCTGCGGGTACATAGTGGACCCGGTATGGTACCCCGGGACAAGAAGCTCGAGTTGTAGACGATGAGCCCGGCAGGGGAACACTACCCACCGGTGATTGTATGGAACTCGATGGATATCCGGAGGATACCGTTCGGAGTTATGAGAGAGATGGATTTTTGGGTCGATCCGGACTGACGGAGCCCGAGATATTGAGATATTGAGATATTGTGACTTTGAGATGTCGAGACATTGAGATATTGAGGCTTTGAGATTTATACATTATGTGTCGATGCTTGACACGGATTCTATGTTGATTTCATTGATGACATATTGATTTTTATATACAGAAATATCACAAAATAAAGAAAACAGTTTTCCCATTCATGATGTATTCTGTTTTCATTTGTATTGCATTTGCATATCATATTAGTGACATGTCGTTACCTGAGGCACTGACACGAGCATTAGGTATTACACTTATGTATAGCTGTTTACCCTTACCATTATATTATACTTCAGGCTTTATTATTTTGAGGATATTACTGATCGTATGACCTAAGATTGCGTCATACATTCGATTTCTATCTGTAGATGTTTTTCTATTCACGAGTTGGCAACTCACCCCCCTTGTGTCACAGTTCTTGCAGGTTGACCGCATGGATCCATAGCGGCATCGCTGGAACATAGCTTCATTTGGGTGATTTGCTTGGTGGGATATTTGTATCGTACCCACTCTTGTATTTATAGTTCATATTGTATCTAGTTAACTCCATCAATCAAACTAGTATTTGTATAAGTAATGAGACTTAGTGAGACTTGTAGTTGCGAGACTTGAGCGATGAGTTTTATATTCGCCTTGAGTTGATATCTTGCTTATTTCTTTATCTTTTGTGGTGAACTTCGCCGTTGGGCGTCGTATACTTATATTTATGCTTTGCGTGGTTTTGGATCCGCCGATTGGTGAAGAGCTAGCTCCCGCTTGTGGATGCCTTTTATATTATCTTATATTTATGGTTTTGGATCAAAATATACAAAGGAGGCGCTGCCCAAAATTTTAAAAGACGAAACATGTTTTCCAACTAATAAATTCCACTTGCATTTTCACGTTCTTTTACTTATGCATTTAGAAAACATTGATTTCACCCTACCTTTATTTCAAAACTTCACCTCTTTTATTTTCTTAAAAAGGTTTAGATTTCTGGGTTTCGGCTTACTTGAATTACGTTACGCCTTTAGACGTTGCGTGATTCGAGTGCCGGTCATGATCTGAATTTCGGGTCGTGACAAAGTTGGTATCAGAGCGTTAGGTTTTACCTTCTGAGCGCTAGGTTTAACCTTGATTCGAATCTATGTTTGACTATGTGTAGTCTAGGGCGGGTATGTATTTCAGAACCTAGGCTTGACCTTACAGAACTTAGACTTGAACGGGGGGGTATTAGACCCGAAATTTCGTTTCATAGGTTGACCCTGATTGATGGAGTAGGTGGTTTGAGTAGAGTGACGTACCGTACGTATGTTCCGCGGTATAGTTACAATACGATACTCCACTTAAGAAACCTTAGGATGTACATATTTTGAGATCTTTGATTCTCTTCGTACCCATGATTATACATCCATTTGAGATCCTTGATTCTATTTGTTTCCATGATCATACTCTCATTGATGTTGTTCCTTCTTATGATCATGTATCCATTCTGGGTCTATCGTTTCCTTCCATGCCTTTGCTCTGTTTTCGTCGATACACGCTTGAGGTTCCTGTCACCATGGTTTGAGCGCAGATTGAGCTGCTGTTAGTGATGCGGTCAGGGCGAGCTCTTCATGGACGAGGACTGACTATTGTGTTTTCTGGTGATATGGGAACGTCTCGATGTAGTGGTTGTGCTGTGACCTCTTGTTGAGGCGAGTGTTTGGCTTTACACCAGATGATGGGGCCATTGTTAGAGATGTCAGTTGCGAGAGGACTGTTGATATACAGCCTACCTCAGAGATTGTGATGTCGTCTACCGTGTGGACAGATGACCCAGTTGTTGCTGAGATTGATAGGATGTTGCCTCCAGAGCATACGAGCTGAGATCGCTGGAGCTTCCAGGCAGAGATACGACAGACGATAGCTAGTCTACCCCGAATTGAGAGACGAATGATATTCACATGTCGTCTAGACGAAGTTAAAAAGTTCGAACGAATGTCAGAAAACCCATTTTTCCAAGTTTAAAGTATTCGGAGGAACATGCAAGTAATTATGTGGACCCTCTAGAAGAATGAAACCCTAACTCGACATGATGATCATGGAACCGCTTCGAACCTTAGGGTTTGCGGCAGTTTAGCGGTGCCATCAGTGAGGCTTGGGTTTGCCCTTTTACGGCTGGTCCAGAGGTACTGTGGTATGTACCAGATATTATTAGACTGTGCTCAGGTGTTGATCTTTCGGGAATTATGGGACTTTGATGAATCGATCGAAACGTTTAACGTCGTCCGGATATCATGTGATAGGAGACCAGTAAGCTGACCATTTACGGATAGAGGACCTCACCCAGATGTGTTGTGAATTGATCGAGAACGGACGAGTATGGAGTATTCCTCCAATGGTTTGGATGAGTTTCCGAGGACGTGTTCGGCCAGATACCTTCTACAGAGTGATGAAAATACCGAGTTCATAACTTTGAGTCCGTGTGAGAGACTCGGGATTGACCGTGGACGAGAACAGTTGCAGAGCGCAGATAGCATGGCGTGACGTTGAAGAGGACGATTATACAGACGAGTGGAACCAGAAGTTCGTGTGAGATGCTGACGAGCTGTTGTTACCCCGTCGAGGTTAGAGATCGGATATGGGTACAGATGCGTTGAGATACGACCAGTTCCCGAGGAGATGCTATGCTGAGAACGCAGATGTCCAGAAAACGAGAAAAGATTATGCAAGAGTACAGCCTCTGTACAGTTCGGCATAGGCAAGATTGGAAGAGACCCTAAGCAGGTTCTTTCCAGGACACTGCTGCGATAAGGTTTGCACCCAGGATCAGATGTGTCACGTGTACTCAGAGGGCCAGAGGCCGACGACAGAGACGTGCTGCTTTACGAGTGGTCATACTAATTGGCCAAGAGATGACCAGAGGAGTGCCAGAGCAGATCGTTCCATTAGTACGCCGGACCGGTGATTTGTCCAAAGAATTTGTTTATAACCACAATCAAGAACGGTGTCGCTTGGAAGCTAGCCGGTGAGTACGGGTCGGTCCACAGGGATTTTGTGTATTTCCTATTTGTTCTAACGAGTTAATTCCGATTGTTGTCGGGTTGATTATTCCTAAAAACTAAACTGATCTAGACTAGGATTAAAATCTTGCTAGGGTTAGGTTTAGGTTAAATTTGGAAAGTCAATATTCCTCACCGCTTTCTATGCCCTATTTAAGATCTATGAGGTGTTATGGTAAAAATCAATAAAGTGGATTAGTACCATCGGGAAGAAACGATGTTTCTTCCTCTAGGTTCTTGTCCTTCCTTTCTTAATTCTTACCCTAACCTCCATGAAAAACATACGCAACTGGTCGTTTATACTACGGTATCACCGCTACCTCATGGGATAGGGTGCCGTAGGGAGCGGTATGTGCATGTATGCATGGAGTCCTATAAAAACATGTGATGGGCAAGAAAGGGGTGAGAGATCTTCATCTCTCAAGCCTTCCCCAAATCTAACCCTAACAAGTGAGGAGACTACTCACTCATTAGGGAATTGAAAACCATTTTCTAACTATCTAACTAGGGCAGAGAATGAAAGTTATACTAGGGCAGATAATGAAAAATCTATACTAGGGTAGAAATTACCTAGGGCATGGAAATTAAAAAACTACTTACTTTATTTGATGCTCTCTTCATACATAGCAGAAATTTACAGATTTGAATTTTGATAAAATGAAATGAGGCACAAGAAGAGGCATGACCTAAAAGTGCTTTTAGGGTTTCTATTTATAGAACATAGAAACCCTAGGGTTACAATCGACTCACATCTGCAATTACAATTTTACCCCAAGAAAAACCTAATAAATGCACCGTCGCACCGACACCACCGACACGCGCCACGCACGCGCAACGCACGGCCGCGGAACCGCGGCCGAAACCCCTGTTTGGCCGCGGATCCGCGGCCGTCTAGTGGCTTCTTGAGCTGGAATTTTTAGGGTTTGGTCTGGTTGCATTTGGGTACTTGTTTCTTCACTTGGTTTCTCAGATTGTTTTCTAGTTTTCTTCCAGATTTCCACAGCGAATAATTTCGTGGACTTTACCGCTTGCTTCGTGTTGAAGTCTTCAACCTTGCACTGCCTTTTTCCATTGATCTTCGTTTATTCTTCAAACTGTAGGCATGATCAAGATCTTTCCATTTGTTGGTCGTAGTCTCACTTTTGTATCGCCTTTTCATCTTTTTCACTGTTTTTGTTCCGAGAACCTGTAACCTGCAACTATGTAGCAGACATGGGTCAAAAGCACCTGTTTATTTATAAAAAGAATAAGAATAGGGAATATAATAATGCAATATTATGATATGAACAAATACCCCCAAACTTATCTTTTGCTCATCCTCGAGCAAACCTAGTTTTAT
The DNA here is from genome assembly GCA_030015575.1 of Agapanthus africanus. Lineage (NCBI taxonomy): Eukaryota > Viridiplantae > Streptophyta > Magnoliopsida > Asparagales > Amaryllidaceae > Agapanthus > Agapanthus africanus. Next base: position 443,851,542 of record JASDDO010000019.1, on the reverse strand, counting down.
TCTCGAAAAAGACCTAGCCTCACTTTCGCAGGGAAACGCGATTGCACTGAGCTCGTGCAACAAGCCATTAAACCTCTATGTGTCCCCAGTAGGAGGAGTGTTGTCTCCTGAGGATTTTCAGCGGATACTACCCACAAAATCCTATCGCCTATTAACTTTTATACTCCAATTAGGTTTTCTAACAAGAAACTCTATTATCTTCGACTTATAAATTATCCACCCGTATTCTTCACGCTTCCTTATCATTTAACTTAAGATTATATATATTCTTGTGAATTTACTTAGCTTTTGGCATCTTTTAAATTATCCTTCTAGGGTTCTATCTCAACTTAGGAATTTTTATCATCTCTATTAAAGATATAAGTCCTATATTTCATTCCTATCTCTCCTCTAAACCCCAATCACTGTTAGTTATATGTATGCCCTAGAGGCCATTACTGTACATATGATGTATATTGTAATGGATGCTTGGACATATATAGGGAGGACTTTCTTGCTCGACATGATAGTACGCTATCTGGTTACTCTTTATCTTAACATGTACTATGATTGTCTCTATATTACATGTTGATAAAGCCCTTAGGATGAGTACTTGACTACCAGGACTATGATGCAGATCATACTAGTGAGGACAGTGTAGTTGCCAAGTACATCCTTCAAATGTTCCTAGTTGTGGGAGTACCGAGACAGGGCATCGATACTCCAGAGTAGACTAGCGTATGAGCTTCTTGACCCATATGATGGGCGATGGATGATCTCATATCCATTGGTGTTTGACATCAGAGAAGGTATACGGGTGCTCAGTGGAGATAGGGTACACTGGACGGACTCGCTGAGAACTCCCAGATGGTATTATACCTCACGTCAGATGGCAGTTCTCTGGTGACACTGGTACAGGTTAGTCTGTAGACCCAAAATCGTCATAGAGTCTTGTGTGATTCCCACTGTGCTTTGATTTCCATCATACCACGTCCAAGTGGGCGTGCAAAAAGGTGGCTTTTGGGTACAGTCCCGAATCACATGGAGGCAATGAGCGATAGGAGGGGATTCGTCTCTCCCGGTATAGGGAGTTGATGTTGTGCTGTGTTCGATTGGCTATAACTGGAAATCCCTGGCCAGGGTTGCTAAGATTTACTGGTAAGTGTTATCAGTAGTTTCTCGAACTGTTATAGACCTCTTATCGACATGACTTATCAAGCTACTGGGGTCTGACGTTTACCACCCCTAGGCAAGATATGCGACATATCAGACGAAGAGACCAGACTGTACGGGAATGTTACTGATTGGATTCGTAGGAGAATGTACAGGCTTGCTTGTTGATCTTCTGATCGCTCAATCCCTGGGTGGCTGTTACGTTTAGCTGACCGCTTGCAGCTTGTGGGTGTTTGATATGATCATCATCTACTGCCGGCGTATTGACGATTCTTTAGAGTCCTACACAGAGGTTTCTTGGCTCAGGCAAAACGGAGTAGGAGCACATATATGATATGCACGGGACCGAGAACAATACGTGTATGTGATACCGTATTAGATTCTCGCGATATGAGATATCGGCCGGGTATATGTGATATAGCCGGGTCATCGGATCAAGTGTTGATTCGATGAACTGATACAGATTATATTAGTCGGTTATTTGTGAAATAGCCGGATTATCGGATCAAGTGTTGATTCGATAATTTAATGTATAATTATATATTTGATATATTAAATTACATTAACTGATACAAGCTCACTAAAAGATTCTTTTTGTCACTCGGGTTATACATTGATATATATGCGATATATGTTAATTGTATTGTTTTATTTTGTTACAATAAATATTGTATATGTGATATATAATATTGTAACATGTTAGGGTTATTAATGCAACATGTTTAGTGGAGATTAAACATGGTTAGGGTTTGATTTGGGTTAATCTTTTCTAGAATCTTCTAGAAGGTTTTGTTTTGTTTTGTGCAAAGATATTTGTTTTGATATTTTGCAAGATATTTGTTTAACCCAACCCAACCCTTTAACCTTAGTTAAATCTCTACAAGGGTTACATATACCATGGTTGCATTTCTAACCTCACACTTGACTTTCATTATTCATCACAAAAGGATTAGATCTTCTTCTTCCTTCTTCTTCTTTCATGAAAAAGCTTTCTAGCTTTTTATGTTGTGATGAAAATGAGTGAGATTAAGAAAACAAATGAGAGCTAAAATCCTACTTCATCATCCTAATCTATCCTAGCCATTTAGATTAGTGTGTTCACTTCATTTAGTAAGTGAGAGCTTGTGTTAAAGAAACTTCAAGGTAGATCATCTTAGTTATCGAAGATCGGAAGCAAGCTTGTATCTTTCTCTTCGTGGAGCCTCTCTAGAGTCCGGGAACATGATGATCGCAGCGAAAGGACCTCAACACGGAGCTTTAGAAGTGAAGGACCGGACTACAAAGTTTGTAATCCCAAACTCGTAGATGTTAAAGTGTTTAACATGCTTTGTTTCACCTAATCTCTAGTTTAAAGATCTTAGTTAGGGTTGTTCGGCACGTCTAAATTTTAAATCGGGTATGGTTGATACCTTATAGACCCTTGAGAGAGTGCCTAGTAACCTTGCAGTGGTATCAGAGCCAAGCTAAAGCTTTAGGCGAAGTCTAGGCGAAGTTTAAAGTCCGATCGAATTCCGAATACCCGTAAAACCCTAGTTTCTGGAAATTTTTAAAAAAGTTGACATTTTTCATATTAAAAATTCTCAGAAAATTCAGCAGGTAATTTTATGGTGACCTGTGAAAAATGACCCCCTAAATCAATTAAAGCGCAGCGGAACCGCGGCCAAACCAGGTTATTGGCGGCGTTCCGCGGCTAGTACTGTAGATTGAGGGATAGTTTTTATACAGTAACATCTGTAGGTACTTTTGCATGCTTTTGGGGATTTTTAATTCTACTCAAGTGTTGAGTTTTCTGGGTTATATTCGGAGCTCGTTGATTCGATCGGAAAGTATAACTTCGTTTAGTTTGTCCGGGTAATTTTTAGAACGTGTTAAAAAGTTCAAACGGATATCAATAACTCACTTTTTCCCCTGCCGGAAAATTTCCAAGTGTTGGATTTTTCCATAGGTTAAGAACGTTCTAAGTCGTGCAAGTAACACGGTGGACCCTCTAGAAGACAACAAACCTTAACTCGATTATGTGACCGTCTTGAACTGCCTCTAAACCTTAGGGTTTGGGGCAGTACGGCGTTGCCACATGTGAGGCGTTGGCTTGACCCTTCTACGGCTGGACCATTGGTACTGTGGGATGTGATGGATGTTTTTAAACTAATTTCAAGTGTTGAGAACTATTTGGGAAATCTTGGGTGTTTGGTTATTCGATCGGAAAGTTTAACATTGTCTATTTATCTGGAATGTGATACAATATTTGGAATCCAGAAGTAGTTATGAGATAACTAATTTGAATGTTATAAATCTAGCAGTTTAGTCTCATATGATCGGTTGCTACGGGATTTTGATGTGATCAAAAGTCTGTTGCAATCACGTAGCGTACGCGGATACTCGCCGGGTAAACTTAATAGATAGCCACGCCCCATAGCCCCGACCAAGTGACTGTAGGAGAACCCCGTCGCCAAAAGCATCCGTTCGGGTGCTCGCGGCAGCGGTGTTCCGCCTTAGTGCACTTCGTCGACGGCATCCGGGGGTGCGGCCATCTACTAAAGTTTGCGACGAGCATTCGATCAGGATGTCGGGAATCTTGTTGAATTGCCCGACTTGATATTGAAAAGAGTTTTCGATAAAGAGACTAAAATGCGGGGTTTATAATTGTTAGGCATGCGATGTCTAAGGAATTCATTTGGTTAGGCATGCGATGTCTAAGGAGGTTGCGGATTACAACTGTTGTAGTTTTACACTTTCTTTTCTGCGACCGTAAGTGTAGTATGTAGTTGTATCGCCGGTTTTCGTTGCTATACATCAACGACAATCGGTGTATGCATACTTACTTACATTGATGATATGAGATATTAAGTGTTGCTGTGATATGTTATATTGGATCGTCGTGTTCTGAATAGCCGGGGGTTTTATGTGAGATGAGAGTTTTTCTTTTTCATTCATGTAAAATTCATTTGTATGTAATATTCTTTTATTGGGGCACTTCCGGGCTTAGGATGATGTCACCATTGTATATTATTTACTTTTCCGCATTAGGATAGATCCAAGGCGGGGAGCATAAGTAACCAGGTTCTAGGGTCCAGTGGGAGACCATCTCGAGGAGTCGAGACCGGGTCTCCTAACCCTAGAATTGGCAGTGTTGCTTGCCGCTCTCGTAGGGGTCTAGGGATGTAGGTTTGGCTATTCATCGCGACCGTGGAAACCGTGTTTTATACAGTCTCGTATTAAAACACGGACGTCCTAGTATATCCAATATTTCATATATGTTCTTCTGCTGCAATGTTCTGTGATGAGATCATATTACATCCTGAGACGAATGTTTATATTATATATATGAGATATATGTTATATTGCAAATTTCGTTTCAAATGTGATACTTGTGAAGCATAATAAAATGGGACTTCATTAATGAGATTAATGAAATAAAAGAAACCTAAAGATGTTGTAGAAACTTGTTTAAAAACTGGTAGCTCTAGTTCTTGCTTTGCATAGCGGTGTTCCTTGTAGAACATCCAGCACCTTATTCGATAAGGAAAGAGTCGAGATCCCTTCACCGGGAGTGACCTCTTTAGCAAAACTAGCAGATGCTACAAACACGGTTTGTCTTTTGATTGCTTATATAGTTTTTGCTTTGCATAGTGATATTTGTGAAATATCCTACAACTTATTCGATGAGGAAAGAGCCGACGATCCCTTCACCGGGAGTGACCTCTTTAGCAAAACTAGAAAAGGCCTCAAAAACATTCCTTTTAAAAATCACTCGATTCTACAATGATATCAAGTTCATTACGCAAAGGGTTTTCTTAAAAACCTGTCGTAGCCCTCCGTCATTTCAGATAAGTACTAGTTAGTATTCGTGCTACGTTTCTTGATCATGTTAAGGCATAGTGTGCGGTAACTGATTAGTGCTTATCTGTATAAGCATATGATGCGATTGGATTAGGGTAGTCGTGCAACTTTGTTGACCATGTTAAGGGTCGTGCGGGTGGGTTTAATTCAATCGGGAAATGACGGGTTGAACTTGACTAGCACTTATGATTTGTTGACCATGTTAAGGTCATATAGCTGCTAGGGGCAAAATATTATTGGGAATTTCAAGTGTTGAAATTTGTAATGAGATTGCATACCTTCTAGGAGATAGTTGGATCCCGATACCCGCTGCGAGTAAGAGTTACTCCTGAGAGAGTTTTACAAATTACAATTAACGATCAAGTAGGTGTCTAGAAAGGTGCTAACGGGGTTACGCCCCTGGGAAAACGAGGTTTACTTTAATTAGGTCCGTGCGAAAGCACGGGAAACCTCCCTCAAAATACCGGCACTAGCCCGGCTGAAAGATTGGCAAACTTGTAGAGTGTAATTAATCTCGGCTAGTCTTTCCTTTTTGGGTTTGAAGGAAGATTTGACTAAAACAGTGGGAGACATCCTGATTAGATAAATTGATAACCAATCTAATCTTGTAAAAGCGCACGCTGAGAGTTTTCTTCTCTGTCTCTCCTGGTTACGACTATGCCACGCCATAATCAAGAAAATAATACGGATGTATTGACCAAACCCGCTTGTTATACTGTGCTAGGGAACGTTGGTCCCGCTCGAACTTATAATTGTTATAAGACAGAGCAGGAAATAGGGGATTACCAGAATTCCCGTGCCGCCCAAACGAAGAAAGTGCATGTTGATGCATCTTCTTCGGGTGTGTTCATTACACAGAACTGTCTCTCAATATCCTTTACATCCTGGGTATTTGATACCGGATCAGGATCCCACATATGTAATTTGTTACATGGGCTACAGATAAGTAGAGAACTGAGAACGGGTGATAAATTTCATGAGATAGAAACGGTGCAAGTGTTGCAGCCAAGTCTGTTGGTAGTTATCACCTTATATTACCAGAATACTTTGATTCTGAACGAATGTTATTAGATACCAAACCTGATATACAACATCATATCAGTCTCTTTATTAGTAAAGAAGGATATAATATTGTATTGTTGGATAATGTTTTGAACATTTCCTATATCAAGAGTTGATCGGTTCAGGCACGTTATCTAAAAGCATTGACGTTCTAAATCAAACCACAGTTCTTAACGTACAGAACACACACAAGAGGAAGAGTTCAGAAATAAACGAATCCTTCTTGAGGCATTGTAGACTAGGTCATATCAATGCGACCCGACTAGCTGAAGTTACATATAGATGCATATTTAAATTAGTTTGAATTTACATCTTGTGAAACTTGTCGGTCATGTCACAAAGATAAGATGACCACAGCTCTGTTTATTGGAAACAGAGAAAGAGTTAGTGAACTCTTGGGATTGATACATGCTGATGTATGAAGGTCCCATGTCTACACATGCCACGACCGGTTCTTTGTACTTCATTACATTCACTGATGATCTCTCAAGATTCATACATATGTTCCTGTTGAAACACATGTCCGAAACTTTTGAGATAATCACAGAATATAAGTTATAAGTAGAGAACCGAAAACGGGTATAAGTATTATGTTCTTTGATGAGATCAAGGAGGAGAATACTTAAGCATGGGATTCCTGGACTATTCTAAAGGAGAATGAGATTCTCTCTCAGCATTACTCTTCCATATACACCACAGCACGTCGGTGTATCGGGGCGGTGCAATCACACCCTATATGATATGGTGCGCTCTATGATGAGTACTACTGAGTTTCCTATTTCCTTTTGGGAGTTATGCACTTGTGAAGCTGCATACCTATTGAATAGGGTTCCAATCAAATCAGTTGCCTACCACTTCATATGTGATATGGAATAGGAAGAGCCCATATCTTAAGTAAGTTAAGATTTGGGGTTGTCCGGCCTATGTCTAAAAGCAAAATCCGGACAAGCTCGAGGCAAAGTCAGTTCTGTGGAAGTTTGTTGGATATCCCAAGCATTCGCAAGGGATTATCTTCTACCAAACCGAGGAACAAAAGATGTTTTGTTTCTCAGCATGCCACCTTTGTGAAAGGGAATTTCTTGTAAAGAAATTATTGGTCAGGAGGTAGAACTGGAAAGGTTCCATCTATACAAACTGCAGCTGATGATTTGGTAGAACCAAAGGATTCAATAGTTTCCAACGAACCTCAGCCTCTCCGCCGATCTAGTAGGGTTCCTCACCCACCTGAGAGATACTTCGGTTTTCTCTATGATAGTGGGAGCAAGGATTGCATCATGAGATGATGACCCAACTAGTTTCGAGCAGGCCATCAGGAGTGGGGACTCTGTAAGAATGGCCGGATGCTTAGCGATCTGAAATGGAATCCTTATACACCAACAAAGTATGGACTTTGGTTGCTTTATCTGAAGGGTTAAATCCCCATCAGGAGCAAGTATATCTTGAGAAGATTACTTGGTGTACATGGAAAAGTTGAGACTTTCAAAGCTATGCTTAAGTCCATCCAGATCCTACTTGCCATGGCTACATACCATGACTACGATATCTGGCGGTTGGGTATCATGACTGCTTTTCTAAATGATGATTTGGAAGAGAGCGTCTATAAATACACAGCCAGAGGGCTTCGTAGACAGTGGGAGCAGCGGAAACGTGAGCAAGATGTTTTATGTGATAAATCAGGCATCGTAGAGTTGGAACATCTGTTTTGATGGGGTAGTCAAAGAGTTTGACTTCATTAAAATGGTAGATGAACCTTGTATATACAAAAAGGTAGTAGGGAGTATGGTGGTGATCCTCGTAGAGTACGTGGATGACATACTCTTGATAGGGAAGGAGTTTACTATGCTACGCTCGGTCAATCTCCGCTTATCACAAGGATTCTCCGTATAGGATCAAGGTGATACCTCCTAAATCCTGGGTTTTGGATCTATGAGATAGATCTAATTGGATGTTAGGATTCTCATTAGTTGTAGTGAGATGGTATCAATCGATCCTGGGGAGAATAACTGGAAAAGGTTCTAGGGTGATAAGGACAACTGAATGTCAGTCGCAGGCATTGTCTTTACCCTCAGTGAAGGGACGGTATGTTGGAAGAGTTCCAAGCTAGATACCGTGACTTACTAGACGATTAAAGGCAAGATACATCGTTACCAAAGATACTACCAAAGAGGCAGTCTGGATATATATAAGTTCATGAGATGAACATTGTTCCAACCATTGTGTGACAATGTGGTTATGGCTTTGGCCAAGGAACCCCCGTCCCATCAGAAATCCAGATATAATTCTTAGGCAGTATCACCTGATCATGGAGATGGTTGATCTCCAGGGAGATCGAGGTTAGGAGAGTAGACAAAGAGGACAACAGCGCGGATCCACTCACAAAGGCCTTTTTCCCAGTAGAGACTCTTATGGGATGGTTGAGTATGAGATACTTCAACCATAGCTAATTGTTGGGTACGTGATACCACAACAGATGGCCCTAGTGCAAGTGGGAGATTGTTAGTTATATGTATGCCCTAGAGGCCATTACTGTACATATGATGTATATTGTAATGGATGCTTGGATATATATAGGGAGGACTTTCTTGCTCTACATGATAGTACGCTATCTGGTTAATCTTTATCTTAACATGTACTCTGATTGTCTCTATATTACATGTTGATAAAGCCCTTAGGATGAGTACTTGACTACCAGGACTATGATGCAGATCATACTAGTGAGGACAGTGTAGTCACCAAATACATCCTTCAAATGTTCCTAGTCGTGGGTGTACCGAGACAGGGCATCGATACTCCAGAGTAGACTAGCGTATGCGCTTCTTGAGCCATATGATGGGCAATGAATGATCTCATATCCATTGGTGTTTGACATCAGAGAAGGTATACGAGTGCTCAGTGGAGACTGGATACACTGGACGGACTCGCCGAGAACTCCCAGATGGTATTATACCTCACGTCAGATGGCAGTTCTCTGGTGACACTGGTACAGGTTAGTCTGTAGATCCGAGATCGTCATAGAGTCTTGTCTGATTCCCGCTGTGCTTTGATTTCCATCATACCACGTCTAAGAGGGCGTGCAAAAAGGTGGCTTTTAGGTACAGTCCCGAATCACATGGAGGCAATGAGCGATAGGAGGGGATTCGTCTCTCCCGGTATAGGGAGTTGATATTGTGCTGTGTTCGATTGGCTATAACTGAAAATCCCTTACCAGGGTTGCTGAGATTTACAGGTAAGTGTTATCAGTAGTTTCTCGAACTGTTATAGACCTCATATCGACATGACTTATCAAGCTACTAAGGTCTGACGTTTACCACCCGTAGACGAGATATGCGGCATATCAGACGAAGAGACCAGACTGTACGGGAGTGTTACTGATTGGATTCGCAGGATAATGTACAGGCTTGCTTGTTGATCTTCTGATCGCTCAATACCTGGGTGGCTATTACGTTTAGCTGACCGCTTGCAGCTTGTGGGTGTTTGATATGATCATCACCTACTGCCGGCGTATTGACGGTTCTTTAGAATCCTACACAGAGGTTTCTTGGCTCGGGCAAAATGGAGTAGGAGCACATATATGATATGTGCGGGACTGAGAACAATACGTGTATGTGATACCGTATTAGATTCTCGTGATATGAGATATCGGCCGGGTATATGTGATATAGCCGGGTCATCGGATCAAGTGTTGATTCGATGAACTGATACAGATTATATTAGTCGGTTATTTATGAAATAGCCGGATTATCGGATCAAGTGTTGATTCAATAATTTAATGTATAATTATATGTTTGATATATTAAATTACATTAACTGATATAAGCTCACTAAAAGATTCTTTTTCTCACTCGAGTTATACATTGATATATATGCGATATATGTTAATTGTATTATTTTATTTTGTTACAATAAATATTGTATATGTGATATATAATATTGTAACATGTTAGGGTTATTAATGCAACATATTTAGTGGAGATTAAACATGGTTAGGGTTTGATTTGGGTTAATCTTTTCTAGAACCTTCTAGAAGGTTTTGTTTTGTTTTGTGCAAAGTTATTTGTTTTGATATTTTGCAAGATATTTGTTTAACCCAACCCAACCCTTTAACCTTAGTTAAATCTCTACAAGGGTTACATATACCATGGTTACATTTCTAACCTCACACTTGACTTTCATTATTCATCACAAAAGAATTAGATCTTCTTCTTCCTTCTTCTTCTTTCATGAAAAAGCTTTCTAGCTTTTTATGTTGTGATGAAAATGAGTGAGATTAAGAAAACAAATGAGAGCTAAAATCCTACTTCATCATCCTAATCTATCCTAGCTATTTAGATTAGGGTGTTCACTTCATTTAGTGAGTGAGAGTTTGTGTTAAAGAAACTTCAAGGTAGATCATCTTAGTTATCGAAGATCGGAAGCAAGCTTGTATCTTTCTCTTCGTGGAGCCTCTCTAGAGTCCGGGAATATGATGATCGCAGCGAAGGGACCCCAACACGGAGCTTTAGAAGTGAAGGACCGGACTACAAAGGTTGTAATCCCAAACTCTTAGATGTTAAAGTGTTTAACATGCTTTGTTTCGTCTAATCTCTAGTTTAAAGATCTTGGCTAGGGTTGTTCGGCATGTCTAAATTTTAAATCGGGCATGGTTGATGCCTTATAGACCCTTGCGAGAGTGCCTAGTAACCCTACAATCACATACCCCTACGTGTGTGTATATATCACCCCTACACTTGGAAATTCAAATCAAGCTATTATACTCTTGTCTATTGTCCAAAGTACTTTTCAATAGGTGAATTTTTAGATGAAATTGCTCACACATTCTTCATGCGACCGTTAATACTTCTTAAGGTACCAACAACCGATTACAAAATGTGCTTGCACATTAATGCATAATTCCTAGTCTTGTAATACCTAAGGCTTTTAGCAGTGACTCCCAAACCAGTTGGTCTAAGGCACTAGGTGATGAAGCACCCTCGCTAAATATTTTTTTTCTATTAATGCAGCCTTAAGTAATTACAAAAACCAGTGTTCGTTTTTTTATCTCTTTATTCACACTTGTAATTTTATTTTTATTTTCCTTCTTACTAAGGACTTTAGACAAGAGCATTTCAAGGTCTCTTCTACTATTCCAAATTTCAAGGTTCGTGTTTGTGCAATTTGTAGGGTATACATTTTTAGAATTTAGAGTTAAGCTTAGGAATTATTTTTCAAACTTAAATTTTAATAAAGATATCAATACTTTTCCCTTGTTTTGACTTAGCCCAAGAAGTCAACTCGAAATTTGCCTATTTCTAAATAAACTACAAAGACATATACTTTCTACCGTTTAATTTTAAGAAAGGTTATTTTTAGGGTTTTTACTTTACTAAGTCTAGGATCTAGTGTTTTCTAACTAGTTAACCTTCTTGTTAAACTTAAGTCAATTATGGCCAAAATTGAATGTTTTAATTTTTATAATTTTTCAAATTTTTCAATTTTTATGGGTTTTAAAATAAGTATGCAAATGCAAAAATATACACATGAATGCGAAAGAAGAAGGCTTACAGAGCACACCCCCAAACTTAAACTTGACAGTGTCCTCACTGTCAGGCTATACCAAGAGGGTCAAAAATGTCTGTATTCCCCTGTTTATTTATTTACAATTTTTTTTTATTTTTTATTGTTAAAAGAAAAACAAAAAAATATATATACAACAAGGTTCCCCCCAAACTTAAGTGAAACAGTGTTTCCACTGTTTAAACGTTAAAGTTCAGAGTTAAGGGGGAGAAAAATCAAACTATACAAGGCCTTACACAGGCCAAAGGTTAGCACCAACCATTCAAAAATTCTATCGTGATAATGGTAGGGTTGGTGAAAGAATGGAGTGTAGAGAAAGGAGTTGAGAAACACATGAGACTGTATGGGAAGAAGGGTGGAATATGGTCTCGGTGGAGGAGAAGAATGGCAGAAAAGAGAAAGAAGTGTAGTACGAACTTGAGGGTGTAAATTGAGTGAATAAATTAGCACAAATTGTGATGACCGATGTGTTAAAAGCGATTGTGCTAATTTATCAACCCGTCGAGAAATGTGGTCAAATCCCTCAAGATTAGCAAGAAAACATGGGTACGTTGAACTTGGTAAACCATCCATTGAAAATGGAAACGCGACGGATTCTTGCGTGGTCGAAACGATAGGAAGGACGAAGGGGAGTGATTTAGGGATAGTTTTATTCTCACCTAAGTAATCTGTCTCGAACTCGAAAGATTCCGTCAATGGTTCGAAATGACTGTAAGCAACCGAGTCTGATGGTTCAACTAACTCGTCTGAAAATTCAAAAGACTCAAACTCGGGCGGTGGGTTTTCAAAATTGTCCGCAAAAGTGAAACACTCGTAATCGTTATCAGCTGTGAGAACTGTGTCAGATTCAAAGAGGAACGCACTAGTGGCGTCAAAACTGTTGTGATCAAACAGAAAATTTTCAAGCTTACAGTCCTCCTGCGTGATCTTTTGCGTGGTCGGAACGATGGAAAGGAGGGAGGGTGATTTAGGAAGTATAACAGTTAAAGGTTCAGAAGGATGAATTGGAAAATCCGACACATCAAACAAAAATGGTTCATCCTCAATACTATCCTCAATACTCTCCTCAATACTATCCTCATAATTCTCCTCAAAAGTTATCCCATCCATGCAATTATCATCAAAATCAAGACGCATATGAGGTTCGAGAGAAACATTTAATAACTCGTGATGATGAATTGGAGATAAAATTTCAGTCAAATCTACGAGTTCATCATCCAAAATATTCCCGGCGTCAATATCCTCAATCAAGTGAAAATCAAATTTTGTAGACACCTCATCAAAAGCATGGATGTTTATCAATTTAGGTTCTAGATTGGAGGTGTAGAGATCGAAAGGATTGGTAATGGTTTCACTCAAAAGGCACCCTTCACACTCTGGCAAATCAAGCACTACAAAGTCGCACAACTCATTTTTATTTTCAACTGGTGAATCATTTGGGACACTTGTTAGACATTCAAAACCGGAGTTGTGGGATTCAATTGGTGATGGGTAGGTTTGATTTGGAAGGGTGCACAACTCTCTCTCTCCACTCAAATTCTCGATCTGTCCAACTGCCGCATCATACATTGGAATTTTTGGAGCTATTTGAAAACTAGCTACCGGTTCACTAGGTTGCATAAGGGTGGCCATGGACGCATCCACATTCCTCATCATTTGGTTTGTCGCTACCATATAAGCTTCCAACGACTGTTCCAGACTAGACATGGATTGTGGTGGGGTTTCAGTAAAAGATTCAAAGTTGTTTGGATACGTGAAACTCCCAAATGGTTGTGTAGAATCAATATCTAGGGAAGGTGTGAAAGTCGGGTAGTACTGGTAGGAATTGAATGGTTGGACAGGAGTAGGATCAACATTTGGATAAAAAGATGAATGGACTCGGTGATCCCAAGAACTGGAAGTGTTGAAAGGAGTGAAAGATCGGTTACGACATTGTTCTATGTGTTCAGCAATAGACATGGGTCTCGGAGTTACAACAGGACTCGAAAAAGGAGTATCAACGTAAGAAGGTGGTGAAGGTTGAAATGGTTGATACAAAGTGGATTGTGGGGTCGAACTGTTTCTCCTAGACGCTTCTATTTGATCTTTCAAAGAAATTTTGGGTATGGAGGGATCTTCCGTAATTCGACCAAAACAATTCGCGTAAGAAGCAAAGTTTGGTTGAGGGTACCAAAGTTCGGCAAGAGTTTTATGAGGTGGGGTACCCATGATGTAAGAAAGGAGAAGAAAAAGAATGTGGGGTGCACAAATTTCTTAGCGACAAGTTGCAATTTTTTTTTTTGTAAAATTTTTTCCTTTTTTCTTCTTGTGTATTTTTTTATGTGGTGCTTTTTGCAAAAATATTTTCGATAAAAGGCTTAGACACACGTTCAATCAACCACAAATGCATAATCAAGCCTAGATCTAGGGTCACCTAGGTCAGCTAGACAGCTCCTAACTGTTCCAAAGGGCAAGAAGTAGGACCTCAAACCGCCTCTTCACCGCCAATTGTGGCCAGGTAAGCACAAGTAGAGAAAGGAGGGATCCGCTCACGAATCACCGTGAGACGGGCCTTTTAAAGTTACCTTTCATTACCTGTCTAGCCTAGGCACCACAAAGTCAGGTTAGGATCAACGGTCGATACCTACAACTATTCCTTTGTCCTATTGAGCGCGAAGTCCTTAGGGCTGAGTCTAATCTTTTTTAATTAGATTGATGGTCAATGCAATATGCCTTATGTGATTTTTGGGGTCCTGGGAAGGGTAATGAAATCCCCACCCAATCTGGATTGGTGTTCCAGCCCCTTAAAGTCAATTAAAATATGCAAAGCAGTAACACAATCACTTGCAAACAAAAATTTCTTTTTAAGCGCGGCGCAAAGAATCCTGCACAAGATCAATTATTGGAAGGGGAGAAATTTTTGGCGCAAAGAATCCTGCAGGAAATTTTACAGAGGAGATATCAGGGGGTTCAGAGAAAGAGAAAAGAAGCTCACAGAGGGTTTCTGGTCCACTGCTGACGTCAGCAGACCGCGGATGCGCGGCAGAAGATGTGTTGGCGCGGCGGTTCCGCGGCAAAGAGGTGCTTTCGGCGGCGGAAACGCGGTGGAGGCGGCGGTTCAGTTCCCGAGATTTCTTCTGCTCCTCTGGTCTGATTTTTCTCTGCTGTTCAGATCTGTCGTTTTCTGTTTTGCTTTCTGGATTTTTCCAGATCCGAACTCGTTCGTTGATCCTGCAAAATTCAAAAGAAAACACCCTTCAAAGAATAACAAGATGATAAAAATTTTATATTTTTTAATTTTTCAGTTTTTAAGAGTTTTCAATTTTTGTATTAACCCGAAATTACAAAAAGAAAATAACACGCCATCCCCGGCAACGGCGCCATTTGATTTGTCCAAAGAATATGTTTATAACTGCAATCAAAAACGGCGTCGCTTGGTAGCTAGCCGGTGAGTACGGGTCGGTCCACAGGGATTTTGTGTATTTCCTATTTGTTCTAACGAGTTAATTCCGATTGTTGTCGGATTGATTATTCCTAAAAACTAAACTGATCTAGACTAGGATTAAAATCTTGCTAGGCTTAGGTTTAGGTTAAGTTTGGAAAGTCAATATTCCTCACCGCTTTCTATGCCCTATTTAAGATATATGAGGTGTTATGGTAATAATTAATAAAGTGGATTTGTACCATGGAGTAGAAACGATGTTTCTTCCTCTAGGTTCTTGTCCTTCCTTTCTTAATTCTTACCCTAACCTCCATGGAAAACATACGCAACCGGTCGTTTATATTACGGTATCACCGCTACCTCGTAGGATAAGGTACTGTAGGGAGCGGTGTGTGCATGTATGCATGGAGTCCTATAAAAACGTGTGATGGGCAAGAAAGGGGTGAGAGATCTTCATCTCTCAAGCCTTCCCCAAATCTAACCCTAACAAGTGAGGAGACGACTCACTCATTAGGGAATTGAAAAACATTTTCTAACTATCTAACTAGGGCAGAGAATGAAAGTTATACTAGGGCATATAATGAAAATCTATACTAGGGCAGGAAAGAAATTACCTAGGGCATGGAAATAAAAAAACTACTTACTTTATTTGTTGCTCTCTTCATACATTGCAGAAATTTACAGATCTGAATTTTAATAAAATGAAATGAGGCACAAGAAGAGGCATAGCCTAAAAGTGGTTTTGGGGTTTCTATTTATAGAACATAGAAACCCTAGGATTACAATCGACTCACATCTGCAATTACAATTTTACCCCAAGAAAAGCCTAATAAATGCACCGTCGCACCGACACCACCGACATACGCCACGCACGCGCAACGCACGGCCGCAGAACCGCGGCCAAAACCCCTGTTTGGCCGCGGATCCGCGGCCGTCTAGTGGCTTCTTGAGCTGGAATTTTTAGGGTTTGGTCTGGTTGCATTTGGGTACTTGTTTCTTCACTTGGTTTCTCAGATTGTCTTCTAGTTTTCTTCCAGATATCCACAGTGAATAATTTCGTGGACTTTACCGCTTGTTTCGTGTTGAAGTCTTCAACCTTGCGCTGCCTTTTTCCATTGATCTTCGTTTAATCTTCAAACTGTAGGCATGATCAAGATCTTTCCATTTGTTGGTCATAGTCTCACTTTTGTATCGTCTTTTCATCTTTTTCACTGTTTTTGTTCCGAGAACCTGTAACCTGCAATTATGTAGCAGACATGGGTCAAAAACACCTGTTTATTTGTAAAAAGAATAAGAATGGGGAATATAATAATGCAATATTATGATATGAACAACCGGGCCATTGATCGGATGGATTGCGAGATTGGTAATCCACAGAGAAATGAAGACCCAGAGACAGAAGACGCCAAACCGTAAGCAGGAGGCAAGCAGATATTCTTACTCTGCCAGTTTTGGGCGCACTGATATATTTTTTCGACATTGTAGGAGGTGTACCTCAATGTCATTTGTTGCGATTTGTGTTGTGATCCGAGTATCACGCTTATATCGCTTGGATTTGAGTTTTGATGATTGAGTTTCATGATATCGTTTTCGTGCACCATGGCTGCACTTACCGGGTATTTACATTTTGTGCATGGTTATTGCACTTGATATATGTTTTATACACCGTTGTGTTGATTTATAATTTGTGCACATTTATTGCACTTGAGATCGGTTTTGGTGCCTTTGCTGCACATGTTTATGATTTCATGGATTTCATACAGTTGAGTTGATTTTGTGCGTGTGGTACGCACTCGATTTGGTTTTTGCACTCGATATAGCTTATATGTGCTTGTAGAACATTGATATGTGTTTTGTGCATGCATTTGCACACGTTTATGGTTTTATACACCTAGATACACTCGGCGTGGCTTTTATATGCATTTGAGTTATTGATGAGTTTTCGTGCACTAGATGCACTGTATTTATATTTCGTGCACTCTAGATGCACTTGATATTGTTGTCATGCACACCCGTTGCACGTAGTTTTGCTTTTGTGTATATTGTGGCACTTGTATTTAGATTTGATTTCCGTGCGCACCAGACGCACATGATTGTTAGATACGCCTTTTGAGGCTGATTTTGCTTTTGAGCACTTTTTTCATGATGGGCACTATATTACGTAGTAGCCGAACAGGACTGATCCGAGGACAGTACCTGAGTACTTTGCTTGCATTAAAAGGTTACCAAGAGTTTTTCGAAAAGGAGCTATAGTCTCGCTATTTCCTACGTGTCCGTAAGCGACACGAACGTTATAAAGGAAAACCTTTTAGGGATATTTTAAAAAGGACGAAATGCATATTTGAACAAAGACATGTATAAATACATTTACTACTTTACAAACGAGCGTCTGTCACTTATGCCGTGAGTTACGCATCACACGGAGATTTAGAAAAGATTTTACATGTGTGTCATTCTGTTTTTGAAGATTTTTCAAGGATGCGTACTATGTACATATTATAGTATTTGACTATTGTAAATTTGATTTCAGCAATTGGATCTCGAGATATGTATCCCCATTGTAACTTCGATAATATGCGTGCGAATCCGATGATTTGTGTAACGCCTGACGGAGTTCGATTTGAGTTTTGTACTCATTTTCAGGCGCACGCGATGCGCTGTAGTGTTTTTATATCTTCCGTGGTTCGGAGCCCCGTTAATTTGAGTTGATTATTGAAATGTTTTAGCATTTGGAGGTTTAAATTTAAATTCGGGGACCAAATTTATTTAAGTGGGGAAGATTGTAACATTTCAGAAAATATAAAATATTATTTTTAGAATTTAATATTAAAATAATATTTTTCCCGAAAACTGCCCGATTTGCGAAATTGAAGTTTTCGAAAAAGGGTATAAATATATACCAGTAATTGTGAAATAATTGGAAATTAAAATGATTTATTCATTTAATAATATATTTAAAGGATTTGGCATTTTTTAAAAGCAATTATATGCAGTTTAAATGAAAACCCGATTAGTGCACTACTAATCGCGATTAGGCCAAATCCGTTTTTATACAGTTTTCTGTGGCTAGTGCACCATGTCATGTCACATTTGGTCGCATGTTGTTGCATTTGTGTTGTTTTGTGGGTATTATGTGATTTAGTTTTAAAAGAGAAAAGAAAAGAAAATGAAAAAGGGCAAAAGGGTAATTAGTGAGAGAGTGGGTGGGAATAAGAGAGGAGAGAGAAAGAGGGCTGCCACATTCTCTTCCTCCACCATTTTGCATCTCCTTCTTCATCTCCTCAAGCTCACTTCCCTCCACCTTCAACCCCAATTATCATCTCCAAATCTCCACAAAAAACCCTAAAACCCTTTCACAAAAGTTAATCCCCTCCTCATCCTCTACACATTGGACAAAGAAAAGTTTGATTTTGATGACTTGGAGGAGCAAGGGTTTTTCTTGGGTTGCCCAAGTGAGGTATAAATTCTTCCATCTAGTTTAATTTAAATTCTAATAGTACCTTATAGTAGTTTAGAGTTAAATTGGTATTGATTAGTGAGGTTAGAAAATTTCTAGAGAAGGATTAAGGTTTGAGTGTTGTGGTGGTGATATAATGGTTGTTAATAAGATTTGAGTGATGTTTTTACTGACCTAGAACAGAGAATAGAACCTAAAACACGGACTTAGAATTTCCCCGACATCGATATTTGACAGTTTGTGAGAGTATCTGGGAATCTGGGATGACCCGAGACCATTGTAAAAGAAGTTCCCTTGACCATGAGACGTGCAGGCAACCATGATGCAACACCTAAAACCCTAGCCCCTATGGACCTTTTATGGCCGCAGATTTAATGGGATTGGCCGCAAATTGCTGCCATGTCGGAGTGAAACCTTGTGATTTTTGGTCTGGGGCATTGTTATCCTATATCTAGAGCAACCCCATATGCAAAATTGGCTAGTTTAACCTGAGTCAAAATCTGGGAGCACATTGGTGTGATTTTTGGTGATTTTTTCCGTATTTTGAATGCTAGGTTGTGATATTTAGATTTGTATTTTTTTGTTGGGCGTTTGTACGTCGAAAACAAGGGTTGTTTGATTGATTTAGTACGCGTAAGCTATAGGTTCTAACCTATAAGCAATGTGTGCGCCGTATTGGTTTTCCGGTTTTGATTTTAATAGTGATTCCGTACGTGATGAGTTTGACTTGATGTTTGATCCATACCCTTGACTTTAGGATGTCGTATGATGGATTATACCGTACGTGATGTAGTGAGGCTGGATGCCGAGTGATAGATTCACCGACTCGACCATGTTAGATACGTATACCTGTCAGCATTTGCATATGTTTTACCTTATGCTGCATTCATGTTATTCTCGTTGCATTGCCTGTACCTGTGCTAGTACACTTACACCATTATCGATGATGTGTATGTTACACTACACAGATTTGCCGGCTCACACACTTCATCATCGATAATTGCCATGTCACTACACAGTAGAGTTGCTGCATCATGATATGACTCCTTGCATGATTCACTTGCTATAGTTGCATATGTACCTTTATACGATGTAGCATTTGACTTTGGAGAAATTGGGAACCGCAGGATATATTTTAAAACTGGATGCATTTAAAAGAGCGGTTTTTCTCTCGATATGTGTATATTACTGTTCCATGTTGCATGATATACGGATATGCTTACATTTCTGCTATATGTCGCATACATCATGTTTTATGATTTTACGCATTGAGATATATTGTTTTCATGAGATTTTCTGGATTTGGAAACCGCATGTGAAATTTTATAAACTGATGATTTATTTGAAAGAGAAAGATGCGGTTTTCCTTGATTTGATGAGTATTGTCCACCATGATGTTTTCTCGGTTCTGGGTTGGTTTTCGAGACCCGATTCAAGGAGTGGATGAACCGTCTGCGGGTACATGGTGGACCCGGTATGGTACCCCGGGGCAAGAAGCTCGAGTTGTAGACGATGAGCCCGGCAGGGGAACACTACCTACCGGTGATTGTATGGAATGTAACTCCACGGTAGCGCCCCGGCCGTCTAACAGACGCCAAATGCGGAAGGAAAACTTTTTACAAACTGGCGCTATCGTATACCGTAACCCGGATCTGCCATTAAAGCTAAACTAACAAACTATAAAGTGGGTAGAAGAGTTATACCGAACGATCCGAGTCCTTCGGTCTTCAACCATCATCCCACGCTTGTCGCGGCTGCTCCGATCTCCTTGAACTCCATTCTTCTCGTCCAGGTGGCACCACGTCGACGGATCTTTAAACGGGCTCCCGCCTCTGAACCGAGGCAACTCGGTCGTCAAGTTTGCTAAAAGAGACGACCAAGATGAAGTAGAGAATGAGTAGAACACTTTGTCTCGTTACGTCCAAAGTCACGGTCAAACGGTTATGGAAGTTGCCTTTTGGATCGGATGAAATGAGAAAGAGGCTATCTAATTTTCATGAACCGAATCTATCATAATCTTTTTCCTAGTGAACAACAACCATGAGCCAAGAGAGGGGGGAGGCCGGCCACTTTATAGCAAGAGGGAGGTGAGTGTAGGATACAAGAGAGTGACCATTAGCACTAAACCAAAAGAATGAGTCACAAGACACCTTGTATGAATGCATTAAAAGATAACCAATGAACTTAAACCTAGTCACAAAAGCATTTAATGCAATAATCAATGCACTAATGACTCACCAAGATGCATGAACCTAGTCACCACCTTCTAAAAGCTTCTACACTCATCCAAAGAAAAGATAAATCCGTATTTAACCAAATGTTAAATACGGCTGATGGAAAACTGGAAACTGGCAACTTCCAAAAGTGATCCTGAAACGAATTTCAGGATAACCCTGTATCAGTATAAACATACCTGTATTTGTATTACGACCGAATACACATGCAACTGAGACAAAGATATTATATCTACATAGCACAATACTGGGTTCCGGCTTAAACCAAAGCTTACCAGTATTATCTGCCCGAAAAACGACACGTGCGAAAACGCACGCGTTTTTTTTCGAACCTTGCCATATCACCATACGGCCTCTACAACGTTTCGCCCAAACTTGGGAAAGTGTCTGTGGGGGACTTTAATGACTCATCAACACATCGGCACTGGGTATAACCACTAGCACGTCAGAGGTACAAGCTGCACGTAACGTTTTACCTATGTATTGATTGGAAGGGAAGCCGACGAGCGAACTCATCTATAAACCCTACTAAGCCTGACAGTGACAATGTATATACAGTCCGGTCCATTCGTCTAAAGAGTATCGCATATCGAGTCTAGGGGGTGGATAAAGTCAGACCCCTAATAACGCGATAAATCGTGTCGGCATGAAGCCCATCACCACCTGAGAAACTACTGATCTAAATCAGTAATTCTCCACTACCTCGGCCGAGGATTCCTAGTGATGGCCACCCGTGCACTGCGCGACATCAACCCCCAATACCGGGAGAGACGAATCCCCGACGATCCGCTCACTTGCTTCCAATATGGCTCGGGACTGTACCCAACTAAAACCTGTTTGCACAACTCCTTTGAGCGTGGTAGGGTAGTAATCTAAGCACAGTGGGAACTCACACGAGACAAATGACGATCTCAGGTCGATGAACTAACCTGTACACATGTCACCAGGGAATTGCTATCTGACGATATGTATAATACCAACTAGCAGATTCCCGGCGAGTCCTGTCCGGTGTACTCATAACCTAATGAGCACCTGTATACATCTTAGGTGATCAAACTGACACCAGTGGCTTATGAGACCAGCCACCGCCCCTCGTCGGGGTCTCGACTGTATACACCAGTCTACTCTGGAGTATCGATGCCCTGTCTCGAAACTCCCACGACTAGGGACACTTTAAGGATGTGCTTACAGACCCTAGCTCCCACGTATATGATCGCCATCGTACTTCTGGTAGTCAAGCAAGAATCCTATGGGCTCTATCATCATGCAATAGTGAACTAAAGTATGTATACGATGATAAAGACAAACCAGATAGCATACTATCATCTCGAGCAAGACTGTCATATCGGTATAGGTCCTGCCTCAATCATTGCAATCGCGTACCTGCGATCCAATAATTGACTTTGAGGGCACTATCTCCAACATGGAACTCGACGGATATCCGGAGGATACCGTTCGGAGTTATGAGAGAGATGGATTTTTGGGTCGATCCGGACTGACGGAGCCCGAGATATTGAGATATGATTTTGTGACTTTGAGATGTCGAGACATTGAGATATTGAGGCTTTAAGATTTATACATTATGTGTCGATGCTTGACACGGATTCTATGTTGATTTCATTGATGACATCTTGATTTTTATATATAGAAATCTCACTAAATAAAGAAAACAGTTTTCCCATTCATGATGTATTCTGTTTTCATTTGTATTGTATTTATATATCATATTAGTGACATGTCGTTACCTGGGGTACTGACACGAGAATTAGGTATTACACTTATGTATAGCTGTTTACCCTTGCCATTATATTATTCTTCAGGCTTTATTATTTTGAGAATATTACTGATCGTATGACCTAGGATTGCGTCATACATTTGATTTCTATCTATAGATTTTTTTCTATTCACGATTTGGAAACTCACCCTCGTTGTGCCACAGTTCTTGCAGATTGACCGCATGGATCCGTAGCGGCATCGCTGGAATATAGCTTCATTTGGGTGATTTGATTGGTAGATGGGACATTTGTATCATACCCACTCTTGTATTTATAGTCCATATTGTATCTAGTCAACTCCATCAATCAAACTAGTATTTGTATAAGTAATGAGGCTTAGTGAGATTTGTAGTTGCGAGACTTGAGCGATGGGTTTTATGTTCACCTTGGGTTGATATCTTGTTTATTTCTTTATCTTTTGTGGTGAATTTCGCCGTTGAGCGTCGAATACTTATATTTATGCTTTGCGTAGTTTTGGATCCGCCGATTGGCGAAGAGCTAGCTCCCGCTTGGGGGTGCCTTTTATATTATCTTGTATTTATGGTTTTGGATCAAAATATACAAAGGAGGTGCTGCCCAAAATTTTAAAAGACGAAACATGTTTTCCAACTAATAAATTCCACTTGCATTTTCATGTTCTTTTACTTATGCATTTAGAAAACATTGATTTCACCCTACCTTTATTTCAAAACTTCACCTCTTTTATTTTCTTAAAAAGGTTTAGATTTCTGGGTTTCGGCTTACTTGAATTAAGTTACGCCTTTAGACGTTGCGTGATTCGAGTGCCGGTCACGAGCTAAATTTCGGGTCGTGACATTAATATATATCACATATATATTAAGTGTGCACATGTGAGAATAATAAAATGCTTAAGTGAGCTAATATTAGTTAATGTAAATTAGTATATCAAATATACAATTATACACTAAATTATCCAATCAACACTTGATTTAATAATCCGGCTATATCACATATAACCGACTAATATTAAATGTACCAATTTATCGAATCAACACTTGATTCGATAACCCGGCTATATCACATATAACTGTCCGATACAAATATCGCGAGAATAGAATATGGTATCACATACTCGCATTATTCTCGGTCCCGCACATATCACATATGTGCTCCTACTTCGTTTTGCCTGAGCCAGTAAAACCTCTATGTAGGACTCTAAAGACTCGACTCGTCAATACGTCGGCAGTAGGTGATGATCACATCAAGCACCCACAAGCCGTCAGAGGTACTGGCTGGACGTAACGGCTATCCGGGTATTGAGCGATCAGAAGATCAACAAGCAAGCCCGCTCTAGTTCCTGTAAAGCCTGTCAGTAACACTACCGTACAGTCCAGTCTCCTCGTCTAAGTAAAACAAAATTAGTGGACTTGCATATTATGATTTTTGGCCAAAGTCAAGTTCATAAGCGCTCGGGGAAAAAACCACATCGGGAGTTTCAAATATACAGGAAACTTGCTAGTGTTGTATACCTTCTGGAGTGTGGTAACTGGAGTGCCTTCCATCTAGGTTATCACACAATGATAGTTGGATCCCGATCCCACTGATAAGTAGGATTACTCTTGGGAGATTTTCTCACTTAATAATCAATGCTATAAACAAAGTAGGTGTCTAGAACGGTGTTAGCGGGGCTATACCTCTAGAGAAAAGAGGTTATATAATTAAGAAACTTCACGAAAACGTTGGAAAACCTCCCTCGAAGTACCAACACTAGCCTGGCCGAAAGGTTAAGCAAATATTGTGACGTGCGATTAATCCTGACTAGTTCTTCTTTTTGCGTTTGAAGAAGAATTCGAGGAAACAGTGGGAGCCATCCTGATTAGATAAACTAATAACCAATCTAATTTTGCAAGAGCGCATACTGAGTGTTTCTTTTCTCTCTCTCCAGGTAGCAACCAATTCACGCCCTAATCAAGATAATAAAATATATCGCTTGACCGATCCGAATTCTTATTCGGGGCTGGCGAACGTCAGTTTGGCTCTGACTTATGACATCCGTCTTGAGTATGAGCAAGGGAAAGAGGATTGCATGAATTCCTTGATGACCCCATCGAAGAAGAAGCATACCAATGCGTCTCCTTCAGGTGTTCTTATTATTAAGAACTGCTTTTCGGTCAATCATAGCTCCTGGGTACTCGATACCGGATCAGGATCTCACATCTGTAATTTATTACGGGGACTGAGAAAAATTAGGATGGTTGGATTTGGTTATATGTCCCTCAGAGTAGGGAACGGAGCACAAGTTGATGTTTCTACCGTCGGTGAATATCACCTAGCATTGTCAAATGGAAATACTATGATTTTGAACAATTGCTACTATGTATCTTCTATGGTTTGTAACATCATATCAGTTTCTTTACTTGATAAAGATGGATATAAGTTTGTTCTTGATAGAAATATCATGAATATTTACATTAATCAGCTATTAGTTGCAGAAGGTACACTGTATAATGGTATCTATGTTCTTAATCAAAACGCGGTTTTCAATATACAAAACACATGCTAGAGGAAGAGTTCAGAAATGAACGAATCCTACTTGTGGCATTGTAGACTTGGTCATATCGAAGAGAAAAGACTGAGTAAGTTATATAAAGATGGATATTTGAATACGTTCGAATTTTCATCTTATGAAACTTGTCAGTCCTGTCTCAAAAGAAAGATGAACAAATCTCCGTTCACCGGACACGGAGAAAGAGTAGCAGAGCTCTTGGGACTCATACACAGTGATGTATGTGGTCCAATGTCTATACATGTGAGGAGTAGGTTCTCGTACTTCTTCACATTCACTGACGATCTCTCTAGGTTCGGATATGTGTATCTTATGAAACAAAAATCTGAAACTTTTGAGAAATTCAAAAAATTCAGAAATGAAGTAGAGAACCAGACTGGCAAAAGTATCAAGATCCTCCGGTCTGATAGAGAAGGGGAGTACTTAAGCACGGAATTCCTAGAATACTTAAAAGAGAAAGGAATTCTCTCTCATCTTACTCCTCTGTATACACCACAACAAAACGGTGTGTCGGAACGGAGGAATCGTACCCTTATAGATATGGTTCGCTCCAAGATGGGTAGTGCTGAGTTGCCACTTTCATTCTGGGGGTTTGCTCTTGAATCAGCTACATTCTTATTGAATAGATCACCGACCAAATCAGTGCCTACCACCCCATATGAAATATGGAGTGTGAAGAGACCATATCTTAATTACATCAAGATATGGGGATGTCTTGCTTTTGTCAAAAAGCAGGACCCTAGTAAACTCGATGCAAGATCTGTACTGTACAATTTTATGTGATACCCCATGCATTCAAAAAGATATATGTTCTACCACACTGACGAACAGAAGGTGTTTGTATCTCGCCATGCTACCTTTTTAGAAAGGGAATTTCTTGCAAAAGAAATTAGTGGGAGTACGGTAGAACTGGAAGAGATTTCTGAACCACAAATTATAACAGAAGATTTGGTAGAACCCCTACATTCAATTATACACGACGAACCTCAGCCACTCCGCAGATCTAGTAGGATTTCTCATCCGCCCGAGAGATACTACGGTTTTCTCATAGACGGGAATCAATAGGATTGCATCTTGGAAGAAGATGATCCTACTAGTTTCAGACAGGCCATTATCAGTAGGGACTCTGATAAGTGGCTGGATTCCATGCGATCCGAAATGGAGTCCATGTATACCAATAAAGTGTGGACCTTGGATGTTGCTCCACCTGGGGTAAAACTCGTTGGATGCAAATGGATCTATAAAAAGAAATTTGGTGTAGATGGGCAGGTGAAAACCTATAAGGCTAGACTTGTTGCAAAAGGTTTTCGTCAAAGACCAAGTGTGGGCTATGAAGAAACCTTTTCTCTAGTGGCTATGCTCAAATCCATTCGGATCCTACTTGCCATTGCTGCCTTCCATGACTATGAGATCTGGCAGATGGACGTAAAAACGGATTTTCTGAACGGAAGTTTAGAAGAGTGCGTTTATATGGATCAGATCGTAGACAGTAGGAGAAGCGGGAAGGTATGCAAGTTGCTTAAATCCATTTATAAATTAAAGCAGGCATCGCGAAGCTGGAACATCTATTTTGATGAAACAGTCAAGAGATTTGACTTCATCAAGAACGAGGATGAGCTTTGTATATATAAGAAGATTGTAGGTCGAACTGCCGTGTTCCTAGTCTTGTACGTGGATGACATTCTCTTGATAGGAAATAATATTCCTATGCTACAATCGGTCAAGTTGTTCTTATCACAAAGGTTCTCCATGAAGGACCTAGGTGATGCCTCGTACATTCTGGGGATTAAGATCTATAGAGATAAATCCAAGAGATTATCGGGACTTTCACAGTCCAGGTACATAGAGGCCGTACTGAAAAGATTTAGTATGGAAGATTCCAAGCGCGGTAACATACCCGCATTGCACGAAATCGCCCTCTCCAAAGAGATGTCTCCCAAGACTGATGAGGAGAGGGTTCGCATAAGTATTATACCCTACGTTTCGTCGGTAGGATCTATAATGTATGCGATACTATGTACCCGATCAGATGTAGCTTACGCGCTTAGCGTGGTGAACCGGTATCAGTTTAACCCAGGTGAGAACCTCTGGACAGCTGTTGTAACGTTTTAAAAATAAATAAATAAATAAATAATGAAAAATCCTTTAGGTGAATTTTCTGATAATCGGTAAAATAAACCGTATTTTCCGTAAAACTCAACTATAATTATTTTTCAATATAGATTTAAATACGCCTATTTTAACTATGTAATTGCTAGTATTAGGTATTTATTTAGTCACTTATAAATTATTAGTTTACCTAAATATTTTTCCTTAATCAATTAAATTCAAATATTAACATAAGCTTTAATTATATATTAAATTAATGCAAATTACAAATTAGAAATGGGTTAATTTTATAAAGTGAGCCATGACATATTAGAATCTAGTTAGTAGCATGCTCTTCTCTTCTTGATTTGTCTCCAAATTTCTAGACTTTTCTAGGTCAAATAAAAATTAGAAAATGAATAAAATTAATTAATTCATGAAAAGACTTAAGTGAGGTAATAATTTGAGAACTCTTCTACACATTTCTACACTCTTTTCTCACTCTCCCCTCATTCCTCTCTCTTTGGCCGAACCCTCATGGTGGCAGCCCCAATTTTTCCCAAGCTCATTTCCTTTCAAAAATCATCCAAAAATTCATCAAAAATCCAAAAATAAAACCACAAATTCCTAACTCAATCTCTACTCATTATTCTTTGGCTTATAAGCTTGGATCTTAGAGAAAAGTTAGCATCTTGGAGGCTAGGTTGCATGTTTGATCTCATGGTTTGGAGGTATAATCTTAAACCAAATTGTTACTTGATATTTAATTACTTCATTTCAAATAATCATGATGCTTAATTAGGTTTTAATTTCAAATTTGAAAATTCAAGAAAGGGTTTTTAAATCAAGTTAGGATTTTTACTTCATCATTAAGTATGCAATGTGTAGTTTAACATGTTAGATAATGCTAAACCTAATCTAGTTACTAGTTGCTAATTTGTTAGTTTAAAATTGTGATAATTATGCTAATTTTGCTAACTAGGTTTTTAGAAATTGATTAAATAATTGGGATTAAAATCTAATTAGGGTGTTATGACATTATTAACAATATAAATTGTAGTTTAATAATTTAGTTCATGCAAAACCAAGTTTAATTGTGGAATTGTGAATTTTGCTTTAAAAAGTGTTAAAATTTGATATTTTTGCAAACTAGAATTTTGGATTTAATACAAATTGATGAGATTAAATTATGGTGATGGTTTGTATGAGTTAGTTATAATATTTAGTGAATATTATGGCCATTAGTTTTGTTAAAACATCAAGTTTCGAATTAAAACGAAAATTTAGTACTTTCTAGGTTTTCGGAAATAAATCGATTTGATTTATTTTGAGGTTTTGATGAGTTGTAATCTATTTCATATTATAATTAGTGATTTGTGAAACCACGATTAGTGTGTTTGGGTTTTTCTCAATCAATCGGCGTTTATACGCCGATGTTGAGGGTTATTTGGTTATTTTGCATGAGCGGGTCATAGGTTATAACCTATGCGCGTTTCGTGCGACGTTTTGGTTTTTTCCGCGATTTCGGTTTACAGAATTATATATGTTTGAGTATAGGTACCCCTCACATGGACTTCGGATGATGAAGAAGTGGATGGCGGCATCGACTTCGGCAGACAAGGACCAGGTGAGTAGATGTATATCTACGGGGGAAATCGGGTGGATGGCGTATAGCACCCCCACAAACGTAGAATAAAGATATTGCATATTATTATTAAGAAGTCGGACGCGACCTTAGATTCTTAGTGAGTAGGGTACTATTGAAGACTTTAGGTTGGATTAAACTGATTTAGAAAGACTTAACCAGAGGATGATTTCCTTGGAGGGAGTTCATAGGTTTCATGTAGACACACACACGCGCGCACACATAAACCTGACTTGGTGTGTGTGTGTGTGTGTGTGAGTGTGTATAGTAATGTGTGTAGGTATATATATGTATATATATATAGCATATACATGTGATATGAGGGTTTTATATGATACTTGAGGATGAGTCGATATGATCGGGCATGATGCCGTGAGATATTGGATATACGATTGAGTTATGATATGAGATTTATTATGATATTAGCGGATCGTTGTGAAATGAGAAAATTTATAATTATACATAAACGATAATAGGTGATGATGACATTGAAATCTACGAGACTCTAGAATAGAACCCGGGTTGTAATATGTGACTTAATCACGATATGATATATGACATGTTATTTTAGTGGATCATTTGACGATGTATATTTATACAAACGATGATATATCTTTGATGATATTGGGATGTATGCGATTATAGTACAGTACCCTTGATCATGATATTGTTTGATGATGGTACTATACGAACGATGATGTATATATATGATAGTTGACCCGTACCCCGATTTTGGGATTGTTAGTTATATGTATGCCCTAGAGGCCATTACTGTACATTGGATGTATATTGTAGTGGACGCTGGGACATATATAGGTAGGACTTTCTTGCTCGACATGATAGTACGCTATCTGGTTGCTCATTATCTTAACATGTATACTTTCTGTCTCTCTGTTACATGTTGATAAAGCCCTTAGGATGTGTACTCGACTTCCAGGACTATGATATGGATCATACTAGTGGGGCCTGGGAAGTCCATGAGTACGTCCTTCAATGTTCCTAGTCGTGGGAATATCGAGACGGGGCATCGATATTCAAGAGTAGACTAGCGTATATCTTCTTGCCCATGTGATGGGCGATGGATGATCCCATATCCATTGGTGTTTGACATCAGAGATGGTATGCGGGTGCTCAGTGGAGACTGGGTACACTGAACGGACTCGCCGAGAACTCCCAGATGGTATTATACCTCACGTCAGATGGCAGTTCTCTGGTGACACTGGTACAGCTTAGTCTGTTGACCCGAGATCGTCATAGAGTCTTGTGTGTCTCCCATTGTGTTTTGATTTCCACCCTACCACGGCTCTACTGAGTCGTGCAAACAGGTGGTGTTTGGGTACAGTCCCGATTCACATGGAGGCAATGAGTGATAGAAGGGGATTCGTCTCTCCCGGTATTGGGGGTTGATGTTGCGCTATGCTCGACTGGCCATAACTGGAAATCCCTGGCCAGGATTGCACTAATTTACTGGTAAATGTTATCAGTAGTTTCATGCTTGTTATGGACCTTACATCAGCCTGACTTATCAAGCTATTGGGGTCTGACGTTTACCACCCCTAGGCGAGATATGCGACATATCAGACGAACAGACCGGACTGTACGGTAAGTGTTACTGGTTGGATTCATAGGAGTGTGAGCGGGCTTACTCGTTGATCTTATGATCGCTCAATACCCGGGTGTCTGTTACGTTTAGCAGACCGCTTACAGCTTGTGGGTGATTGATATGATCATCACCTACTGCCGGCGTATTGACGAGTCTTTAGAGTCCAACACAGAGGTTTCCTGGCTCAAGCGAAACGAAATAGGAGCGCATATGAGATATGTGTGGGACCGAGAATAATACCAGTATGTGATACTGAATTCTATTCTCACGATTTGTATCATCGGACGGTTATATAAGATATAGCCGGGTTACCGAATCAAATGTTGATTCGATATATTGATACACTTGATATTAGTCGGTTATATGCAGTATGACCGGATCATTAAATCAAGTGTTGATTTAATGATTCAATGTATAATTATATATTTGATATATTACTTTACATTAACTAGTATTTGTTCACTTAAGATTGATTTTCTCACTTGATATGCACAAGTTGTATATATGATATATGTTTGTGCACTAGTTTGTATCATGTTTGATGATACATGCAAACTTGGGTGTGTGTTTGCTTTAAACCATGTTTAGGTTAATGGTTAGGTTTTATTTATTCTTTTTATTTATTTTGGTAAAAAAACTAAATGGTGGCTTTTTGTTGCTTTGCTAGAAGCTTCATGATGCTTCATGCATCTTTGAAAAAGTCTTAACCATTTTGTTTTGTTCCTTAACCTAACCATTCACCTAAACCCTAGTTTATTCTCTACAAAAGAAACACTCACCCATGGTTGCAATATGATAAGGCTTCACTTGATTTTCTATTATTCATAATTCATTCTTTTTCTTTCTTCTTCTTCTTCTTCATGAAGAAGAAAACCTTTGCTAGAAAATTTCAAGTGATAAAATCAAGTGAGAAATCCAAATCCAAAGTGAACCCACTTCCTATTTCTTCATCCTCTACCACTTGCCATGTTGTATGTGGTGTTTTCTTAACTAGTTTCATGACTTAGTGAAGATGGAGCTTGAGTTTGAGTCGCCTCGATGTAGATCATCTTCGGCACCGAAGTCAATGACCTAGCCCGCTCATTTCTCCGATGAAACCGACGCTAGAGTCCGGGATCCCGATGATCGCAGCGAAGGGACGTCATCACGGAGCTAAAGAAGTGGAGGACCGGATCTACAAAGGTTGTAGTCCCTTTCACTTGTAGTTAAAGTAGTTAACTTGTTTTGTTTCGCCTTACCTCTAGTTAACGATCTAGCATTAGGGTTTTTCGGCACATGGAAAATTTGATTTTGGCATGATTGATGCCTTGTGGAATCTCTTGAGTGTGCCCAGGAACCCAACAGTGGTATCAGAGCCTAGCTAGAGCCTTAGGCGATGTGTAGACGATATTAGAAATCCGATCAAACCCCGAAACCCTAAACTTGACCCCTCTCTGTACTTTTTTTGAAACTGTGGATTTTTCCTAATTAAAAATGCTCAGAAAATAAAGCAGGAAATTCTAAGAATAATGGCAGAAAACGAAACCCTAATTCTACTGTAGCGCCGCGGAACCGCGGCCTTAACCTACTTTTTGCGGCGGTTCCGCGGCCGAATGTACTGATTAGGGTCTCCATTTTCTACAGTTATACCAGTATCTGTTTCCTGTGTTTTCTGGGAAATTTTTATTTATGCTAAAGAGTTGAGTTTTCTGGGTTGTATTGGGGACTCGATGATTCGATCGGAAAGTTTAACTTTGTCTGTGTTTTTCCGGATATTTTAGAACATGTTAAAAGTTTCGACCGGATATGAATGACCCACGTTTTCCCCTGACGGGAAATTTCCAAGTGTTGGATCTTTCCGTAGTTTAAGAACATTTTAAGTAGTGCAAGTAACGCGATGGACCCTCTACAAGACAACAAACCTTAACTCGATTATATGACCGTCTTGAACTGCCCTTTGAACCTTAGGGTTTGGGGCAGTACGGCGTGCCACATGTGAGGCGTTGGCTTGACCCTTCTACGGCTGGACCGTTGGTACTATGGCATGAAGTGGATGTTTTTTAAACTTATTTCATGTGTTGAGCTTTTCGGAAAAACTTGGGTGTTTGATTGTTCGATCGGAAAGTTTAACATTTTCTGTTTATCTGGAATGTGATACAATATTTGGAATCCACAAGTAGTTATGAGATAACTGATTTGAATATTATAAATCTAGCAGTCTGGTCTTACTTGATCGATTGCCACGGAATTTTGATGTGATCAAAAGTCCGTCGCAATCACGTAGTGAACGCGGATACTCGCCGGATAAACTTAATAGACAGCTACACCCCATAGCCCCGACCAAGTGACTGTAGGAGAACCCCGTCGTCGAAAGCATCCGTTCGGGTGCTCGCAGCAGCGGTGTTTCGCCTTGGTGCACTGCGTCAACGGCATTGGGGGTGCGGCCGTCTACTAAAGTTTGCGACGAGCATTCGATCAGCATGTCGGGAATCCTGTTGAATTGCCCGACTTGATATTGAAAAGAGTTTTCAATAATGAGACTAAAATACGGGGTTTATAATTGTTAGGCATGCGATGTCTAAGGAATTCATTTGGTTAGGCATGCGATGTCTAAAGAGTTTGCGGATTCCAACTGTTGTAGTTTTACACTTTCTTTTCTGTGACCGTAAGTGTAATATGTGATATCGCCGGTTTCGTTGCTATATGTCAACGACAATTGGGATGGACATATTTACTTACGTTGATGACATGTGATGTTATGTGTTGCTGGATATGTTATATTGGATCGTCGTGTTTGAATAGCCGGGGGTTTTTATGTGAGACGAGTGTTTTTTCATTTTCATTCATGTAAAAACTTGTATGTAATATTCTTTTATTGGGGCACTTCTAGGTTGCGGAAGATGTCACCGTTGATGTATATTATTTACTTTTCCGCATTAGGATAGACCCAAGGAGGGGAGCACAAGTAACCGGGTTCTAGGGTCCAGTGGGAGACCATCACGAGAAGTCGAGACCGGGTCTCCTAACTCTAGAATTGGTAGGGTTGCTTGCCGCTCTCGTAGGGGTCTAGGGGTGTAGGATTGGCTATTCATCACGATCGCGGAATCCGTGTTTTATACAGGCTCAAAAGAAAACACGGACGTCCTAGTATATCCAATATTTCATATGATATTTTCTGCTGCGTTATCTGTGATGTGATCATGTGATTTGTTCAGATAGATATTGAATATAGTATATATGATATATTATATAGACGTTACTTATGTTTTACACCCGCGCTAGCCCTGCCCCGCTCTGCCGTTAGTTACCTAACCTAACAGTGCAGACGGGACATCGAGGCGAATGCGGATGGCATAAGCGTACGTTATATTTATCTGTGATGTTTAGGTGGACTTAAATGATGGGACATCCATTAATGAGATTAATGAAAGAAAATAATCCTAAAAGATGTTGTGGAATCGAATTTCAAAAATTAGGTAGCTCTAGTTGTTACTTTGCATAGCGGTGTTCCTTATAGAACATCCAGCACCTCATTCGACGAGGAAAGAGCCGAGATCCCTTCACCGGGAGTGACCTCTTTAGCAATAACTAGCAGATGCTACAACCTTCGGTTTGTCTTTTGACTGCATTTCTAGTTCTTGCTTTGCATAGTGGTATTGTGAATATCCTGCACCTCATTCGACGAGAAAAGAGCCGAGATCCCTTCACCGGGAGTGACCTCTTTAGCGAAACTAGCAAAAGCCTCAAAAACACTCCATTTAAAACCATTTGATTTCGCAACGAGATCAAGTTCAAAGCGTTAAAGGTTTTATTAAAAACCATACGCAACCCTCCGTCATTTTAGGAAGTAGAGTACTTAGTATTCGTGCTGTGTTTGTTGACCATAGTCAAGGCACAGTGTACGGTAGCTAAGTGATGTCTTCCTACACTGCATATGATGCGATTAGTTAGGACAGTCGCGTGACTTTGTTGACCTTAGTTAAGGATCATGTGGGTGGGTCTAATTAATCACGAAATGACAGGTAGAGCTTGACTAGTGCTTATGATTTGTTGACCATAGTTAAGGTCATAAGTGCTAGGGGTAAAAAGCTTTATCGGGAGTTTCAAGTGTTGAAATTTGCAATGAGATTGCATACCTTCTATGAGATAGTTGGATCTCGATACCTACTGCGAGTAATTGTTACTCCTGGGAGAGTTTTGCACTTTACAATTAGCCGATCAAGTAGGTGTCTAGAAAGGTGTCAACGGGGTTACGCCCCTGGGAAAATGAGGTTTATTTTAATTAGGTCCGTGCGAAAGCACGGGGAACCTCCCTCAAAGTACCGGCACTGGCCTGGCTGAAAGATTGGCGAACTTGCAGAGTGTAATTAATCCCGGCTAGTCTTTCCTTTTAGGGTTTGAAGGAAGATTTGATAAAAACGGTGGGAGCCATCCTGATTAGATAAAATAAATAACCAATCTAATCTTGCAAGAGCGCACGCAGAGTGTTTTCTTCTCTCTCTCTCCAGGTAGCGACCATATCACGCCTTAATCAAGATAATAATATGGATGTATTGACTGAACCCGCTTGTTATGCTGAGCTGGGGAACGTTGGTCCCGATCCAACTTATAATTATTATAAGACCGAGCTGGAAATAGGGGAATACCAGAATTCCTATGCCGCCCAAACGAAGAAAGTGCATATGATGCATCTCCTTCGGGTGTGTTCATTATAAAGAACTGTTTCTCAGTGTCCTCTACGTCCTAGGTATTAGATACCGGATCAGGATCCCGCAAATGTAATCCGTTACATGGGCTACAGAAAGGTAGAGAACTGAGAATGGGTGATAAGTTTCATGAGACAGAAAACGGTGCAAGTGTTGCAGCCAAGTCTGTTGGTCACTGTCACCCTGTATTTCCAAATACATTGATTCTGAACAAATGTTATTAGAAACCGAACCTGATCTCTTTATTAGTAAAGAAGGATATAATTTTGTATTGTTGGATAATGTTTTGAACATTTCCTATTTCAAAAGTTGATCGGTTCAGGCACGTTATCTAAAAGCATTAACGTTCTAAATCAAACTACAGTTCCTAGTATACAGAACACACACAAGAAGAAGAGTTCAGAAATGAACGATTCCTTCTTGAGGTATTGTAGACTAGGTCATATTAATGTGACCCGACTAGCTTAAGTTACATTTTAGACGCATATTTAAATTAGTTGGAATTTACATCTTGTGAAACTTGCCAGTCATGTCACAAAGATTAGATGACCATAGCTCTGTTTATTGGAAATAGAGAAAGAGTTAGTAAACTCTTAGGACTGATACATGATGATGTATGTAAGGTCCCCTGTTTGCACATGCCAGGACCGGTTCTTTGTACTTCATTATATTCTCTGATGATCTCTCAAGATTCAGTCATATGTTCCTGTTGAAACACAAGTCCGAAATTTTTGAGATATTCACGGAATATAAGTTAGAAGTAGAGAACCAAAATATGGGTATAAGTATTATGTCCTATGATAAGATCAGGGAGGAGAATACTTGTGCATAGAATTCCTGGACTATTCTAAAGGAGAATGAGATTCTCTCTCAGCATTACTCCTCCGTATACACCATAGCATGTTGGTACATCGGGGCGGAGCAATCGCACCATATTAGATATGGTGTGGTCTATGATGAGTATTACTGAGTTACCTGTTTCTTTTAGG
Source organism: Agapanthus africanus (assembly GCA_030015575.1). Classification (NCBI taxonomy): domain Eukaryota; kingdom Viridiplantae; phylum Streptophyta; class Magnoliopsida; order Asparagales; family Amaryllidaceae; genus Agapanthus; species Agapanthus africanus. The sequence continues at coordinate 443,815,511 of JASDDO010000019.1, read as the reverse complement.
GGGTTGTGCACTTGAGAAGATGCATACCTATTGAATTGGGCTCGAATCAAATCAGTGCCTACCACTCCATATAAGATATGGTATGGGAAGAGCCTATCTCTTAAGTTAGTTAAGTTTTGGGATTGTCTGGCCTATGTCAAAAGCAAAATCCGGACAAGATCGAGGCAAGGTCAGTTCTGTAGAACTGGAAAGGTTCCAGCTATACAAAACTGCAGCTGATAATTTGATAGAACCAAAGGATTCAATGATTCCGACGAACCTCAGCCTCTCCGCCGATCTAGCAGGGTTCCTCATCCGCCTGAGAGATACTTCGGTTTCTCGATGACAGTGGGAACGAGGAATGCATCATGAGATGATGATCCAACTAGTTTCGAGCAGGCCATCGAGAGTAGGGACTCTGTAAGAATGGCTGGATGCTTAGCAATCTGAGATGGAATCCATGTACACCAACAAAGTATGGACTTTGGTTGCTATATCTGAAGGGTTAAATCCCCATCAGGAGCAAGTATATCTTAAGAAGATTACTTGGTGTAGATGGAAAAGTTGAGACTTTCAAAGCTAGACTTGTTAAAGATTTTCGTCATCAACCAGGCGTGGATAATGAAACCTTTTCCAGTGGCTATGCTTAAGTCCATCCGGATCCTACTTGCCATTGCTACATACCATGACTATGATATTGATTGAGTGATTTAGCGTGCTTGCGCTTTCTAAAAGATAGATCAAAAATATTTGTAACCGCAATCAAGAACGGCGTCGCTTTGCAGCTAGCCGGTGAGTACGGGTCGGTCCACAGGGATGTTGTGAATTTCCGATTCGCGCTAACGAGTTAATTCCGAAGGGTGTTCGGACAGATTATTAAATATAAAAATCTAAATTATCCTAGGGCAATTATCTAGATCTACTCTTGCTAGGGCTAGGTTTAGGAATGGTTTGGAAATGTAATTAAATCTCACCACTTTCAATACCCGAATGAAGATCTGTGAGGAGTTATGGTAATTATCAATAAAGTGGATTAGATCCGTTCGGGAAGGTGTTCCTTCCTCTAGGTTCTTGTCCTTCTTTTAGAGATCCTTACCCTAACCTCCATGGAAAACATCACACCCGGGCCTTTATACTACGGTATCACCGCTACCTCGAGGGATAGAGTGCCGTAGGGAGCGGTATGTGCATGTATGCATGGAGTCCTATTGTAAATGTTTGGTGGGTAAGAAAGGGATAAGAGATCTCATCTCTCAAAATCCTTCCCAAAAGCTAAACCCTAAACAAGTTCCTAGGGCATGAAATTAAATCTACCTAGGGCAAGGAATTGAAAACTACACTAGGGCAAGAAATTAAATTACCTACAGATGCATCCCTCCCATCATCCATGCAGGGTTGTCAGATCTGAATTTCTGAATGGAGAAGAAACACCGATGCTCTCCAAAAAGGATTTCTGAATTTTTATTAAAAGGAGGCATAAATTTTACAAAGATTTAGAGTTCTATTTATAGGAGATAGAAAGCCTAGGTTACATTTTGATCCGCATGTCTAAAATTACAAATATACCCTCAGGAAATCTTTTCAGCGCCGCAACAAACTTTTGATAAAAAATTATTTTTATTTTGTCTTCTTCTGGCCGCGGAACCGCGGCAATGGTGGGCTTGGGCCGCGGTTCCGCGGCCCTTTGGCAGGCTTGGATGCTGAAAATTCATGGTTTTGTTTTGGGTCTTTTTGGGCTTCTGGTTCTTTGGTTCTTTTATCAATTGGACATCTACATTAGCTCCAGATCTTTAGTGAACCATTTACAATGGATTTTTAACCGTCCGCTTTGTATTTTTGGACCTTGAGTTGCCTTGTTAATTTTGAACTGTCTTTCGATGTAGGCTTGACTAAGATCCTCCCATTTGTTGGTCAAAAGTCCATATTTTCATCATCTTTACATCGTTTTCACTGTTTCCTGTCCAAGAACATGTAACCTGTAACATGTAGCAGACATGCGTCAAAAGTACCTGTTTATTTATAAAAAGAATAAGAATGGGAAATATAACGTCAAAAGTACCTGTTTATTTATAAAAAGAATAAGAATGGGAAATATAATAATGCAATATTATGGTGTGAACAGATATCTGGTGGTTGGGTGCCATGACTACTTTTCTAAATAATGATTTAGAAGAGAACGTCTATAAGAACACAGCCAGAGGGCTTCGTAAACAGTGGGAGCAGCGGAAACGTGTGCAAGTTGCTTTGCAGGATAAAGCAGGCATCGCGGAGTTGGAACATCTGTTTTGATGTAGTAGTCAAATAGTTTGACTTCATCAAAATGGTAGATGAACCTTGTATATACAAAAAGGTAGTAGGGAGTATGGTGGTGATCCTCGTAGAGTACGTAGATGGCATACTCTTGATAGGGAAGGAGTTTCCTATACTACACACGGTCAATCTCCTCTTATCACAAGGATTCTCCAATATGATAAAGGTGATACCTCCTAAATTCTGGGATTTGGATCTATGAGATAGATCTAAATGGATATTAGGGTTCTCACTAGGTTTAGTGAGATGGTATCAATCGATCCTGGGGAGAATCACTGGAAAAGTTCCAGGTTGATAAGCACGACTGAATGTCAGTCGCAGGCATTGTCTTTACCCTGAGTGAAGGGACGGTATGTTGGAAGAGTTCCAAGCAGGATACCGTGGCAAACTAGACGATAAAGGCTGGTAACATCGCTATTAAAGATACTACCAAAGAGGCAGTTTGGGTGTATATTGGTTCATGAGATGAACTAGGTTCCTACCATTGTGTGACAATGGAAGTGTGGCCTTGGCCCAGGAACCCTGGTCCCATCAGTGACCCAGACATATTTTGAGGCAGTATCACCTGATCATAGAGATAGTTGATCTCCAGGGTGATCGAGATTAGGAGAGTAGACTCAGAAGACAACACGGCGGATCCACTAACAAAGGCTTTTTCCTATAGAGAGACTTATATAGGATGGTTGAGTATTAGATACTACAACCACTGCTACAGATGGCCCTAGTGCAAGTGGGAGATTATTAGTTATATGTATGCCCTAGAGGCCATTACTGTACATTGGATGTATATTGTAGTGGATGTTGGGACATATATAGGTAGGACTTTCTTGCTCGACAGGATAGTACGCTATCTGGTTGCTCTTTATCTTAACATGTATACTTTCTGTCTCTCTGTTACATATTGATAAAGCCCTTAGGATGTGTACTCGACTTCCAAGACTATGATGTAGATCATACTAGTGGGGCCTGGGCAGTCCATGAGTACGTCCTTCAATGTTCCTAGTCGTGGGAATATCGAGACGGGGCATCGATATTCCAAAGTAGACTAGCGTATAACTTCTCGACCCATGTGATGGGCGATGGATGATCCCATATCCATTGGTGTTTGACATCAGAGATGGTATGCGGGTGCTCAGTGGAGACTGGGTACACTGAATGGACTCGCCGAGAACTCCCAGATGGTATTATACCTCACGTCAGATGGCAGTTCTCTGGTGACACTGGTACAGCTTAGTCTGTTGACCCGAGATCGTCATAGAGTCTTGTGTGTCTCCCACTGTGCTTTGATTTCCATCCTACCACGGCTCTACTGAGTCATGCAAACAGGTGGTTTTTGGGTACAGTCCCGATTCACATGGAGGCAATGAGCGATAGGAGAGGATTCGTCTCTCCCGGTATTGGGGGTTGATGTTGCGCTATGCTCGACAGGCCATAACTGGAAATCCCTGGCCAGGGTTGCACTGATTTACTGGTAAGTGTTATCAGTAGTTTCATGCTTGTTATGGACCTTACATCGGCATGACTTATCAAGCTATTGGGGTCTGACGTTTACCACCCCTAGGCGAGATATGCGACATATCAGACGAACAGACCGGACTGTACGGTAAGTGTTACTGGTTGGATTCACAGGAGTATGAGCGGGCTTGCTCGTTGATCTTCTGATCGCTCAATACCCGGGTGGCCTTTACGTTTAGCAGACCGCTTGCGGCTTGTGGGCGATTGATATGATAATCACCTACTGCCGGCGTATTGACGAGTCTTTAGAGTCCTACACAGAGGTTTCCTGGCTCAAGCGAAACGAAATAGGAGCGCATATGAGATATGTGCGGGACCGAGAATAATACCAATATGTGATACTGAATTCTATTCTCGCGATTTGTATCATCGGACGGTTATATAAGATATAACCGGGTTACCGAATCAAATGTTGATTCGATATATTGATACACTTGATATTAGTCGGTTATACGCAGTATGACCGGATCATTAAATCAAGTGTTGATTTAATAATTTAATGTATAATTATATATTTAATATATTACTTTACATTAACTAGTATTTGTTCACTTAAGATTGATTTTCTCACTTGATATGCACAAGTTGTATATATGATATATGTTTGTGCACTAGTTTGTATCATGTTTGATGATACATGCAAACTTGGGTGTGTGTTTGCTTTAAACCATGTTTAGGTTAATGGTTAGGTTTTATTTATTCTTTTTATTTATTTTGGTAAAAAACTAAATAGTGGCTTTTTGTTGCTTTGCTAGAAGCTTCATGATGCTTCATGCATCTTTGAAAAAGTCTTAACCATTTTGTTTTGTTCCTTAACCTAACCATTCACCTAAACCCTAGTTTATTCTCTACAAAAGAAACACTCACCCATGGTTGCAATATGATAAGGCTTTACTTGATTTTCTATTATTCATAATTCATTCTTTTTCTTTCTTCTTCTTCTTCTTCATGAAGAAGAAAACCTTTGCTAGAAAATTTCAAGTGATGAAATCAAGTGAGAAATCCAAATCCAAAGTGAACCCACTTCCTATTTCTTCATCCTCTACCACTTGCCATGTTGTATGGGGTGTTTTCTTCACAAGTTTCATGACCTAGTGAAGATGGAGCTTGAGTTTGAGTCGCCTCGACGTAGATCATATTCGGCACCGAAGTCAACGACCTAGCCCGCTCATTTCTCCGATGAAACCGACGCTAGAGTCCGGGATACCGATGATCACAGCGGAGGGACGTCATCATGGAGCTAAAGAAGTGGAGGACCGGATCTACAAAGGTTGTAGTCCCTTTCACTTGTAGTTAAAGTAGTTAACTTGTTTTGTTTCGCCTTATCTCTAGTTAACGATCTAGCATTAGGGTTCTTCGGCACATGGAAAATTTGATTTTGGCATGGTTGATGCCTTGTGGAACCTCTTGAGTGTGCCCAGGAACCCAACAGGGATGTCGTACGATGGATTTTACCGTACGAGGCATAGATGTGATGATTGATCCGCACTCTTGACTCAAGAAAGTCATACTACGTACGTGACACTATTTAGGCTGGATCGCCGACTAGTAGAGATATCGACTCAGATTTTAGGAGGATTCTTCTTACCTTTCGACTAGTGTCTTTAGTTAGTTTCTTAGTTGGTTAGGTAGATCTTAGTTTAGGCTCGAGTCATACTTATTTTATAAACTAACGAATCGTGCGCATTTTTAAAGACAGCCTGAGAGATACTACAGATTTTCCAAAAGACATATCTTTTCTTAAAAACCCCGTAGCCCCTAATTTTCTAAAAACCATGATTCGTGCTTTTTCAAACAACAAATTGTATAACTTGTAATTAGTATGTATTCTCTAGTTGTGCGTTTACTACACATTCATCGTAATATTCATATTGTATTCATCGCATTGCATGTTCATACATATGTTTCTTTAGTTAATATGAAACTCTGCCTGTTAGGACACCAGCACCATTACCGATGATGCGCATGTTCCACGTACACTTATTTGTCGGCTCACACACATCATCATCGGTAATTGCCATGTCACGTACACTTTAGAACATATTATCTTTTTATTGATATAATCAGCTAAATACTAGTCCAATATAATATTGGTTAATTACTCTCATATGCTAGTTTAGACATTGCATTTATTACTTAGACATTTCATATATTCACGTATTCATATTATCATGCAGTATTGTGGGCCTTATGCCATTACTCATTATTTACTTACTCATGATTTTGGGATTTTGGATTTCTATGAGATTTCTGGATTTTGGGGGGAAACCGCAAGAATTTAATAAAAGCTTATTATTATCATTTTTAAAAATGTAAGTTGTGGTTTTCTCGTGATGTATGGGTCGTCCACCATGAGTTTTCATGTTTTCTGTTGGATTTTGAGACCCGATTCGAGGAGTGGAGGAACCGTCTCGGGTACATGGTGGGCCCGGTACGGTACCCCGGGGCAAGTGTGTTTTTATGGGGATGACGATGAGCCTGGCTGGGGTAGACTACCTACCGGTGATATCTGGCGCGGCGGATATCGGGAGGATACCGACCGTTGTCGTGTGATTTGATGATATGGGCCGATCCGGACCAACGGAGCCCGAGATATTGAGACTATGAGGTATTGAGACTTTGAGATTTACATGTTTTGTGTCGATACTGGACACGGATTTCCATGGATTTCATTGATGATGTTTCAGATTACCATAAAAAAATTTACTATGATAAAAGTTAAAGATTTCTTATACAGATATATCCAGATTTCATGGTTGATTGTTTTACATTCATGGTGCATGCATACTCAAACACATAACATGTTACTACTTGAGGCACTGACACGAGCACTGAGCATTGCACTTACGCATAGAGTATTACCCTGCCACTATTAGATGACTAGTGTTATATTAAGTATATTAATATGACTTAGGAGAGCGTCGTGCATGCGATTTCTACTCGCAGATGTTTTCTACTCACGAGTTGGCAACTCACCCCGTTATGCCAAATTTTCTTACAGGTTTAGATGTACAGGTTTCCTTGGCGGCTTGTTGGCACACCACTTCATTCAGGGTGATTGCTTGGTAGGTTGGTTAACTTGTATCGTGGCCACCGTTGTACTCCTGATTATTTCAGTTGTATCTAGTAAACTTCATCAACCAGACTTGTATTATTGGTAGATTTAGAAGACCGGTTGTTTTTATTTCGACCTTAGAGTCGCGCTTGTATTATTATGGTTTTCTGGTGGATTGGTTTTCTTTTGAGTTTTGAGCCTCGCCCTTCGGCGTTGTATATTATAGTGCATTGTGTTGTTGTTTCCGTCTTTTGGCGTAGAGCTAGCTCCCGCTTGAAGATGAATTTTTATTGCTTGTATATATTATTCTTGTTTGTATCCGTTTGGGGCCATTTTTTACAATGGAGACTCTGCCGAAATTTTTGAGAAAATATGATGTTGCTTTTAAACTTGTTTTCCTACACTTCTTCTTTTAAATGGTTTAGATTTATGGGCTTCGGCTTACTTAGATTACGTTGCGCCTCTAGACGCTTCGTAATTTAAGTGCCAGTCACGTTCCGTACCTTCGGGTCATGACAAAGTTGGTATCAGAGCGCTAAGTTTAACCTTTGTCTAAGTCTAGGTTGACCTTGGTTGATGGAGTAGGTGACTTAGGTAGAGTGACGTACCGTGGGTATGATCCGCGGCATACTTACGATACGCTACTCTGCTTAAGAAGCCTTAGGATGTACATTTCTTTGCACCGTATTCTATTCGTTCCTTTGATCTATCTTCGTCGATACCGGATGGTGGTTTCTGTTACCACGGTCGCACAGGCAGAGGGAGCTGCGGCTCAAATGCGATGACCGTTAGGGTATCGTCTATTCTTGAAGATCGAGGCATTGTTTAGCTTGCGGACGAAGGGCATTCACATGTCGTCCAGACGAAGTTAAAAAGTTCGAATGAATGTTAGAAACCCATTTTTCCATGTTTAAGGTATTCGGAAGAATATGCAGATATTTCTATGGACCCTCTAGAAGAATGAAACCCTAACTCGACAAAATGACCATGAGAACGCTGGTGAACCTTAGGGTTTACGGCAGTTCCGCGGTGCTATTAGTGAGGCTTGGGTTTGCCCTTCTACGGCTGGTCCGCAGGTGTTGTGGCATATACTGGATATTTTTAAACTGTACTTGAGTGTTGAGCTCTCGGGAATTTTGGGACTTTGATGAATCGATCGAAAAGTTTAAGGTAGTCCGGATATCATGTGATGGGATACATTACTTAGAAGACTCTAGATATGAGTATATCCGTTTGTAGCACAGTTCATACAGCTACGAAAAGACGAGTTCGAATCAGTCGACACCAGAGGAAAGAGGAGCACATTGACGTCGGTGTTACGATTTGCGATTTGGTGATTCAAGTATCACATTTCCGTTGTTTGGATTTTGGTATTTTGAGAATTTCTTTTTATGATTGGTTTTCCTATGTACTCATTCTTTTCACTCGATTTGTGTTCCATGTATCAGATGTATTGATGTTCGTTTTGTGCATACCCATTGCACTTGATTTTGATTTTATACATTTTGAGATACTGATTTGATTTCGTGTATATGGGTTGCACATGATTTTGGATATTCGATTTATGTTTTCGTGCACCATGTGCACTTGATTGAGATTCTTGCGCACACTTGGCGCACTTGATGCGATTTGTGCACACCAGATGCACTAAATCGGGGTTTTGTGCAGATTAGATATACCTGATATTATTGTCGTGCACGCCCGTTGCACTTGACAGATGTTTTGGTGCACACCCGTTGCACTCAGTTTTATTTTTGTGCATATTCGTGGCTTCTGTATTTGGTTTCGATTTCAGTGCGCACCGGACGCACATGATATTTTTTTATACTATGATTGAGTTTGATTTCATTTTAAGCAGTATGTTTTTATAATAATTACTATTTGATTTAGTAACCAGGCGGGACGTGTATGTTAAATAAAAAATATATATGTATAGCTATTTTTTTTAAAATGAACGTCCGCTGCTTGTGCCGTGTTTCGCGCATCCTACGGTGACTTGGGACAAGGTTTTGCATGGATTTCTTTTAAGATGTTTGGACGGTTTTATAACGATAGGTATCATATATATATGTTTAAGTTTTGAGTATATCATGTTGGTTTTTGTATTGGAATTTGATATTGTATTTTCACCATAACTCCAATGATTGCGTTATGCATGACGGAGTTTTGATTTTGAGTTATGTACTTATTTTTCATGCGCATGCATTGCGCTAATATGTGTTTTATTTATTTATGATTTCGGAGCCCCGACGATTTGTGTTTTGCTAAAATTTTTAGTATTTGGGGGGAGTTTTATTTTAAATTCGGAGACCGAATTTTTTTATGGGGGAAGATTATAACGTTTTAAAAATAAATAAATAAATAATTAAAAATCCTTTAGGTGAATTTTCTGATAATCGGTAAAATAAACCGTATTTTCCATAAAACTCAACTATAATTATTTTTCAATATAGATTTAAATACGCCTATTTTAACTATGTAATTGCTAGTATTTGGTATTTATTTAGTCACTTATAAATTATTAGTTTACCTAAATATTTTTTCTTAATCAATTAAATTCAAATATTAACATAAGCTTTAATTATACATTAAATTAGTGCAAATTGCAAATTAGAAATGCGTTAATTTTACAAAGTGAGCTATGACATATTGGAATCTAGATAGTAGCATGCTCTTCTCTTCTTGATTTGTCTCCAAATTTCTAGACTTTTCTAGGTCAAATAAAAATTAGAAAATGAATAAAATTAATTAATTCATGAAAAGACTTAAGTGAGATAATAATTTGAGAACTCTTCTACACATTTCTACACTCTTTTCTCACTCTCCCCTCATTCCTCTCTCCTTGGCCGAACCCTCATGGTGGCAGCCCCAATTTTTCCCAAGATCATTTCCTTTCAAAAATAATCAAAAAATCATCAAAAATCCAAAAATAAAACCACAAATTCCTAACCAAATCACTACTCATTATTCTTTGGCTTATAAGCTTGGATCTTGGAGCAAAGTTAGCATCTTGGAGACTAGGTTGCATGTTTGATCTCATGGTTTGGAGGTATAATCTTAAACCAAATTGTTACTTGATGTTTAATTACTTCAATTCAAATAATCATGATGCTTAATTAGGTTTTAATTTCAAATTTGAAAATTCAAGAAAGGGTTTTTAAATCAAGTTAGTATTTTTACTTCATCATTAAGTATGCAATGTGTAGTTTAACATGTTAGGTAATGCTAAACCTAATCTAGTTACTAATTGCTAATTTGTTAGTTTAAAATTGTGATAATTATGCTAATTTTGCTAACTAGGTTTTTAGAAGTTGATTAAATAATTGGGATTAAAATCTAATTAGGGTTTCATGACATTATTAACATTATAAATTGTAGTTTAATAATTTAGTTCATGCAAAACCAAGTTTGGTTGTAGAATTGTGAATTTTGCTTTAAAAAGTGTTAAAATTTGATATTTTTGCAAACTAGAATTTTGGATTTAATACAAATTGATGAGATTAAATTATGGTGATGGTTTGTATGAGTTAGTTATAATATTTAGTGAATATTATGGTCATTAGTTTTGTTAAAACATTAAGTTTCGAATTAAAACGAAAATTTAGTACTTTTAGGTTTTCGGAAATAAATCGATTTGACTTATTTTGAGGTTTTGATGAGTTGCAATCTATTTCAGATTATAATTAGTGATTTGTGAAACCACGATTGGTGTGTTTGGGTTTTTCTCGATCAATCGGCGTTTGTACGCCAATGTCGAGGGTTATTTGGTTATTTTGCATGAGCGGGTCATAGGTTTTAACCTATGCGCGTTTCGTGCGCCGTTTTGGTTTTTTCCGCGATTTCAGTTTACGATATTATATATGTTTGTGTATAAGTACCCCTCACGTGGACTTCGGACGATGAAGAAGAGTATGGGGGGATCGACTTCGGCAAACAAGGACCAGATGAGTAGATATATATCTACGGGGGAAATCGGGTGGATGACGTATAGCACCCCCGCAAACGTAGAATAAAGATATTGCATATTATTATTAAGAAGTCGGACGCGACCTTAGATTCTTGGTGAGTAGGGTACTATTGAAGACTTTAGGTTGGATTAGACTGATTTAGAAAGACTTAACCAGATGATGATTGCCTTGGAGGGAACTCGTAGGTTTCATGTAGACACACACACACGCACACACATAAACCTGACTTGGTGTATATGTGTGTGTGTGTATAGGAATGTGTGTAGGTATATATATATATATATATGTATGTATGTATATATATGTATGTATATATATGTATGTATGTATATATATATATATATATCATATATACGTGATATGAGGGTATTATATGATACTTGGGGATGAGTCGATATGATCGGGCATGATACCGTGAGATATTGGATATACAATTGAGTTATGATATAAGATGTATTATGATATTAGCGGATCGTTGTGAAATGAGAAAATGTATAATTATACATAAACGATAATAAGTGATGATGACATTGAAATGTACGAGACTCTAGAATAGAACTCGGATTGTAATATGTGACTTAATCACGATATGATATATGACATGATATTTTAGTGGATCATTTGACGATGTATATTTACACAAATGATGATATATGTTTGGTGGTATTGGGATGTATGCGATTATAGTACAGTACCCTTGATCATGATATTGTTTAATGATGATACTATACGAACGATGATGTATATATGTGATAGTTGACCCGTACCCAGATTTTGGGATACCGTACGATGGATTTTACCGTACGAGGCATAGATGTGATGATTGATCCGCACTCTTGACTCGAGGAAGTCGTACTACATACGTGACGCTATTGAGGCTGGATCGCCGACTACTAGAGATATCGACTCAGACTTTCGGAGGATTTTTCTTACCTTTCGACTAGTGTCTTTAGTTAGTTCCTTAGTTGGTTAGGTAGATCTTAGATTAGGCTTGAGTCATACTTATTTTCAAAAATAACGAATCGTGCGTATTTTTAAAGACAGCCTGAGGAATACTACGGATTTTCCAAAAGACATATCTTTTCTTAAAAACCCCGTAGCCCCTAATTTTCTATAAACCACGATTCGTGCTTTTTCAAACAACAAACTATATAACTTGTAATTAGGATGTATTATCTAGTTGTGCGTTTACTACACATTCATCGTTATATTCATATTGTATTCATCGCATTGCATGTTCATACATATGTTTCTTTAGTTAATATGAAACTCTGCTGTTAGGACACCAGCACCATTACCGATGATGCACATATTCCACGTACACTTATTTGCCGGCTCACACACATCATCATCGGTAATTGCCATGTCACGTACACTTTAGAACATATTATCTTTTTATTGATATAATCAGCTAAATGCTAGTCCAATATAATATTGTGTAATTACTCTCATGTGCTAGTTTAGACATTGCATTTATTACTTAGATATTTCATTCATTCACATATTCATATTATCATGCAGTATTGTGGGGCTTATGCCAATACTCATTATTTACTTACTCATGATTTTGGAATTTTGGATTTCTATGAGATTTCTGGATTTTGGGGGAAAACCACAAGAATTTAATTAAAGCTTATTATTATCATTCTAAAAAATGTAAGTTGCGGTTTTCTCGTGATGTATGGGTCGTCCACCATGAGTTTTCATGTTTTCTGTTGGATTTCGAGACCCGATTCGAGGAGTGGAGGAACCGTCTCGGGTATATGGTGGGCCCGGTACGGTACCCCGGGGCAAGAGTGTTTTTGTGGGGATGACGATGAGCCTGGCTGAGGAAGACTACCTACCGGTGATGTCTGGAGCGGCGGATATCCGGAGGATACCGACCGTTGTCGTGTGATTTGATGATATGGGCCGATCCGGACCGACGGAACCCGAGATATTGAAACTATGAGATATTGAGACTATGAGATATTAGGACTATGAGGTATTGAGACTTTGAGATTTACATGTTTTGTGTCGATACTTGACACGGATTTCCATGGATTTCATTGATGATATTTCAGATTACCATAAAAAAATTACTATTATAAAAGTTAAAGATTTCTTATACAGATATATCCAGATTTTATGGTTGATTGTTTTACATTCATAATGCATGCATACTCATACAAAAAACATGTTACTACTTGAGGCACTGACACGAGCACTGGGCATTGCACTTACGCATAGAGTATTACCCTGCCACTACTAGATGACTAGTGTTATATTAAGTATATTAATATGACTTAGGAGAGCGTCGTGCATGCGATTTCTACTCGCAGATGTTTTCTACTCACGAGTTGGCAACTCACCCCCATTATGCCAAATTTTCTTACAGGTTTAGATGTACAGGTTTCCTTGGCGACTTGTTGGCACACCACTTCATTCAGGGTGATTGCTTGGTAGGTTGGTTCACTTGTATCGTGACCGCCGTTGTACTCCTATTTATTTCAGTTGTATCTAGTAAGCTCCATCAACCAGACTTGTATTATTGGTAGATTTAGAAGACCGGTTGTTTTTATTTAGACCTTAGTGTCGCGCTTGTATTATTATGGTTTTCTGGTGGATTGGTTTTCTTTTGAGTTTTGAGCCTCGCCCTTCGGCATTGTATATTATAGTGCATTGTGTGGTTGTTTCCGCCTTTTGGCGTAGAGCTAGCTCCCGCTTGGGGATGCTTTTTTATTGCTTGTATATATTATTCTTGTTTGTACCCGTTTGGAGCCAGTTTTTACATAGGAGACTCTGCCGAAATTTTTTAGAAAATTTGATATTGCTTTTAAACTTGTTTTCCTACACTTCTTCTTTTAAATGGTTTATATTTATGGGCTTCGGCTTACTTAGATTACGTTGCGCCTCTAGACGCTTCGTAATTTAAGTGCCGGTCATGTTCTGTACCTTCGGATCGTGACAGCTATTAAGAACATTCTTAAGTACCTGAGGAGGACTAAAGAACTATTCCTGGTATTCGGTAATGGGGAACTCCAGGTGAAGTCTTTTACCGATTCGAGCTTCCAGAGTGACAAGGATGACAGCAAGTCTTTCTTGGGTTTTATGTTTACCCTTCCCGGAGAGGCAGTCTGTTAGAAGAGTTCTAAACAGGACACCGTTGCAGACTCGACGATTGAGGCTGAATACATTGCTGTCAACGATACCGCAAAAGAAGCCGTCTGGATTAAGAAGTTCATTACTGAACTTCAGGTGGTTCCATCCATTGTTAACCTATTACCTTTGTATTGCAATAACAATGGAGCTATGGCTTTAGCAAAGGAACCACGGTCCCATCAGAAATCCAGACACATCTTGAAGCGGTATCACTTGATCAGGGAGAGCGTTGATCACCGGAAGATCGAGGTACAGAGAGTGAATATAAAAGACAACACAGAGAATCCATTCACCAAGGCCCTTCCTCAAGCACAGTTCAAGAGACTTTTTAAGATATTGGGTATGCGATACGCCAATAGATGGCCCTAGAGCAGACGTTGGGTACTCGGTATGCCAATATATGGCCTTAGTGTAAGTGGGAGATTGTTGGATATATATGCCCTAGAGGCCATTATTGTATATGTATACATGTGGATGCTTGGACATATATATGTACAGGACAATCTTGCTCGATATGATAGTATGCTATCTGGTTTGTCTTTATCTTAACATATGCATATGTTTTACTTGCTATTACGTATCATTCATACATGTTGATAAAACCCATAGGATCATTGCTAGACTACCTGCGTTGTGATGGCGATCATACTTGTGGGAGCTAGGTAGTCAATACGCACATCCTTAAATGGTCCCTAATCGTGGGAGTATCGAGATTGGGCATTGATATTCCGGAAAAGACTATTGTATATGTTTCTAAACCCCGACGATGGGCAATGGTATGGTCCCACAACCATTGGTTTTTTGCACCTAAGATCGTATACAAGTGCTCACTGGGTGTGAGTACACCAGACGGACTTGTCGAGAACTTCCAGATGGTACTATACCTATCGTCAGATGGAAGTTCTCAGGTGATATAAGTAAAAATTAGTTTTTAGACCTGAGATCGTCATTTGTCTCGTGTGAGTTCCCACTGTGCTTTGATCACCACCCTACCACGACTCTACTGAGTTGTGTAAGCAGGTTTTGGTTGGGTACAGTCTCGAGCCACATGGAGACAGTGAGTGATTGTCGGGGAATCGTCTCTCCCGGTATAGGGAGTCGATATCACACTGTGTTCGATTGGTCAGGATCATAAGACCTTGGCCAAGGCAGTTGGGATTTACTGATAGGCTGATCAGTAGTTTCCCGGATTGGTTCTGAGCCGCATCAACTCGAATTATCGGGTTATTAGGGTCTGACGTTTACCACCCCCTAGACCCGGTATGCGATACTCTCAGACGAAGAGACCGGACTATACGGAGATTGTCACAGATAGGCTCAGTAGGGATCCGGATGAGTTTGCTCGTCGGCCTTCCTTTTCGATAGATACCCAGGTAGCCGTTACGTACAGCTGGTGCCGCTGACGTGCATGTGGTTATAGATTTATCCAGTAACTCACTACCGGCGTACTGTCGAGTCTTTAGAGTCCCAGACAGAGGGTTTCCCTGGTTCAGGTGAAATGATGTAGTAGGCGTATTGGATACGTGCAGGGTGCCGATCGATTGATGTACTTTGTACCCGGACTTTCGATCGGACAGTTGGTAATACCACGTGGCTCGGGTTTGAGCCGGATTATTAAATCAGGTATTGATTTGATAGTTTACATATATGTATTTCGATATGTATATTCTAGTATTACGTTCTTCGTGTTATTCTATCTCTTTGGGCATTCGTGTTTTTATCCGAATACAGGTATGTATATACTGTAGACTGTAATCCGTATTTTATTTCAGATAACATTCTAGAAGGTAGACACCTCATCATGGATTTTCCATTTATTCATAAATGGAAATGAGATGTAAAGTGAAAGAGATGCGGGTATGGTGAGAACCATGGTTTCAATAGTTGACAAATGAATTATTAATTCATTTGTGGCAAATATTGAAGCATGGTTATTATTGTTTATTCATGGATATTGTTTCACAAAACCATAGTGAGTGATATTCTCTTTCATGGTTGCCTCATTTCATTTGCTCTCACCATTTTTCTTTACCCTCATCTCTTTCTTTTGAGCTTCATCACCTTCATCATCTTCCTCCTCTCTATGCTCTCATGTGTTGAGAAACAAAAGGGGAGGTAAGCTAGAGATAGTAAAACACTTAGAACCTCACACTACATCCTAGACTTCTTGGATTAGCAACCCAAGTTCTCTAGTTGGTCCACTTGATATTTAGTGTGGAGCTAGAGCCATGAATCACATCTCTCGGATAGGTCATCTAAGACAAAGGAGGACCGGAGAGGAAGATCGATCGCGAAGAACCGATGGAGCAAGAAGTGAAGATCAAGCTTGTTCAAGGTGGCCACCAGATGCACTGTAGGGTTCCTAGGCACACTGATGAAGTCTCACAAGTGATCAAACATGCCCAATTCTAAAATTTCATGTGCCTACAAACCCTAATACGGATCGTTAACTAGATAATGAGGCGATGCAAGCAAGTAAACTACTTTATTGCTAAAGAAAAGTGACTACAACCTTTGTAGATCCGGTCCTCCACTTCCTTAGCTCTGCATAGACGTCTCTCCACTGTACAAATCGAAATCCAAGACTCTTGTGATGGTTTCATCGGAGAAAAGATCGGGCTAGGTCGCCGACTTCGATGCCGAAGATGATCTACGTCGAGGCAACACAAGATCAAGCTCCAACTTTACCAAGCCATGAAACTTGTGAAGAAAACACCCTATACTACTTGGCAAGTGGTAAAGGATGAAGAAATAGGAAGTGGGTTCACTTTAGAATTGGATTTCTCACTCTTTTTCTCAAGTTGCCATTGATGGAGGCAAGCTTTTCTTCTTGTTGATGAAGAAGAAGAAGAAGAAAGAATATGATAAGTCTTTTCAAAATAGAAAATAAAATGAATACTTATCATATACCAACCATGGTTAAGTGTAGAGACTAAACTAGGGTTAGGTTGAATGGTTAGGTTAAGGAAAAGAACAAGAATGGTCAAGCTTTCAACACTTCAAGAAGTTTCAACAAAACAACAAAATAAGCCACCATTCTTTCTTGCCTTAAAATTAAATAAATAAATGAATAAGTAAACAAAACCCTAACCATTCATATAACCATGGTTTAATCATACACACAAACTCAAGTTAGCATGTATCATCAAACATGATACAAATAAGTGCACAAAAGTATATCACATATACAACTTGTGTGCATCAAGTGAGAAAATCCTTTTAAAGTGAACCAATACTAGTTAATGCAAAGTAATATATCAAATATATAATTATGCATTAAATCATTAAATCAACACTTGATTCAATGATCCGGTCATGTCGCATAGAACCGACTAGTATCCAATGTATCGACTTATCGAATCAATCTTCGAAATTCGATAACTAGGTTATATCGCATACAACCAATCGATACATTCAACGCGAGAATGGAATACGGTATCACATACACGCATTATTCTCGGTCCCGCACATATCTCATATGCGCTCCTATTTCGTTTCGCTTGAGCCAGGAAACCTCTGTGTAGGACTCTAAAGACTCGTCAATACGCCGGCAGCAGATGATGATCATATCAAACACCCACAAGCCGCAAGCGTTCTGCTAAACGTAACGGCCACCCGAGTATTGAGCGATCAGAAGATCGACGAGCAAGCCCGCTCACACTCCTATGAATCCAACCAGTAACACTTACCGTACAGTCCGGTCTGTTCGTCTGATATGTCGCATATCTCGCCTAGGGGTGGTAAATGTCAGACCCCAATAGCTCGATAAGTCATGCCGACGTAAGGTCCATAACATTCATGAAACTACTGATAACTCTTACCAGTATATCACTGCAACCCTGGCCAGGGATTTCCTGTTATGGCCAGTCGTGCATAGCGCAACATCAACCCCCAATACCGGGAGAGACGAATCCCCTCCTATCGCTCATTGCCTCCATGTGAATCGGGACTGTACCCAAAAACCACCTGTTTGCACGACTCAGTAGAGCCGTGGTAGGGTGGAAATCAAAGCACAGTGGGAGACACACAAGACTCTATGACGATCTCGGGTCAACAGACTAAGCTGTACCAGTGTCACCAGAGAACTGCCATCTGACGTGAGGTATAATACCATCTGGGAGTTCTCGGCGAGTCCGTTCAGTGTACCCAGTCTCCACTGAGCACCCGCATACCATCTCTGATGTCAAACACCAATGGATATGGGATCATCCATCGCCCATCACATGGGTCGAGAAGATATGCGCTAATCTACTCTGGAATATCGATGCCCCGTCTCGATATTCCCACGACTAGGAACATTGAAGGATGTACTCATGGACTACCCAGGCCCCACTAGTATAATCTGCATCATAGTCCTGGAAGTCGAGTACACATCCTAAGGGCTTTATCAACATGTAACAGAGAGACAGAAAGTATACATGTTAAGATAAAGAGCAACCAGATAGCGTACTATCATGTCGAGCAAGAAAGTCCTACCTATATATGACCCAGCATCCACTACAATATACATCCAATGTACAGTAATGGCCTCTAGGGCATACATATAACTAACAATCTCCCACTTGCACTAGGGCCATCTGTAGCAGTGGTTGCAGTATCACATACTCAACCATCCCATATAAGTCTCTCTCTGGGAAAAAGCCTTTGTGAGTGGATCCGCCGTTTTGTCCTCTGAGTCTACTCTCCTAACCTCGATCACCCTGAGATCATCTATCTCCATGATCAGGTGATGCTGCCTCAGAATATGTCTGGGTCACTGATGGGACCAGGGTTCCAGGGCCAAAGCCACACTTCCATTTTCACACAATGGTAGGAACCTAGTTCATCTTATGAACCAATATACACCCAAACTGCCTCTTCGGTAGTATCTTTAATAGCGATGTTACCAGCCTTTATCGTCTAGTTTGCCACGGTATTTAGCTTGGAACTCTTCCAACATACCGTCCCTTTACTGAGGGTGAATACAATGCCTGTGACTGACATTCAGTCGTCCTTATCACCCTGAAACACTTCCAGTGATTCTTCCCAGGATCGATTGATACTATCTTACTATAGCTAGTGAGAATCCTAACATCCATTTAGATCTATCTCATAGACCCAAATCCCAGGATTTAGGAGGTATCATCTTTATCCTATATGGAGAATCCATGTGATAAGTGGAGATTGACCGTGCGTAGCATAGGAAACTCTTTTCTTATCAAGAGTATGTTGTCCACGTACAATACGAGGATGACCACCTTACTCTCTACTACATTTTTGTATATACAAGGTTCATCTACCATTTTGATGAAGTCAAACTCTTTGACTACCACATCAAAACAGATGTTCCAACTCCACGATGCCTGCTTTATTCTGTAAAGAAACTTGCACACGTTTCCGCTGCTCCCACTGTTTACGAAGCCCTCTGGCTGTGTTCTTATAGACGTTCTCTTCTAAATCATTTTAGAAAAGCAGTCATGGCACCCAACCACCAGATATCGTAATCATGGTATGTAGCAATGGCAAGTAGGATCCGGATGGACTTAAGCATAGCCACTGGAAAATGTTTCATTATCCACGCCTGGTCGATGACGAAAACCTTTAACAAGTCTAACTTTGAAAGTCTCAACTTTTCCATCTACACCAAGTAATCTTCTCAAGATATACTTGCTCCTGATGGGGATTTAACCCTTTAGATATAGCACCCAAAGTCCATACTTTGTTGGTGTACATGGATTCCATCTCAGATCGCTAAGCATCCAGCCATTCTTACAGAGTCCCTACTCTCGATGGCCTGCTCGAATCTAGTTGGGTCATCATCTCATGATGCAGTCCTCGCTCCCACTGTCATCGAGAAACCGAAGTATCTCTCAGGCAGGTGAGGAACCCTACCTGATCGGCGGAGAGGCTAAGGTTCGTCGGGGATTATTGAATTCTTTGGTTCTGTCAAATCATCAGCTGCAGTTTGTATAGCTGGAACCTTTCCAGTTCTACAGAACTGACCTTGCCTCGATCTTGTCCGGATTTTGCTTTTGACATGGCCGGACAATCCCAAATCTTAACTTACTTAAGAGATAGGCTCTTCCCATACCATATCTTATATGGAGTGGTAGGCATTGATTTGAATCGAACCCTATTCAATAGGTATGCAACTTCATAAGTGCATAACTCCCTAAAAGGAAATAAGAAACTCAGTAGTACTCATCATAGAGCGCACCATATCATATAGGGTGTGATTGCTCCGCCCCGATATACCATCATGCTATGGTGTATACGGAGGAGTAATGTTGAGAGAGAATCTCATTCTCCTTTAGAATAGTCCAAGAATTCCATGCACAAGTATTCTCCTCCCTGATCTCATCATAGGACATAATACTTATACCCGGTTATTGGTTCTCTACTTCTAACTTATATTCTGTGAATATCTCAATAGCTTTCGGCCTATGTTTCAATAGGAACATATGTCTGAATCTTGAGAGATCATCAGAGAACGTAATGAAGTACAAAGAACTGGTCCTGGCATGTGTAGACAGGAGACCTTACATACATCATCATGTATCAGTCCCAAGAGTTCACTAACTCTTTCTCTGTTTCTAATAAACAGAGCTATGGTCATCTTATCTTTGTGACATGACTGGTAAGTTTCACAAGATGTAAATTCAAACTGATTTAAATATGCATCTAAAATGTAACTTCAGCCAGTTGGGTCGCATTGATATGACCTAGTCTATAATGCCTCAAGAATGATTCGTTCATTTCTGAACTCTTCCTCTTGTGTGTGTTCTGTATACTAGGAACTGTAGTTTGATTTAGAACGTCAATACTTTTAGATAACGCGCCTGAACCGATCAACTTTTTATATAGAAAATGTTCAAAACATTATCCATCAATACAAAATTTTATCATTTCTTTACTATTAAAGAGATAGATATGATTTTGTATATCAGGTTCGGTATCTAATAGCATTTGTACAGAATCAATGTATTAGTAATACAGGGTGACAGTGACCAACAGACTTGGCTGCAACACTTGCCCCGTTTTCTGTCTCATGAAACTTATCACCCGTTCTCAGTTTTCTACCTTTTTATAACCCTATGTAACATGATTACATATCTGGGATCCTGATCCAGTATCAAATACCCAGGATGCAGAGGATACTGAGAAATAGTTCTGTATAATGTACACACCCCAAGGAGATGCATCATATGCACTTTCTTCGTTTGGGCGGCATAGGAATTCTGGTTTTCCCCTATTTCCTGCTCTATCTTATAACAATTATAAGTTGGAGCGGGACCAACGTTCCCCAGCTCAGTATAACAAGCAGGTTCGGTCAATACATCCATATTATTATCTTGATTAAGGCGTGATATGGTCACTACCTGGAGAGAGAGAGAGAAGAAAACACTCAGCGTGCGCTCTTGAAAGATTAGATTGGTTATATATTTTATCTAATCAGGATGGCTCCCACTGTTTTTATCAAATCTTCCTTCAAACCCTAAAAGGAAAGACTAGCAGGGATTAATTACACTCTACAAGTTCTCCAATCTTTCAGCCAGGCCAGTGTCGGTACTTTGAGAGAGGTTCCCCGTGCTTTTGCACGGACCTATTTACAGTAAACCTCGTTTTCCCAGAGGCGTAACCCCGTTGACACCTTTCTAGACACCTACTTGATCGGCTAATTGCAAAGTGCAAAACTCTCCCAGGAGTAACAATTACTCGCAGTGGGTATCGGGATCCAACTATCATATAGAAGGTATGCAATCTCATTGCAAATTTCAACACTTGAAACTCCCGATAAAGATTTTTACCCCTAGCACTTATAACCTTAACTATGGTCAACAAATCATAAGTACTAGTCAAGTTCTATCCGTCATTTCATGATTAATTAGACCCACCCACATGACCCTTAACTAAGGTCAACAAAGTCACGCGACTGTCCTAACTAATCGCATCATATGCGGTGTAAGAAGACATCACTTAGCTACCGTACACTGTGCCTTAACTAAGGTCAACAAACACAGCACGAATACTAAGTACTCTACTTCCTAAAATGACGGAGGGTTGCGAATGGTTTTTATGAAAACCTTTAACGCTTTGAACTTGATCTCGTTGCGGAATCAAATGGTTTTTTAAATGGAATGTTTTTTAGGCTTTTCTAGTTTTGCTAAAGGGGTCACTCCCGGTGAAGGGATCGTCGGCCCTTTCCTTGTCGAATGAGGTGCGGGATATATCATATATATCACCGTGCAAAGCAGAAACTATAGAAGCAATCAAAAGACAAACCGAGAGTTGTAGCATCTGCCAGTTATTGCTAAAGGAGTCACTCCCGGTGAAGGGATCTCGGTCCTTTCCTTATCGAATAAGGTGCAGGATGTTCTACAAGGAACACCGCGATGCAAAGCAAGAACTGTAGCTACCTGTTTTATTTTGAAATTTGATTCCACAACATCAATTAGGTTTATTTTCTTTTTATAATCTCATTAATGAATATCCCATCATTTAAGTCCACCTAAACATCACAGATAAATATAACGTACGCTTATGCCATCCGCATTCGCCTCGATGTCCCGTCTGCACCGTTAGGTTAGGTAACTAACGTCAGAGCGAGGCAGGGCTAGTGCGGGTGTAAAACATAAGCAACGTCTATATAATATATCATATATACTATATATAATATCTATCTGAACAAATCACATGATCACATCACAGATAACGCAGCAGAAAATATCATATGAAATATTGGATATACTAGGACATCCGTGTTTTTAATACGAGCCAGTATAAAACACGGATTCCACGGTCGTGATGAATAGCCAATCCCACACCCCTAGACCCCTACGAGAGCGGCAAGCAACCCTACCAATTCTAGGGTTAGGAGACCCGGACTCGACTCCTCGAGATGGTCTCCCACTGGACCCTAGAACCCGGTTACTTGTGCTCCCCTCCTTGGGTCTATCCTAGTGCAGAAAAGTAAATAATATACAAATGGTGACATCATCCGCATCCTGGAAGTGCCCCAATAAAAGAATATTACATACAAGTTTTTACATGAATGAAAATGAAAAACACTCATCTCACATAAAAACCACCCGGCTATTCAAACACGACGATCCAATATAACATATCCAGCAACACATAACATCACATGTCATCAACGTAAGTAAATATGCGCATCCCAATTGTCGTTGACATATAGCAACGAAACCGGCGATATCACATATTACACTTACGGTCACAGAAAAGAAAGTGTAAAACTACAACAGTTGGAATCCGCATCCTCTTTAGACATCGCATGCCTAATCAAATGAAATACTTAGACATCGCATGCCTAACAATTATAAACCCCGCATTTTAGTCTCATTATCGAAAACTCTTTTCAATATCAAGTCGGGCAATTCAACAAGATTCCCGACATCATGATCGAATGCTCGTCGCAAACTTTAGTAGGCGGCCGCACCCCTGATACCGTCGACGAAGTGCACCAAGGTGGAACACCGCTGCCGCGAGCACCCGAGCGGATGCTTTCGGCGACGGGGTTCTCCTACAGTCACTTGGTCGGGGCTATGGGGCGAGGCTGTCTATTAAGTTTACCCGGCGAGTATCCGCGTACACTACGTGATTGCGACGGACTTTTGATCACATCAAAATTCCGTGGCAACCGATCAAGTGAGACTAAAGTGCTATGTTTATAACATTCAAATCAATTATGTCATAACTACTTGTGGATTCCAATTATTGTATCACATTCCGGATAAATAGAAAATGTTAAACTTTCCGATCGAACAATCGAATACCCAAGTTTTCCCGAAACCGCTCAACACATGAAATAAGTTCAAAGACATTCACTTCATGCCTCAGTACCAACGGTCCAGCCGTAGAAGGGTCAAGCTAACGCCTCACATGTGGCACGCCGTACTGCCCCAAAGCCTAAGGTTCAAAGGGCAGTTCAAGACGGTCATATAATCGAGTTAAGGTTTGTTGTCTTCTAGAGGGACCATTGCGTTACTTGCACTACTTAGAACGTCCTTAAACCACGGAAAAAATCTAACAATTGGAAATTTCCCAGCAGGGGAAAAAGTGGGTATTTATATCCGGTCGAACTTTTTAACATATTCTAAAAATTATCCGGAAAAACACATAGACAAAATTTGATAATCCGATCGAATTTACGAACTCCCAATACAACCCAGAAAACTCAACTCTTGAGTTCAGATTAAAAATTCCCAGGAAAATCAGCACTGCAAAATAGGAATTACTGTGTAAAATTCATTGAACAAGGAGACTATAAGGCCGCGGAACCACCGCACGAGCCATGCTCATGCCGTGGAACCGCGGCGGTTTGATGGAACTAGGCGATCGAATTTCACAGTAACTCTTACAAACTCCTACTGATTTTTCTGCATATTTTTAATTCTCAAAAATCCCCGAATTCAAAAAATGTACAGAGAGCATTTTTGGGTTTAGGGTTTCGGTTCGATCGGACTTCTAACTCCGTCTACGCATCGCCTGAGGCTCTAGCTAGGCTCTGATACCACTGTAGGGTTCCTAGGCACACTGATGAAGTCTTACAAGTGATCTAACATGCCCAATTCTAAAATTTCATGTGCCTACAAACCCTAATACGGATCGTTAACTAGATAATGAGGCGATGCAAGCAAGTAAATTATTTTATTGCTAAAGGAAAGTGACTACAACCTTTGTAGATCCGGTCCTCCACTTCCTTAGCTCCGCATAGACGTCTCTCCGCTGTACAAATCGAAATCCTAGACTCTTGTGATGGTTTCATCGGAGAAAAGATCGGGCTAGGTCGCCGACTTCGATGCCGAAGATGATCTACGTCGAGGCAACACAAGATCAAGCTCCAACTTCACCAAGCCATGAAACTTGTGAAGAAAACACCCTATATTACTTGGCAAGTGGTAGAGGATGAAGAAATAGGAAGTGGGTTCACTTTAGAATTGGATTTCTCACTCTTTTTCTCAAGTTGCCATTGATGGAGGCAAGCTTTTCTTCTTGTTGATGAAGAAGAAGAAGAAGAAAGAATATGATAAGTCTTTTCGAAATAGAAAATAAAATGAATACTTATCATATACCAACCATGGTTAAGTGTAGAGACTAAACTAGGGTTAGGTTGAATGGTTAGGTTAAGGAAAAGAACAAGAATGATCAAGCTTTCAACACTTCAAGAAGTTTCAACAAACAACAAAATAAGCCACCATTCTTTCTTGCCTTAAAATTAAATAAATAAATGAATAAGTAAACAAAACCCTAACCATTCATATAACCATGGTTTAATCATACACACAAACTCAAGTTAGCATGTATCATCAAACATGATACAAACAAGTGCACAAAAGTTTATCACATATACAACTTGTGTGCATCAAGTGAGAAAATCCTTTTAAAGTGAACCAATACTAGTTAATGCAAAGTAATATATCAAATATATAATTATGCATTAAATCATTAAATCAACACTTGATTCAATGATCCGGTCATGTCGCATAGAACCGACTAGTATCCAATGTATCGACTTATCGAATCAATCTTCGATTCGATAACTAGGTTATATCGCATACAACCAATCGATACATTCAACGCGAGAATGGAATACGGTATCACATACACGCATTATTCTCGGTCCCGCACATATCTCATATGCGCTCCTATTTCGTTTCGCTTGAGCCAGGAAACCTCTGTGTAGGACTCTAAAGACTCGTCAATACGCCGGCAGCAGGTGATGATCATATCAAACACCCACAAGCCGCAAGCGGTCTGCTAAACGTAACGGCCACCCGGGTATTGAGCGATCAGAAGATCGACGAGCAAGCCCGCTCACACTCCTGTGAATCCAACCAGTAACACTTACCATACAGTCCGGTCTGTTCGTCTGATATGTCGCATATCTCGCCTAGGGGTGGTAAACGTCAGACCCCAATAGCTCGATAAGTCATGCCGACGTAAGGTCCATAATATTCGTGAAACTACTGATAACTCTTACCAGTATATCACTGCAACCATGGCCAGGGATTTCCTGTTATGGCCAGTCGTGCATAGCGCAACATCAACCCCCAATACCGGGAGAGACGAATCCCCTCCTATCGCTCATTGCCTCCATGTGAATCGGGACTGTACCCAAAAACCACATGTTTGCACAACTCAGTAGAGCCGTGGTAGGGTGGAAATCAAAGCACAGTGGGAGACACACAAGACTCTATGACGATCTCGGGTCAACAGACTAAGCTGTACCAGTGTCACCAGAGAACTGCCATCTGACGTGAGGTATAATACCATCTGGGAGTTCTCGGCGAGTCCGTTCAGTGTACCCAGTCTCCACTGAGCACCCGCATACCATCTCTGATGTCAAACACCAATGGATATGGGATCATCCATCGCCCATCACATGGGTCGAGAAGATATGCGCTAGTCTACTCTGGAATATCGATGCCCCGTCTCGATATTCCCACGACTAGGAACATTGAAGGATGTACTCATGGACTACCCAGGCCCCACTAGTATAATCTGCATCATAGTCCTGGAAGTCGAGTACACATCCTAAGGGCTTTATCAACATGTAACAGAGAGACAGAAAGTATACATGTTAAGATAAAGAGCAACCAGATAGCGTACTATCATGTCGAGCAAGAAAGTCTTACCTATATATGACCCAGCATCCACTACAATATACATCCAATGTACAGTAATGGCCTCTAGGGCATACATATAACTAACATGCACATGATGAAGAAAGAAGACCGAAGGACACGGATCTTTTGGTGAGGCTTTCTTATCATAGTAGTTAGCGCCTTAGCTTAGCTAGTTAGGTTTATGGAAAGATCTGGTTTAATGGGTTATTCTAGCGCCGTTTTTACTTTCGTAGAAAATTTTCGTTCCGTAAATGGCCACGGATGATGGCTGGGGCGTTAGGGTAACCCAACACATATTTCCATATGTGGCCTACTTCATTTCGCTTGAGTTAGGAAACCTTTTATGTGGGACTCTAAAGACCCGTCAATACGTCAACAGTAATTAATGATCACATCAGATACCCACAAGCCGTCAGCGGTACTAGCTGGATGTAACGGTTACCCAAGTATTGAACGAATAGAAGATCAATAAGCAAACTTGTCCAAACTCCCGTAAAGCCTATAAGCAACACTTATCGTACAGTCCGGTCTCTTCGTCTGATATGTTACATATCGAGTCTGGGGGTGGAATCGTCAAACCCCACTAAATTGATAAGTCATGCCGATGTGTGGCCTATAACCTTTTGAGAAACTACTGATAACACTTGCCAGTAAATCTCATCAGCCTTGGTCAAAGACTTGCTGTTATAGACAATCGAGCATAGCGCAACATCAACTCCCAATACCGGGAGAGACGAAACATCTCCTATCGCTCACTGCCTCTATGTGATTCGGGACTGTACCCAAAATCCACCTGTTTGCACGATTCCTTTGAGCCGTGATAGGGAGGAAATCAAAGTATAGTGGGAACTACACAAGACACTATGACGATCTCGGGTCTACAGACTAACTTGTACAAGTGTCACTAAAGAACTACTATCTGACGATAGGTATGGTACCATCTAGGAGTTCTCGGTGAGTCATGTTCGATGTACTCATTCTCTAATGAGCACCTGTATACAATCTTTAATGTCAAACACCAATGGTTATGAGATCAACCATCACCCCATACAGGGTCAAGAAACGTACACACTAGTCTACTCTAGAACATCGATACCCTGTCTCGATACTCTCTCGACTAGGAACTGTTAAAGGATGTGCTTGCGAACTACACAAGCCCTACTAGCATGATCTACATCATAGTCGTAGTAGTCAAGCCAATATCTTAAGGGCTTTATCAACATGTATCAATGAGATGGTAAACTAAAATAAGTGTACATGTTAAGATAAAGAGCAACCAGATAGCATATTATCATGTTGAGCAAGAAAGTCCTCTATATAAATGTCCAAGCATCCACTATAATATACAATAATGGCCTCTAGGGCATACATATTCCTAACAATATAAACATATGACCTCTACATCGTTTTGCCTTAACCAGGGAAACCTCTGTATAGGACTCTAAACACTCGATAGTATGCTGACAGTGGGTATAAGCACCATCGCGTTAATGGCACTAGCGGTACATAACGGCTATCCAGGTACCTGTCGATGTAGCTCGGGACCAATCTGAGAAACTACTAATCTAACCATCAGTAAATTTCATCTCCCTTGGCCAAGGTCTTATGGTTTTGTCCAACCGGACATGGTGCGATATCGACTCCCAATACCGGGAGAGAAGAATCCCTAACAATCGTTCAGTACCTCCATGTGGCTCGGGACTGTACCCAACCAAAACCTGTTTGCACAACTCAGTAGAGCCATGAAAGGGTAGTGATTTAAGTACAGTGGGAACTCACACGAGATAAATGACGATCTCATGTCTAAAGACTAACCTGTACTCATATAACCTGAGAACTGTTATCTGACGATAGGTATAATACCATATAGAAGTCTCGGCTAGTCCGTCTAATGTACTCATTCCTAGTGAGCACATGTATACAATCTTAGGTGATCACACCAATGGCTATGGGACTAACCACCACCCCTCGTCAGGGTCCAGAAATGTATACACAAGTCTACTCTGGAATATCGATACCCGGTCTCAATACTCCTACGACTTAGGATATTTAAGGATGTGCTTATGGATTACCCAGCCCCCACAAGTATGATCACTATCATAACGCTAGTAGTCAAGCAAAATCCTACGGGCATTATCAACATGTATCAGCCATATGTGATATCGAGTAAAACATATGCACATGTTAAGATAAAGACAAACCAAAATAGTATACTATTGTATCGAGTTTTTATCAACATGTATAGGAAATAAAAAGCTACAAGAAAAACAAATAAACATGTTCAAATAAATACAACCCAAATGGTATACTATATAACTGAGCAAGATTGTCATGTACATACATATCTCTAGCATCCTATACAATACATGACTCTAGGGCATACATATCCAACACCATGTCGTTCCTTCGGACACGGTTGTTGATTTTAAAACCATTTCTCCTTTATCATACCTGGCTTTCTTTCTTGCATGTATTGGTTGAGTGGAATCATCTTTTTCTTTCGAGATTCACTGCG
The DNA here is from genome assembly GCA_030015575.1 of Agapanthus africanus. Lineage (NCBI taxonomy): Eukaryota > Viridiplantae > Streptophyta > Magnoliopsida > Asparagales > Amaryllidaceae > Agapanthus > Agapanthus africanus. Next base: position 443,786,402 of record JASDDO010000019.1, on the reverse strand, counting down.
TATAATTGCTTGCTAAAGCCATGTCTCCAGTCTGGATCAACCGCTTCGGGATTTGGTGTGATGAGGCATGGCTCTTCCACTTTATATGGAGTAGTTCCCCTAGCGGGTAAAGGACCTTATCTCTTTGCTGGTTTAGCATGCCTATGCCACTCACGTTCGAGCATGCGTCTTCTTTCCTCCTCCTCTTCTGAATCGGATTCGAGAGGTTCGTAATTAAACTCATCAAGTATCATATTCCATTCAATTTGTTCTTCTTTAGTTCTCCAGGGAGGAGGTTCATCTTCTTCAGTATAGAGTGCGTTGCAACCTTCCAAAGGAGTGTCGCCTTCTGGTATATACGGAGTGATGTTGATCCTTTCAAGAGCGTCGGCAATCCACGGATCGATCTCTTCAGCCGATATTGCGTTCTTCAAGATACGATATCGGGGTCTTTTCTTCTGCTTCGGCTTTTGTACTGGAGTATTGAGGTCAATCGAAGGTGGTGGAATGCGATCGGCGTTCCTTATGTTAGTTGTATGTATGCCCTAGAGGCCAGTATTGTACAGATGATGTATATTATATTGGATGCTTGGACATATATAGAGATGACTTTCTTGCTCGATATGATAGTATGCTATCTGGTTGCTCTTTATCTTAACATGTATACTTGTCTCTTTATACTGTCTTATGGTTACATGTTGGTAAAGCCCTTAGGATGTGTACTTGACTACCTAGACTATAATGCGGATCATACTAGTGGGGACATGGTAGTCCATAAGTACATCCTTCAAGGTCCCTAGTCGTGGGTGTATCGAGACGGGGCATCGATACACCAGTGTAGACTAGCGTATACGCTTCTCGACCCATGAGATGGGTGATGGATGATCCCATATCCATTGGTGTTTGACATCAGAGATGGTATACGGGTGCTCAGTGGAGACTGGGTACACTGGACGGACTCGCCGAGAACTCCCAGAAGGTATTATACCTCACGTCAGATGGCAGTTCTCAGGTGACACTTGTGCAGGTTAGTCTGTAGACCCGAGATCGTCATAGAGTCTTGTGTGATTCCCACTGTTCTTTGATTTCCACCTTACCATGTCCATGAGGGCGTGCAAAACGGTGGTTTTTGGGTACAGTCCCGAGTCACATGGAGGCAATGAGCGATAGGAGGGGTTTCGTCTCTCCCGGTATTAGGGGTTGATGTTGCGCTGTGCTCGATTGGCCGTAACATGGAAGTCCCTGGCCAGGGCTGATTCAGAGATTTGCTGGTAAGTGTTACCAGTAGTTTCTCGACCCGTTATGAGCCTCATATCGGCACGACTTATCAGTTATTGGGGTCTGACGTTTACCACCCCTAGATTTGATATGCGACATATCAGATGAGGAGACCGGACTGTACGGGAAGTGTTGCCGATTGGCTCGACGGGAGTTGTAGCAGGTTCGCTTGTTTTCTTCTGATCGCTCAATACCCGGGTGGCCGTTACGTTTAGTTGACCGCTTGCGGCTTGGGGTGCTTGATATGATCATCACCCACTGTCGGTGTATTGATGAGTCTTAGAGTCCCACAAAGGAGTTACCTAGTCCAGGAGAAACGTTGTGGTGCGCGTATGCGATATGCGTTTGGACCCGATTAAAATGCGCGTATAGGATACCGTATATTGATCGGGCGGCTTGCTTTTGGAGGGGTCATATGTGATATGGCCGGATTGATAAATCAAGTGTTGATTTATCATTTAACCATTAGTTTTCTCACTTGAAATCTTTTCTTGTACATGATGGATGTATGCATGCATGTATGCTTTCTTTCTTTTAGTTTCATGCACATATGGATGTGCATACATACATACATACATCATCCTTCATGGTTGATTAAACATTGAAAATGGTGGCAATACAAGACTTACACCATGGTTTAAATATATGAGTTATTATTTAATTTTTGTTAAAACAAAAGAAATAAAGAAAAGGATAATTCATGGTTAGTTTTTACACTCTTCCTTAACCTAATCATGCTCACCTACTTCTAACCATGGGTTAACCTTCTCTTTGTGATTTAACTCAAATTAAATAATATCTTAAACTTTTAACCATGGTTTGAGATGATAAGAGAAAAATATATATACATATATTTTTCTTTTTCACACAAGAGTTTTTCTTTTTCACTCTTGTTAAAAGAAAGCCATCATCTTCTTCCTCCTTCACCATTTGCTCTCTAGACTTTTGTAGTGAGCAATATACTCATCAAGTTAGGTTTTTGAAGTGAAAAAAGCCACCACAACATCATTCTACACAAGTTTAGCCCACTTGTTTAGAGTGTTATCTTCATTTCTTCTCTTGAAAAGTGAAGTTGCAAGCTTGGACTAGGAGCTTCGGGTGGATCGTCATGGACACTAGGAGACTTCAAGCGAACCCTCCTCCAACTCTCAAGTGTCCAAGGAGTCTAGCGTAGGGAGCTACAAAGGTTGTACTCTCAAAACCCTAGCCTTTGTTACTTGTAATGTTTTGAAACCCTAATTTTTCTAGGAACGATTCTTTGTTTGTTAACTTAGCACCCTAAAAATTCAATCTTTGGTACATGTGTTGCTTCCAAACCCTTCATGAGGTGCTAGGTTAACCCAACATTGGTATCAGAGCCGACCTAGAACATTAGGCGATGGGTTAACGAAGTTAAAACCCCGATCGAACCCGAAAACGACAAAACGACCCCCTCTCTGGACAATTTTTAAAATCTGGGATTTTTGTGAATTAAAAATACTTAAAAATACAGCAGGGATTTCTAAGAATTACGGCCCAAAAATCATGACGTGATCTGTACGGACCGCCGCGGTTCCGCGGCAATACCCTGCTTGTGCCGCGGAACCGCGGCCGTACAGTGAGACTTTGGCAGTTGGTTTGCACAGTAATTCTTGTATCTGAATGTGTTATTTTATGGGTATTTTTAAACTGACTCAAGTGTTGAGCATTTAGGGGTTCATTTTGTTACCATCGATTCGATCGGAGAATTTAATTTTGTTATGTTTCTTTCCGGGTAATTTAGAAAGTATTGAATTGTTCGAACGAGTATCATTTACTCACTTTTCACGGGGTTTAGATCTTTCGGAATTACGTGTAAGTTTTGTGGTGGACCCTCTAGAAGACAACAAACCTTAACTCGATTATGTGACCGTCTTGAACTGCCTTTTGAACCTTTGGGTTTGGGGTAGTATGGCGTGCCACATGTGAGGCGTTGGCTTGACCCTTCTACGGCTGGACCGCTACTACTGTGTCACACTCCGGGTTTTTGAACTCCGCTCAAGTGTTGGGCTTTAGGGAATCTTGGGTATTTGATCATTCGTTCGAAAACTTTAATACTGTCTAATTATCTGGAATGTGATGCAATGTGTGGAATTCATATTATTAGACATGAAATACGAAGTATGTGATATTTCGCATTTACGATGACTAAAGAGAATGTGGATTCCAGATATTGCAGTTTTACACTTTCTTTTCTGTGACCGTAAGTGTAGTATGTAGTGGTATTGCCGGTTGTCGTTGCTATACGTCGATGATAATCGGTGTATGCATACTTACTTACGTTGATGATATGAGATATTATGTGTTGCTGAGATATGATGTGCAGGATTGTCGCGATTGAATAGCCGGGGGTTTTTATGTGAGATGAGAGTTTTATATTTTCATTCATGTAAATTCAAATGTAATGTAATATTCTTTTATTTGGGGCACTTCCGGGTTGAGGTTGATGCCACCAGTGTTGTATATTATTTACTTTTCCGTATTAGGATGGACCCAAGGAGGGGAGCACAGGTGACCAGGTTCTGGGGTTCAGTGGGAGGCCATCTCGAGGAGTCGAGACCGGGTCTCCTAAACTCCAGAATTGGTAGGGTCGCTTGCCGCTCTCGTAGGGGTCCAGGGTGTGGGCGTGGTTATTCATCGCGACTGTGGAATCCGTATTTTCTATTGTTGGCTAAATACTAAATACGGACGTCCTAATATATTCCACATTATATCTATGTTTCTGCTGCGATATCTGTGATGTGATCATGTGATGTGCTGTGATAGATACTTTATATAGTATATATGATATATTATATAAGCGTTACTTATGTTTTACACCCGCACTAGCCCTGCCCTGCTCTGTCGTTAGTTACCTAACCTAACGGTGCACGAGGGGACATCGAGGCGAATGCGGATGGCATAAGTGTACGTCGTATTTATCTGTGATGTTTAGGTGAATTAAATGATGGGACTTCATTAATGTGATTAATGAAAGAAAAGAAACCTAAAAGATGTTGTAGAATCAAATTTTCAAATAAAAGGGTAGCTACAGTTTTGCTTTGCATAGCGGTATATATGATATACCCTGCACCTTATTCGATGAGGAAAGAGCCGAGATCCCTTCACCGGAAGTGAGCTCTTTAGCAAAACTGGCAGATGCTACAAAACTCGGTTTGACTTTTGACTGCTTTTGGAGTTTCACTTTGCATAGTGATATATATGATATGTCCTGCACCTTATTCGATGAGGAAAGAGCCGAGATCCCTTCACCGGGAGTGACCTCTTTAGCAAAACTAATAAAAGCCTCAAAATCACTCCATTTCAAAACTTCACTTGATTCTACAATGATATCAAGTTCATTACGCAATAGGTTTTCAGAAAAACCTGTCGTAGCCCTTTGTCATTTCAGATAAGAACTGTTTAGTATTCGTGCTGTGTTTGTTGACCTTTGTCAATGCGTAGTGTGCGGTAGCTGAATAGTGCTTATCTGCTTATGCATATGATGCAGATTGTTTCAGGATAGTCGTACGACCTTGTTGGCCTTTGTCAAGGGTCGTGCGGGTGGGTTTGATTCAATCAAGAAATTACGGATTGAACTTGACTAGCATCCTATGATTTGTTGGCCTTTGTCAAGGTCATGGGGGTTAGGGGCAAAATATTATCGGGAATTTCAAGTGTTGAAATTTGCAATGAGATTGCATACCTTCTATGAGATAGTTGGATCCCGATACCCACTGTGAGTAATTGTTACTCCCGGGAGAGTTTTACACAGGATAATTAGCCGATCAAGTAGGTGTCTAGAAAGGTGTCAACGGGGTTACGCCTCTGGGAAAATGAGGTTTACTTTAATTAGGTCCGTGCGAAAGCACGGGGAACCTCCCTCAAAATACCGACACTGGCCTGGCTGAAAGATCGGCGAAGTTGTAAGGTGTAATTAATCCCGGCTAGTCTTTCCTTTTAGGGTATGAAGGAAGATTTGATAAAAATAGTGGGAGCCATCCTGATTAGATAAGATAATAACCAATCTGATCTTACAAGAGCATACGCTAAAGTGTTTTCTTCTCTCTCTCTCTCCAGGTAGCGACCATGTCATGCCTTAATCAAGATAATAATATGGATGTATTGACCGAACCTGTAAGTTATACTGTGCTGGGGAACGTTGGTTCCGTTCTTTTTTATAAGAGTTATAGGACTGAACAGGACATAGCGGAATACCAGGATTCCCATGCCACCCGAATGAAGAAAGTACATGTTGATGCATTTTCTTCGGGTGTGTTCGTTACAGAGAACTGTTTCTCCATTTGCCCTACGTCCTGGGTATTAGATATCGGGTCAGGATCCCATATATGTAATCAGTTACATGGGCATAGGAAAGGTAGAAAACTTGGAGAAGGTGATAAAGACATAAGAGCTGGAAATGGTGCAATTGTTGCAGCTAAGACCGTCGGGGAATATCACCTTGTATTACCAACTGATATTACATTGATTCTGAACGAATGCTATTACATGTCGAACCTGATATGCAACATTATATCGGTTTCTTTATTGAGTAAAGAGGGATATAATTTTGCATTACAGGATAATGTTATGAACATTTTCCGTAACCAAAAGTTGGTTGGCTCAGGCACGTTGCGCAATGGCATTTATGTTCTAAATTAATCAACAATTCTAAGCATAACAAACACACACAAAAGGAAAAGTTCAGAACTGAACGAATCCTTCTTGTGGTATTGTAGACTGGGTCACCTCAATGCGACACGACTAGCTAAGTTGCATAAGGATGGATATTTGAATCCGTTTGAATTTTCATCTTATGACACTTGTCAGTCATGTCTCAAAAGCAAGATGACCAAAACTCCGTTTACGGGATACGGAGAAAGAGTTACCGAACTCTTGGGGCTGATACATAGTGATGTATGCGGTCCCATGTCTACACATGCCAGGGATGGTTCTTCGTACTTCATTACATTCACTGACGATCTCTCTAGATTCGGATATATGTTCCTGATGAAACACAAATCAGTAGCTTTTGAGAAATTTAGAGAATATAAACTAGAAGTCGAGAACCAAACCGGGAAAAGTATTAAAATCCTTCGATCTGATCGAGGAGGTGAATACTTGAGCAATGAATTCCTGGACTTCCTAAAAGAGAATGGGATTCTCTCTCAGCTGACTCCTCCATATACACTACAGCACAACGGTGTATCAGAACGGAGGAACCGCATCCTATTAGATATGGTGCGCTCTATGATGAGCACAGCTGAGTTACCTATTTCCTTCTGGGGATATGCGCTGGAAACAGCAGCATACCTATTGAATCAAGTTCCATCTAAATCTGTACCTACCACACCATATGAGATATGGAGTGGGAAGAGACCATGTCTTAAACGAGTTAAGATATGGGGTTGTCCGGCCTATGTCAAGAGGCAAAATCCGGACAAACTCGAGGCACGGTCAGTTTTATGCAAGTTTGTGGGATATCCTAAATATTCACATGGATATCTTTTCTACCATGCTGAGGAACAAAAAGTGTTTGTTTCTCGACATGCCACCTTTTTAGAAAAGGAATTTCTTGCAAAAGAAATTAGTGGCAACAAGGTAGAACTGGAAGAAATTCCGGCTACACAAACTCAAACTGAAGATTTAGTGGAACCAGAGGATTCGGTAATTCCCAATGAACCCCAGCCACTCCGCCGATCTAGTAGGGTTCCTTGCCCACCTGAGAGATACTATGGTTTTCTCATGGATGGTGGGAACGAGGATTGCATCATGGAGGATGATGACCCAACTAGCTTCGAGCAGGCCATCACGAGTAGGGACTCAGTGAAATGGCTGGATGCAATGCGGTCCGAGATGGAATCCATGTACACCAACAAAGTATGGACTTTGGAAGTTGCTCCTGAAGGGGTAAACCCATTGGGAGCAAGTGGATCTTCAAGAAAAAAACTTGGTGTAGATGGGAAAGTGGAGACTTTCAAAGCTAGACTTGTTGCAAATGGTTTTCGTCAAAGACCAGGTGTGGACTATGACGAAACCTTTTCTCCAGTAGCTATGCTTAAATCCATCCGGATCATGCTTGCCATCGCTGCATATCATGATTACGAAATCTGGCAAATGGATGTTAAGACCGCCTTTCTAAACGGTGATTTAGAAGAGTGCGTGTACATGACTCAGCCAGAGAGCTTCGTAGACAGTGGGAGCAGCGGGAAGGTGTGCAAGCTGCTTAAATCCATTTATGGATTAAAGCAAGCATCGCGGAGTTGGAACATCTGCTTTGACGTCGTTATCAAAAAGTTTGATTTCGTCAAAAACGTAGATGAACCTTGTATCTACAAGAAGGTAGCAGAGAGTAAGGTTGTCTTCCTCGTATTGTACGTGGATGACATACTCTTGATAGGAAATGACATTCCTATGCTGCAATCGGTCAAGCTCTTCTTATCACAAAGATTCTCAATGAAAGATCTTGGTGATGCTTCCTGCATATTAGGAATTAGGATCTATAAAGATAGATCCAAACGGATATTGGGATTGTCCCAATCCAGGTACATTGACACCATACTAAAGAGGTTTAGTATGGAAGAATCCAAGCGTGGGAACTTACCCACGATCTCTGGAGTCACTCTCTCCAAAGGGATGTCTCTCAAGACTGATTTGGAGAGAGCTCGCATGCAAGGGATACCCTATGCTTCAGCTGTAGGCTCTATCATGTATGCGATGCTATGTACCAGACCCGATGTAGCATACTCACTAAGTGTAGTGAGTAGGTATCAAGCTGATCCTGGAGAGAGTCACTGGACAGCTATGAAGAGCATTCTCAAGTACTTACGAAGGACTAAAGAGATGCTCTTGGTGTATGGTAACGGAGAACTCCAAGTAGAGTCCTTTACCGATTCGAGCTTCCAGAGTGATAAGGACGACTCTAAGTCGCAGTGGGGATTTGTCTTTACCCTTTACGGAGGGGCGGTTAGCTGGAAGAGTTCCAAGCAGGAAACCGTGGCAGACTCGACGATGGAGGCTGAATATATCGCTGCCAACGATACTGCCAAAGAGGCTGTCTGGATCAAGAAGTTCATTACTGAACTTGGAGTGGTTCCATCCATTGAGCATCCAATACCTTTGTATTGCGATAACAATGGAGCGGTGGATTTGGCCAAGGAACCCAGGTCCCATCAGCGATCCAGGCATATTCTGAGGCGGTATCACCTGATCCGGGAGATAGTTGTCGCCAGGAGATCGAGTTCAGGAGGGTTGATACGAAGAATAACACAGCGGATCCACTCACGAAGGCCATTCCCCAGACACAGTTTAAGAGACTCTTCGGGATGCTCGGTATGCGATACTACAATAGCTGGCCCTAGTGCAAGTGGGAGATTGTTAGTTGTATGTATGCCCTAGAAGCCAGTATTGTACAGATGATGTATATTATATTGGATGTTTGGACATATATAGAGATGAATTTCTTGCTCGATATGATAGTATGCTATCTGATTGCTCTTTATCTTAACATGTATACTTGTCTCTTTATACTGTCTTATGGTTACATGTTGGTAAAGCCCTTAGGATGTATACTTGACTACCTGGACTATGATGCAGATCATACTAGTGGGGACATGGTAGTCCATAAGTACATCCTTCAAGGTCTCTAGTCGTGGGTGTATCGAGACGGGGCATCGATACACCGGTGTAGACTAGCGTATACGCTTCTCGACCCATGAGATGGGCGATGGATGATCCCATATCCATTGGTGTTTGACATCAGAGATGGTATACGGGTGCTCAGTGGAGACTGGGTATACTGGACGGACTCGCCGAGAACTCCCAGATGGTATTATACCTCACGTCAGATGGCAGTTCTCAGGTGACACTTGTGCAGGTTAGTCTGTAGACCCGAGATCGTCATAGAGTCTTGTGTGATTCCCACTGTGCTTTGATTTCCACCTTACCACGTCCATGAGGGCGTGCAAAACGGTGGTTTTTGGGTACAATCCCGAGTCACATGGAGGCAATGAGCGATAGGAGGGGTTTCGTCTCTCCCGGTATTAGGGGTTGATGTTGCGCTGTGCTCAATTGGCCGTAACAGGGAAGTCCCTGGCCAGGGCTGATTCAGAGATTTGCTGGTAAGTGTTACCAGTAGTTTCTTGACCCGTTATGAGCCTCATATCGGCACGACTTATCAGTTATTGGGGTCTGACGTTTACCACCCCTAGACTTGATATGCGACATATCAGACGAGGAGACCGGACTGTACGGGAAGTGTTGCCGATTGGCTCGACGGGAGTTGTAGCAGGTTCGCTTGTTTTCTTCTGATCGCTCAATACCCGGGTGGCCATTACGTTTAGCTGACCGCTTGCGGCTTGGGGGTGCTTGATATGATCATCACCCACTGCCGGCGTATTGACGAGTCTTAGAGTCCCACAAAGGAGTTACCTAGTCCAGGCGAAACGTTGTGGTGCGCGTATGCGATATGCGCATGGACCCGATTAAAATGCGCGTATAGGATACCGTATATTGATCGGCGGCTTGCTTTTGGTGGGGTCATATGTGATATGGCCGGATTGATAAATCAAGTGTTGATTTATCATTTAACCATTAGTTTTCTCACTTGAAATCTTTTCTTGTACATGATGGATGTATGCATGCATGTATGCTTTCTTTCTTTTAGTTTCATGCACATATGGATGTGCATACATACATACATACATACATACATATATACATCATCCTTCATGGTTGATTACACATTGTAAATGGTGACAATACAAGACTCACACCATGGTTTAAATATATGAGTTATTATTTAATTTTTGTTAAAACAAAAGAAATAAAGAAAAGGATAATTCATGGTTAGTTTCTACACTCTTCCTTAACCTAACCATGCTCACCTACTTCTAACCATGGGTTAACTTTCTCTTTGTGCTTTAACTCAAATTAAATAATATCTTAAACTTTTAACCATGGTTTGAGATGATAAGAGAAAAATATATATACATATATTTTTCTTTTTCACACAAGAGTTTTTCTTTTTCACTCTTGTTAAAAGAAAGCCATCATCTTCTTCCTCCTTCACCATTTGCTCTCTAGACTTTTGTAGTGAGCAATATACTCATCAAGTTAGGTTTTTGAAGTGAGAAAAGCCACCACAATATCATTCTACACAAGTTTAGCCCACTTGTTTAGAGTGTTATCTTCATTTCTTCTCTTAAAAAGTGAAGTTGCAAGCTTGGACTAGGAGCTTCGGGTGGATCGTCGTGGGCACTAGGAGACTTCAAGCGAACTCTCCTCCAACCCTCAAGTGGCCAAGAAGTCTAGCGTAGGGAGCTACAAAGGTTGTACTCTCAAAACCCTAGCCTTTGTCACTTGTAATGTTTTGAAACCCTAATTTTTCTAGGAACGATTCTTTGTTTATTAACTTAGCACCCTAAAAATTCAATCTTTCGTACATGTGTTGCTTCCAAACCCTTCATGAGGTGCTAGGTTAACCCAACACCTTAGTCGTACGCCTTTGAGGAACACCTTTTTCTTCATGATTTTCTTGCTAACATAGAGATTTCTGTAGCGATCGATGGGGATTTTTCATCAAAACTGTTGTCGTCATAGTTGTAGTATCGAGATGTGTCATCTTCAAGCTCCAACGTGCCGGATTTATCGGAATCAGGAGGCTTTTTTCCTTCTTTATTGCCTTCCCTTTCATCATCGCTGGGGAATTCAGGACCCCATCCTTTGCCATGCCATTTGATCGACTCGTCATGAAGTGTCCATTTTATTGGAGCGTTGTAGAAGTAATGAGGAGACTCTAATTCTTGACCTTATATTCTTCTGCTTCAGATTTTAGAAGCCACTTCCGCACGTATCGTATGGGTTTCCTCGAGAGAGATGGTTGGCTGAGATCAATGTCGCCCCTGAGCCGTGAAATCATCCTCCAAGAGGGATCGTCTTCTAACACGCTGACGTTGGACATCTCGTTCCCTTGCAACGAGAGGATTTGTTGAAGGTACGGCAAGCCGTTGACGAGTATGATCTTTCCGTTGTAAGGGAACTTCAAGAATTGATGACGGTTTGATGAGATTGCCCCAATGTCATTCATCCACTTTCTTCCGAGAATGAGTTCGAATTGAACGAAGTATCGACTATAGCAAAGTTAGTGAGAACTGATTTATGCCCTAGCTTGACTGGGACCGGCACCTTGCCGTAAATGGACCTCCTTGATTGGTCGTAAGCAGTCACTGTCATGGACGTTGATTGCACGTACCTGTGTTTGATCTCTAGAGCATGAAAAGTGATCAGCGACATGACGTTTAGCGAAGCACCTATATCTATAAGAGAAGCCTTCACCACATGATTGTTAATAATAACCGATACGTATAGAGCAGCTGCACGGTCTTTAGGCGCGACAACCTCCAAGTCTGTAAACGATATGATGCTTGTCCCAAAAGCAAGAGTGGCTACTCTTCCCAAGGTATCTAGCAAAGTATCGGTGCTTTTTAGTCCAATTTAGATGTATGGTTTTTTTTAAAGTAAATATGAAGTATGAATAGAGTGTTTAGTAATTAGCGTAGTAGCTTTTTAGTAAAAGGCACTTCTAATTATGATCAAGTTGTGTCTTTATGTAGTTCTCTTATTTAAATAGGGTAAATTAATTACATAAACACCATTGAACTATTCAAGATTCACATAATAAATTTTTAAAAATTATAACTAACATCTCAATCTATGCTCACCGACATGTGGCAGAATCCACATAGTCTACCGCGCGGGTCTTTTATTGGATCAAATTAGAAAAAAACTATACAATTTACCAAGTAGCAGATATCATGCATGTTTCACCCCGCTATCAAGTAAGAAACCCTACCTTAAATGCATCTTATCGGCCCGGTAGAAAAAGTTATTTTCCTAAGTTCATATATTTTTCTAGCATTTTATAAAATTAATACAAGTTTTTCTTGTTCGTGCAAAAAAACCTAGTGTGTTTTAATCCCAGTGAACCATGCCGGGGGTATCATCTTGTCCATTGGAAAAGGAAATACTTTCAAGAGATTGATTGGACATTAAAAGGGGGAAAAAGTAATGGAAGAGATTAATTGGCTATAACTAGAAAAGTACTCAAAAGATCAACTTTTCGTGCTTGTATATGGGTGGGAAATTAAGAGCATGGGTACATATAACTGGTCCCCAAAATACACTATTCCTGCCTCCTTTTGTTGTTGGTCAAGAAACATGGACAAATCCGTGAATTTGGATGAGTGGTGAGAAATGGGAGGACATGCACATTTATCCATGTCTATTTGCTTGGGGTGGGCATCACCGACATTACACCCATCAACATTTGACGACTCCCATGCATTCTTATTATTCCACCGCAATTGTATATATATGTTCCCTATGTTAATATTTTCTCTACATACTACAATGTATACACATCTCTCCTTACATGATCAAAAGTAAATAGGTGATCAAAAGTAAATCTATATATAAACCAATTTTGTTTCCAACTTGGATAGGAAAACACAAGAAACTAAAGTTGTTGGATAGGTGATGCTTGAAAATATAATATGACGGGAACTTCATTAACACCTAAAGAACGGCTGATATATATACTAGGTAGGACAACCTATATTTAAAAGATTTAATAATTTTATATACATGTAAGCGTGCTATCTTGATATGGTCTAACAGGGATCATCGGAAGATGTTACCAGATATTCAAAAAGATACCGAGATAGCGTATAGATACTTGAGAAGGTACAAGCAACCCACAACATAAAAAAGGTACATCCAAACACTACTTTTTGTAACTCTTAAGTTTGCAATGTTAGAATCTATCTGAACTTAAGCATCATCAGAGTTCTGGTTGCATAACGACCGTCTTTTTGATATATGTTACGTCCTGTACATAGACATTCATTCTTTTGGTTGAATTTGTCTTTCACTTTTTCTATCTAATCTTCGTTAGCGTGTGAGGAGATTTTGGAGGCAACAAATGGTCAATTATCTCTTTAACCTTGTGAAAATGGAGAAAGAATTTCCCATTATCTCCCTAACCTTATAAACACAAGCATGCATGGATGAGCATTCATACATGCATCATCTATGCATGCTCGATGCATTATCTATTATTATTATTATTAGAGAGAGAGAGAGAGAGAGAGAGAGAGAGAGAGAGAGAGAGAGACTTGTCTCTTAGTCTTGACTCTTTAGGGTTAGGGTTATAATTTCTTTTGGTAGTTTCCACCTTGTTTCTTTCCCACCATCTATCTCAGCAAAAAGATGGTGTGATGCTCATATGGCTCTTTCTGATCATGATCCCATCATCTATGCAAACCTTTTTTGCCAAATCAAGAATTATTGCATCACAAAGAATGAAGACAATCCAAGAAGAATCCTAGAGTTATCCATATAACTCCTCTTTCATTCCCCCTACCTTTGAGTTATCATCGGAAGAAGTTATGGGTAGTCGAAGCTCCGAAAATTCAGCCAACAACCCTAATTCTAACGAGGAGGAGGAGGAGGAAGAAGAAGAAGAAGAAGAAGAAGGGAACCCTAGAAATGGAGGGAGCTCAAGCACAAGCACAATTGATGAGAGTGAAAGAAAAGGAATGGTTCGTCAATATAATCGATCCAAGACTCCACGACTTCGATGGACACCAGAGCTTCATCTTTGCTTTGTTCATGCAGTTGAGAGGCTAGGTGGCCAAGATAGTGAGTAAATTAAATGATCTTGAAGTTACTAATTAGTTACATGTTCAAGGTTGGCTTTCAAGGGCTAAATTATCTTTTCTTCTTTTTCTTCCCTTTTCCCCCTTTTTTTTATTTCAGGAGCAACCCCTAAACTTGTTCTCCAATTGATGAATGTTAAAGGGCTTAGCATCTCCCATGTAAAGAGTCACTTGCAAGTAATATTTCATGAATTTGATAGTTTCATATATAAAATATTAAGTTCATTTTGCTTACCTTTTCCCCCCTTATTTTTTGTTTAGATGTATAGAAGCAAGAAGATCGACGATTCGGGCCAAGGTATGCCAATTTCATAAAGTGGGGTTTTTTAAGAACAAAATCAATTAAATAATTAGGGTTGAATCCGAATAATTCTATGTAATATTTCATCGCGAAAATCGCAGTTATAGGTGAACAAAGGAGAGATCAGCCAGGAAGAGATCAACTTATTAGCAATTTAAGGCAGCTTCCATTTCTACATGGAATTCCTCAAAGGCCTTTCATCAATTCAAGGTATTAAACAATTAATCATCTTTCATAATTTGTAAACCATTTTTATATTGTACGATCTGATGACAATATTATTCCTTTTTATACAGATATTGGGGGTATAATAGATGCCTTGATAGAGCTAATACTGCTACTATTGGATCAAGAGTTTATGATTCAACGGCCGAAATGATCTTTGGAAGATGCAAGAGATCGGTTACGCTTAACGATCACCGATTCGAAAGGATCTTGGGATCAAGACAAGATTTAGACACGTTTAGATGGAAACACGACGACCACGAACAGGAGCTAGACTTGGATCTATCACTCAGTATCGGATCGAAGAAGGCGAAAAGAGCAAGAGATTGTGAGGAGGAAGAAGTTGATGGTAGTTTAACTCTATCTTTATATTCTAGAGATTTGGAGAAGGTCTCAAAAGGTTTGAAGCTGGAGGAAGAAGAGGCATGAAAGATTAGTGGCGAGTACTCTAGATCTGACTATATGAGTGTTGCTGTGGTGAGATCTTGTTAGTACTTGCCAAAAGAGAAGGTAGTAGCCAATATACTTTGATTTTGTACTTATTATATATATCTAGCTAGTACTTCTATAATACCCACATTAAGGTTATGTGTTTCCTTTAGCTTCATTCCAATCTTGCAAAGCAACATGAAACCTTGAGAAAAGATTGCCATATTGTTGCACATGCAAGATCTTTGTGTGGGATGTAGGTTTTTCTTCTTGTGTGACTAATTAAAATAATTGTGTTTGAGTTGATCTGTGAGGTTAGGTAGATCATTGACTAGATTCTTCAATTTCAAACTAAGTTTATAGATTTGACATTTTCCTGCCTAACAAACTTCATAATATCATTTTATATGCAATTTAGCAGGCTTATTCTATTTGCATGCAGGTTGTAAACTATTGAATGAGATATTCTATTTAAATTTCCAAGATTATTAATTATTTTTTATGTTGAACTTGAAATGGGTAAGCTAGAAACCAGATAGAGTTTCTTTGATTCTGTTTCTCTTTAATCTGCTTATGGTACAAATGTTATAATATATCATACACTTGATGTGTTTATTATATAGGCTAAATTGCACAAATATATCCATGAACTTTCATATTTTTTATATTGATACTATGGACTATTTTAATTACAAATAAGTACCATGATATATATATATATATATATATATATATATATATATAAACTACTGCCATAGGAGGTGAAAATGTTGTAGAATCACATGAAATTTGGTGTACCTACGTCTTAAATGATAATGATGAATATGATGCATGGATGCCGATCGTCGGAAAAAATAAGGGAGGGTGTATATTTTCGACGCCGAGAAAATTCCCTTCTATGGCCTCTTTGCTCCATTATTCTCTCTCACTTTCTCACGCACACGCGCGTGTGTATATATATATCACCCGATTGCAACTAATACCATTTACATGGTATCAATCGCAAAAAGCATTCGGATGCAAACCAAGGTTCATGGTATCTATTTGCAATTATTAAAGTTCATGATATCAATCGTAAAAAATATGAAAGTTCATGGATACATTTGTGCAATTGTCACGCCCTGCTTCCCAAAATACGGAATACGAGGGGTGATTAGGCCGGCCATGCTTCTACGATCAAAAAATAATCTCGCTGTAGTCACACTTCGGATTCTAGCATTACATGGTAATCAGTAAATACACCATGAAAGTAAACAAAATCACAGCTCAAAACTTTATTACATTTAATCAATAGAGTTCAAAATACAATTATTTGCATGAAAGAAACAACTAACCAAAAGGAATAACAATATCCTTATTGCAAGCAGAATACGATAACGCTGGTGTCGCGGTCTAAACTTTCGCGATCACGAATGATAGGTCCTGCTCCTGAGCTGAGTCCATTTCGTCCTTTGAACATGCACACTCAGGTCATCAGGACGACACACATACACACACACAGCGTGTGTACTATGATATTAAATATGAAATGAACGGCAGAATACAGTAATAAGAGTATATGGAATATCAAGTGAATATGAATAGTATGATATATGTATCATGTCAGCAATCCATGTAATGTGTATGTCATTACCTATCAGTCACTAAGTAAATTGAAATCAATCGGTAGAAAAGGATGCTCGTGTTTAACCACTACTATAAATAGGGGTTGCCCCTACGGATAAATCCGTAGGGGCAACCACTGCCCCTACGGATTTATCCGTAGGGGCACATAAATACGCCGCAGGTGCACACGCCGCAGGTATAAGTCTTAACCTTAAACATGCCCCTACGGTGAAATATTTTCCCCTACGGCTTAATGCATAGGTCTACTTGTCCCTACGGATTTCACCGTAGGGACAACATATTTATTTAATTTATCGGTTTATAAAATAAAATAGTTGCCCCTCCGGAGAAATCCGTAGGGACAAAAAGATGCCCCTACGGCTTAAGGCGTAGGTACAGATGTGTAGGGGAAAAATATCAGGTATCCTAATATTTTGTCCCTACGGGTAAATTTGTAGGGGTAAAGTTAGGCCCCTACGGATTACTCCGTAGGGACAAGGCTAACCCCTGTTACTGAGTCCATAGGGTCAAAATATCTGGTATCCTAATATATTGTCCCTACGGATAAATGTGTAGGGGCAAAGTTGGACCCTACAGATTAAACGGTAGGTGCAATATTTGTACCTACGGATTAATCCGTAGGGACATTATCAGGGTTTTTATTATAAAAAGGGCTGCTTGTTTTTTCCTTGCCCTGTGCACAATAATATATACATCATATATGAAAGTAATCAACAAGCAGAATATATACTACAGTATTCATAATCAACATCTCATGCATAATATATAAAAGAAATCAACAAGCAGAATACGATATCAATCTAAATCAATATGAACACCACCAATATCTTCCAAAATATATACACTATGTATCATATAAGTAAATACATGTTTAAAATATAAAAATCAAAAAGCTACCATAACTCGGTCCAGCTCCACCTCTGATAATCGCCGTAATCTGGCGTATCTGCTTCTTGGATAAACCCTGAGTCAACAACTCGAGCAATGCGGACGGTGCGGGAGTCTGAGCGGGCTGTGGAGCTGGTCTGCGCAACTGCAGCCGAGATAGTGGCTTGTGGAGCCGCAGCTGCGGGAGTCTGAGCGGGCTGTGGAGCTGTAGGAGCTGAAGGAGATGCATGTGGTGTTAGTTGTACATATGCCCTAGAGGCCATTGTTGTACATATGATGTATATTATAGTGGATGCTTGGATATATATAGAGACGACTTTCTTACTCGACGTGATAGTATGCTATTTAGTTTCACTTTATCTTAACATGTTGACTTGTATTGGTTTACTGTCTTACTCTCACATGTTGATAAAGTCCTTAGGATATGTACTTGACTACTGGGACTATGATGAGATCATACTAGTGGGGGCCAGGGTAGTCAACGAGTACATCCTATAACTGTTCCTGGTCGAGGGTGTATCGAGACAGGGCATCGATACACCAGAGTAGACTAGCGTATACGCATCATGGCCCATATGATGGGCGATGGATGATTACATATCCATCGGTGTTTAACATCGAAGATGGTGTACGGGTGCTCAGTGGAGACTGGGTACACTGAACGGACTCGCCGAGAACTCCTAGATGGTATTATACCTATCGTCAGATAGCAGTTCTCCGGTGACACTGGTACAGGTTAGTCTATAGACCCGAGATCATCATAGAGTCTTGTGTGATTCCCACTGCGCTTTGATTTCCACCTTACCACGTCCAGGAGGGCGTGCAAAACGGTGGCTTTTAGGTACAGTCCCAAATCACATGGAGGTAATGAGTGATAGGAGGGGTTTCGTCTCTCCTGGTATAGGGAGTTGATGTTGTGCTGTGTTCGATTGGCTATAACTGGAAGTCCGTGACCAGGGATGATATGGAGTGCTACTGGTAAGAGTTATCAGTAGTTTCTCGACCCGTTATAAGCCTCACATCGACACGACTTATTGGTTATTGGAGTCTGACGTTTACCACCCCTAGACTGGATATGCGACATATCAGACGAAGAGACCGGACTGTACGGTAGTGTTACTGATTGGATTCACAGGAAAATGTACAGACTTGCTTGTTGATCTTCTGATCGCTCAATACCTGGGTGGCTGTTACGTTTAGCTGACCGCTTGCAGCTTATGGGTGTTTGATATGATCATCACCTACTGCCGGCGTATTGACGATTCTTTAGAATCATACACAGAGCTTTCCTGGCTCAGGCAAATCGGAGTAGGAGCACACATGTGATATGTGCGGGACCGAGAATAATACGATATGAGATACCGTATTCTATTCTCGCGATATGAGATATCGGCCGGTTATATGTTATATAGCCGAGTCATCGGATCAAGTGTTGATTCGATAAAATGGTACATATTATATTAGTCGGTTATATGCAATATAGCCAGATTGTCGGATCAAGTGTTGACTCGATAATTTAATGTATAATTATATATGTGATATATAACATTACGTTAACTAATATAAGCTCGCTTTATTGATTCATTTTCTCACTGGATAATACATTGATGTATATGCGATATATGTGAATTGTATTATTTTCTTTTGTTACAAAATATATTGTATATGTGATATATAATATTGTACATGTTAGGGTTACAAATGCAACATTGATTTTGTGTTTAAACCAAGTTAGGGTTTGGATTAGGATTAGCTATTTGGATGAGGGTTAAGGAAGCTTCATGAAGGTTTGACTTTGTCTTCATCCTTTGATATTTTGTGTAGATATTTGTTAACCCAACCCAAACCCTTAACCTATGATTTATTCTCTACAAGAGTTAAGACTCTCATTCTTAACTCATGGTTGCAATTATAACCACAATATTAATTCATTATGCATCATAAAAGGATTAGCTTCATCTTCTTCTTCTTCTTGCTCTTGAAAAAAAGCTTCACTAGCTTTTGTGTTTGTGATGAAAAATGGTGAGAAATTGAAAACAAAAGAAAGAGAAATTCCTACTTCATTATCCTCATCTATTCTAGCCACTTAGATTAGGGTGTTCACTTCTCTAATAAGTTCATTAGTGAAGTGTAAGTTTGGGTTAGAGATTCTTAAAGGTAGATCATCTTGGATCAAGAAGACTTCAAGCAAGATGCATCATTCACCTCTTGGAGCCTCACGAGAGTCGGAGTTCTTGATGATCGCAGCGAAAAGACCTCAACACGGAGCTTATGAAGCGAAGGAACGGACTACAAAGATTGTAATCCTATTCTCTTTACTTTTTTGTATGTGATACAAACTTATTACCCTAGATTTTCTAGTAAAAATTCATGATTTGCTTACTTTGCACCTCTCTAATTTTTAAAGTGGTATGAGTGATACTACCAAACCCTAGACTAGGTGCAAGGGAAGCCCAACAGTGGTATCAGAGCCAAACTAGAATTCTAGATACGATCTTAAAACAATTACGAAAACAAAATCGACTCCGAAATACGGTATTTTGAAACCCCCATTTTGCTCTCTGGAAATTTTCCAAAAAGTCCTTTAAAATTTTTTCAAACAGGTGCAGAATGATATTTGGGACATTCTAAGAACATGGGAGAAATACGGAGGGAGGGGCTCGGATTTTGGCTGAGCCCCAGGCTAGGGATTCCGGCCTGGCCGGCCCTCCTGCCCCCTTTGGACTCTGTATTTCCCCTGTGCTCTCATGTTTCCATTTTGGGTTTTCTAATATTGTTTATTTAGCCCAATTTTCATGTGATGATTAGTTTGACCTGGGGCTAATTCGTTGTGCTTCGTAGTCGTATATTTTAACACTGTATTGGTAACCTGGACTATTTTAAGCAGTTCGATCGAATTTCGCATACCACATTTGTACCCCGCTGAAATTTCCAAGTGTTGTAATTTTCCGAAGTTGATTATATTCGTAAAATCGTGCAAGTACCCCTATGGACCCTCTAAAAGACTATAATAACCTTAACTCGATTCTATGCCCACGGAACCGCATTCGAACCTTCGGGTTTGCCATAGTTCCATGGTGTCATAGGTGAGGCGTTGGTTAACTCCTTCTACGGCTGGTCTATGGACACTGTGGCACGGTTTTTGAATGTTTCGACTTTGCTCAAGTGTTGAGCTCACGGGGGTAATTTGTGAGTGTATGTTGATTCGATCGAAACGTTAAACATCGTCATGATATTCTGTGATTGTGATACAATATGTGGAATTCATATAGTTAAGCATGAAATCCGTAATATGTGATATTTCGGGTTTACGATGTCTAAGGTGATTGTGGATTCCAAATGTTGTAGTTTTTCACTTTTCTTTTCTACGACCGTAAGTGTAGTATGTGGGGTATTGCCGGCTTCGTTTCTATACATCAAAGATAATCGGGATACGCATACTTGCTTACGTTGATGATATGAGATATTATGTGTTGCTGTGATATGTTATATTGGATTGTTGTGTTCTGAATAGCCGGGTTTTTTTTATGTGAGATGGGTGTTTTTATTTTCATTCATGTAAAATTCGTTGTATGTAATATTCTTTTATTGGGGCACTTCCGGGTTGAGGATGATATCACCATTGTATATTATTTACTTTTCCGCATTAGGATAGACCCAAGGAGGAGAGCACAAGTAGCCGGATTCTACGGTCCAGTGGGAGGCCATCTCGAGGAGTCGAGACCGGGTCTCCTAACCCTAGAATTAGTAATGTTACTTGCCGCTCTCGTAGGGGTCTAGGGATGTGGGTTTGGCTATTTATCGCGACCGTGAAATCCGTGTTTTATACAGGCTCGAAATAAAACACGGACCTCCTAGTATATCCAATATTTCATATGTTTCTTCTGCTGCTGATATACTGTGATGTGATCATATTATATGCGTGAGACGAATACTTTATTATTGTATATATGATATATAATAAACATTACTTATGTTTTACACCCGCGCTAGTCCCGTCCCTGTATGCCGTTAGGTAAGTAATCTAACGGTGCATAACGGAACATTGTGGCGAATGCAAATGATATAAGCGTACGTTGTATTTTCGTTTCTTCTGTGATACCTAGGAAGAATAAATGATGGGATTTATTAATGAGATTAATAAAAGAAAAGAAAGCTAAAAGATGTTGTAGAATCAAATTTTCAAAAAGGGTAGCTACAGTTTTTGTTTTGCATAGTGGTATATGTGATATACCCTGCACCTTATTCGATGAGGAAAGAGCCGAGATCCTTTCACCGGGAGTAACCTCTTTAGCAAAACTGGCAGATGCTATAAACTCATAGTTTAGTTTTTGATTGCTTCTATAGTTCTTGCTTTGCACAGCGGTATTTATGAAATATCATGCACCTTATTCGATAAGGAAAGAGCCAAGATCCCTTCACCAGGAGTGACCTCTTTAGCGAAACTAGAAAATCCTCAAAAACACTCCTTTTCAAAATTACTTGTTTCTACAACGATATCAAGTTCATTACGCTTATGGTTTTCTGAAAAACCTGCGTAGCACTCCGTCATTTCAGATAAGTACTACTTAGTATTCGTGCTACGTTTGTTGACTATGTTAAGGCGTAGTGTGCGGTAGCTAATTAGTGCTTATCTGCTAAAACATGAGATGTGATTGGATTATGGTAGTTGTACGACTTTGTTGACTATGTTAAGGGTCGTGCAGGTGGGTTTAATTCAATCGGGAAATGACGGGTTGAACTTGGCTAGCAATTATGATTTGTTGACTATGTTAAGGTCATATGTTGCTAGGGGCAAAAGCATTATCAGGAATTTCAAGAGTTGAAATTTGCAATGAGATTGCATACCTTCTATAAGATAGATAGATTCTGTACCCACTACAAGTAAGAGTTACTCCTGGGGGAGTTTTACACATGACAATTAGCCGATCAAGTAGGTGTCTAGAAAAGTGTTTACGAGGTTAAGCCTCTGGGAAAACGAGATTTATTTTAATTAGGTCTGTGCGAAAGCACGGGAAACCTCCCTCAAAATACCAACACTGGTCTGGCCGAAAGATTGGCGAACTTGTAAAGTGTAATTAATCCCGGCTAGTCTTACCTTTTAGGGTTTGAAGGAGGATTTGATTAAAATAGCGAGAGCCATCCTGATTAGATAAGATAATAACCAATCTAATCTTGCAAGAGCATACGCTAAAATGTTTTCTTCTCTCTCTCTCCAGGTAGCGACCATGTCAGGCCTTAATCAAGATAATAATATAGATGTATTGGCCGAACCCGCTTGTTATACTGAGCAGAGGAACGTTGGTCCCTCTCCCACTTATAATTATTATAAGTCCGAGCAGGGAATATAAGAATATCTGGATTCTCACACCGTCCAGACGAAGAACAAGTATGCTGATGCATCTTCTTCGGGTGTGCTAGTTATCGAGAACTTTTTCTCAGTTCACTCTACGTCCTGGGTATTAGATACCGGATCGGGATCTCATATATGTAATATGTTACATGGGCTACATAAAGGTAGGGAACTGGGAGAGGGTGATCATTCCGTAAGAGTTGGGAATGGTGCAATTGTTGCAGCCAAAGCAGTTGGCGAATATCACCTTGTGTTGCCATATAGTAATACATTGATTCTGAATGAATGCTATTACATTCCGAACCTGATAAGCAATCTTATATCAGTTTTTTTATTGAGTAAAGAGGGATATAATTTTGTAGTACATGATAATGTTATGACCATCTTCCCGAATCAAAAGTTGATTGGATCAGGCTCATTAAATAATGACATATACGTTCTCAATCAAACTACAGTACATAATATGCAAAACACACACAAGAGGAAGAGTTCAGAAATGAACGAATTCTTCTTGTGGCATTGTAGACTAGGTCATATCAATGCGACATGGCTAGCTAAGTTACATAAGGATGGATATTTGAATCCGTTCGAATTTTCATCTTATGACACTTGCCAGTCATGTCTCAAAGGCAAGATGACCAAAACTCCGTTTAGTGGACACGGAGAAAGAGTTACGGAATTATTAGGGCTGATAAATAGTGATGTATGTGGTCCCATGTCTACACATGCCAGGAACGGTTCTTCCTACTTCATTATATTCACCGACGATCTCTCAAGATACGGGCATGTGTTCCTAATGAAACACAAGTCTGAAGTTTTTGAGAAATTCAGGGAATATAAGCACGAAGTAGAGAACCAAATGGGCAAAAGTATTAAGATCCTTTGATCTGATCGAGGAGGAGAATACTTGAGCAATGAGTTCCTGGATTATCTAAAAGAGAATGTGATTCTCTCTCAGCTTACTCCTCCCTATACACCACAGACAACGGTGTATCGGAGCGGAGGAATCGCACCCTATTAGATATGGTGCGCTCTATAATGAGCACTGCTGAGTTACCTATTTCCTTTTGGGGTTATGCGCTTGAGACAACGGCATACCTATTGAATCAAGTTCCGTCTAAATCTGTACCTACCACACCATATGAGATATGGAGTGGGAAGATACCATCTCTTAAGTATGTTAAGATATGGGGTTGTCCGGCCTATGTCAAAAGGCACAATCCGGACAAACTCGAGGCACGATCAGTTCTTTGCAAGTTTGTGGGATATCCTAAGAATTCCCAAGAATATATTTTCTACCACGCTGAGGAGCAAAAAGTGTTTATTTCTCAATACGCCACCTTTTTAGAAAAGGAATTTCTTGTAAAAGAAATTAGTGGCGAAGAGGTAGAGCTGGAAGAAGTTCCAGCACCACAAACTACAACTGAAGATTTAGTGGAACCAGATAATTCAGTAGTTCCCAACGAACCATAGCCTCTCCGCTGATCTAGTAGGGTTCCTCATCCAGCTGAGAGATACTACGGTTTTCTCATTGACGGTGGGAGCGAGGATTGCATCATGAAAGATGATGACTCGACTAGCTTCGAGCAGGCCATCACAAGTGGGGACTCTATGAAGTGATATGATGCAATGCGATCTGAGATGGAATCCATATACACCAACAAAGTATGGACTTTGGAAGTTGCTCCTGAAGGGGTAAAACCCATTGGGAGTAAGTGGATCTTTAAGAAGAAACTTGGTGTAGATGGAAAAGTTGAGACTTACAAAGCTAGACTTGTTGCAAAGGGTTTTCGTCAACGACCAGGTGTGGATTATGACGAAATCTTTTCTCCAGTGACTATGCTTAAGTCCATCCAGATCTTACTTGCCATTGCTGCATATCATGACTACGAAATCTGGCAAATGGATGTTAAGACCGCCTTTCTAAATGGTGATTTAGAGGAGTGCGTGTACATGACTCAGCCATAGGGCTTCGTAGATAGTGGGAGCAGTGGAAAGGTGTGCAAGCTGCTTAAATCCATCTACGGGTTAAAACAGGCATCACGGAGTTGGAACATCTGTTTTGATGTTGTAGTCAAAGAGTTTGACTTCATCAAGAACGTAGATGAACCTTGTATATATAAGAAGGTTGTAGAGAGTAAGGTTGTCTTCTTCGTATTGTATGTGGATGACATACTCTTGATAGAAAATGATGTTCCTATACTGCACTCGGTCAAGCTCTTCGTATCACATAGATTCTCAATGAAAGATCTAGGTGATGTCTCCTGCATTTTGGGAATCATGATCTATAGAGATAGATCTAAATGGATACTGGGATTGTCCCAATCCAGGTATATTGACACCATACTAAAGAGGTTTAGTATGGAAGAATCCAAGCATGAGAACCAACACACAATCTCTGGACTCACGCTCTCTAAAGAGATGTCTCCCAAGACTGATTTGGAGAGAGCTCGCATGCAAGAGATACCCTATGCTTCGGTAGTAGGCTCTATCATGTACGCGATGCTATGTACCAGACCCGATGTAGCATACTCACTAAGTGTAGTGAGTAGGTATCAAGCAGATTCAGGAGAGAGTCACTGGACAGCTGTGAAGAACATTCTCAAGTACTTGAGAAGGACTAAGGAGATATTCTTGGTGTTTGGTAACGGAGAACTCTAAGTGAAGTCCTTTACCGATTCAAGCTTCCAAAGTGATAAGGACGACTCTAAGTCGCACTCGGGATTTGTCTTTACCTTAAATGGAGGGGCGGTTTGTTGGAAGAGTTCTAAGTAAGAAACCGTGGCAGACTCGACGATGGAGGCTGAATACATCGCTGCCAACGATGCTGTCAAAGAGGCTGTCTGGATGAAGAAGTTCATCACTGAACTTGGTGTGGTTCCATCCATTGAGCATCCAATACCTTTGTATTGTGATAACAATGGAGCTATGGCTTTGGCCAAGGAACCCAGGTCCCATCAGAAGTCCAGGCATATTCTGAGGCGGTATCACCTGATTCGGGAGATAGTTGATCGCCGCGAGATCGAGGTCAGGAGAGTTGACACGAAGGACAACACTGTGGATCCACTCACAAAGGCCATACCCCAGATACAATTTCAGAGACTCTTCGGAATGTTGGGTATGAGATACTACAACAGCTGGCCTTAGTGCAAGTGGGAGATTGTTAGTTGTATATATGCCCTAGAGGCCATTGTTATACATATGATGTATATTATAGTGGATGCTTGAATATATATAAAGAGGACTTTCTTACTCGACATGATAGTATGCTATTTGGTTTCACTTTATCTTAACATGTTGACTTGTATTGGTTTACTGTCTTGCTCTCACATGTTGATAAAGCCCTTAGGATATGTACTTGACTACTGGGACTATAATGAGATCATATTAGTGGGGGCCAGGGTAGTCAACGAGTACATCTTATAATTGTTCCTAGTCGAGGCTGTAATGAGACAGGGCATCGATACACCAGAGTAGACTAGCGTATACGCATCTTGACCCATATGATGGGCGATGGATGATCCCATATCTATCGGTGTTTAACATCAAAGATGGTGTACGGGTGCTCAGTGGAGACTGGGTACACTGAACGGACTCGCCGAGAACTCCTAGATGGTATTATACCTATCGTCAGATAACAGTTCTCCAGTGACACTAGTACAGCTTAGACTGTAGACCCGAGATCGTTATAAAGTCTTGTGTGATTCCCATTGCGCTTTGATTTCCACCTTACCACGTCCAGGAGGGCGTGCAAAACGGTGGCTTTTGGGTACAGTCCCAAATCACATGGAGGCAATGAGTGATAGGAGGGGTTTCGTCTCTCCTGGTATAGGGAGTTGATGTTGTGTAGTGTTTGATTGGCTATAACTGGAAGTCCCTGGCCAGGGTTGATATGGAGTGCTACTGGTAAGAGTTATCAGTAGTTTCTCGACCCGTTATGAGTCTCACATCGACACGATTTATCGGTTACTAGAGTCTGGCGTTTACCACCCCTAGACTGGATATGCGACATATCAGACGAAGAGACCGGACTGTACGGTAGTGTTACTGATTGGATTCATAGGAAAATGTACAGGCTTGCTTGTTGATCTTCTGATCGCTCGATACCTAGGTGGCTGTTACGTTTAGCTGACCGCTTACAGCTTGTGGGTGTTTGATATGATCATCACCTACCGTCGGCTTATTGACGATTCTTTAGAGTCCTACACAGAGCTTTCCTGGCTCAGGCAAAACGGAGTAGGAGCATATATGTGATATGTGCGGGACCGAGAATAATACGATATGAGATACCGTATTCTATTCTCGCGATATGAGATATCGACCGGTTATATGTGATATAGCCGGGTCATCGGATCAAGTGTTGATTCGATGAAATGGTACATGTTATATTAGTCGGTTATATGCAATATAGCCGGATTGTCGGATCAAGTGTTGACTCGATAATTTAATGTATAATTATATATGTGATATATTACATTACATTAACTAATATAAGCTCACTTTATTGATTCATTTTCTCACTGGATAATACATTGATGTATATGCGATATATGTTAATTGTATTATTTTCTTTTGTTACAAAATATATTGTATATGTGATATATAATATTGTAACATGTTAGGATTACAAATGCAACATGGATTTTGTGTTTAAACCAAGTTAGGGTTTGGATTAGGGTTAGCTATTTGGATGAGGGTTAAGGAAGCTTCATGAAGTTTTGACTTTGTCTTCATCCTTTGATATTTTGTGTAGATATTTGTTAACCCAACCCAAACCCTTAATCTATGGTTTATTCTCTACAAGAGTTAAGACTCTCATTCTTAACTCATGGTTGCAATTATAACCACAATAATAATTCATTATGCATCACAAAAGGATTAGCTTCATCTTCTTCTTCTTCTTGCTCTTGAAAAAAAGCTTCACTAGCTTTTGTGTTTGTGATGAAAAATGGTGAGAAATTGAAAACAAAAGAGAGAAAAATTCCTACTTCATCATCCTCATCTATTCTAACCACTTAGATTAGGGTGTTCACTTCTCTAATAATTTCATTAGTGAAGTATAAGCTTGGGTTAGAGATTCTTCAAGGTAGATCATCTTGGATCAAGAAGACTTCAAGCAAGATGCATCATTCACCTCTTGGAGCCTCACGAGAGTCGGAGTTCTTGATGATCGCAGTGAAGAGACCTCAACACGGAGCTTATGAAGCGAAGGAACGGACTACAAAGGTTGTAATCCTATTCTCTTTACTTCTTTGTATGTGATACAAACTTGTTACCCTAGATTTTCTAGTAAAGATTCATGGTTTGCTTGCTTTGCACCTTTCTAATTTTTAAAGTGGCATGAGTGATACTACCAAACCCTGGACTAGGTTCAAGGGAAGCCCAACATGTGGAGACTCAGCCGAAATACCCTGTCGCGTCTGTTCAGTTTTGCGTGTAATAAACGAGTAAGAACTGTGTATTAGTCAAATTCGTATCATTATCAGGTTTTTGCGAAACCCCAATCTATGAATACTTAGGGACTTAGGCCTCGATTGGATATCTAGTTTGGAAAACCATAGTTTATTTTAATTACACAGTTCTATGTATGTATGATTAATCAAAGCTAAGTCTACAACTAAATAAGCTCAGGCTACGTACTAATATTGGATATATTGCTATCTATAATATGACATAATGTTTTACTATTAAATAGTATACATACCATCATCTCCTTCAACTCCTGGACGGTGGCCTTCAAGGTGTCAAATTCTTACTCTAGACGTCGCTCATGGGAGATAGAGGAAGTAACCGCCGGAGTGGAGTCCAACCTCATATGGGCCCTGCTAGGACCCAGTCTCCGGCTTCTCTCCCAACCTCCGTGGTGTCTTCCGTGTGCGGCGTCTAGGACTGGGGTCAGCAGTATCGGATTGTTCTAGCCAGTCCGAACCGTACATTGCGAGGACCGTTACTGAATATTGCGTGCCTCCTATCGAAATCCTTCCATACCGGTGAATCTCTCGGATGACTCATTTTTCCATCTTCACTTGGAGGAGCACGGTGATGCCAAATCATTACCTCGACTGTTTTCTTGCACCTGAATAGCCTCTGCAGCCTCTGTGTTATGGGAAAATATTGTGCTATCTTGACAGGTATATCAGGCTTCTTATCAGAATCTTTCGGCTTATACTTGGCCTCTCCGCATGTTGGACACTCTTTCAAATCTGAATTCTCTTTCCGGTACAACACGCAATTTTTAGTACATACTTGAATCTTCTCACACTTTAGGCCCAAATCAGACATCATCTTCTGGGCTCCGTACCAGCTGTCGGGCACGTTATTTCCTGGAGGCATAGAATCTTTCATGAACGAAAGAAGTATTGTGAATGACTTGTTGTTCTATCTATTTAGGCATTTAATCTGGAAATGTTGGACGAACCATGAGAGAATGGAATACTTTGCATTTTCATAAATTGGTTTTCTAGCATCATTCATAAAATTTTCATATTTATCCGCACGTGGTTCTTAACCGGAAGGAATGTCATTTTCGGTACGAATAGATTCACCTAGGGTGGCCTCTACCATATCCTCCATTTCTTCAGATGGAAAGAAATTACCATCTTCTTTTTCTGCCGCATTACCGTCTTCTCCTTCTTCTCCTACCGCATTATTGTCTTCTCCTTCTTCTTCTGCCGCCTTACTGTGTTCTTCTCCTTTCCCGTGATATAACCAAGTTGTATAAAGTCTAGTAAAACCATATTTTACGATATGAAGCTCTGCCAATTCTACCTTCTGCCAGTACTTATTCCCACATCTATCGCACGGGCAGAGAATCTTCTCTATCACGATCTTATTATATGCGCGTGCAAATTCAATAAAAGTAGCAACTCCTGCGACAAACTTAGGTTGCATATGTTTTTGTCAATCCACATACATCCAGTTCTTAACTCTGACGTACTCATGGACCATGTTAGACTGTATAACATATAAATTATAGGTTATGATGACTATATTGCAAAATTTAAGAACGGGATGGTTGCTGACAAATGAGAAAATCCGTGTATATGCTTTGTGTGTGAGTTTGTCGTTGAAAAGAATAAATTATCGATAATCAAAATTAGATTTGAGGATACTCATGTATGAGTTGTATTCTATATATGTGTGTTTCAATTTATGATTTCGCTTAAGTGTAGGGTTGTTACTTTGTATGTGCTGTGTGTGCGTTTGTTGTGTATTCGTGTTGTATGTGTGTGTTTCGGCTATCGGGGGTAAGGCTTCTATCCCATTAAGAATGTATAGAGCGGACACCTATTCGCTTGTGCTTTTAACCATTTCGAGTAAATTTCGGCAGCACCTCCCCGCTGTTCTTCGATTACACTGTAATAAAATAGATAATCATTTCAAAGCTGTGAAACAACGTTGAAAATGAACATATAATCTATCTTTGTACACGGAGAACCAGCGGAAAAGTACCGACGAAATATCTCAAAATGGATGAAAACACAAGTGAATGCAGGTGTTTGCTTTATACATTCCTAACTTGTCCATACGGGATAAATCTATCGGTTATCATACGATTGAATCTTCTCGTCATATAGACTACACGACGGTTGTTAGTACCGAGCTATACCATCCGATATTTAACAACCTTCATATAGTTCTATGTCACGATGAACATCGAACGTATGTTAACCGATAGACGGGGACTAAGTGGCACTTTGAGTTTTATATATGACTATCGATGAGAATATGAAAGTTTCATATTATCATCGAGTATCATATATTGGTTTTAACTTGAACATCTTGAATCACTCTCTAATGATGCATTCATTGTGTATTCGTGTTGTATGTGTATGTTTCGGCTGTCGGGGGTAAGCCTTCCATCCCATTAAGAATGTATAGAGCAGACACCCATTCGTTTGTGCTTTCAACCGTTTCGAGTAAATTTCGGCAGCACCACCCCGCTGTTCTCCCAGTACACTGTAATAGAATAGATAATCATTTCAAAACTGTGAAACAACGTTGAAATGAACATCTAATCTATCTTTGTACACGTAGAACCAGCGGAAAAGTACCGACGAAATATCTCGAAATGGATGAAAACACAAGTGAATGCAGGTGTTTGCTTTATATATTCCTAACTTGTCCACACGGGACAAATCTATCGCTTATCATACGATTGAATGTTCTCGTCATATAGACTACACGACGGTTGTTAGTACCGAGCTATACCGTCCGATATTTAACAACCTTCGTATAGTTCTATGTCACGACGAATATTGAACGTATGTTAACCGATAGACGGAGACCAAGTGGCGCTTTGAGTTTCATATATGAGTATCGATGAGAATATGAAAGTTTCACATTATCATCGAGTATCATATATTGGTTTTAACTTGAACATCTTGAATCACTCTCTAATGATGCGTTTGTTGTGGTTTTACGTTTACGTTTCGTTATTAAGGGTTCGAAATTTCAAGTTTAGGGTAAATTTTTTTTTTTTGCGTTTACGGTAAAATTGTACGTTTACGTTATTATCGAGTATCCTACTGCAATTAACTAGTGCACCCTAAACCTTAACCCTAAATAACCCAAAGTAATCTAATTAACCACAATTAACCATAATCGTTATCCTAACACAAATTATCCCTAATTAACCCAAACTTAACCCAATTTAACCTAATTAACCCTAATCAACCTAAACTTAACCCAATTTACCCAAATTAACCTAATTAATCCTAATCAACATCCTAACCCTTTCAAATTATCACTAATTAACCCAAATTAACCCTACTCTCTAATTAACCCTAGCCTCTAACCCTAAACCTAAACCAAACCCTAACCCTAACCCTAATAGCCCTAACCCTAACCCCAACTGAACCCTAACCCCAACCCCAACCCCAACCCCAACCGAACCCTAACCCCAACCCCAACCCCAACCCCAACCGAACCCTAACCCTAACCCTAACCGCAACTGAACTCTAACCCTAACCCCAACCCCAACCGTACCCCAACCCCAATCGAACCTTAACCCTAACCCTAACCTAAACTAAACCCGATGCCTAACCCTAACCCTCAGGACCCCACCCAAACCCTACAGAACCAAGAACCCTAGCCCTAACATCATCAAAATTATAAGTAATTGGAGATTTACTAATCTGTAGCGGGCGGTGGAGGAGACGACGGAGGAGACCGGTGGTCGACGATGCAATCGGCGATGACTCACGGGCAGTGGCGACGAGGAAGTCGACGAGGAAGTTTTAGGAACGATCGATTGAGACACGGCGGCGGGCCGCGGGCGGAGCGCGGTGGCGACGAGGCGAAAAATCGAGGCGCGTGCGGGAACGATCGATCGAGACGCGGGAGAGAGTGAGAGAGAGAATTTTGGGAACGGCGAGGGCTTTTCTGTGCCTTTTTTTATTAAATACCCATATATATGCCCCTACGGATTTAACCGTAGGGCATTTGTTTGCGGCTCCGTAGGGCCAAATAACAAATTACGATTTAATATTTTTAAATTAAAACGTAGGGCACCGTAGGGACAACCATGGGGACCTACAGATTAGTCCGTAGGGGCAATAAAAAGTTACCTCTACGGATTCCTGTAGCCGTAGGGGCAACCTCATATTGTTGTAGTGAACAAGGGTCCTGTGTATATTCAAAAGTACGGTCCGCTGTTGTCCGGGACATAACTCTGCAGCCGTGCCGGTAGGCCTACGACCTAATGTATACATATGAATATCGCTAATATCGAATAATCATCCTCTAAGTCACCGTACCTCGCTAAATACGAGTTCGATTCCACCTTGATTTCCCCATTTCCCCAGGTTACAATAACTATATGTATAAAACTAATTATATACAAGCACGTGCCAAAATCACGATTTTATTCACTTTTCACTGCACTGTTCACTTTCACGAATCAATCACTTATCTCTGGCGTACTTGACACAACCAATCCAATACCTCTCACATTCGACAATGCAAGTTCGCTTCAAATCACTATGAACGTTTGCTATCACTAAAGGTAGCACGGTCGGGTAAATACGGGAATGATGCCACATAACAAGTTATGCACACTATATG
The DNA here is from genome assembly GCA_030015575.1 of Agapanthus africanus. Taxonomy (NCBI): domain Eukaryota; kingdom Viridiplantae; phylum Streptophyta; class Magnoliopsida; order Asparagales; family Amaryllidaceae; genus Agapanthus; species Agapanthus africanus. Next base: position 443,753,545 of record JASDDO010000019.1, on the reverse strand, counting down.
AAATATAATGTGCATTACAAGTTCAGCAACACATATTAAATCGTATGATCGTAATTAGGCAAAATAATACAAAATAGACAGTAAGTAAACTTAAACAGAAATCCAAAAAAATTGGTTTCAGGTCAATCGGGTTTCAGGTTTGCAAGTTACGGTCATTTCATTTTAAGTGTTTATCGCTGAAAATTCAGTTCCTGAACTGAAAGTCCATTTCGTAACATATTTTACTCCCTTTTGGGATCATAATTAGGCGACTCTGTAGTTAGATAAAATTTAGATTTATCAATGACGTTTCCAATGCACCAGAAAGATCAACCATATCCTCTGCGTGCTGGGACATATGTCCTGTTTAAGGCTATGGTACACAATTTGACTCTGTACTAAACTGCAGTATATCTTGACGTTTTAAAATGAAATTAAAATATCAAACGAAAGTAAAATAGAACAAAACCGCCACCCATAGTTAGCTAACAGGATTATCTTCGCAACAGTATAGAGTTCTGCCTATTTTCATGTTCTTACAAAGCTACACATTTATTTAGAAACATGTGTCAATATGGAAAGCTGCTATGGACTGCGGTCCAGAGCCGCATCCCAAGTCAGTTTTTTTCGTTGAGATATATCAGTATCGAAAAATAAATAATAGGGAATCCTATCTTATCGAGTCAGTTTCGATATGAGCCATAGAACATGACATTCCGGTATGTATCAAAATTTATATCAATTTAACACCACGATGCGTACAGTAAATACAAGATTTGACGTCGCCTTTTTGGGATGTCGTTTCATGTTCGATACTTCGTTATTTTGAGTCTATTTTTCTACATGATATTCATAAGTAGCAACAGAAAATATTGGTAAAATCTTTGAGCATGATCGACGGGGTTTTGGTTTAGTTCACCACATCGAACTCTTAGTATTCAATATCAAGAAGGTTTTGCTTAACTCGTGAAAACGGTATCTAATACTTACAATTCCACACGATATTAATATGATATTTTAGATCCGATTATGCTCAAAACTAACATTTTAGAATTATCATGGTTTACCATCAAAAATACGATGACGGCTTACAATATATACGTGATAGTATATTACTTCACACATGTTCGTACTAATCTATCTAATATACTTCTAACATGAATCATAGATCTATATTTATAGCATATTAAAGCAAGTGTAGGTTTCACTTGCCTGAAGATGATCGGAGACACGGCAGCGGCAACAACGGATGGCATGGCACGGTCACGACAACACGTAGCAAAGATTTGCAGTGGCCTCGGCTAGAGTTTTGCTTTGGGGCTTGTCTTAGCAGCGTTAGTGAGAACAGCTGGCGTCGAGTGTAGAGGGGGTCGGTCGGCGGTCCAGAGGAGCGAGATTGTGGCCAGCGACATCGAGACTCTGGTGGCGGCAGGAAGGTGGTCGAGGCTAGGAGTTTTGGAGTTCGAGTGTTTGTGGAGGGGTGAATCGGTGGAGGGGCTCGGGAGTTGAAGGAGGTGATGGTGGAGGTTGCTGAGGTGAGGTTGACGGTGATGAGGTGAGCTTGGTTGCGAGAGGAGGAGTTGTCATGGATGGAAGCTCAAGCTTGGCTATGGAGGAAAGAGAGGGGCTCAGGCTCATGGATGTTGAGGAGAGAGGGAAGACGAGGAACGATGGAAGTGGCGTTGAAGAGGAAAGCTAGGTGGTGATGGGGGCTTCATCGGCGGTGACGGGCGGTGGGGAGGAGCTTGGTGGTTAGTTTTGGTTTGAGAGAGAAAGAGAGTTAGAGAGAGAAGGAATTGAGATAGAGATAGAGACAAAGAGAGGAGGTGTTGGAGCTGTTTAGGGGATGAGGGAGTTCGGCGAGAGAATCTCGGAGGTAGACGATGGGATTGGCTTGGTTATAAGGGGTCGCGGTTCATGGGGGAGACAGTTGAGAGGGGGAGGTAGAGGAAAGAAAGAAAAAAGAAAGCAAGAGGGAATAAGAGAAGGGAGATGGGTTAGGGCTCAGGGCTGGGTTTGGGATTGTGGGTATTGGGCTTGGGCCGAGGTGTGGGTCTGGGTTAGGGTTTGCTGGGTATTAGTTTTGGGTTAAGGTTAGGGTTTAAGAAATATAGAAAAGTGCAGGTTTTAGAAAATAGGAAAATAAGGGAAAATATTTATAAAAAATACGGATACAAGAATGGGACCGGGTATTACAGCAATTTAGCTAACTTGCATTTAATTTGTGTAATATGTTTCAGTAGCATACTTATTATTAATGCAAATTTTGCATGCATACATTACTTAATCAATGCTTGCTTTCTTGTTGTGCATATGCTATAATGAGAGAGAGAGAGAGAGAAGGTCTTCATTTGCGATGTAAATATGAAACTTAAGACTAGTAATCGATTGGATATTGGCAAATGCATGGGTGCAAAATTTTTTTGGTCATTGGAATCAATTAAATTTGTACAGATATTGTAAATGTTGTGAGAATAGCACTAAAGTATATAGCGGATGATCGATACGCGTCAATCGGAGCTAATGAAAATGATCAAATGCAGCAACTATGCAAAAGAATAAATAATAAAGGAAAAAACACATTAAGCAAAGGACACAAGATATTATCCAACTTCGATACGCATTCGCACATAATCCTGTAAAACGATGACGAATTGATTACACTATTAAACGAAGAACTACAAGAGATAATTTATGCTCTCTTAATCTTACTCAAATACAAACTCAATCTCTCTGCAAATCACTCACTCTCTCTCTCTCTCTATCGGCCTCTGAGAATTTTTATTTCTTGGGGCAGAGATCTAAAAAAGCCTCTGTGAATTAATTCATTAATTCCCGCAGCCTCAAAATCTTCTCTGTGGATTGGTTTTTAAAAACCGCAGCAGCATAAACTTTTTTTATGTTGGCTTTATATATTAATTGTTTATATGCATTAATTAATTAATATATATGAGATAAGTAGCATTTAAAATATAGATTATTTTAAAATAGAGATAAGTTTCTCAATTTAATTAATTAGAGTAATCAATTCTTGTCCAAATAAATTTCTACTAAAACCCCCATAGTCGTCTCTCGCTTACGCCTAGCAGCACGTATCATGTTCTATACGTGCTGCAGTTGCATGCACTATGTAAGTGCCTCCGAGTCAAGGGCTTTTGGGCTCTTGATTCCAGGCACCGAATTTGCAATCAATTTCAACAATCTCCACATTCATTTTAAATTCGCAAAATCTCTACACTTCTATTAAAAAACTGGGAATTCTGTAATTCGTCGTTTCTAGCATTTATCAAGCAACTAAGCAAATCAGTCCAAGCAAAACTTGAACTTGGAAACTGGCACTACCTTCGTAAATGCGTTCGCCGGATTTTCATGGGTACCAATTTTCGTAAACGAAATAACTTTCTTCTCGTTCTCCAAAGAAAATCTTTCACCTCGATATGCTTATTTCTCGAACTATAAGCATGATATTCCGCCAAGTGAATCATGCTCTGACTATCGCAAAATACCTCTGTGAAATCCTGCGGAACACCCATAACATCCATCAATCCATGCAAATATATGGCTTTCTTGACAGCCTCCGTAACAGCTATCAACTCTGCCTATGTCGCTGATTATACGACAATGGACTGTAACGTCGATCTCCATGACACTGCGCCAGTGTCCAACTGTTGGATATATATGCCCTAGAAGCCATTATTGAATAGTACATGATTGTATATTACATGTGAATACTTAGGATATATATGTACAAGACAGTCTTTCTCAATATAATAGTATATTATCTGGTTTTTCTTTGCCTTAACATATGTATATGTTCTATTTATATTACATATCTCTAATACATATTGGTAAAGCCCGTAGGATTTTTGCTTAACTACTAGAGTTGTAATGGCGATCATACCGTAGGGTCTAGATAGTTTATAAGTACATATTTAAATTGTCCCCAGTCGTTGAAGTTTTGATATAGGGCATCGATATTCTGGATTAGACTAGTGTATACATTTCCTATTCCCGTGAAAGAAGGTGGCATGTCCCACAGCCTTGGTGTCTGGCACCAAAGATTGTATACATGTGCTCATTAGGTTATGAGTTACACTAGACGGATCTACCGAGAACTTCTAGATAGTAATATACCTATCGTCAGATAGCAGTTTTCTATTGATATAGGTACAGATTAGTCTTTGTTAGTTGTAGCTATGCCTTAGAGGCCATTGTTGTACATGATTGTATATTAAAATGGATGCTTGGATATATATAGGGAGGACTTTCTTGCTCGATATGATAGTATGCTATCTGGTTACTCTTTATCTTAACATGTTGACTAGTATTGTTATATTGTCTCTCTGTTAAATGTTGATAAAGCTCTTAAGATATGTACTTGACTACCAAGACTATGATGGAGATCATACTAGTGGGGTCAGGATAGTCCATAAGTACATCTTTTAGTTGTTCCTAGCCGAGGGTGTATCGAGACAGAGCATTGGTATTCCAAAGTAGACTAGCGTATACGCTTCTTGACCCATTTGATGGGCGATAGATAATCCCATATCCATTGGTGTTTGACATCAAAGATGGTATACGGGTGCTCATTGGAGAATGAGTACACTGAATAGGACTCGCCGAGAACTTCTAGATGGTATTATGCCTACCGTCAGATAGCAGTTCTCTGGTGACACTGGTACAGGTTAGTCTGTAGACCCGAGATCGTCAAAGAGTCTTGTGTGTCTCCCACTGTTTTTTGATTTCCACCCTACCACGGTTTTACTGAGTCGTGCAAACAGGTGGTTTTTGGGTATAGTCCCGAGTCACATGGAGGCAATGAGCGATAGGAGAGCTTTCGTCCCTCCCGGTATTGGGGGTTGATGTTGCGCTGTGCTCTATTGGCCATAACACGAAATCTCTGGTCAGGATTGCTGAGATTTACTGGTAAGTGTTATCAGTAGTTTCTCGAACCGTTATGGGCCTCACATTGGCATGACTTATCAAGCTATTGGGGTCTGACGTTTACCACCCCCAGGCTGAATATGTGACATATCAGACGAAGAGACCGGACTGTACGGTGGTGTTACTTATTGGATTCATGGAAGTATGAGCAAGCTTGCTTATTGATCTTCTGATCGCTCAATACCTGGAATCCATTACGTACAGCTAGTGCCGCTGACGGTTTGTAGATATGTGATATGATCACCGCCTACTGCTAGCGTATTAACGAGTCTTTAGAGTTCTACACAGAGGTTTCCTGGCTCAGGAAAAACGAAGTAGGAGCACATATGTGATATGTGCGGGACCGAGATTAATACGAGTATGCGATACCATATTCTAATCTCGCGATATGTGATATCGGTCGGTTATATGTGATATAGCCAGGTTATCGAATCAAGTGTTGATTTGATAAGTTGATACAAATAATATTAGTCGGTTATATGTGATATAGTCGGATTATTAAATCAAGTGTTGATTTAATAATTTAATATATAATTATATATTTGATTTATTAATTTACATTAACTAATATTAGCTCACTTATGAATTTATTGTTCTCACTTGTACATATAATATATATGTAATATCTATTATTGCATTTATCTTTTGTGTCATGCTTGATGATACATTGTACATGGGTGTATGAGACTCATACCATACTTTAGATAATTAGGGTTTTATTTATTTAAGGTAAATACAAAATTAGGTGGAAAAGTCACATGTTTTGAAGCTTGGAGAAATCTTGACCAAGTCCACTAATTTTGTTTTATCTTAAGATATTTATTAAGCTAACCATTATCTATAGCCATAGTTAAGTCTCTACAATGAAAATATATGATATTTTCTCACCCATGGTTGCAACACTCACTCATTCATTCTACACTTCATCTTCTTTTTCATCTCTTGATAGCTCTCTAGGTTTTCAAGAGATGAAGAAAATTAGTGAGAAAAATAATTCTAAAGTGAGCAAAAATCCTATTTCATCAATCTACACTAGACTAGCCATTTGGTTTAGGTTGTTTGCTGCACCAATTCCCAATTAGTGAAGAGATAGCTTGAGTTAGTGTCTCCTCGATGTAGATCATCTTTAGCCTCGAAAACTTCAAGCAAGCTTGTTCATTTCGTTTTGTGGAGTCTAACTTGAGTCCGGGAGATCACTACTTGGAGCGAAGGGACTGCTATACGGAGCTATTAAAGTGAAGGACCGGTCTACAAAACTTGTATTCCTCATTCACTTAGTGTAATATTTGATTACATGTTTGCTTCACTCCTAATCCTCTAGTTATATACTAGGTTAGGGTTCTTTAGCACCCTAGATTTTTAAAAATTGCAGACTAAATGCCTTGGAAAACCTAGTGGGGGTGCTAAGGAACTCCAACATGGTATCAAATCTAAGCTAGAGAATTAGACGATATTAGTAGAATTACGGAACCGAAACAACTCCGAAACCTCGAAACAAAATCTATTGTTTTTGTCAAATTTTTTAAGTTCTCTGAAATTTTTTTAAACAGATGCAGAATGTTATATGTGATGTAACATGAACACTAGAGCAAAACGAGCCAATTCCACCGGTTTTTAACCAGCGAAATATAGAAAAATACCGGCCTCACCGGTTTTTTGTTTGGGTTTTGGTTTCATTTTGCTCTGGTGTCCTAGTCTCTGGTGTTTGGTGTTTCAGGTATTGTTTGTTTTTACTAAGATTGCATGTGATGTTATTTTCTGTAAAGGCAATTCAGAGTGTTTCGTATTCGTAATTTTAACATCGTTTCGGGTAACATAGACAACGTTAAAAAGATTGAACGAACATCAAACACCACCTCAAGATTGCTCTCTGGAAATTTTTCAAAAGTTGGAATTATTGGGTTTAAAAATGTTCAGAAAATTGTGCAAAGTATTATGTGGACCCCCAAGAAAAACGAACCCCTAATTCGACCTAACGACCGCGGAACCGTAGCCAAAAGGTTCTTTTGGCAACGGTTCCGCGGCGCCATTAGTGAGGCTTGGGACGTGCTTTCTTGTGCTGGTCCGTATGTGCTTGTGGCACTGTCTGGGAATTTTTGAATCTAACTCAAGTGTTGAGTCCTATGAGAATTTTGGGTTGTTGATCGATCGATCGAAAAATTTAACATCACCTAGTTATTATGAATGGGATACAATATTTGGAATCCATAATAATTAGTTTTGTGAAAACTAGTTTGAATTTTGTAAACCTATCAATTTAGTCTCATTTGATTGGTTACCACGGGGTTTTGATATGGATCAAAACTCTGTCGCAATCACGTAATGTACGGGAATACTCGCCGGCTAACATTACTAAATAGCCACGCCCCATAGCCCCGACCAAGTGACTGCAGGAGAACCCTGTTTCCTAAAGCATCCGTCCGGATGCTCGCGGCCACGGTGTTCCACTTAAGTGCACTTCGTCGACGGCATCGGGGGTGCGGACGTCTACTAAAGCTTCCGAAGAGCATTCGATCAACTTGTCAGGAATCTTGTTGAATTTCTCGACTTGTTATTGAAAAGTGTTTTCAATATCGAGACTAAAATGCGAGGTTTATAATGTTAGGCATGAAATTCAGAATATGAGATATTCCGGATTTATGATGTCTAAGGAATTCATATGGTTAGACATGAAATCCGAAGTATGTGATATTTCGGGTTTATGATGTCTAAGGTGGTTGCGGATTCCAATTGTTGTAGTTTTCACTTTCTTTTCTGCGATCGTAAGTGTAATATGTGGTGTATCGCCGGTTTCGTTGCTATACGTCAACGACAATTGGGATACGCATATTTACTTACGTTGATGACATGTGATATTATGTGTTGCTGTGATATGTTATATAGGATCATCGTGTTTGAATAGCCGGGGTTTTTTGCGTGAGATGAGAGTTTTTCATTTTCATTCTTATAAAAACTTGTATGTAATATTCTTTTATTGTGGCACTTCCGGATTGAGGATGATGTCACCATTGATGTATATTATTTACTCTTCCACATTAGGATAGACCCAAGGTGGGGAGTACAAGTAACCGGGTTCTAGAGTCCAGTGGGAGACCATCTCGAGGAGTCGAGACCGGGTCTCTTAACTCTAGAATTGGAAGGGTTGCTTGCCGCTCTTGTAGGGGTCTAGGGATGTGGGTTTGGCTATTCATCACGACCGTGGAATCCGTGTTGTTTACTAGATTAATTTAAAACACGGAATCTCTAGTATATCTAATATTTCATATGCGGACTTCTGCTGCTAATATTCTGTGATGTGATCACTTTATAAGATGAGACTGTAGGGTGTTTTTCGTCACCCCATTGAGATGGGAATACGCGCACGCTTGTCAGGCGCATTACAGATTCCCCTTTCCTAGGATAGGCTGGGGTTTATTGATTGTGGGGATTCGAATCTCCGGCAGCCGCGGACTAAGATGCCGTTAATTACCCTTCGCCTTTGGAGCGAGAGAACCTCCGATTGACGGGTCAAATAGGTCATGTGAACTCAATGTGTAGTGTTGTTTTTTAAGGGGTTTTGGATATATCGGGGGCCCCGTAGAGTTTTTACGGAGATCCTGCTACCCGGATAGCGGGCTGGGGGTCAAGAGGGCTAGCAGCGCCCTTATAGGGTGCCGGGCAGCGCCCCGTTAGAAAAATTTTCCTAGCGAGGGACGCGTTTTGAGTATAGATGTGTAAAATGAGGGAAAAAAGGTGTCCAAAGGACGCGTGGGTGCCAGCGCCTCGCATGCGTAGCACACTGGCGCTGGACACTAGCGTTTGGGCGCTTGGGTTAGCGCTAGGCGCTGGCGCTAGCGCTTTGGGTGCTAGTGCCCCACGTGCCCGGCACATGGGCACTCGGGCGCTAGCGCTAGCGTCCCACGTGCCCGGCATGTGGGCGCTCGGGCGCTGGCGCTGACGCCCTATGTTCCCGGCACATGGGCGCTCGGGTGCTGGCGCTCGCGCCCTATGTGCCCGGCACGTGGGTGCTTGGGCGCTAGCGCTTTAGGCGCTAGCGCCTCACATGGCCGGCACGTGGGTGCTCGGGCACTGGCGCTAGCGCCTCACGTGCCCGACACGTGAGCGCTTGGGCGCTGGGCTCTAGCGAAAGGAAGGGGTTTTTACCCCCAGAAATTGGAGTTAAACTCCAAAAGAGGATTTTGAGTGGAGTTAAACTCCAAAAGATCTGGATTAGGAGTTAAACTCCTTTGAGGATTTGCAGCTTGGAGTTGAACTACCTAAAAATCTTCAGAGGTTCTTCCCTCTTAAGCCTTGGATTTTCTCTTGAGTCTTGGATCTTTTCCAAAGTGGGATTTTCGGAGATGGGTCTCCTCCTTCCTCCTCTTTGTTGGCCAGATCTTGGAGGAAAAAATAAGGGATGAGATTCAAGATCTCCCTCTTTTGAGATCTAATGGAAGATCTGAGCTCCCCTTTGTGGGTTTTGTGGTGAAAAACTATTTAGTTTTAGAAAAGGAAGAGTAAAACTCTTGATTTAATTCAAAAGAAAGAAGAAGGTTTAGAACCTTGAGGAAGGAGAAGGAGGCACAGACCTTGATTTTTTTAGAGAGAGAAAAAAATCTTCAGATATTTTCGTTATCTTTACCTTTATAGGCTATACACTTTACGTATAGCCCCTTGGGATTTACAAAATGGCATTTTGCCCATCTCATACCTCATGTGCTATTTATTTTTGCACATAAGCCATGGACTTTACAAAAATTTGGGTTTATGCTCATTTTTTTCTTATATTTATTCATAAAATAAAATAAAAGAAAATATACCAAAATTATTTATTACAAAATTTTTATTTTAGCATGGGGGGGCCGGTCGCTTCATGTTCGGGTTCGACCCGGGCATTGGCCCACTTGACCTGGGCTTGGGCCCACTTGGCTTGGGGTTGACTTTGATTTTAACTTGGTCAACCGGGGTGTAAATTTTTACCCCAACAGAGACGAATATTGTTATTATATATATGATATATAATAAACGTTGCTTATGCTTTCCACCCGCGCTAGTGCCGCCCCGCTATACCGTTAGTTAAGTAACCTAGCGATGCATAACGAGACATTGTGGCGAATGCGGATGGCATAAGCATATGTTTTATTTTCGTTTCTTTTACCTGTAATGCTTGGGAAGCATAAATGATGGAACTTCATTAATGAGATTAATAAAAGAAAATAAACCTAAAAGATATTGCAGAATCGAATCTGAAACTCACTCGGCCTTTTTATGAAAAAACAAGTTTCAAAGATGCGAAGCTTAAGCCACTCCTTTTAAAACTATTTGATTCTACAATGAGATCAAGTTCAAAATGTTAAAGGTTTTCTTAAAAACCATTCGCAACCTTCTGTCATTTTAGGAAGTAAAGTACTTAGTATTTGTGCTGCATATGTTGATCATAGTCAAGACGTAGTGTACGGTAGCTAAGTGATGTCTTCCTACACAGCATATGATACGATTAGTTAGGACATTCATGTGATTATGTTGATCATAGTCAAGGGTCATGTGAGTGGGTTTAATTAATCACGAAATGACGGGTAGAACTTGACTAATGCTTATGATATGTTGACCATAACCAAGATCATAAGTGCTAGGGTAAAAATCATATCGGAAGTTTCAAGAGTTGAAATTTGTAATGAGATTGCGTACCTTCTATGTGATAGTTGGATCCCAATACCCACTGCGAGTAAGAGTTACTCCTAGGAGAGTTTTGCACTTTACAATTAGCCGATCAAGTAGGTGACTAGAAAGGTGTTAGTGGGGTTATGCCTTTGGGAAAACGAGGTTTATTTTAATTAGCTCCGTGCGAAAGCACGGGAAACCTCCCTCAAAGTACTGACACTGGCCTGGCTGAAAGATTGAAAAACTTATAGGGTGTAATTAATCCCGGCTAGTCTTACCTTTTAGGATTTGAAGGAAGATTTGATAAAAACAGTGGGAGCCATCCTGATTAGATAAAATTATAACCAATCTAATCTTGCAAGAGCGCACGCAGAGTGTTTTCTTCTCTCTCTCTCCTGGTAGCAATCATGACATGCCTTAATCAAGATAATAATATGGATGTATTGACCGAACCCGCTTGTTATACTGTGCTGAGGAACGTTGGTTCCGCTCTATCTTATAATTGTTATAAGTCCGAGCAGGAAGTAGGGGAATATCCGGATTCCCATGCGACCCAAACGAGGAATGAGCATGTTGATATATCTTCTTCGGGTGTGTTTGTTACCGAGAACTGTTTCTCAGTATATTCTACGTCCTGGGTATTAGATAACAGATCAGGATCCCATATATATGATTTGTTACATGGGCTAAAGAAAGGTAGACAACTGAGAAAGGGTGATCATTCTCTAGAAGTAGGGAATGGTGCAAACGTTGCAGCCAAAGCAGTTGGTGAATATCACCTTGTATTACCAACTGATAATACATTGATTCTGAACAAATGTTATTACATACCGAACCTGATATGCAATAATATATCATTTTCTTTATTATGTAAATAACGATATAATCCTATATTACAGGATAATGTTATGAACATTTTCCTAAATCAAAAGTTGATTGGATCAGGCACGTTATATAATGACATATACGTTCTAAATCAAACTACAGTTCTTAACGTCGAGAACACACACAAGAGGAAAAGTTCAGAAATGAACAAATTCTTCTTGTGGCCTTGTAGACTAGGTCATATCAATGCGACACGACTAGCTAAGTTACATTAGGATAAATATTTGAATCCGTTCGAATTTTCATCTTATGATACTTGTCAGTCATGTCTCAAAGGTAAAATGACCAATACTTTGTTTACTGGAATTGGAGAAAGAGTTACTGAACTCTTGGGACTGATATATGGTGATGTATACGGTCCCATGTCTACAAATGCCAGGGTTGATTCCTCGTACTTCATTATATTTACTGAACATCTCTCAAGATTTGGACATATGTTCCTGTTGAAACACAAGTCAGAAACTTTTGAGAAATTCAAAGAATATAAGTGTGAAGTTGAGAACCAGACGGGTAATAGTATTAAGATCCTTCGATATGATCGAGAAGGAGAATATTTAAGCACGGAGTTCCAGGATTATTTAAAAGAAAATGGGATTCTCTCTCAGCTTACTCCTCCGTATACACCACCGCACAACGGTGTATCGGGACGGGGTATCGCACCCTATTAGATATGGTGCGCTCTATGATGAGTACTGCTGAGTTACCTATTTTCTTTTGGGGTTATGCGCTTAAGAAGCCGATACCTATTGAATATGATTCCAACCAAATTAGTGCCTACCACTCCATATGAGATAAGGAATGGGAAGAGACCATCTCTTAAACGTGTTAAGATATGGGGTTTTCCGGCCTATGTTGAAAAGCAAAATCCAGACAAGCTCAAGGTAAGGTCAGTACTGTATAGGTTTGTTAGATATCCCGAACATTCGCGATGGTATATTTTCTACCATATTGAGGAGCAAAAGGTGTTTTGTTTCTCAGCATGCCACCTTTTTAGAAAAGGAATTTCTTATGGAAGAAATTAGTGGTCATGAGGTAGAACTGAAAGGAGTTCCAGCTATACAAACTACAGCTGATGATTTGATAGAACCAGAAGATTCGATAGTTCCCGACGAACCTCAGCCTCTCCACCGATCTAGTAGGGTTCCTCATCTGCCTGAGAGATACTACGGTTTTCTCAATGACAGTGGGAGCGAGGATTGTATCATGGAAGATGATAACCCAACTAGTTTCGAGCAGGCCATCACGAGTGGGGACTCTGTGAAATGGCTGGATGCTATGTGATCTGAGATGGAATCCATATACCCAACAAAGTATGACTTTGGTAGATGCATCTGAAGGGGTAAAACCCATCAAGAGCAAGTGGATCTTGAGAAGATTCTTTGTGTAGATGGAAAAGTTGAGACTTTCGAAGCTAGACTTGTAGCAAAAGGTTTTCGTCAATGACCAAGTGTGGATTTTGATGAAACCTTTTCTCCAGTGGCTATGCTTAAGTCCATCCGGATTCTACTTGCTATTGCTGCATACCATAACTACGAAATCTGCCAGATCGATGTCAAGACCGCTTTTCTAAATGGTGATTTAGAAGAGAGCGTGTACACGACACTGCCAGAGGGCTTCGTGGACAGTGGGTGCAGCAAAAAGGTGCGCAAGTTGCTTAATTCAATATACGGATTAAAGCAGGTATCACGGAGTTGGAACATCTGTTTTGATGCGGCAGTCAAAGAGTTTGACTTCATCAAAATGGTAGACGAACCTTATATATACAAGAAGGTTATAGAGAGTAAGGTTTTCTTCCTTGTATCGTACGTAGATGACATACTCTTGATAGGAAATGGTGTTCTTATACTACATGATGGGAATTCACCCTCGCGCAAATGCGTATGTTTTGGAAATGGATTGCGCACGCGAGCTCGTTCTCGTTTTATAATTTATAAACCGCAAGTGCACGACGCGTTCTAGCAAGCCGGCAAGTACGGGTCGATCCGCAGGGAATTGTGTATTAGGTCTTGTTGTTTAAGGTTCAACAAATAATGAATAGGTTGCTTTGTCACAAAAAATATAAAACGAAAACAAGGAAAAACAAGCAAAGAAGGAAGTGGTTGTGGCTTTGGCTCGGAAGGTCGAATCGTGACGATTCCTTCGACGCTCTCTTGATCATGAGTTGTCCGTCCTTACGTCGATCCCGACATAAAGCATGACTTGTCAACGCGGTTGCGAAGCACAAATCATCAAATTCCGATATTCGATGCAAATACGAAACGATTCCGTTACATTCTCGCTTACCATCTTTATGTCCAGGCATGATGTATCAATACTAAGCACACGGGTTAGCAAGCATACAATATCAATACACATCAATTTGCAAACAAGAAGTAAAAGTAGGTATTACACTTGCCAAGTAGGTTGGTGAGAATATATGGTATATGCTTGAATGAAAAGTGTCAAGAAACATAAGCAACATATCATATCTCAACTACCTAGTAAGTTTAACACATAATTGATTCTAAGCTTAACCTTGCAAATGGTGATATGAAGGAATATGATATGAGATAAAGGTTACAAATAACCATCAAAATCATCATATAATATCGTACACTTCCATTTAGCAATCTTAAGTTTACAATCAAAATTAAGCATTTTAAAGAATCACAAGAGGAGGAGGAGGCAAAACCTTTCATCTCATTTCCTCACCATTACCACAACCAAAGAAGATTAGTTACACATAATAATGAAAAGAAAAGCAAAGCAAGTAAAGAAAAGAAAGCAAATAACAAAGAAATATATTAACACTTGAAGTTGAGGTACAAGATATTAGTAACTTGTTCAACCTCCATAATGAAGCATTCAAGAGAAAGCTTCAAGAGGGAAGAAGAAGAAGAAGAGACCAAGTTAATGCACACTCACTCTCAAGCCTAAACCAAAAACAAAAAAAACTATAAAAAATGGATATATATGAGAGTCCCTTCCCTTGCTCACTGACCTAGCTTTTATAGGCACCAAAAAAAGATTAAACAAGTAATCAAAATAAGATGATGTGACTGCAAGACAGGGACAGAAGAAAGATGGGGACAAACGGGGCAACGGGGCCGGCGAGCTCGGATTTCTTGAGGGTGTGGCCGGCTGATTTATATGATAGATGTTGTGATCAAAGAATTAATTAACGCAATCAAGAACGGCGTCGCTTGGTAGCTAGCCGGTGAGTACGGGTCGGTCCACAGGGATTTTATGTATTCTCAAATTGTTCTAACGAGTTAATTCCAAACGGTGTTGGGATGATTATCACTAAAAACTAAGTTGATTTAGACTAGGCTTAGAATCTTGCTAGGGTTAGGTTTAGATTAAGTTTGGAAAGTCAATATTCTTCACCGCTTTCTATACCCTAATTTAGATCTATTTAGGTGTTATGGTAATAATTAATAAAGGGGATTAGTACCATCGGGGAGAAACGGTGTTTCTTCCTCTAGGTTCTTGTCCTTCCTTTCTCAATTCTTACCCTAACCTCCATGGAAAACATATACAACCGGTATTTTAAACTACGGTATCACCGCTACCTCGTTGGGCAGGGTGCCGTAGGGAACGGTGTGTGTATGTATGTATGGAGTCCTATGAATTAATATATATGGGCAAGAAAGGGGTGAGAGATTTTCATCTCTCAAGCCTTCCCTATTCCTAACCCTAACAAGTGAGGAACTACACACTCATTAGGGAATTGATAAACATGTTCTAAACTATTTAACTAGGGCAGATAATAAAAATTATACTAAGGCAGAAATAAATTTAAGAACTAGGGCAGATAATAAAAATCTTACTTTATTTGATGGCTCTCTCCAAACATTTGCACCATATTAAAATTCTGAATAGAAGAAATAAAAAGAGGCATACCTCAAAGAGAGGTTTAGGATTTCTATTTATAAAGCATAGAAACCCTAGGGTTACAATCGATTCACATCTGCATTTACAAATATACCCCTAAGAAGACTATTCAACGCACCGCCACGCCGTCATACTTTGCACCGACACGCGCTTCCCATGGCCGCGGAACCACGACCAAAACCCATGTTTGGCCGCGGATCCGCGGCCATATAGAGGGCTTGATGGCTCAGTTTTCTATGTCTTCTTTCTGTTGCCATTTTCTTCTGTTTTCATCAGTTGGTTCTTCAGAATATCTTCTAGTTCTCTTCCAAATTTCCACAGTGAATAATGTAGTGGACTTTACCGTTCGCTTCGTGTCGAAGTCTTGAACCTTGCGCTGCCTTTGTACTTTGTGAACTTGTTTATTGATCTTCGTTTATTCTCCAAACTGTAGGCTTGATCAAGATTCTTCCATTTGTTGGTCAGAGTCTCACTATTGTATCGTCTTTTCATCTTTTTCACTGTTATTGTTCTGAGAACCTGTAACCTGCAACTATGTAGCTGACATGGATCAAAAGCACCTGTTTATTTGTAAAATGAATAAGAATAGGGAATATAATAATGCAAAATTATGTTATGAACAAATACCCCCAAACTTATCTTTTGCTCGTCCTCGAGCAAAACTAGTTTATTCTCGAAAAAGCCTAACCTTACTTTCGCAGGGAAATGCGATTGCACTGAGCTTGTGCAACAAGCCGTTAAATCTCTAGGTGCCCCTAGTAGGAGGAGTGTTGTCTCCTGAGGGTTTTCAGCGGATACTACCCACAAAATCCTATCAATTTGGCCTATTGACTTTTATTCTCCAATTAGGTTTTCTAACAAGAAACTCTATTATCTTTGACTCAGAAATTATCCACCCGTTTTTTCACGCTTCCTTATCATTTAACTTAAGATTATACATGTTCTGTAGACTTACTTAGGTTTTAGCATCTTTTAAGTTTTTCTTCTAGGGTTCTATCTCAACTTAGGAATGTTTATCATCTCTATTAAAAATATAAGTCCTATTGTTCATTCCTATCTTTTATCTAAACCCCACTCACATACCCCTACGTGTGTGTATATATCACCCCTACACTTGGAAATTCAAATCAAGCTATTATACTCTTGTCCATCGTCCAAAGTACTTCTTAATTGGTGAATTTGTAGATGAAATTTGCTTACACATCCTTCATGCGACCGTTAATACTTCTTGAGGCACCAACGACCGATTACAAAATGTGTTTGCACATAAAAGTGTAATTCCTAGTCTTGTAACACCTAAGGTTTTAACAGTGACTCCCAAACCAGTTGGTCTAAGGCACTAGGTGATAAAGCACCCTCGCTAAATTTTTTTCTATTACTGCAGCCTTAAGTAATTACAAAAACCAGTGTTCATTTTTTATCTCTTTATTCACACTTGTATTTTTATTTATTTTTCTTCATACTAAGGACTTTAGACAAGAGCATTTCAAGGTCTCTTCGACTATTCCAAGTTTCAAGGTTCGTGTTTGTGCAATTTATAGGGTATATATTTTTAGAATTTGGACTTAAGCTTAGAAATTATTTTTCAGACTTATACTTTAATAAAAATATCAATACTCTTCCTTTATTTTGATTTAGCCCAAGAAGTGAACTCAAAATTTGCCTATTTCTAAGTAAACTATAAGGACATATATTTTCTACGGTTAAATTTTAAGAAAGGTTATTTTTAGGATTTTTAATCTACTAAGTCTAGAATCTAGTTTTTCCTAGCTAGTCAACCGTCATGTCAAACTTAAGTCAAATATGGCCAAAATTGAACTTTTCAATTTTTTATAATTTTTGAAAATTTTCAATTTTTATGGGTATTAAAATAAATATGCAAATGCAAAAATATACATATTAATGCGAAGGAAGAAAGCTTACCGAGCACACCCCCAAACTTAAACTTGACAGTCTCCTCACTGTCAGACTACACCAAGAGGGTCAAAATTGCCGGCACTCCCCTGTTTATTTATTTATTTATTTTTTATATATATATTTTTTTATTGTTGAAAGAAAAACAAAACATATATACAAAAAAGTCCCCCCAAACTTGAGTTAAATAATGCTACAAGTCAATGCCAAGCTTTGCAAAGACCAAAATTTAACACCAACCAGTTGAAAAATTTATCTGTGTAGAGTATCGGTCGGTGGAAGAATATGTTGTACAAAGCCAAGAAGAAGTGGGGAAGAGATAAGAGGTGGTATGGAAAGTGTTTCCGTGAAAGTGGATGTGAAGAGATAAGAGGTGATGATGAATAAAAACGAGAATGTGAATGATCAGAAATAAGTGGAATAATGGCATTCTCGTATTTTATTAGAAAAAAGGGTGGTGGTTCAACTTCTATAGGTGGAGATTGATTCACCACAAAATCCCCAAGATGTTTCTGTGGATCCTTTACTGGCTTGGCATCATCCATCATATGCATATGATACTTAATTATGAGGGAACTAATCTCCTCGATGTCCGCCATAGTCCATCCAAAAGCTTGCCGGTTATTTTGTAAGACCATTAAAAGGGCTTTCTCTTGCTCGAGGCCTAGAGAGGCCGATATGATAACGGGAAAGGTATCATTCTCGCCTAGGTAAGCGTATTTAAGGTGAGACGGCAAAGGCTTGAAGTTCGAGTTTCGGAAGCGAAACAATTGAAGGTAAAATTGGGGAAGCTATCTCGAACTCAAAGGATTCCAACAATGGATCGAAATCACTGTAAGCAATCGAATCGGATGGTTCAACTAACTTATCCAAAAATTCAAAGGACTCATACTCGGGCGGTGAGTCGTCAAAATTGTCCGAAAAAGTGAAACCTTCGTAATCGTTATCGGTTGTGCAAACTGTGTCAGATTCAAGGAGGGACGCACTAGTGGCGTCAAAACTGTTGTGATCAAACATAAATTTTTCAAGCTCGCAGTTCTCCTGCATGATTTCGTGGATAGAGCAAACTTCTCCTGTACTAGCTTTAGGCACGGTGGGCAGACTTCTTATCATGTAAATATTGAACTCACTAGATATCTTCCCGAAGGATAGAGTCATAGAGCCATTGCGACAATTGATTACAGCATTAGAAGTGGCCAAAAATGGTAGACCGAGGATCACCAAAATTTGGTTCCGTGGGTTAGCAACAGGTTGTGTGTCAATTACAATAAAATCAACGGGGAATATGAAGTCCCCTACTTTGATCAACACATCCTCTAACTCACCCCTAGGATGAGTGATTGATCGATCAGCCATTTGGAGAGTACAATGAGTGGGTTTCAACTCTCCAACACCTAATTGCTCATACACGGAGTAGGGAAGCAGCTAACACTAGAACCAAGATCTAAAAGTGCGCGATTGATGTTCTTATCCCCAATTGTTATTGAAATTGTAGGACAGTCAGGGTCCTTTCGTTTTTGGGGTAAGGGTTGAGGTTGGTTAATAGCATTGCTCACGGCACTAGCTACTATCACTTTCTTAGGTATCTGAGACTTTCTCTTCGAGGTGCATAAGACCTTTAAGATTTTCGCGTAAGAAGGGACTTGTTGGATTGCATCCAAGAGAGGTATGTTTATGATAACCTGTTTGAATAACTCTACAATCTTCTCCATTTGGGAGTTGGTTTATTGGATCTCAACCTATTTGGAAATGGAACATTTTGAAAATCTGTTGAGTCCAATTTTTGTGGATTAGATTGCGGAGTTGGAACGGATCCCAGTTTTGGTGTGTTCGTCACGTGAGATGTGGGTCCGTTCGGATTAGAAGAAGAGCCTTTTGAAGAATGAAGAATATGCTCTAACGAAGAAGAAGAAGAAGATGAAGAAGAACCACCGGCAGGGGTGTCATTATTAATACCCACGTTATTGTGCAACACTTTTCCAGATCTCAACGTGGTCACAGCATTTACATTTTGATTTTGCTGTTCATATGCAACATGTGCGTGACCGGGATTTGGCAATGGTTGAGATGGAAGTTTTCCTTTTTCTCGCTCGCTCAACGCAGTATTTAGTTGTGCAATTTGGGCCTCAATTGATTTGATACTTTGATCGTGTGAAGCACTGTTGTGCACCAAAGACTGAATGGAAGTCTCCAACCTTCCTGCGGATTGTGTAGATTGTTTTAGAAACTCATCTAGACTTCTGTCTAGCGAGGTAACCTTATCGTCATTTGGTTGAACAAAATTATTTTGAGGATAAGAGTTGTTGGGCACAAAATTGTGCATTTGGTTTGGGTAAGGTTGTGGTTGGAAAGGTTACTGGTATTGAGTTTGTTGGGGTGCTTGTTGTTGTGGAGGAGGAGGCCTTTGAAAGTTGTTGTTTCCTTAGAATTGTTGATTTTGATTCCAAGCAAAATTTGGGTGACTCCTCCAACCCGAATTATAAGTTGAAGAGTATGGATCATTTCTTTGTCTTTGCTGAAAGGCAGCATTGACTTGATCTTGTCCTTGAACATGTGGATTGTAAGGACACTCTTCGGTAAGATGTGATGGATCTGAACAACAAGCACAAACAGTTCGTGGGGATAAAGCAGGGGCAGGAGAAGGCGATGAGATTTTGGCCTCAATTGCTTCTAGTTTTTTCGTAATTGCGACCATTTTGGCCTTCATTGCAATCGACATATCTAATTGATGTATGCCTGCCCTAGACTGACCAACAGAAGAAGATGAGGTGATCTTAGTTCTTTTCCACTGAAGTGTTTGTTCAGCAAGATCATCGAGAAACTGCCAAGCTTCCTCACTAGATTTGGTTAGAAAGTGACCTTGACTAATGGTTTCCAACAACTGCTTCGTTGCTGGGTTCAATCCTTCATATAAAGTTTGGCAAAGTTGCCAATTCTCGATACCGTGGTGAGGGCATTGAACAAGTAGGTCTTTAAATCTTTCAATACATTTCCAAAAGGGTTCGGAAGGAAGCTGGGATAATTGAATAATCTCATTGCGAATTCTCGCGGTCTTGTGATGTGGATAAAACTTTTTAAGAAAAGCTTTAACAAACTCTTCCCAATTTTTAATTGAGTGTGATGCTGTGCTGTATAACCATTTCTCGGCTAAGTCACATAAGGTGAAAGGAATGACCCTTAGCCTTATAGCATCATCTGAAAGTTGGGTTGTTTTCATCATTGCGCAAACGTTTTGGAATTTGTTTATGAAGATATAGGCATTTTCGAATTCCAGTTCGTGAAATTTGGGCAACATGTTGATGAAATAGGGTTTGATCTCAAAGTATCCCCATTTGCCGGTGGGAGTGAAAGACAAGTAGGTAAGACGGTGCGAATAGGGTAGAAAAGATTCTGGAGCGCGATTCGTTGGGGCGCTTCAACAGGCGGGGGTTGTGGGTTATTCGCACCTAGTGGAGGTGGAATCAGTTCCATGGATAAGGTGTTGTTAGGATTAAATCCCGTCATCTCCTTAGAAGACGAAGAATGTGAAGGTGAAGGTAAGGAAGTGGAAGGAATTTCGACTTCGGAGTCGAAAGCGTCTTCAGTCGGTACCAACGAGACATGGACTAATCGGGCACTAGTATCCCTAATCCAACCGGACATACATTAAAGAGATAGTGTAGTCAAAAAATGTGAAAAACAGAAGGTGGGGGTAAGAAAACGTTAATGGAAAGAAAGTGGGTGTAAGTGGGGTGCACGGATTTCTTAGCGACAAGTTGCAAGTTTTTGTAAAAAATTTTCCTTTTTTCCTTTTTGTGTTTTTTTTATATGGAGTTTTTTGCAAAAAAGATTTTCGATAAAAGGCTTAGACACACGTTCAATCAATCACAAATGCACAATCAATCCTAGATCTAGGGTCACCCAGGTCAGCTAGACAGATCTTAACTGTTCCAAAGGGCAAGAAGTAGGACCTCAAACCGCCTCTTCACCGCCAATTGTGGCCAGGTAAGAACAAGTAGAGAAAGGAGGGATCCGCTCACGAGTGACCGTGAGACGGGCCTTTTAAAATTACCTTTCACTGCTTGTCTAGCCTAGGCACCACAAAGTCAGGTTAGGATCAACGGTCGATGCCTACAACTATTCCTTTGTCCTATTGAGCGCGACGTCCTTAGGGCTGAGTCTAATCTTTTTTAATTAATTGATGGTCAATGCAATATGTTTTATGTGATTCTTAGGGTTCTGGGAAGGGTGATGAAATCCCCACCCAGTCTGGATTGGTGTTCAACCCCTTAAAGTCAATTTAAATATGCAAAGCAGTAAACACAATCACTTGCAAACATTGTTTTTTTTAGCGCAGCGCAAAGAACCCTGCACAAGATCAATTATTGGAGAAGGGGAGAAATTTTTGGCGCAAAGAATCCTACAGGAAATTTTTACAGAGGAGATATCAGGGGGTTCAGAGAAGAAGAGAAAGCTTACAGCGATTTTTCAACGAGCTGACGTCACCTTACTGCCGCGGTTCCGCGGCCAAAACGTGCATCCCGCCGCGGTTCCATGGTGTTCTCTGCGGCTCGGTTCTCGAAATTTTTTTTGTTCCTCTGTTCTTATTTTCCTCTGTTGTTCAGATCTGCCATTTTCTGTTTTTATCTCTGGATTTTTCCAGATCCGAACTCGTTCGTCGATCCTGCAAAATTCCAATGAAACACCCTTCAAACAAAAACAAGATGATAAATTTTTTATATTTTTTAATTTTTCATTTTTTTTTGAGTTTTATGATTTTATAAAAAGAAAATACTACGCCATCCCCGGCAACGGTGCCATTTGATTTATATGATAGATGTTGTGATCAAAGAATTAATTACCGCAATCAAGAACGGCGTCGCTTGGTAGCTAGCCGGTGAGTACGGGTCGGTCCACAGGAATTTTGTGTATTCTTAAATTGTTCTAACGAGTTAATTCCAAACGGTGTTGGGATGATTATCACTAAAAACTAAGTTGATTTAGACTAGGATTAGAATCTTGCTAGAGTTAGGTTTAGGTTAAGTTTGTAAAGTCAATATTCCTCACCGCTTTCTATGCTTTAATTTAGATCTATTTAGGTGTTATGGTAATAATTAATAAAGGGGATTAGTACCATCGGGGAGAAACGGTGTTTCTTCCTCTAGGTTCTTGTCCTTCCTTTCTCAATTCTTACCCTAACCTCCATGGAAAACATATACAATCGGTCTTTTAAACTACGGTATCACCACTACCTCGTTGGGTAGGGTGCCATAGCGAACGGTGTGTGTATGTATGCATGGAGTCCTATGAATTAATATGTGATGGGCAAGAAAGGGGTGAGAGATTTTCATCTCTCAAGCCTTCCCTATTCCTAACCCTGACAAGTGAGGAACTACTCACTCATTAGGGAATTGATAAATATGTTCTAAACTAATTAACTAGGGCAGATAATAAAAATTATACTATGGCAGAAATAAAATTAAGAACTAGGGTAGATAATAAAAATCTTGCTTTATTTGATGGTTCTCTCCAAACATTTACACCGAATTAAAATTCTGAATAGATGAAATAAAAAGAGGCATACCTCAAAGAGAGGTTTAGGATTTCTATTTATAGAGCATAGAAACCCTAGGGTTACAATCGATTCACATCTGCATTTACAAATATACCCCTAAGAAGACTAGTCAACCCACCGCCACGCCGTCAGACTTTGCACCGACACGCGCTTCCTATGGCCGCGGAACCGCGGCCAAAACCCATGTTTGGTCGCGGATCCGCGGTCATATAGAGGGCTTGATAGCTCAATTTTCTATGTCTTCTGTCTATTGCTATTTTCTTCTGTTTTTCTCAGTTGGTTCTTCAGAATGTCTTTTAGTTCTCTTCCAGATTTCCACAGTGAATAATGTAGTGGACTTTACCGTTCGCTTCGTGTCGAAGTCTTGAACCTTGCGCTGCCTTTGTACTTTGTGAACTTGTTTATTGATCTTCGTTTATTCTCCAAACTGTAGGCTTGATCAAGATTCTTCCATTTGTTGGTCATAGTCTCACTTTTGTATCGTCTTTTCATTTTTTTCACTGTTTTTGTTCCTAGAACCTGTAACCTGCAACTATGTAGCAGACATGGATCAAAAGCACCTGTTTATTTGTAAAATGAATAAGAATGGGGAATATAATAATGCAAAATTATGTTATGAACACCGGCCAAAATCCGAGCTAATGGGCTTATGTTGGTTTTGTGGTCTTGTGTTATCTCGACAAGTCCACTAGTGCTACTTGATTTGTTTACATGAACTTGGTCCGCACTCAGGGATTTGGAGGGAAACATGATGCTTTTGGTCACATCACAACTTTTTTGCATTTATAACTCTTGTCCCTCCATGTGCCCACTTCATCATATCTTGTGTGCCATGGGCAGCCCCACCATTGTCCTAGTGCCAAAGAGCATGTGTACACTTGCATTGTGTTGGACCAAAATTGTATGCACATATTTATTTGAAAAAGAACTCTTTGGATATCGGTCGGTTTCCTGTTCTTCTTACAGTGTCGGCTTCCAAATGTTCTATCCGTGATTTTGAATGTGTTTCCAATATTTTATCACGAATACCTGTAAACTGTAATTACTGAGTAGACACTGATTAATAGTACTGGTATATAACAAAATGGATAATGAATGAGCAGTATTAAAATGCAGTTTTCTGAGATGAATACTACACTCGGTCAAGATCCTCTTATCACGAGATTCTCCATGAACGATCTGAGTGATACCTCCTACATCTTAGGGATTACGATATATAGAGATAGATCTAAGCGGATGTTAGGATTGTCCCAATCCAGATATATTGACACCATACTAAAGAGGTTTAGTATGGAAGATTCCAAGCGTGGGAATTTACCCACGATCTCCGGAATCACTCTCTCCAAAGAAATGTCCCCCAAAGACTGATTTGGAGAGGGCCCACATGCAAGTGATACCCTGTGCTTCAGCAGTCAATTCTATCATGTATGCGATATAATGTACCCGACCGGATGTAGCATACACACTTAGTGTTGTAAGCAGGTATTAATCGGATCCTGGGGAGAATCACTGGACAGCAGTGAAGAACATTCTTAAGTACTTGAGAAGAACTAAAGAAATGTTCTTGGTGTATGGTAACGGTGAACTCCAAGTGGAGTCCTTTACTGATTCGAACTTCCAGAGTGATAAGGTTGACTGTAAGACAGTCTCGGGTTTTATCTTTACCCTCGGTGGAGGGACGGTATGTTGGAAGAGTTCCAAGCTAAATACCGTGGCAGACTCAACGATAAAAGGTGAATACATCACTGCTAACGATAATACCAAAGAGGTTGTCTGGGTATAGATGTTCATGAGATGAACATGGTTCCTACCATTGTGGTGAAAATGGAGCTTTGGCTTTGGCCTACGAACCCCAGTCCCATCAGTGATCTAGACATATTCTTAGGTGGTATCACCTGATCAGGGAGATGGTTAATCTCCAGGCGATCGAGGTCAGGAGAGTTGAGATGAAGAATGACACGGCGGATCTACTCACCGAGGCTAAAATCCCAGATACAGTTTGAGAGTTTTTGGGACGTTGAGTATAAGATACTGCAACAACTGGCCTTAGTGCAAGTGGGAGATTAGTAGTTGTATGTATGTCCTAGAGGCCATTGTTGTACATGATTGTATATTACAATGGATGCTTGGACATATATAGGGAGGACTTTCTTGCTCGATGTTCATCTCAGAAAACTACATTTTAATAACACTCATTCATTATCTATTTTGTTATTTATCGGTACTATTAACCAATGTCTGCTCAGTAAATACATATTACAGGTATTCGTGACTAAATACTAGAAACACACTCAAAATTACGGATATAACGTTTGGGCGCCAACACTACAAATAGAACAAAAAACCAATAGCGATTCAAAGAGCTCGTTTTTGCAAATAAATAAGTTTTGGTCCAACACATTACATGTGTGCACAATACTCTTGGTGACTTGGACCATGGTGCGACTGTCTTGGCACACATGACATGATGAATTGTGCAAGTAGGGAACATGAGCATTAAATGATGTAAAAGGTGTGATGTGATTTGGAGTTAGTTTCCCTCCAAAACTACTGAGTATAACCCAAACTGATATGAAGAAATCAAACAATGCCAGTAGACTTGTGGAGTGCACTCGAGACCACCACACCAAAACGGGTCCCACACCTCAACAAATGACCGGGGAAATCATCAAAATGACCGGCGGCGCCGGGCCCACCAAGGCAAAATCACTTCATTTTTTGTCGGTTCACTCATTGTTGTCCCATCTTCCTGTTTTTATTATTTGTTTATTTGATTTTGAGCCTATAAATACCATATCAATGGGCAAGCTAGGATATACTTTTGGCTTTAGTTTTAGTTTAGAACAATTGTAATTTGTAGATTGTAACTTGTCTTTCCTTTAAACTCTTGAGCTCTTGCCCCTTTACCTTGACCTTGCAACTTCTTTATTGAGCTTGCAATTTTAAAATTTAGGTTCTTGAATTCAAGACTAGTTGTATCTTATTTGAAAATCAATAAAAGTTCTCATTGTTCATTACATGTGTCTTACTTTCTACAAACATTGAACTCGTGAAATCCTTGCCTTGCTTTGATCTTGCAACCTCTTAAGTGAGCTTGCAGCCTTAAAGTTTGGTATTTTGATTTCACATTGGTGCGGGCTTAAAAAACATTTGAAGATATTTGCACGTAGGATATATCGGTTCTTAACTTTCTAACCTTGACTTTACTTTTCTTGCAATTTTTGTTATGTGCCTTGCTCTTTTCTTTTTTTTATTTGGTATTGTAAATATGTGTGAGTAATTGATTTACTTGTTAAGGGTAGAATATGGTTAGTTTGTGTTATGAGATGTGTTTGCTAAAACCTTAAAAACCTTAACTTTGTAATTGAAACTCCGACCAAACGACTCACAATTCTGCTCCGTTAGGCACCCTATCCTACCACGATAGCGGTGAATCCTAATCGTGACTTGTTGCGAGTGGTTTGCCGAAGGCTAAGGTCAAGAGACAACAACGGAAGGATAAGGGACAAGAAATACGGATTTAGCACACAATCGCAAATACCGTACTTCAAGTTCCCTAATCCACGTTATTGCCTATTGCCTTAGTGTCAATATCAGAATTAGGTCTATAAGGAAACGACAAACATCATCCTAACACAAGCTAACCTAAAACTACCTCTAACAAGTCTTTTTATTGAACATATCATAGTTACGACACTCAGTATAAAACAACAACTCAAGTTACGGTATTAACTCATTAAAACAAGCTTAAAAACCTACCATCTCCCTACGGACGACCCGTACTCATCGCTGCTCGCTACATGCGACACCGTTTTTGATTGCGGTTATTTCAAATTCTTTTACAAAAAAATGACACGGTAAAACGTGATAATTAAATGGTGCCGCTGCCGGGAAGACTGTAACGCTTTTACATTTGTAGTCTCGGGTTAATTTGTGAATATTTTGTACAAAACTAACTTTCTAACAGATTCAACGAAAAAACACATTCTTTTTAAACCGACACAAGAACTAAAACCAATGATGTTCTCCGGATTTGTGTTCTGCTAACACACAGTGTTTTAAAATAAAAATCAAAGTATAATAGTGGAATACTATTGTTACATAGAGGAAACACACAAAATTTGAGCACCAAATTTACAAATTAGACCGGCGAAAACTTGCAATTTCCCGATGTCGCCCGTTCGTTTGTAAGGTTTTGAAAATTTGTTTTTTGTATTGCCTCAAGTGTTCTGTTAGTATCCATTTTTATTGTTTGATTTTATTAATTATTTATGTTCAGAACTTTGGCTATCTATATCGCTTTCTAGCTCAAATATCCGTATTTTTCCTACATTTACAGATTTGACGGATTGGCGAGCAGCGATCGTGCAGAGCAGGGGGAGTTTTCAAGTATAAGAGGATCGATCACTATAGTGCCAAAGACCCGGATAGTTTGACCCGTGCAAGCGAACCATTCTAACACTCGGAGGCAATATCAATACGAGTTTCTTAAAACTCAACTCTTTTGTTACGTATTTTTCTGAACTCCCTCTTCTCAAACCTGATGCTCCAATATTCTTATCTTTGCAAGATTCTTTACAATATCGCCGCAAAAGCCAAAGAGAAACTAACCATATTTGTTGCAGCACCACATTTATAGTAAAAAAATGATGATGATTGATTGTTTGATAACAAAACCTTGTTGATTTGCACATTGCATCATTAATACGGACTTAAGGGGCTATAACACCAATTCATATTGGGTGGGGATATCATCACCCTTCTTAAGACGCCAGAAATCACTAAATTGCATAAATGTCACCTCAAACTTAATAAAAAATATCTAGACTCAGCCAATTAAGGACCTGTCGCGCTCAATAGGACAAAGAAAGATTGTCGGCATTCGGTCGTTTATCTAAACATGACTTTTGTGGTGCCTAGGCTAGACAAGTGAGAAGGTAACTTTAAAAGGCCTGTCTCACGGTGATTCATGAGCGAAACCCTCCTTACTTCACTTGTGCTTACCTAGCTACAACTGGCTGTGAAGAGGCGATTTGAGAGTTATCTCAAAATTTGTCGCTTTGGAACAGTTAGGAGCAGGTCTAGTGGACTTAGAGGACCCTAGTCTAGGTATTGATTATGCATTTATAACTGTGCATTTGTGATTGTGTTTGTTGAACTATCATTTCATTTTCACATCCTTACGAAACAAACACAAATTCATCACTTTTACCACCTTCACCCAATTTTTCTCCATTTACGCTTTTTCACACCTCACTTCTTATCCTCACATTCTACGCTTTGACTACACTAAACTCGTTTAGTGTATGTCCTCTTAGACTAGGGACCTTAGTGCCTGTTTAGTTCGCGTATCGTTAGTCGCTACAGACTACGCGATCCACCCTGAAGTCGAAACTCCTTCCACGCCTCTTTCACCTTTACCCTTGCCGGTCAACTCCGACGTTGACCGTGATTCTGTCCATACTTCTTCACCTTCACTTTCACCAGGCTCTTCTTTTGAGATGTCGGGATTTCCTCCTAATATTACTTTACCTCCCCCGGGAATAATTCCACTTCCATTAGGTACGAATAACCCGCGACCACCTCTTGTTGAAGCGCAACAGCGAATCGCGCTCCAGGATCGTTTTTATCCTACCCGCGCTGCACTTTCGACTTGTCTTTCACTTCCACCGGCCAATGGGGATAATTTCGAAATTAAGCCCCACTTCATCAACATGTTGCCCAAATTTCACGGGCTTGAATCCGAAGATGCCTATATCTTCATCAATAAATTCCAGAACGTTTGTGCGATGATGAAGACAACCCAACTGTCTGATGATGTTATACGGCTATGAGTTATTCCTTTCACTTTGTGCGACCTTGCTGAAAATTGGCTGTATAGCACCGCATCTCATTCGATAACCAGTTGGGATGAGTTTGTGAAAGCATTTCTAAAAAAATTCTACCCAACTCATAAGACTGCACAGATCCGAAACGAGATAAACCAATTCACCAAGCTTCCAACCGAACCTTTTTGGGAGTGCTTTGACCGATACAAGGACCTCCTTGTTCAGTGTCCTCATCACGGTATAGAGAAATGGCAACTTTGCCAAACTCTGTATAAGGGCCTGAATCCAGTAACTAGACAGCTGATGGAGACCATCTGTCAGGCTACTTCCTGTCCAAATCTGACGAGGAGGCTTAGCAATTCTTTGACGATCTTACGGAGCAAACGCTGCAATGGGAGAGCACCCAACTGAACACCTCAACTTCTTCTTCTTCTTCAGGTCTCTCTAGGATAGGAGTTCATCAACTCGACATCTCAATTGCAATGAAGGCCGAGATTGCTGCAATCATGCGGAAACTAGAAACAATTGAGAGCAAGTTCTCATCTCCTTCTCCTATTCTTCCCCCTCGTACTATTTGCGTTTGTTGTTCAGATCCATCTCATTTTACTGAAGAGTGTCCTTACAATCCACCATCTCAAGGACAGGATCAGGTTAATGCTGTATTTCAGTAAAGACTAAGAAACGATCCATACTCTTCCACATACAATCCCGGTTGGAGGAACCATCCCAATTTCTCCTGTAATCAGAACCAGCATCAATTCCAAGGCCACAAGAATTTCCAGAGGCCTCCTCCTCCTCAATAACAAGCTCAACAACAATTTCAGCAGCCTTTCCTACTCCAACTTTTTCAGAATCCGACGAACAGCTTTGCACCCTACAACAATTCTTTTTCTGAAAACAACTTTGTTCCGTCAAATAACGATAAGGTTTCCTTGCTAGAACGGAGTCTAGAGTCTTTTGTAAAGCAACCGACTCAATCCACCGCCAACATCCAGTCTTCTATTCTGTCTCTGGTACAACATACCGCTCCACACGGGCAAAGCATCAAGACCATCGAAGCCCAGATTGCACAGCTGAACACGGCCTTAAGCGAGTGAGAGAAAGGAAGGCTTCCATCTCAACCACTCCCAAATCCTGATCACCCACATAATGTACATGTTGCTCTTGGACAACAGAACCATAATGTGAGCACCGTGACTACATTGAGATCTGGAAGAATGCTGAACAACAATATTGGCACACGAATTGATGATAATGACACCCGCAGTTCCTTCTACTCCTACTACTTCTTATGAGCATATTCTCCATTCTTCAAAAGGCTCTTCTTCTTCAACCGCTGCTCCGAACGGATCCACGTCTCACTCCACTCAAACTCCAGTTTTGGGATCCGTTCCAACTCCACAATCTCCTCCATAAGCATTGGACTCAACCAATTTCAAAAACGTTCCATTTCTAAACTGATTAAGGTCTAATAAACAAAATCCACAAATGGAAAAGATTCTGGAGTTGTTCAAATAGGTAAACATCAATATTCCCCTCTTAGATGCAATTCAGCAAGTCCCGTCTTACGCAAAAATTTTGAAAGACTTGTGCACTAAGAAGAGGAAATCTCAGGTACCAAAGAAGGTTTTCCTAGCTCGTAACGTGAGTGATGCTCTTACCCAAGATTTACCACAAAAATGGAAGGACCCTAGCTATCCTACGATTTCTATAACCATTGGGGATAAGAATATCAACCGCGCTCTTTTGGATCTTGGTGCCAGTGTTAACCTACTTCCTTACTCTATATATGAGCAACTAGGTGTAGGAGAACTGAAACCTATACATTGTACTCTTCAATTGGCTGACCGATCTATCACCCATCCTAGGGGTGAGCTAGATGATGTGTTAATTAAGGTTGAGGACTTCATATTCCCCGTTGACTTCATTGTTTTAGATACACAACCTGTAGCTAACCCCCGGAATAAAATTTCGGTGATACTTGGTCGCCCTGCAACCTCAAATGCTGTGATCAATTGTCGAAATGGTTCGATGAACCTATCTTTTGGCAACATGACAATTGAACTCAATATTTTTAGGTTAGGGAATCAGCCACCCGAACCAAGTGCTCATATACAAGATGTTTGTTCCATTCAGGAGATCTCCCCCGAGGACTGTGAATTTGAGGAATTCTTGTATGATCACAGTAATCTTGATGCCACTAGTACGTTCCTCTTTGAACCTGCTGCTGCTTCCGCTTCCAACAACGATTACGAGTGCTTCACGTTTTCAAACGATCTTGTCTTGTCACCGCCTGAGTTTGAATCTTTTGAATTTTCTGATGCGTTAGTTGAACCATCCGACTCGATCGCATATATTCACTTTGAGCCCCTGTTGGAATCTTTTGAGTTCGAGACATTTTCTTCAATCTTGCTTTCAGTCATTTCACCTCCTACGCTCGAACTCAAGTCTCTGCCGTCTCATCTCAAGTATGCTTATTTAGGTGAAAACGAGACCCTCCCAGTCATCATCCTGACTGCTCTAGCTCTAGAGCAAGAGAAAGCCCTTCTCACGATTTTGCAATCCAATCGGCTGGATGATGGCAGACAATAAAAGGATTAGTCCCCTGATCGTTGAACATCACATTCACCTGATGGATGATGTCAAACCAGCTAGGGATCCACAGAGGCGATTAAATCCAGTCATGAAGGAGGTTGTGAAAAAGGAGATCTTCAAATGTCTGGATAGTGGTATCATTTACCCTATTTCAGACAGCCAATGGGTCAGTCCTATACACGTTGTCCCTAAGAAGTCGGCTGTTACGGTCATCACAAACGAGGCGAATGAGTTGATCCCTACTCGCACCCAAACCGGGTGGCGAGTGTGCATTGATTATCGGAAACTCAACGCCGCAACGTGGAAAGATCATTTTCCGCTACCTTTCATTTGACCAAATGCTCGAATGATTAGCTGGACATGAGTATTACTGTTTTCTGGACGGTAACTCAGGCTACAACCAGATTCCCTTCGCTAAGAAAGACCAGGATAAAACCACTTTCACTTGTCCATTCAGCACGTTCGCATATTGCCGCATGCCCTTTGGGCCATGCAATGCTCCCGCTACCTTCCAGTGGTGTATGATGGGAATTTTCTTAGACATGGTTGAGAAATTTTTGGAGATATTCATGGATGATTTCTCCATCTTTGGCGATTCTTTCGACAAGTGTATGCAACATCTTGACGTCGTCCTTACTCGATGTAAGGATAAAAATCTCACATTAAACTGGGAAAAATGCCACTTCATGGTGCGCGAAGGTATTGTCTTAGGATATATCATTTCACGAAATGGCATCGAGGTTGACAAAACAAAGATTGATGTCATATCCAACCCCCCTCCTCCCAAATGCGTCAGAGATATCCGATCCTTCCTTGGCCATGCCAGTTTTTATAGACGGTTTATCAAGGACTTTAGCAAGATTGCAAGACCCTTGACTCTTCTTCTGGCCAAGGATACCACGTTCAACTTTGACTTAAGCTTTTTGACTGCTTTCGAATCCTTGAGAAGCTCGCTAACCACTGCTCCCATTCTTTCTTCACCCGACTGGACGCATCCTTTCGAGATTATGTGCGATGCATCTGACTTTGCTATCGGTGCGGTCTTAGGACAGCACATCGATAAGATGCCGCACGTAATCTACTATGTGAGCCGGACCCTGAATGACGCCCAAATGAATTACAGAACAACCGAGAAAGAGTTCTTGGCTGTTGTGTTTGCTTTAGAGAAATTCAGGCCCTATCTGATCGGCACCCCAGTCATTGTCTACACAGATCATTCCACTTTAAGATATCTTTTTGCGAAAAAGGATGCAAAATCTCGGCTAATACGTTGGATCCTTTTAGTTCAAGAGTTTGACCTCATCATTAAGGACAAAAGAGGATGTGAAAACATAGTAGCCGATCATCTTTCACGACTTCCTTCTTCGCCGACGCTCCCTCTCCCAATCAATGATACTTTCCCTAATGAACAACTCTTGACAATATCTTGCGAACCCTGGTTCACAGATATTGTGAACTGCTTGGCAACTGGACTCATACCTGACAATTGGTCGAGTCAGGACAGACTTAGATTTTTATCCCAAGTAAAACACTTTTACTAAGACAAACCCTACCTGTTCAAATATTGTCCAGACCAAATCATCCGCCGGTGTGTTCTGAAAAACGAATTCAAGAGTGTGTTGTCTTTTTGCCACGATCAAGTATGTGGCGGGCACTTTGGTCCAAGAAAGACAGTTGAGAAAGTCTTGCAATATGGCTTTTACTGGCCAAAACTTTTCAAAGATGCACATGAGTACTGCAAGACTTGCTCTCGGTGATAACATTTGGGCCGGATTTCCAGGCGAAATGAGATGCCGCTCCAACCAATCTTGATTGTTGAGATGTTCGATGTATGGGGGATAGATTTCATGGGCCCGTTTCCAAACTTTTTTGGGAACCTGTACATTCTCTTAGCTATTGATTATGTCTCCAAATGGGTTGAGGCAGTGTCAAGCCGGACTAACGATTACAAGGTTGTCGTTAAATTCCTGAAAGAAAACATCTTTTCCCGGTCTGGGCACCCTTGCGCTATCATTAGCGACAACGGGACACATTTCTGCAATAGGTCTTTTGAGACCTTGATGCGGAAATACGCGATTAATCATAAGCTATCCACGCCCTACCATCCCCAAACATGTGGGCAAGCCGAAATTTCAAATCGGCAGATCAAGCAGATATTGGAGAAAACGGTTTCGAAGAACCGTAAAGATTGTTCTGTGAAATTAACCGATGCCCTTTGGGCATTTCGAACTGCATATAAGACTGATCTTGGCATGTCTCCCTATTGGCTTGTGTACGGAAAGGCTTGCCAACTCCCTATGAAAATCGAACATCGTGCTATTTGGACGATCAAAGAGTTGAATCTCAATCTTCAAGATGCGGGCAGCTATCGGAAGCTGCAACTTAATGAACTGAACAAGTTTCGGGATGAGGCTTAAGAAAATGCGGTTGTTATAAAGAACCGAACGAAGGTGTTTCATGATAAACACCTTACGCGCAAAACCTTCACGCCTGGATAACAGGTACTTCTTTATGACACCCGACTCCATTTCCATCCCGGTAAACTTCGATCTCGCTGGAAGGGACATTTTCTTGTGCGGTTTGTGTACCCGCACGGCGCAGTGGATTTGGAGAATCGAAAGGACGGTTCGTTCTTCAAAATAAATGGACACAGATTGAAATCGTTCCTTAGCCCAGAACCATCAGACAAGCTCCTGATATTGCAGGAGCCGGTTTACCCTGCATAATCTTCCTCTGTTTACCACCAAATTTCGGTTATCTAGCCATAAACAGTGGAGACACTGTTTCAAATAAGTTTGGAGGTATGTATATACTATTCTTGCTATATATATGTGGATATTCTTATCCTGTGCATATCCATTTTTCTTTTTGACGAGCAATCTTGTCTAGTGATGCTCTCTCATTGTTCATTAAAAAAAAGAAAAAAAAGAGAACCGACGATTTTGACCCTTCAACAATTTTTCCCTCTTGATATACAATGACAGTGAGGGCACTGTCAAGTTTAAGTTTGGGGGTGTGCTCGGTAAGCTTTCTCCCTTCGCATTCATTTGTATATTCTGCATTTGCATACATATTCAAAAACCCATAAAAATCAGAAAATTTTCTAAAAACAGAAAAACTTTTTCATCAAGTTAGCTAGTGGGAGAACTTAGATTCGATATTTCGACGGTTTTGTTTGATAAGATAGGAACAACTAAATCCTATTTTTATATTTTGAAAACCTGAAAGATAACCCTCCTTTGAGTTTAACCGTTGCTAATATACATCTTTACATCACACTACACGTGTCGTAAGTTTTGAAAATTAGATAAAAAGTCTAATATGTCTGAAAACTTTTAAATTGATAAACTATTTTTTGAGCATCAAATAAGTTTGTTCTGAAATAAGTAATATCAAGAATAGTTTCGAAAGTGAAGTGGATATAAAGGGATATTATAGATACCTTAATAGGAACTAATTCTGATGAATAACCCACCTGGAACTTGATTGGAGTGATTACACAGCTGATCTACTAAACACGTCTTTTATCCTAAAAATAATTGAATAACTGGTTATATCTCCATTCGCATTAAATCATTATGATTTTCACGCCAAAATGGGTCTTTTTGTTTCAGGGCCTAGGTAACTTGAGCAGTTAAGTCCGCCGAGGTGTTTCTACACCTAATTCCCTAAAACCAACTAGTTTGGGAGCATTGGCCCAAAGCTCGCTAAGAAGCCTAGAAAATCCAAATTAAAACAAAGTCAAGCAAGTGTTCTCTCCGAGTTAAAATTCCTAACGATTCTTTGTGTGAGAATAATCTTGACAAAAGACAGGTTTTTATAAAAATATTTTTAACGGAGATATGAAGGTTTTATCCTATGATGAAGACTACTGCACGTTCACGAAGGTGTGTATGAAACGAAAAATAGTAAAAGGTGGAGTGAAAAATAAGACATATTTTCCTATTAAGGATGATAGAAATTCTGAATTTGAAACCTAACTGGAAAATGAAACTAGAAAAATATTTAACTCTTTATAAAACTTATGTGATCCTTTTTAAGTTTTTATCTGGGCTTTATTTTGTGACATGATAACTTTAATCGATCCTTTTGAAACTTAACGACACTATTTGCACCGCACGCGAAGACATATAGGATCTTAAGTTAAATAAGAAGCGAGGAGTGAAAAATAAAGGTTTGATATTTCTAACTTAGGATAATAGAATTTCTAGCTTTAAAGCTAAACCTTAGGGTTATAATCAATAGTTATTTCACGAAACTAGCTTGACAGGATTTTGTGGGTGAAATCCGCTGAAAACCCTCAGGAGACAACGCTCCTTCTACTAGGGACACCTAGAGATTTAACGGCTTGTTGCACGAGCTTAGTGCAATCGTGTTCCCTGCGAGAGTGAGATTAGGATTTTTGTTTTCCTCGGGACGAGTAAATGATAAGTTTGGGGGTATTTGTTCATCTCAGAAAACTGCATTTTAATACCACTCATTCATTATCTATTTTGTTATTTATTGGTGCTATTAACCAGTGTCTGCTCAGTAAATACAGATTATAGGTATTCGTGACAAAATACTGAAAGCACACTCAAAATCACGGATATAACGTTTAGGCGCCAACACTGCAAACAGAACAGAAAACCGATCGTGATTCAAAGAGCTCGTTTTTGCAAATAAACAAGTTTTGGTCCAACACATTACAAGTGTGCACAATACTTTTGGTGACTTGGACCATGGTTGGGTTGCTTTGGCACACATGACATGATGAATTGTGCAAGTAGGGAACATAAGCATTAAATAATGTAAAAGGTGTGATGTGATTTGGAGTTAGTTTCCCTCCAAAACTACTGAATATAACCCAAACTGATATGAATAAATCAAACAATGCCAGTAGACTTGTGGAGTGCACTCGAGACCACTACACCAAAACGGGTTCCACACCTCAACAAATGACCGGTGACATCATCAAAATGACCGGCGGGGCTGGGCCCACCAAGGAAAAATCACTTCATTTTTTGTCGGTTCACTCATTGTTGTCCCATCTTCCTGTTTTTATTATTTTTTTATTTTAATTTTGAGCCTATAAATTTCAGATCAATGGGCAAGCTAGGATATACTTTTGGCTTTAGTTTTAGTTTAGAACAATTGTAATTTGTAGATGGTAACTTGTCTTTCCTTTGAACTCTTGAACTCTTGCCCCCTTTATCTTGACCTTGCAACTTCTTTATTGAACTTGCAAGTTTAAGATTTTGGTTCTTGAATTCAAGATTAGTTGTATCTTATTTAAAAATAAATAAAAGTTCTCATTGTTCATTACATGTGTCTTGCTTTCTACAAACATTGAACTCGTGAAATCTTTGCCTTGCTTTGATCTTGCAATTTCTTAAGTGAGTTTCCAAGCTTAAAGTTTGGTATTTTTATTTTACATTGGTGCGGGCTTAAAGAACATTTGAAAATATTTGCACGTAGGATATATCGGTTCTTAATTTTCTAACCTTGACTTTACTTTTCTTGCAATTTTTGTTATGTGCCTTGCTCTTTTCATTTTTTTATTTAGTATTGTAAATATGTGTGAGTAATTGATTTACTTGTTAATTGTAGAATATGGTTAGTTTGTGTTATGAGATGTGTTTGCTAAAACCTTAAAAACCTTAACTTTGTAATTGAAACTCCGGCCAAACGACTCGCAATTCTGCTCCGTTAGGTACCCTATCCTACCATGATAGCTGTAACAACCCTAATTTTCTGATACACTTTTTCCTATACAATTTTTTTTCAAATATCTGTTTAAAATCCACAAAGGGGTATTTTAGCCTGAGCATAAGATTTAGGAATTATTTTTGTTTTTAATTACAAGTTACAAGAATGAAATAACTCCATTTTTAGTGTACAAGAAATTACTTTAAAATTTAATGTATACTTGAAGTATTTACTCTTGCTGCTATCATTTTAAGTAATTAAATAACACAATAATTACAAGAAGGAGCTTGTAGCTCATTGGTAATACCTTGCACTGCTGAACCAAGCCACCAGAGTTCGAATCCCATGCCCCACATTATTTTTAGATTATTTTCTTTTAAAATTCTTGGAAGCCCAACAGTCTACAGGCCATAATTCCCAAATGTTGAACTGAACCCTAAAAACGGAGTATGCCAAAGTCTACGTCGGAGAACCCCGCACCCGACCATGGCCGAACCCGGCCGGGATCGGCTAACTCGGCCGGCGCCGCCGGCCGGAGTTGTGCCGATGGCCGGGGTCCCAAAATGAAAGTTGTGGCTTTTGGTATTCCTAAACCCCTGTTAACTCCAATTTAAATGATCGGTTTTCAATTGATAAATACATCCTATTTAATACAAAATTTTAATGGTTTTCTTTAAATTTTTACATTTTTTTAAAATAAACAAAACCCTTCACCTACCCTACCCTAGCTACCTTATAAATAGACCCCTACCCCCTACCTTCTCATTCCAAAACCATAGAATTACTCTCTTGAAATTTCCACAAGAAAGTGTGCTTTGAAACCGAGTTCACGGCGAAGCGCTGACGGATTCCGGCGACGTTCTTTGAAGCAACCGGCGACGAAACCACACTTCGGTCTTCTCCCTAGTTCCTTTTTACTCTTTAGAAGAGTTTGAAACCCGTAAGTCCCAATCTTCTCTCTTTTCTATTTCTAAAAATACGACTTTTTAGAACCCGACGGAAATCGGAACAAACCGATTTCCGATTCGGTTTTTCTACAAAATCCCACTTGTCACCTAATCCATAATATCTAAACATATCCATGATGACTATTAATCACATAGAAACCAATTTAAACAAAGTTTCTCACATGAAATGATAACTTTCTTGTAATATCGTATTCTTTTCATAAAAATACCATAAAGTTTAGTTTTCTACTTCTAATCAATTCCCTCATTCCTAAACAAGTTCATCTTGATCACTAAACTTGTAAAAATCAATTTGAATGAGTTTTCACACATGAAATGATAACGTTTACAAATACCGTATTCTTACACTTAAATACCCCTATGTTTAATTTAACATGTTTAACCTCTAAACTTCACTAAACCTTAAAATAAGTCACGAGGTAACGACCTACCTCTACACACACACAAATATAATCTTAATTGATATTCCCAAAATTTAGAATACGAAAATACAAGACTTTTCGCTAAAATACCATATTCTTTATAAACCTTTTCTAAAAGTTTTAAGTTGTACACAATTCTAAAACAAAATCTTTTAAAATGAAAGTACGATTTGTCATGGACATCGATCAGTTATCTAAACTGACTTTGTGGTGTCTAGGCAAGTGTGTCTAGGCTAGTGGTTTTTAATTAGGCCCACTACCGTGGTTCCTTCCCACTTACCTGGCACTTACCTGGCCGCAATTGGCGGTGAAGAGGCGATTTGAGGCTTCTAATGACTTATCGTTTAGACCTTAGAAATAGGCTAGTTGGCTTAGGAAACCCTAGAAACTAAAATACGGAAATTTATACCCTTTACAAATAAATACCTTATATTTATAAAACCGTTTTTCTAAATGAATAGTATTTATAAAATCTTTGTAAAGCGCCACTACAACCCACCTTTGGGGAACCCGTTAGGGATAGTACGGTTCATCGTGCACCCGCGGGCTAGTAGTGCGAGATTCAGACCTCCGCAAGGAGCATTCGGTCTCGAAAGGTTTAAAATACGACATTTAAGAAAAATGAGATTTTGGAAAATGAAATATTTATTTAAAATTATTCTTGTATTAATATATATATATATATATATTTATCATTTAAACACCTATTTTATTATAAGATAAAGTTTCCACTTTTTAAAAATTACCAGATTAAAAGTAACATTAAAATACCATGAGTTTCAAATAAATCAATATTATAAATTAATATTTTTATTAGGATATAGTCACTAGAATAACACAAATAAAATCCACACTCATTATAACTATAAAGACGAATAATAAATACTTGAGGTGTATTTTGAAAACTATACAAAAGTACTTTTTACATAAAACCCCCTCAAGTTTTATAAATTACAATAAGGACCCTAACAATTATAGAACTTCAAATTACTTTTCTTTTAGTCTGACTCGGGTTAGAGTCTGACTATTTCTGACTTGAATATGATTCAAGTTAATCTATATTCTTTTATATTCCAACTCAAT
This sequence comes from Agapanthus africanus, assembly GCA_030015575.1. NCBI lineage: Eukaryota > Viridiplantae > Streptophyta > Magnoliopsida > Asparagales > Amaryllidaceae > Agapanthus > Agapanthus africanus. The sequence goes on along the minus strand of JASDDO010000019.1, from coordinate 443,714,172 downwards.
ATGAATACATGAATCCCTGAATCCAGTTAATAACCTGACTGAACCGAACCATGGATATATATTCCTTTTACATGATTCCCAGTATTCCATTTACATGACTCTCCGGTTATAACCGTTTCCTGATATCATGGTTTTGGTCAGTCAGTCAATCAATCATGCAATCAATACAATTTTACAAGATAACAATACAAACAAGATATCGCGGGGTTTAAGGGGTAGATTGGTACGGAAGGTGTTAAAGGTGGCACGAGCTGGTCAGATTAAGACACATAACCTGTATTCCATTGCTGTTGTACCATGGCATAAACGGTTCCTTGAGTTCCTGATACCATAGTCTCCGGGGCAAGTGAGACTCCTCTCGTATACACTGGTATCCTTCTGTACCAAGATACAAACAACAGCGTTAACACAATACTACAACAATATAGCAATGTAATACAACTATAATAATATACTCTCTCTCTATCTTACTCTCTATCTATTCTCCTCTTATCTTTGGGACTTACCGAGCGACCTGTTCGCTGACGACATTATATTTCTTTCTTCCTTGAATGTTGTCAGGTGGTTTGGATCTGGCAGAGATCGAGCCATCACAAGAAGACTCAGAGCAGTTTATTGAAGACCCTACACTGTAGTTTTATTGTACACTTTTCTTTCCAGTACTTTACATTTTCTGTTATGCCACTGTTTAGGCATCTTTATTTCAGTTGTATTTCCTTTTCATGTATTGTACAAAGAATGTTAATAAATAAAAGTTGCTGTTCTTTTTATACTCTTATCTCTTGTGTATTTACTCTATATTGCCTAGCTACGCTTAGCGTATGTACTTCTGAGTACATACGTAGCGGACCTCGCTGCGTCCCCTTCGCCATATACTGGGAAGAGGGGCGTGACAGGTTTTGTTGGTGGCCCATGCAGGTCAGAACTGTATGAATCCCTGTCATGCAGTTCTGGTCTGTGTGAACAACCTAAGCAATGTAACACAAGAACCAGCAACTAAAACATTCTTTACAATTCATGTTCCTTGAATCTTACAAATTCCTATTCCTTGAATCTTATCATTTCATGTATTTGAATCTGTCCTAACCCAAATTTTTCTTCAGGGTTATGGATTTCCCGAACAACACCAGCACCAACGTCAACAACACCCCTTCAGCACTACCTCTCACACCAGTTGTTCCTGCATCACCCACTGAGCAAACGATGCTATTTGAGGCGATCCGCAGTCTTCTCGAGGGATAGCAACAACTTTTGGATCGTCCTGAGAACGATGCACCGGGAGTAAAGCAATTCAGGGCTTTGCACCCAAAGCAGTTCTCTGGTAAAGGAAGCCCTCTTGAAGTGGAAGAATGGGCACAAAGCATCGAAGACGATCTGGCAGCAGCTCAAGTGCCAGACAACGCTTGGGTCGGTGTAGCAAAGCTACAACTCACGGATAATGCTCGCAATTGGTGGAAGGCGGAAGAAACCCGTCTAGTACAGCCGATTGAATGGAAGACATTTCGCGAGAAGTTCGACGCGAAATAATTTCCTGTGACTGCCAGGTTCTCCATGGAGCAGCAGTTTATTCATCTACAGCAAGGATCAATGTGGGACAAATCGGTAGATGAATATGATGCTGAATTCACCATGTTGAGCCGATTCGCGGCACACTTGATACCGACGGACGAGATCAGAGACCGTCGCTTTCAACAAGGTTTGGACACAGAGATTAAGGCTGCTTTAGCCACATGAAAGTTTTTGACTCATGAGGAAGCTCTAGAAGCTGCCCGCAGTTATGAGGCAGTGATAAAAGAGAGGGGCAGACCTCAGTCTGCAGGAGTCAAGTGCCCTGCCTCTCAAATGGCAGGAAGAGCCTCTTCCAGGCCAACGTTCGAACCCAGGAGAACTGAAGAACCCAATCACCAGCCAAGACCACATTTCTGTTTACATTGCAAGAGAGATGGACATTTGATAAAGGACTGTAGGCGTGCAAAAGGCCTGTGCCTAGTTTGTGGCGCGTCCAATCACAGAATTGAGACCTGTCCATATAGATACAACTCAATTCACACACCCACCAACTACCCGTAGCGGCCAACCATCCAGGCTTCTGCAACTCGTCCTGCACTACCTGCTCCACCACATGCACAGCCTGCTCGCCAATTCCAACAGGCAATGAGGGACATGTCTAGGGGGCAGAGAAACAGGCCCCAAAGGTAGAATGTGCCTCTAGCCAGAAGGAATGTACCACGGCGACAGACCTTCACATTGGAAGCCGTAGAAGCCGAGACTGTAGGTCAAGGTAACACCAGTAAGCCTCTTTCACCCTTCTATCTCTTTGTTATTTGTATACACTATCTATACTACAGTCACCAAACTTCTTTGCACTGTTAAACTTTCCTTTTACAAATTTCGAGGACGAAATTTTTATAAGGAGGGTAGAATATAACAACCCTAATTTTCTGATACACTTTTTCCTATACAATTTTTTTTCAAATATTTTTTTAAAATCCACAAAGGGGTATTTTAGTCTGAGCACAAGATTTAGGTAATTATTTTTGTTTTTAATTACAAGCTACAAGAATGAAATAACTCCATTTTTAGTGTACAAGAAATTACTTTAAAATTTAATGTATACTTGGAGTATTTACTCTTGCTGCTATCATTTTAAGTAATTAAATAACACAATAATTACAAGAAGGAGCTTGCAGCTCATTGGTAATACCTTACACTACTGAACCAAACCACCAGAGTTCGAATCCCATGCCTCACATTATTTTTAGATTATTTTCTTTTAAAATTCTTGGAAGCCCAACAGTCTACAGGCCATAACTCCCAAATGTTGAACTGAACCCCAAAAACGGAGTATGCCAAAGTCTACGTCGGAGAACCCCGCACCCGACCAAGGCCGAACCCGGCCGGGATCGGCCAACTCGGCCGGCCGGCCGGCCGGAGTTGTGCCGATGGCTGGGGTCCCAAAATGAAAGTTGTGGCTTTTGGTATTCCTAAACCCCCTGTTAACTCCAATTTAAATGATCGGTTTTCAATTGATAAATACATCCTATTTAATACAAAATTTTAATGGTTTTCTTTAAATTTTTACATTTTTTTTAAATAAACAAAACCCTTCACCTACCCTATAAATAGATCCCTACCCCCTACCTTCTCATTCCAAAACCATAGAATTACTCTCTTGAAATTTCCACAAGAAAGTGTTCTTTGAAACCGAGTTCACGGCGAAGCGCTGACGGATTCCGGCGACGTTCTTTGAAGCAACAGGCGACGAAACCACACTTCGGTCTTCTCCCTAGTTCCTCTTTACTCTTTAGAAGAGTTTGAAACCCGTAAGTCCCAATCTTCTCTCTTTTCTATTTCTAAAAATACGACTTTTTAGAACCCAACGGAAATCGGAACAAACCGATTTCCGATTCGGTTTTTCTATAAAATCCCACTTGTTACCTAATCCATAATACCTAAACATATCCATGATGACTATTAATCACATAGAAACCAATTTAAACAAAGTTTCTCACATGAAATGATAACTTTCTTGTAATATCGTATTCTTTTCATAAAAATACCATAAAGTTTATTTTTCTACTTCTAATCAATTCCCTCATTCCTAAACATGTTCATCTTGATCACTAAACTTGTAAAAATCAATTTGAATGAGTTTTCACACATGAAATGATAACGTTTACAAATACCGTATTCTTACACTTAAATACCCCTATGTTTAATTTAACATGTTTAACCTCTAAACTTCACTAAACCTTAAAATAAGTCACGAGGTAACGACCTACCTCTACACACACACAAATATAGCTTTAATTGATATTCCCAAAATTTAGAATACGAAAATACAAGACTTTTCGCTAAAATACCATATTCTTTATAAACCTTTTCTAAAAGTTTTAAGTTGTACACAATTCTAAAACAAAATCTTTTAAAATGAAAGTACGATTTGTCATGGACATCGATCGTTTATCTAAACTGACTTTGTGGTGTCTAGGCAAGTGTGTCTAGGCTAGTGGTTTTTAATTAGGCCTACTACCGTGGTTCCTTCCCACTTACCTGGCACTTACCTGGCCGCAATTGACGGTGAAGAGGCGATTTGAGGCTTCTAATGACTTATCGTTTAGACCTTAGAAATAGGCTAGTTGGCTTAGGAAACCCTAGAAAGTAAAATACGGAAATTTATACCCTTTACAAATAAATACCTTATATTTATAAAACCGTTTTTCTAAATGAATAGTATTTATAAAATCTTTGCAAAGCGCCACTACAACCCACCTTTGGGGAACCCGTTAGGGATAGTACAGTTCATCGTGCACCCGCGGGCTAGTAGTGCGAGATTCAGATCTCCGCAAGGAGCATTCGGTCTCGAAAGGTTTAAAATACGACATTTAAGAAAAATGAGATTTTGGAAAATAAAATATTTATTTAAAATTATTCTTGTATTAATATATATATATTTATCATTTAAACACCTATTTTATTATAAGATAAAGTTTCCACTTTTTAAAAATTACCAGATTAAAAGTTACATTAAAATACTATGAGTTTCAAATAAATCAATATTATAAATTAATACTTTTATTAGGATATAGTCACTAGAATAACACAAATAAAATCCACACTCATTATAACTATAAAGACGAATAATAAATACTTAAGGTGTATTTTGAAAACTATACAAAAGTACTTTTTACATAAAACCCCCTCAAGTTTTATAAATTACAATAAGGACCCTAACAATTATAGAACTTCAAATTACTTTTCTTTTAGTCTGACTCGGGTTAGAGTCTGACTATTTCTGACTTGAATATGATTCAAGTTAATCTATATTCTTTTATATTCCAACTCAATATGAATACATGAATCCCTGAATCCAGTTAATAACCTGACTGAACCGAACCATGGATATATATTCCTTTTACATGATTCCCAGTATTCCATTTACATGACTCTTCGGTTATAACCGTTTCCCGATATCATGGTTTCGGTCAGTCAGTCAATCAATCATGCAATTAATACAATTTTACAAGATAACAATACAAACAAGATATCGCGGGGTTTAAGGGGTAGATTGGTATGGAAGGTGTTAAAGGTGGCACGAGGTGGTCAGATTAAGACACATAACCTGTATTCCGTTGCTGTTGTACCGTGGCATAAACGGTTCCTTGAGTTCCTGATACCATAGTCTTCGGGGCAAGTGAGACTCCTCTCGTATACACTGGCATGCTTCTGTACCAAGCTACAAACAACAGCGTTAACACAATACTACAACAATATAGCAATGTAATACAACTATAATAATATACTCTCTCTCTATCTTACTCTCTATCTATTCTCCTCTTATCTTTGGGACTTACCGAGCGACCTGTTCGCTGACGACATTCTATTTCTTTCTTCCTTGAATATTGTCAGGTGGTTTGGATCCGGCAGAGATCGAGCCATCACAAGAAGACTCGGAGCAGTTTATTGAAGACCCTACACTGTAGTTTCATTGTACACTTTTCTTTCCAGTACTTTACATTTCCTGTTATGCCACTGTTTAGGCATCTTTATTTCAGTTGTATTTCCTTTTCATGTATTGTACAAAGAATGTTAATAAATAAAAGTTGTTGTTCTTTTTATACTCTTATCTCTTGTGTATTTACTCTATATTGCTTAGCTACGCTTAGCGTATGTACTTCTGAGTACATACGTAGCGGACCTCGCCGCGTCCCTTTCGTCATATACTGGGAAGAAGGGCGTGACAATAGCGGTGAATCCTAATCGTGACCGGTTGCGAGTGGTTTGCCGAAGGCTAAGATCAAGAGACAACAACAGAAGGACAAGGGACTAGAAATACGGATTTAGCACACAATCGCAAATACCGTACTTCAAGTTCCCTAATCTACGTTATTTTCTATTGCCTTAGTGTCAATATAAGAATTTAGTCTATAAGGAAACGATAAATATCATCCTAATGCAAGCTAACCTAAAACTACCACTAACAAGGCTTTTTATTTAACATATCATAGTTATGACACTTAGTATAAAACAACAACTCAAGTTACTGTATTAACTTGTTAAAACAAGCTTAAAAACCTACCATCTCCCTGCGGACGACCCGTACTCATTGCGGCTCGCTACACGCGACACCATTTTTGATTGCAGTTATTTCAAATTCTTTTACAAAAAAACGACACGGTGAAACTTGATAATCACTTGACATGGTAATATGCTATCTGGTTACTTTTTATCTTAACATGTTGACTAGTATTGTTATACTGTCTCTCTGTTGCATGTTGATATAGCCCTTAGGATGTGTACTTAATTACCAGGACTATGATGGAGATCATACTAATGGGGCCAGGATAGTCCATAAGTACATCCTTTATTTTTTCCAAGTCGAGGGTGTATCGAAACAGGGCATCGGTATTCCAGAGTAGACTAGCATATACGCTTCTTGACCCATTTGATGGAGGATGGATGATCCCATATCCATTGGTGTTTGACATCAAAGATGGTATACAGGTGCTCATTGGAGAATGTGTACACTGAACATGACTCGCCGAGAACTCCTAGATGGTATTATACCTATCGTCAGATAGCAGTTCTCTGGTGACACTGGTACAGGTTCGTCTGTAGACCTGAGATTGTCATAGAGTCTTGTGTGTCTCCCACTGTGCTTTGATTTCCACCCTACCACGGCTTTACTGAGTCGTGCAAACAGGTGGTTTTTGGGGACAGTCCCGAGTCACATGGAGGCAATGAGCGATATGAGTGGTTTCGTCTCTCCCGGTATTGGGGGTTGATGTTGCGCTGTGCTCAATTGGCCATAACACGAAATCCCTGGCCAGGGTTGATGAGATTTACTGGTAAATGTTATCAGTAGTTTCTCGAACCGTTATGGACCTCATATTGGCATGACTTATCAAGCTATTGGGTTTACTACCCCCAGGATGGATATGCGACATATCAGACGAAGAGACCGAACAGTACGGTAGTGTTACTTATTGGATTCACGGGAGTATGAGCAAGCTTGCTTGTTGATCTTCTGATCGCTCAATACCAGAGAGCCGTTACGTACAGCTAGTGCCACTGACGGTTTGTAGGTATGTGATGTGATCACTGCCTACTGCTAGCGTATTGACGAGTCATTAGAGTCCTACACGGAGGTTTCCTGGCTCAGGCAAAACGAAGTAGAATCACATATGTGATATGTGCGGGACCGAGATTAATACGAGTATGTGATACCGTATTCTAATCTCGCGATATATGATATCGGTCGGTTATATGTGATATAGCCGGGTTATCGAATCAAGTGTTGATTCGATAAGTTGATACAAATAATATTAGTCGGTTATATGTGATATAGCCGGATTATTAAATCAAGTGTTGATTTAATAATTTAATGTATAATTATATATTTGATATATTAATTTACATTAACTAATATTAGCTCACTTATGAATTTATTGTTCTCACTTGTACATATAATATATACATGATATATATTATTGCATTTATCTTTTGTGTCATGCTTGATGATACATTGTACATGGGTGTATGAGACTCATACCTTACTTTAGATAATTAGGGTTTTATTTATTTAAGGTAAATACAAAATTAGGTGGAAAAGCCACATGGTTTGAAGCTTGGAGAAGCTTGTAGAAACCTTAACCAAGTCCACTAATTTTGTTTTATTTTAAGATATTTATTAACCTAACCATTATCTATAGCCATGGTTAGGTCTCTACAATGAAAATATATGATATTTTCTCACCCATGGTTGCAACAATCACTCATTCATTCTACACTTCATCTTCTTCTTCATCTCTTGATAGCTCTCTAGGTTTTCAAGAGGTGAAGAAAATTAATGAGAAAATTAATTATAAAGCGAGCAAAAATCCTACTTCATCAACCTACACTAGACTAGCCATTTGGTTTAGGTTGTTTGCTTCACCAATTCCCAATTAGTGAAGAGGTAGCTAGAGTTAGTGTCTCCTCGACGTATATCATCTTCGGCTTCAAAGACTTCAAGCAAGCTTGTTCATTTTGCTTTGTGGAGTCTAACTTGAGTCTGGGAGATACTACTTGGAGCGAAGGGACTACTACACGGAGCTATTGAAATGAAGGACCGGTCTACAAAACTTGTATTCCTCATTCACTTAGTGTAATGTTTGATTACATGTTTGCTTTACTCCTAATTCTCTAGTTAGATCCTAGGTTAGGGTTCTTTAGCACCCTAGATTTTAAAAAATTTCATACTAGATGCCTTGGAAAACCTAGTGGAGGTGCTAAGGAACTCCAACAGTCTATAGACCTGATATCGTCATTCGTCTCGAGTGTGTTCCCACTGTACTTAGATTACTACCCTACCACAGCTTTAAAGAGTCGTGCAAATAAATTTTAGTTGGGTACAGTTTTGAAGCACTTGGAGACAGTGAGCGATAGAAGGGATTCGTCTCTCCCGATATAGGGATTCATTGTTGCGCTGTGTTTGATTGGCCATCATTATAAGACTTTGCCCAAGGTAGATAAGATTTACTGATAGTGAGATCAGTAGTTTTTTAGGATGGTTTTGAACCACATCAACACGACTTATCAGGTAATTAAGGGTCTGACGTTTTCCACCCCTAGACTCGATATGCGATATTCTCGGACGAAGAGATCGGACTGTATGGAGATTGTCACTTTCAGGCTTAGTAGGGATAAAGATGAGTTTACTTGTCGACCTTCCTTTCATACAATACATGGGTAGCCGTTACGTACAGCTAGTGCTGCTGACGTACTTGTGGTTAAACTCACTGCCAGCGTATTGTCGAGACTTTAGAGTTCCATACAGAGGGTTTCTTGACTCAGGTGAAATGATGCAGTGTACGTATTTTTATACGTACGGAAGTTCGACTAAATACGTATTTTTGTACACGTACTTTTAATTGGAAATTTTGTTAATACTAGTCGATTTGAAAGATAGCCTAATTATCACATTTGGATAAAATGTGAGCTAGTATTATATATATATATATATGTATATATATATATATATCTTTTTGGTATCTCTTTTTGGTATTTGTATTTTGAAAGAATACGGTAGTTATACTGTAATGACTCTAAAATATTTGTACGGAAATTTTCAGTTAATATACAAGAAATGAGTTTTATAGCCTGAATTTGAATTATAAGTTATTTTTCTTAAATAACAGAAAGAAACCACTGGTAGCTCACTGGTAAAGCTCTTGCATTGCTGTGACGTAGTCCCAGTGTTCGATTCCAATCAGACATAATTATTTTTTTCTAAATTTTTTAAATCTTTTTGGAAGCCCAAAAGATTTCACGTGCAATACATGGATAGATGAAAAGTTCAGAAAAATCAAACATGTGGAAAATGGTTTAAATACAGATTAAATCTGATGGCATAAATCTTGATGGGATTGGACAAAATACGACCGGCCAAAATGCCAATATAGCCGGCACCGATGATCGATCTTGGCCCAAACTCCTCTGTGCTTTGGACACTCATCTTTTCAACTCCCCTCAGCTTCTCTGCACTATTTGATTTTCCTGCAATTAAACAGAGACCCTTCAATTCACCAATTAACATCATTTTTAATGTTTTTTAATCCACATTTTTAATTCCCAAACCCTAATTCTCTACTATAAATACCGCCCCACACTTTAGCTCAGCACCATTCTGCAAATTCTAGCCAAAACTCTCTAAAAAGTTTCTAGTGCAAGCGAAGTAAAAAGGAGTTAGCGAGCAAGTTGGTTCCGGCGAAGATTGAAACCAATTCCGGAGCTTTCGCGACGCCACGACGATCTTCCTCTATTCTTTATCCTTTCTTTGAGCTTTCTAAATAGTAAGTCCCTCCCAAATTCTCTTCCTTTTCATTAAAATTTAACCTTAAAAATTATATCGGTAAGTGGAGTTATTACATATATTTTTTTCAAAACCCTAGAAACTCTTCCTTCTTTATATTCTATTCAACCTAATTTTTACGCAATACTTGTAACCTTAAATACCAATGTTTAGAATCAAATTTTATCAAAATTCTCATGTGAAACAACCATCGTAGAACTTTTTTATTAAAATACCTTGAACTTTATAAACACCTTTTTTAGTACTTGTTAAAACAATATTTTTAGGAAAACTTCACGGGGAAACGACCTACCCCACACGCACACTTGGTTCCATAGTACGCTACCCCTTTTGTATGAATATTTGTTACGAAGAAAATGTTACAATAAAATACCACATAATTCTAAAACCGGATTTTTTTAAAACAGTATTTCATTTCCTTTATGATTATGTATCTACAACCCTTTTTAGGAGACCCGTTAACAGATGGTGTGGATTATCACACATCCTTGGGCTAGTAGAGCAAGATGTAGAACTCTTCATGGAGTATTCGATCTCGAAAGGATTTAAATATGTTTTAAGAAATACGAATTTTCTAAATAAAATAAATTATTTTTTAAAATTAAAATTATAAAAAATTATGAATCCAAATTGTCATAATATAATAAATATAAATTTTCAAAAAAATGAAAGTTTAAAAATGCCAATAAAATGTTATCAAGATACCAAAAAGGAAAATTTTTCAATAAAATTCCATGAACTTTCAAATGCTAAGTATTCATCAATAAAATACCCAATACTTAAAATCCATGCTCATGAAAACCCTAAATAAAACTAATCACCCTCGAGCTTTTATTTTTATTCTATATTGATATATTTTTCATAAAACACCCTCGAGATATATATAAAACACTATTTAAGGACTTTAGTAAATATAGGTTTAAGCGGGATCAATTCTCTTGAGCCCCACGGAGCCGGAGAAAGTGAGTGCTTGCCTATTCAGGTTAGAAAACTTAACAGGAGTTACCAATGGCAATTGTCTTGGAAAATGAAACAAATCCTGTCGTCTATATGCAGCACTTGCCGATAACCCCCGAACCTAAGAATTTTAGAGTTAAATCAGTAAAACTGTCTGACTCAGTCTGAGTCCAATTCAAATCTGAATCCAAATTCAAACACGAATACTTGATCATGAACTTGAATACTTGAATTCAATCATTAATATCAAACATGTATATTTGACTTGACTTGACCGAACCATGATTATAACTTGACATGACTACTTGAATACTTGATTACATCCTAAACATGAATACCTGAACATTTTGTATCCATGGTTTCGGCAAGACTTGTAAATATAATCTATAAAATACATTATGCAGGGATAAAAGGGCAGATTGGTACGGAACGTATATCGTGGCACGAGAGGTCACTTAAAAGACACCTATATGAATTCACGTGCCATTGTCCCGTGGGTTATGACGGGGCTTTATACTACATGTTACCATAGTTCACGGGATAAGATGAACTCATCTCGTATACATGAATACCTTCTTTACCAAACTACAAACAACCACGTTAGAATAACTATCATATATCGGTAATCAATCATATACTACTTATCTGTTCATTTCACATTGCTTATTATCTTCTCTTTCTTCTTTTGGGACTTTCGGTGCGTTAGTTCGCTGACGATATTCCTTCTGTTTTTTTCTTTGGAATGTTCGTCAGGAGAAACGGACTCTCAGGAGATCGAGCCTAGCTAGGAGGACTTAGACTAGTTCACCACTCAGCCTAACTACTAGTTCACCCGCACTTTCATTTTGTATGCCATTGTTTAGGCACTGCTTTATATTATTGTATCTTTTCATTTTCAAACAGTTGTATGTAAAGATGAATGTAAATAAAGTTGTTGTTTTATTTTAATACTCTTTTCATTCTTGTTCATTTTATATATTGCATAATTATGCTTAACGTATTTATGTCTTAGTAAATATGTTGCGGCCTGCCACGTCATCGTTTCCGTCTACTGTGAAGCGGGGTGTGATAGGTTTTGTTTGCGGCCCATGCAGGTCAGTTCTGCATGAAGTCTTAAGCAATATATCACAAGAATTATAAGAATCGGCAACTATACATTCCTTACAATTCTAATTTTTTGAATCTATCATAACCATTCCTTTTTCTATCAAGGTAATCGATTCTCCGAACAACACCGGCACGAATGTCAATAGCAACACTCCACCTCCTACTCTACCACCACCACCTACCATTGCAGCTCCTATTAATGAGCAAACAGTACTGCTTGAGGCTATCAAGAGCCTTCTGAAGGGTCAGCAGCAGCAGACTGCTATCCTCATGCACCGCCCCGAAACCGAGGCACCTGGAGTCAAGCAATTTCGGGCACTGCATCCAAAACACTTCTCGGGAAAAGAGAGTCCCCTTGAGGCAGAAGAATGGGCTCAATAGATCGAAGATGATCTGGCAGCAGCTCAAGTGCCAGATATAGCCTGGGTGAGTGTTGCTAAGCTGTAGCTGACCGACAATGGCAAAGTCTAGTGGAAGGCTGAAGAAAGCCGTCTTACCCAACCGATAGAATGGAAGATGTTTCGTGATCTTTTCGATGCGAAGTACTTCCCTGAGACAGCCCATTTTGACATGGAGCGGCAGTTTATTCATCTACAACAAGGCTCGATGTAGGTCAAGTCTGTGGATGAATACGATACTGAGTTTACCATTCTTAGCAGGTAAGATATTGTCTCAAATTTAAATTCCTGATCTCACTCATTACACTGCTAACACAAGGTCGTAACAGGTTCGCTGCACACCTAATTCCTATTGCTGAGATCCGGGAACGACGATTTTAGCAAGGGTTGGACCCGGAAATCCAAGCTGCACTCGCTACAGGGGATTTCCTAACCCATGAACATGCTTTGAAGGCTGCCTAATGCTATAAGGCAGTTGTGAAGAAGAAGGGAAGACCGCAGACTGCCGGTGTGAAACGCCTTGCCACACAGATGTCAGGAGGAGCCTCTTCTAGGCCAACTTTTGTACCCAAGAGACCGGGAGGATCATTTAATCGGTCCAATACAAACTTTTGTTTCTACTGCAAGAGGACGGGACACTTAGTGAAAGACTGCAGGCGTGCAAATGGCCTGTGTTTGATTTGTGGTGTATACACTCACTCGATAGAACCATATCCATATCATATCAACGCAGCACCAGCACCCAGACCCGCAATCACATTCGCACAGTAGCCATCCATTCATGCTCCTGCACCTCACTTAACTCTCCCTGAACCAGCTCCACGTGGACCTCCTGCACAGCCTCAACATCAATTCCATCAGGTACAGAGAAACATGCCTCAAGAGCAGAGAAACATGCCCCAAGGATAGAGGAATGTGCATCCAGGAAGGAGGAATGTACCACGATATCATGCTTTCACAATAACGGTCGAGGAGGCTGAAACCACAGGACAAGTCATTATTGGTAATTCCCAATCTTTTCAAACATTTTCAATCCTTGTATATCACTATACTTTTCATGCATCTAAACCTAACCTCACACAACTTAGGTACTATACTAGTAGCCTCCCTTCCTGCTCTAGCACTCTTCGACACTAGAGCATCACATTACTTTATGTTGTAACGGTTCGTCCGAACTCATGCGATTCAAGTTAAACCGCTCGTATCCAGCTGGAATGTTAGTGTAGGGAACGACGTTATAAAAGCAACTTTGGGATACGATCTGCGTCCAGTGGTCGTCTGCGGTAGAGAATTTTATGCGGACTTCAATGTGCTGGACATACCATACTTTGATGTAGTCTTAGGAATGGACTGGTTGGGAACTTTCTTCTTTACCATCGACTGTCGCCAAAGGAGGGCAGTGTTCGAAATAACAGATCATCCAGTGTTCTATTTCAAAAGTGGAGACCATACCTTGGAACCTAGCATCTATATAGCAAAACCAAAGAAGGAAGTGGTTGCAACATTGCAAGCGGAAGAATCGAAGCCAGAAATAGTTCGAGAGTTCGAGGATGTATTCCCGAAAGATATATCAGGTTTGCCTCCCGATCGAGCTCTTGAATTCAACATCAATTTACAACCTGGTGCACAAACTGTAATCAAAGCTTCGTACCGGTTAAGTCCAGAAGGATTGTAAGTCCACGGTAGCGCCCCGGCCGTCTGACAGACGCCAAATGCGGAACAAAAACTTTTTACAAACTGGCGCTATCGTGTACCGTAACCCGGATCTGCCATTAAAGCTAAACTAAAAAATTACAAAGTGGGTAGAAATGTTGTACCGAACGATCCGAGTCCTTCGGTCTTCAACCATCATCCCATGCTTGTTGCGGCTGCTCCGATCTCCAGAATCTCCATTCTTCTCGTCCAGGTGGCACCATGTCGACGGATCTTTAAACGGGCTCCCGCCTCTGAACCGAGGCAACTCGGTCGTCAAGTTTGCTAAAAGAGACGACCAAGATGATGTAGAGAATGAGTAGAACACTTTGTCTCGTTACGTCCAAGGCTATGGACGAACGGTTAATGAAGTTGCCTTTTCGGATCGGGTGAAATGAGAAATGAGGCTATCTTAATTTTCATGAATCCAATACAATAATCTTTTCAAAACAACAACCATAACCCTCATAAGAGAGGGGGACGGCCACTTTATAAGGAGGTGGGGGTGAGTGTAGGAGAGGGGGAGGTGACCACAAAGATATGATACTTATCATAACATGAATACAAAGCATGAGTCATACAACACCTAGTATGAACACATTAATGTAAAGAATGACTCATAACCCTTAGTTATCAAGCATTAATGAATCATTAAATGCACTAATGAGTCACAAAGATGCATGAACCCAGTCACCACCTTCTAGAAGCCTCTAGAAGGTTCCACACTCATCTTAAGAAAAGATAAATCCGTATTTAACCGACTGTCAAATACGGCTGATAGAAAACAGGAAACTGGAAACTTCCAAAAGTGATCCTGAAACGAATTTCAGGATAACCCCGTATGAGTATAAACATACCCGCATTTGTATTACGACCGAATACAAATGCAACTGAGACAAAGATATTATATCTACACAATATAATACTCGGATCCGGCTTAAACCAAAGCCGACCAGTATTATCTGCCCGAAAAATGACACGTGCGAAAATGCACGTGCATTTTCCGAACCCTGCCATAAAACCATACGGCCTCTACAACGTTTCGCCCGAACTAGGAAAACTGTCTGTGGGGGACTCTAATGACTCATCAACACACTGGCACTGGGCATAACCACTAGCACGTCAGAGGTACGAGCTGTACGTAACGTTTGCCTATGTATTGATTGGAAGGGAAGCTGACGAGCGAACTCATCTATAAACCCTACTGAGCCTAACAGTGACAATATACATACAGTCCGGTCCGTTCGTCTATGAGTATCGTATATCTGCCTAGGGGGTTGGTAACGTCAAACCCCCATTAGCGGTATAAGTCGTGTCAGAGAGTAGCCCAGAACACCCTGAGATACTACTGGAGTACCTACCTGTAAATCTCCTGCCTCGGCCGAGGGCTTTGTATAATGGCTCTCCTAGACACAGCGCGATCTCACCCCCAATACCGGGAGAGACGAATCCCCGACGATCCGCTCACTGCCTCCATGTGGCTCGGGACTGTACCCAACTAAAACCTGTTTGCATAACTCCTTTGAGCGTGGTAGGGTAGTAATCTAAGCACAGTGGGAACTCACACGAGACAAATGATGATCTCAGGTCGACAAACTAACCTGTACACATGTCACCAGGGAACTGCTATCTGACGATATGTATAATACCAACTAGTATGTTCCCGGCGAGTCCTGTCCGGTGTACTCATAACCCAATGAGCACCTGTATACATCTTAGGTGATCCAACTGACACCAGTGGCTTGTGAGACCGGCCACCGCCCCTTGTCGGGGTCTTGACTGTACACACTAGTCTACTCTGGAGTATCGATGCCTTGTCTCGAAACTCCCACGACTAGGGACACTTTAAGGATGTGCTTACAGACCTCAGCTCCTACGTATATGATCGCCATCATACTGCTGGTAGTCAAGCAAGAATCCTATGGGCTCTATCATCATGCAATAGCGAACTAAAGCATGTACACGATGATAAAGACAAACCAGATAGCATACTATCATCTCGAGCAAGACTGTTATATCGGTATAGGTCCTGTCTCAATCATTGCAATCACGTACCTGCGATCCAATAATTGACTTTGAGGGCACTATCTCCAACAATCTCCCACTTGCACTTAAGGCTAATTATTGCGATGTCGTATACTCACAGCCCGTGTGATGCCGAACATCCAACTCCTTTACTAATCAGTTTCACAAAGCTAGTTTGTAAAACTCTTGTGTTCGAGAAATAGCCTCAGTGAGTGGATCTGCCCTGATGTTTCTTTCTATGTCTCTCTAAATCTCAAGTTCACGGAGAAAGCCATCTCCCGAATCGAGTAATACCTGTCTTAGAATATATCTGGATGTCTGATGGGACCTAGTTCATAAATGAACTCCAAATCCAAATTTCTTAGATTGTATCGATAACTGAATCTAATCAGTATCCTGCACCATGCCTCGCACAGTATCCTCTTGGACCACCTATCCGTAATACTGTCCCTCGTTAGAGGGAAAACAATAACTCTGATAATCACCCTGTCATTCATGTCATCTTTGAAGCCTGGAATGATAACCGTCTCCCGAAGGAGGCTGCCGTCATCAAATCCGTAGAACATGCACTTATGTTCTAAAACTGCTTCCTTATGTTTCTCCAGGATTGGATTAATATAAAATTATCGCATCTACTGCAAAAACAACATCTGGTGTGGTACTTGACATCTCATGATTGACTCAATTGCCTAAGCAAGTGATCTGTTAATCATGCACATCCCTCTCCCCTTTAGTCTGTAAGACACCTTTAGAGAGGGTGACTCCATCACCTGCAGGTACACTACCATGCCAGGAGTCATCTATTCTAAAAACTATTAGAATACTGTCATAGTACCCATATTGGGAAACTATCCAAATCCAGATCTAAAACCATAGATCTAGAAACCAGAATGTGAAATATTATATCCATATCCTGTCCGGAGAAACAACTGTGTGACGACCACAGTACAACCGATCGTAGTATAGGAATTTTACTTCCTACTCTGTGTGTGTCATCCATATACCAGGACATCACACCCTACTACCTTCTCAACAGATCCATCCCCTATTCTGATGAAGTCAAACGCATGAATGTCACATCAAAAAATAGATGATCTTATCTCCGCTATATTTGCTCAAGCCTATAAATAGACATAAGCTACTTGCCCACTATGCTTCCGCTGCTCCCACTGACTACGACAACCCTTTGGCAGAATAATATCTACGTACACTTCCAAAGCTAGTTTAGAACGACGTTATACTTATCCTCTTGCCGGGTCTCATAGTCTGGAACAACAGTAGTGTCAAGTCTGGGTAACTAAGAACCTCCCTGTCACCATCCTTGACGCTATCAGAGTACCTCTCGGGTGTTTGAGGTTATCCACCATATCTGCGGAGTAGCTAATTGAATGTCAAACCTGATTGAATATATAGGTCCTATTAAATTTTTCGTAATCGTTTGCAGTTCTGGAATCACTTCCAGTTCTACCATACTCCCACTACTGTTTTCTGAAAAAAATCCATTTTACTAAAACTGTGGCGAGTCAAGAACAATATCACTATTGATCATCCAGATGGTAGAAATGTCAACCCTCGTCGAAGCCAGGGTCAACCCATAAACAACCATTACAGAAACGTGCCTTGAGTTATCCAGTGTCTAGTTTCAAGCATAAGATGGACAACTCCCCTTACCTTAACATCGTTAAGATATGAACCATTCTATATACAATATAGAAATAGATGCACTAATTTAACTGGAACCAGATTCAAAACATGCAGCTGTCTCCAGTGTATATCAACTAAATGGAGAGAAGCTAATCAGCATTACTCAACTTAGGAATGTATCCAATTATGAGTAACCTGAAAGAGAAACAAGTTTCTCAAAACCATTACTATCATCTGAATACCAATCATAAGTATCTACATCTTCGATCTCTTTGAAGAATCCCGATACTTGTGATACCTGGTTCTCTACTTTATTCTTATACCCACAATTTCTCAAAACTTAGACATTGTATTTCTACGAAACACTTGTCCAAAAACTAGAGAAGTCATAAGTAAACAGAACATAGTACTTGGACCAACCCCTTTGTCCTGACGGACACTGGACAACATACAATACTCTGTATAAGTCCGCTGAGTTGAATAACTCAAAACCTGTGCGTCGTAGGTTGAAAACTGTACCCAAGCGATTTCCTCAAATATCACCAATTACAACGAATTCCGATATAACGAAGATGATCACTTAATTCCCAATAACTTACTCCCACTCATCATCTGTAAAAACCCATACAGATATGAGAATGAAACCTGGTAAATACATACCCTGGAGTAAATATCTAATCGGGAAAACAGTTTTCTTTTAACAATGCGCAGTGAAACTGAAACATTAAAATGTCTCGTAGGGGTACCTGGTATTCTTAGTAATGCCTCTTCCATAATCCTATTCATGACTATAATCGTATATTTCTTTTCCATCTCTCCAAATCCCTTTATTTGTCTTTAGTCGTTACCTTCTGTACACCTTCGTTAGGTGAAATGGTTTTCTTCCTTCCCTACCGTTCGGCACCAGCCTATGGTTTGGAAGAAGACTATCCAGTAAGCATAATAGGTGTACTCTCCTAAACCAAGGAGTTCTCTCAACTTGAGAGAAGGTGATGATAAAAGACTACTGAATAAATCCTTATTCTATTTCTTCCGAACTGGGGAAAAAAGCAAAGGTGAAATAGGAGTGGTGATGAAGTATATGGTTTGGTCGTGAATGATAACAGTCGCAATTTACTTTGTCCTCTTTCTAATCCCTTTATTTTGTCTTTAGTTATTACCTTCTGTACACCCTACTTAGGCTAATTGGTTTTCTTCATTCCCTACCTTTTGGCACCTGCCTATGGTTTGGAATAAGACTATCCAATAAGCGTAATAGGTGTACTCTCCTAAACTAAGGAGCCCTCGCAACCTGAGAGAAGGTGATAACAAAAGACAACTGAATAAACCAATTCTATTTCTCCTGAACTTGGATCCATCCTCAAAGTAGTACCTTCGAGTTCGTATATAACCATACGATGGATCTATCCAATGGAAGTGGATATCCGTAGTAATACGGGGTGTTCTGAGAAATACAAAGGGTAAAAGAAGGAGCGACAATGAATTATGCAACTATAGACAATCCAAAAGCCAGTATTTTAAGAAGGTTCGGTCAACTTGGTCACGAGTCATAGTCTAGGGTAGGTCAAAGGTCGCTGCCAAAGAGAAAGAGAGAAAAGAAATACTCTGCGTGCACTCTAACTTAGATCAGAATGGTTATCACTTTATCTAATCAGTAAACCTCCCACTGTAATCTCAAATTCTCCTCCAAACCTAAAAGAAGAATTAGTCGGGATCACCCGAAGAGTAAACCAACTCATCAGTGAGAATCGGAATCCAACTATCATCGCATGATAACTTGATGGAAGCCACTCAAGTTATCACACTCCAGAAGGTATGTGCATACTTGGCAAGTTTCATTATGTTTGAAACTCCCGATGGTATTTTTCCCTCATGCTCTTATGACCTTGACTTTGGCCAATGTTCATGTCAGATTTTTGCATTTTTATACCGCCCAATTTTTATCACATTGCTTATCGGTAGGTACTCTTGAGCCGTGTTTGCTAGTCAATTGCAGGATACAGGTTCTCGGCTCTAAACGGTGAAATTCATGGACAAGCACGACAAAATCCGGATTACTGCCAACCACCGATAAAACACGGGTCTCCGCTCTCTATCCGTATATTGCCGCACACCAGTTTAAGAGACAAAATGGCAAATCAATGTCATTTTCATGCACAAAACTCAATGGCAACACAAGATCCAACATATCTACGCGGAGCTCGAGAAAATCATGACAAAAAGATCCACATCAAATCACCTTTTGGTCTGCAGAAATTCTGGAAAAATCGTGAAGAAATTCTGAGAAAAAACATATACCAGATTGAAGGGTACTGCAAACCAGGGCAACTCACCAAATTTGAGGACCTAAATCCCCAATAGGGCCGTGGAACCGCGGCATAAGCATGCTTAGGCCGCGGATCCGCGGCCGTATAGGCTTGTCGGCTGAAGACTTTTTAGGGGCCATTTGGTCTTTTCATGATGGTTCAGAATATTGCCCTAGAATTTCTGTTTCCTGCCTATAAATAGTCCAGAACTTGCCAAAGCCAAGGGTGCTTATTCTTGTATTTAGATTTTAGAATACATGTGTTGTTCCTCCTCCTCCTCTCATCTCTTCTCCATTAAAAACTTGTAGTGAGCTTTTGTGAGTGAAGAATGAATAAAGGAGTTCTTGTTCTTACCATGCTTATCTTGTTGTAATTGTTAATTATATTTGCTTGTATTTTTCATTTGCTAATCTAGTTGTTGTTATTTGTTGTTTGTTTCTTTCTTGTTCTCTTTTTCTTTATCCTTAACAACAATGATGTTTACGCTTGATCCTTGTCGAGGTGAGGTCGCAAATAACTAGTTGTAATCTTCTAACCTCTTTCTTTCTATCTTCCTCCCTTGTTTTATTTTCCTTTTTCTTGTAATGGGTGAGTAGTTTTCATACTTGTTAGGGTAGGATAAGGAAAGTTTGAGAGAAGGAAATCTCTCACACTCTTTCCTTGCCCAACATCTTAATTCGGACTCCCGTTAATTGAACCACAATCCGCTCCCTACGGCACCCTATCCTACATGACAGCGGTGATTCCTTAGTGAGACCGGTTGTGGTTGAATTAGCCGGAGGTTAAGGCTAAGAGCCAAGAACGGACGGACAAGCACCAAAAGGAAGAACTTATGCGTTGGAAAGTCTAGGTTATACTCGCAAGTTCCTTTCTAGATGTGCTAATTTCTATTGTTACCGATTACCGTAACACCGATATTAAGAGTGGCAACGAAAGAAGTGAGCGACTGTCACGACCCAAAATTGGCCCGTGACGGCCCTAATACTACGCAACGCCAAAAGACGTAACGCAGTAAAAGAAAGCCAAACCCAGAAATCTAAACCAAGAAAATACGGAAAAGATAATATAAGTTTGTGAAACATTTGAAATCGCAACCCAAATTCTTTAAAAATCCTACTTTCTTTCTTTAAAATTTTGGCAACACCCCCTTTTTGTAAAAACTAGCCAAGATGAATACAATACAAATATACGACGCCGTAGCGAAGAAACAAAGACAATAGAGAGAAAGCTGTATATAAAAGACAACAAATCCACAATAATATACAATATCGTCCTCACCAAGTCTTTAAGTCAACAACATAATAGTAGATGGAGAGTACAAAATACAACGAATGTACAATATGAAATACAGATAATCATCTAACCCACCTAAGCAAAATGGTATACTGTGAGCTGATGCAGTATCTGTAGCAAAAGATGATAGATGAATAGCTGAATAGCCTGCCTCGACTACTCTGGGGAACAATCCGAAACACCTGTGGCACAACGGGGGTGAGTTGCCAACTCATGAATAGTAGATAACATATGCAGGTAATCGCAGGAATGTACGTACAGCATGAATCTAAGATATGCGATTACAGTAATAACATGTCATGTGAATGCAAAGTAATGGAAAGTACACTAGCAGGTACAATCAATATGTGAAGCAATAATGACATGATAATAGTATGCAATAACTATGCAATAGGGATATGAGAAAGCAAATGTGCAACTATCACAAGGGTACACTAACAGGTACTACAATTATATGAAACTGTGCATAAAATAGATAAGTGTGAGGTATGGGGTGGAGTATGTCATTTCCACGGAAACCTGACATCGTGGTAGGATCACAATCCATTAAGACACTCAAATCCCAATCTCCTCAAATCAGCCCCCAAGTTGGGCTCTCATATCATATGAGTCTCACATCTCCTCAATGTACAATATCGAATAGATCTCCTATATCCCGAATGTACAAATCATCAATCTCTTTCATATCCAATATCCAATCTCAATGAATCACCTATATCCCAAGTCGAATCTCAATTAATTTCTAACATCCTAAATATATATATGTGCAGAAATAAATATGATGGGGTCAATACACATATATTAGCGTCCCATTCCACTAATATTGGTGTAAGGGTATATATAACAACGGCTAAATCCCCTGTTATATATACAAAGGTATTAAAAGAAATATTATGAAAACAATGTGCCAAGCATCGACAAAGAAATCCTGATCACGTATCATACGCTATCCCGAAAGCACGAGTGCCTAGCTCTGACCCTCGCCTTTCGACGTATGCATACGTACATGACTCCCGGCAGTGTCTCCGTGATCCCCCGCCGAGTCATGGGTACTGTCACCGGTAGGTACTCGCCCGCCTCCAGGCTCAATCGGCAAAATCCATCGATCTTCTTGCCGAGGGGAACCATACCGGGCCCCACCATGTACCCTCACACGGCAACCACACCTCGTATGGAGTATATAATCAGAACCGATAAATCTCATGGTGATTGCGCAAATATCATATCAAGGAAACCAGGTTTTTCAATTTATGCATAATTTCATGAACTCCCGCAGTTCCCAAATCCAGAAAACATCATGTAAAATCAAAATAAACAATGCGCAAATCCAGAAATAAATATATGCGATATATCTGAATGCTAGCATGTAAATGAAAGTATATATCTGAAACCAGATGTATGCAAAATCAATAAGGTACAGCTAAGTATAGGTATCTACCTATAAGTAAAAGATGTTGTATACCCCCCTGGGTATAAGTAAAATATGTACAAGGTATACCTGTAGCTGTATCGCAAGGTGTAGATGTACATATCACTAAAGGTAAGATACACTATAGGTATACCAATAAGCTAGATGTCAAGTATGATAAGCAATATAGTATCTATAAAGGGTTGTGTGTGACATGACAATTATTGACGGTGTGTGTGTATCATACAATCCGTGCTCGTGCAACATGAACCGTCAATAATATGTGCAGTGTCCTACGGCTGCTAGTCACAGTACAACTATATCAAGGAAATAAAGTAAAGGCACAATTCTAACAATGACGTAGAATATGCGACAGGTATTTGAATCCTAGCCCAGACACATAACGCCATGTGGGCGATTTCCCTGTAGATGTTAAATCTACTCACCTACACTCCACGCTAGGTGAATCCTACCATCTGCTCCCCCCTGTAGCAGTGTCCGTAGTCCCTGCCTGCAAACCTGCAATTTAGACACAAAAATCATATATAAGCCAAATATTCCGCGAAACGCGATATCGAACTAAAACAAGAAACTCGCGTCGCGAACTAAACGCGCGTATGCACGATATGCTAAAACGTGTGTGCACGCGTCTAAAACTATTGCGACACGCCGCGATACACTGGATCACAGAACCCACTCACGTATCGCGCGTATCGCGCAAACACAACGGACATGCAAAACGATATATGATCCCAGATTTTCCTACAGGTCAAATATTACAAAACTAGACATGCCAAAACACTATACAACACAGAAGACAACCCTAGCCAAGACCCCAACACCCCTGCCCCCTACTTGCCGCAAATTGCGGCCAAACCTAATTAATCTGCGGCCTGGACTGGGAAGTAGGGTCTCGTGTTCTGGTGTTGTGTTCTAGACCTAGGTAGCATACTCCAGTTTCCTCAATTTTGTTCTGTAGGGTCCGGGTCAAAAGCAGATCACAGAAAGCCAATACATTGCTTAAAAACACCAATTTAGCACAATAGGGAAAACCTATGGTATTTTAGTGTAATCCAGGGTTAAGCTCAGTTAAGGTGACCCTAACAACACTTAAATAAATAGGGTTTACCAACACAATCAAGACTTAACCAAAATTCCACATAAAACACCATAATCTAGCACTAAACCCACTATTTAACACAAACCGACACTAATTAGCACACAAGCTAAGCAAAAGAGAGATGGGTTCAGAAAATATACCCTAGAGAACCCTAAGAAGCAAGAGAATGAGTGAATGGAGGAGGAAGAGCTGTTGCAAGTTGCTGGGGCTGCTGCAAGTTGCTGGGGCTGCTACTACTACAGCTTCTGCTGATGCTGCCAGTGCTGATGTTAATGTTGCTGAGCTGCTCGAGCTGCTGCTGCCTGCTCGAGCTGCTGCTATGTAAGTCCATATTGCGACCCCCGGTTCTTACGGGGAGGCGGAAACGGTATAAAATCAAAATTTTTATCGCAAGAGGCAACATGGACTAACTTATGGTCGGGATCGTTACCTAAACTAAAACTAGCAAACTAAGCTAAAGATGTTTAGCTACTCGGATGAAGATGGTTATACCTAAACTTGAACTCCTTCTCTTCAAGCTCCGGTGGTGGTCCGATGGCTCCTTCTCGTCGTCTCCGTACGCCGAAGATAGATCCACTTGAAAGCTCCAACCTTTAGCTCCTTCTTCGGTCTTTGAAGAAACTAGTTCACTTGGTTTGCCAAACCTAGTGAACTAGAATGAGTAGAGAGGAAAATAGAATGGGATTTTATCTATGGTTCTTGATTCTCAACTCATGAGACAAGAGAACCATAGATCAAGAGAGGGAGCAAGAGGTTGAGGGTGAGAGCAAGGGGAGAGCTCAAGAACAAGAGAGAGAATGAGCAAGAAAGAATGAGGCTCTCTTTTCTCTCTCACCCTCTCATAATCCAAAGTGATCATAACTCATCATATCAAAAAAGTCTTTTGGTGATGGTTAGAAGCAACCATAAGGTTATCATATCATGCACTCATTTTACTCAAAAAGCAAGCAAGAAAAAGGTCTTTGGCATGAAATGATAACCATGGTTATCATGATGGTCAACTAGTCAAGCCTAGTCAACCGGTCAACAAGTCAACAAAAGTCAACAAGTCACCAAAGTCAACAAGTCAACAAAAGTCAACAAGTCAACAACCATATCACCATAATACTTAATTAATATAATAGTTAATCACATATCATATTCTCATTAGGGTTGAGCAAAAAGTCAAAAGTCAACGGTCAACTGTCAACAACCCTAATGAGAATCCACTACCTCTGCCTCCCTGTCAACTGTGCATACACACCCGCATCCGCGTTCCGAGGAACACGAATGCAAACTGGATAAATCCAATCCCATAAGGTACACTAGGATCTGGCTTAAACCAAAGCCCGCTAGTGTAAACTGTCCGGACACTGTACGTGCACAAGTGCACGGATGTGACCGAACCCTGTCGCAAAAACCATGCGACCTGTCGCAATACCATGCGACCTCTACTCTTTTGCCTAAAGGCGAAAAGCTTTCTGTGTGGGACTCTAAAGACTCGACACTACGCTGGCAGTGGGTTTAACCACAGACCGCAAGCGGCACTAGCTGTGCGTAACGGTCCCCAGGTAATGCCGACAAGAAGACTGACGAGGCGAAACCCATCTGAACTCCTACTGAGCCTGAGCGTGACATTCTCCGTACAGTCCGGTCTGTTCGTCTGATACATCGCATGGCGGGCCTAGGGGGCGGTAAACGTCAGTCCCCCAATAGCGGTACAAGTCGTGCCGGAGTGAAGCCCAATACACCCTGAGATAACACTGGAAACCTACCAGTATATCTCGTTTGCCCTGGCCAGGGACTACTCGTGTAATGGCTCTCCTAGACACAGCGCGATGTCAACCCCCAATACCGGGAGAGACGAATCCTGTCTAACCGTCACTGCCTCCAAGTGCTTCGGGACTGCACCCAACCACTACCTGTTTGCACGACTCCTTTGAGCCGTGGTAGGGTAGTGATCAAAGTACAGTGGGAACACACTCGAGGCGGAGTGACAGTGTCAAGTCAGCGGACTAAGCTGTACTCATGTCACCTGGGAACTGATAACTGACGATAGGTATAATACCAACTAGTCAGTTCCCGACGAGTCCTGTCCAGTGTACCCGTAACCTAACGAGCACCCGCATACTATCTCAAGTACGACGTACTGACGGCTGTGGGACAGACCGTCTCCCACACTGGGATGAGAAGCGCATGCGCTGGTCTACTCCGGAGTATCGATGCCCTGTCTCGATAGTCCTGCGACCAGGGACCTGCAAAAGGATGTGCTTATAGATTACCCAGCCCCACTAGTGTGACGGCCATCACATCGCTGGTAATCAAGCAAAGATCCTAAGGGCTCTACTAATGTGTATAGGCGATATACAAAAATAAACACATGTACACATTGAAGTAGAAACAAACCAAGTAGCATACTACTATTTTGAGCAAGATTGTCAATACAAGGTGAATATCCCAAGCTTCCATTAAGTAATATACATACTAGTATGATACAGTAATGGCCTCTAGGGCATATACACTAACAATCTCCCACTTGCACTAAGGCCATGTACTGGCGTATCGAAGACCTATCATCTCGATCAGCCGCTCGAACTGAGTCTGGGGCAAGGCCTTGGTGAATGGATCTGCAGTGTTATCTTCTGATTTTACTCTCTTTACCTCGATCTCCTGGCGATCAATGATCTCCCTGATCAGGTGGAACCGCCTCAAAATGTGCCTGGACTTCTGATGGGACCTTGGTTCCTTCGCTAAAGCTATAGCGCCGTTGTTGTCACAATACAGCGGTATTGGATCAACACTGGTAGGAACCACCTGAAGTTCCGTGAGGAACTTCTTCATCCAGACAGCTTCCTTTGCGGCATCGCAAGCAGCTATGTACTCCGCTTCCATGGTTGAGTCAGCAACGGTTTCCTGCTTGGAACTCTTCCAGCAAACCGTCCCTCCATTGAGGGTAAAGACATAACCCGACATGGACTTGGAGTCATCCTTGTCACTCTGGAAGCTGGAGTCAGCAAAGGCCTCAATCTGGAGGTCTTTTCCGCCATACACCAAGAACATCTCCTTAGTCCTTCTCAGGTACTTGAGAATGTTCTTTACTGCTATCCAGTGTTTCTCCCCTGGGTCTGACTGATACCGGCTTACAACGCTCAATGCGTATGCTACATCTGGTCTGGTACATAACATCGCATACATAATAGAGCCTACCGCAGATGCGTAGGGTATTGATGACATGCGAGCCCTTTCCAAATCAGTCTTGGGAGACATCTCTTTGGAGAGGGTGATTCCGTGACAAGCCGGTAAATTACCGCGCTTGGAATCTTCCATACTGAATCGTTTCAGTATGGTGTCGATGTACCTTGACTGTGAAAGTCCCAACATCCTTTTAGATCTATCACGATAGATCTGGATCCCCAGAATGTAGTTGGCATCGCCCAGGTCCTTCATGGAGAACCTCTGTGACAAGAATCCTTTGACTGACTGTAGCATAGGAATATCATTTCCTATTAGGAGAATGTCATCGACGTACAAGACGAGGAATACCACATTTCTCCCTACAATCTTACTGTAAATGCATGGTTCATCTGGGTTTTTGACAAAGTCGAATTCTTTGACAGTATCATCAAAGCAGATGTTCCAACTCCGCGATGCCTGCTTAAGTCCATAGATGGACTTGAGCAACTTGCACACTTTACCGCTGCTCCCACTCTGATTGAATCCCTCTGGCTGATCCATATAGACGCACTCTTCTAAATTTCCATTTAGGAAAGCCGTCTTAACGTCCATCTGCCAGATCTCATAATCGTGGAAGGCAGCAATGGCAAGAAGGATCCGAATGGATTTAAGCATGGCTACCGGAGAAAAAGTCTCGTCATAGTCCAAACCAGGTCTTTGACGAAAACCCTTTGCAACGAGCCTAGCCTTATAGGTTTCAACCTGCCCATCTACACCAATCTTCTTTCTGAAGATCCATTTGCAGCCTACGGGTTTTACCCCTTCTGGAGCAAAGTCCAAAGTCCAAACTTTGTTGGTGTACATGGACTCCATCTCGGTCCGCATTGCATCCAGCCATTTTACCGAGTCACCGCTCTGAATGGCTTGCTGGAAGCTAGTAGGCTCATCATAATCTATGATGCAATCCTCTCTATCCCCGTCTATGAGAAAACCGTAGTATCTCTCGGGCGGATGAGACTGCCTACTACTCCTGCGGAGCGGCGTAGGAATGTCCGGTTCCCCTGAACCTTCTGGTTCTACTAAGGTTTCAGTAATAGCTTGTGGTTCTGGAATTTCTTCCAGTTCTATTGCGCTCCCACTTATCTGATTTTCTAAAAACTCAGTTTCCATGAAGCGGGCATGACGAGAAACAAGGACTTTTTGCTCCTCTGCGTAATAGAAAAGATACCCCTTGGAGTTCTTTGGGTATCCCACAAACTTGCACTGTACTGAGCGTGCCTCGAGCTTGTCCGCATGCTGCTTTTTTACAAAAGCCGGACATCCCCATGTCTTAAAGGATTTAAGACAGGGTTTCTTCCCACTCCACATCTGGTATGGTGTGGTAGGCACTGTCTTAGTAGGAACTTGGTTCAAGAGATGTGCAGCTGTTTCCAGTGCATAACCCCAGAAAGATCGCGGTAACTCAGCCTTACTCATCATGGAACGAACCATATCTAGTAGGGTTCGATTCCTTCTTTCCGATACACCATTGTGTTGTGGTGTGTATGGAGGAGTACGCTGAGAGAGAATTCCATTCTCTTTTAAGTAGTCCAGAAACTCGGTACTCAAGTATTCACCACCTCGATCCGATCTTAGGATCTTGATACTTTTGCCTGTTTGTTTTTCTACTTCATTCTTATATTCTTGAAATTTCTCAAAGGCCTCGGATTTGTGCTTCATTAAGAAGACATGTCCAAACCTAGAGAAATCATCTGTGAAAGTAATGAAGTATGAATAACCGCTTCGCGCATGTGTAGACATTGGACCACACACGTCACTGTGTATAAGTCCCAAGAGCTCGCTCGCTCTTACTCCGTGTCCAGTGAACGGAGTCTTTGTCATCTTTCCCATGAGACAAGATTCACAAGTGGCATAAGACTGGTACTCGAACGGATCCAAGTATCCTTCTTTATGTAACTTAGTCAACCGTGTCTCATTGATGTGACCCAGTCTACAATGCCATAAGAAAGCCTGATTTAATTCTGGAGACTTTCTTTTAAGTGTGTTCTGGACACTGAATATCTGAGCTTGATTCAATACGTATATACCGTTATTTAATGTACCTGACCCAATCAGTGCTTGATTTAGGTGGATGTTTACTACATCGCTTACAAAAGCAAAATCATATCCTTCCTTAGAAAGTAAGGATACAGATATGATATTGCAAGTCGCACCTGGTACATACAAACAGTTACGCAGAATCAATATCTGCCCAGTTGTCAGTCCTAGGTGATATTCCCCTACGGATACAGCATCCATGCTCATTCCGTTAGCAACCCTGAGAGTCATATCACCTTTCCTGATAACCCTACGGTTTCTCAGACCCTGTAACGAATTACAGATGTGAGATCCTGATCCGGTATCCAATACCCAGGAAGTAGGGTTAACTGACAAACAGTTCTCAATTACAAACACACTCGAAGCCGAAGCCACAACATGCTTCGAATTCTGGCTACTGGCTTTACAAGCCCTGCAATCTCTCTGCCATAGTTCATTCCCGTTACAATAGGAACGTCCCTCTTTAATCATATCCAGTCCCGAAACTTTTGCCCTTGTTTTTCCTTTTTCTTCCCTGGTTTCTTTCAGGGTATAAGCAGAGGGCAGGGACTGTAGAATTAGGTCAGTACTTGACCCATTCTCCAACGTGGTCTCCAGGTCCGTGAGCTTAAAATAGCTGGTCTCTGTAAGGACGTTGCCCCCTACAGATGACCCGACAGCCAACCTCGCTTGAAGCAATTCGTTCGAGGTCTCATATCTTGCGATACGAGATTGCTCTCCATATAAAACTTTGTTATGGAGGAAGATAGAAACTGAGTCCATCTTCTCGTGCTGCCTCTGGTTTGCACCATTAACTGAGGCTAACACGAGGCACTTGGCTTTCGCACAATCCTTTTCCGGTGTCCTGCGGATGTGAACATCCGTGACAGGGGAAACTGGACCTGAGACAGCAGGGATTTGATTAGTTAAGAGGTGTCCCAGCTTGTCATGGGCAATGGACATCTGGACAGACCTTTGCCAGTCATAACAGTCAGGTTCAGTCATATTTTTATCTAGATGTAACCTAGGTGCGGTCACAGGGTCGCTGCAATTAAGAGAGAGAAGAAGAAACACTCAGCATGATGCTCTTGCAAGTTTAGAGTGGTTTTTAGTTTGTCTAAACAGGATGGCTCCCACTGTTTCTCGAATCCCTCCTCAAACCATAAAGGAAGAATTAGTCGGGATCAATCCCACTGCACAATACTTGCTTAACCGTTCAGCCAGGCCGGTGTCGGTACTTCGAGGGAGGTTTTCCAACGCTTTCGCGAAGTTCCTTAATTAAAGAACCTCTTTTCCCTGGGGGCGTAGCCCCGCTAACACCTTTCTAGGCACCTACTAGGTTTATAGCATTGATCGTTTAGTGAGAAATTTTCCGAGGAGTAGCATATACTCACAGTAGGATCGGGATCCAAATATCATCGCGTGAAGAAACTGAAGGAATCCTACCAGAATCATCACACTCCAAATGGTATGCAAATCTAGCAAGTTTCAGTACTTATGAAACTCCCGATGTATATTTTTGCCCCATGCTCTTATGACCTTGACTAAGGCCAACAAATCATAAGTCACATGTCAAGTTCTACCCGTCGTTGTCCAGGTTAATTTGAATCCACCCGTATATACCCTTGACTAAGGCCAACAAGGTAATACGACTGTCCCAAACCAACGCATTCTATCTATGCAACATATGAATACCCACCAGCTACCAAACACTGTGCCTTGACTAAGGCCAACAAACACAGCTTGAATACTGTTGAATATTCATATGAAACGACGGAGGGCTACGAATGGTTTTGGCGAAACCGTGAACGTAGTGAACTTGATTTAGTCGATGGAACGAGATAGCTTTTAAATGGAGTGGCTCAAACTCCGCATTTTAAAAGTTTGTTTTGAAAAGAACCGAGTGGTTTTTCGAAAATGTTCCAACGACTTATACTTGGTTTATTTTCTTGCATTAGTTCTTTTAATGCATGTTTTGCTTGCATTAGTTCTTTTAATGCGTGATATTCTTGCATTAGTTCTTTTAATGCGTCCCATCATTTAATCCTACCATTGCAGAAAACAACCAAAATATGACGTACGCTTATGCCATTCGCATTCGCCACGGGGCCCCGTCATTACCCGTTAGGTTACTTAACTAACGACAGAGCGGGGGCTGGGCTAGCGCGTCTGTAAAACATAAGCAACGCCTAAATAGTAAGCAATGATAGACATTACAGATCACAGATAAATACATTGGATATACTAGCAATCTGTAATTTGTACGAGCCTGTAACAAAAACAGATAACACGGTCGCGGTGAATAGCCAAAACCCCACCCAAGACCCCTACGGGTGCGGCAAACTACCCGCCAAGTACCCGAAGCGTAGCAACCTCCCTCAACTCCATGAGTAGGCCACTCGACACTTCGGCATACCCGGTAGTTTGTGCACCCCTCCATGGGTCTATCCTAGGAGCATAAACAGTAAAAAGAAATTATACAATGACGGCTACAACCCCTTCCCGGTTGTGCGGCCATACAAATAATTATTACATCAATTTACAAATTTACATGAATTGCAAGAAAAGAAAACTCTCGTCTCACAACCCCCGGCTATTCACCCGCGACAATCCAACATATTTATATACACATTCCAGCACATTACAGATCATGTATAACCCCGACCAATCGACTTATAGCGATAAGCCGACGTTCAATACATGCAAACATTACAGATATAACCATCATAGTCAAAGTGCAATGAAGTTCGGAAAAAATACGGAATTATAGGACCCCAAAAGGAAATTTCTTTTCTGTAAAATCTGGGCACATATAATATATCTCAAAAATCCCAAAACCAACACAGACACACACTGCACGAAAAACGACGCACTAAAGACAACAAACCGCGGCGCTTCCGCGGCGGCCAAGAAGGGTCACGCGGCGGAAGCGCGGCGGTTTAGACGAATTGGTGAATCGTTTTTCATGGGTGTTCACACAAAACCCTGAGCCAAATTTACAAGTATAAATTTTTTCATTTTGACCAGAAAATATTTCAACAGAAACTCAGGTTTTTGTAAAGTTTGTTTTTTTTTGGATTTTTCCGGTTCCGAACTTCGTTACACTTCACTACCAAGCTAGTTTAAGTTTAGTTAGGCTCTGATACCACTGTAAGTCCATATTGCGACCCCCGGTTCTTACGGGGAGGCGGAAACGGTATAAAATCAAAATTTTTATCGCAAGAGGCAACATGGACTAACTTATGGTCGGGATCGTTACCTAAACTAAAACTAGCAAACTAAGCTAAAGATGTTTAGCTACTCGGATGAAGATGGTTATACCTAAACTTGAACTCCTTCTCTTCAAGCTCCGGTGGTGGTCCGATGGCTCCTTCTCGTCGTCTCCGTACGCCGAAGATAGATCCACTTGAAAGCTCCAACCTTTAGCTCCTTCTTCGGTCTTTGAAGAAACTAGTTCACTTGGTTTGCCAAACCTAGTGAACTAGAATGAGTAGAGAGGAAAATAGAATGGGATTTTATCTATGGTTCTTGATTCTCAACTCATGAGACAAGAGAACCATAGATCAAGAGAGGGAGCAAGAGGTTGAGGGTGAGAGCAAGGGGAGAGCTCAAGAACAAGAGAGAGAATGAGCAAGAAAGAATGAGGCTCTCTTTTCTCTCTCACCCTCTCATAATCCAAAGTGATCATAACTCATCATATCAAAAAAGTCTTTTGGTGATGGTTAGAAGCAACCATAAGGTTATCATATCATGCACTCATTTTACTCAAAAAGCAAGCAAGAAAAAGGTCTTTGGCATGAAATGATAACCATGGTTATCATGATGGTCAACTAGTCAAGCCTAGTCAACCGGTCAACAAGTCAACAAAAGTCAACAAGTCACCAAAGTCAACAAGTCAACAAAAGTCAACAAGTCAACAACCATATCACCATAATACTTAATTAATATAATAGTTAATCACATATCATATTCTCATTAGGGTTGAGCAAAAAGTCAAAAGTCAACGGTCAACTGTCAACAACCCTAATGAGAATCCACTACCTCTGCCTCCCTGTCAACTGTGCATACACACCCGCATCCGCGTTCCGAGGAACACGAATGCAAACTGGATAAATCCAATCCCATAAGGTACACTAGGATCTGGCTTAAACCAAAGCCCGCTAGTGTAAACTGTCCGGACACTGTACGTGCACAAGTGCACGGATGTGACCGAACCCTGTCGCAAAAACCATGCGACCTGTCGCAATACCATGCGACCTCTACTCTTTTGCCTAAAGGCGAAAAGCTTTCTGTGTGGGACTCTAAAGACTCGACACTACGCTGGCAGTGGGTTTAACCACAGACCGCAAGCGGCACTAGCTGTGCGTAACGGTCCCCAGGTAATGCCGACAAGAAGACTGACGAGGCGAAACCCATCTGAACTCCTACTGAGCCTGAGCGTGACATTCTCCGTACAGTCCGGTCTGTTCGTCTGATACATCGCATGGCGGGCCTAGGGGGCGGTAAACGTCAGTCCCCCAATAGCGGTACAAGTCGTGCCGGAGTGAAGCCCAATACACCCTGAGATAACACTGGAAACCTACCAGTATATCTCGTTTGCCCTGGCCAGGGACTACTCGTGTAATGGCTCTCCTAGACACAGCGCGATGTCAACCCCCAATACCGGGAGAGACGAATCCTGTCTAACCGTCACTGCCTCCAAGTGCTTCGGGACTGCACCCAACCACTACCTGTTTGCACGACTCCTTTGAGCCGTGGTAGGGTAGTGATCAAAGTACAGTGGGAACACACTCGAGGCGGAGTGACAGTGTCAAGTCAGCGGACTAAGCTGTACTCATGTCACCTGGGAACTGATAACTGACGATAGGTATAATACCAACTAGTCAGTTCCCGACGAGTCCTGTCCAGTGTACCCGTAACCTAACGAGCACCCGCATACTATCTCAAGTACGACGTACTGACGGCTGTGGGACAGACCGTCTCCCACACTGGGATGAGAAGCGCATGCGCTGGTCTACTCCGGAGTATCGATGCCCTGTCTCGATAGTCCTGCGACCAGGGACCTGCAAAAGGATGTGCTTATAGATTACCCAGCCCCACTAGTGTGACGGCCATCACATCGCTGGTAATCAAGCAAAGATCCTAAGGGCTCTACTAATGTGTATAGGCGATATACAAAAATAAACACATGTACACATTGAAGTAGAAACAAACCAAGTAGCATACTACTATTTTGAGCAAGATTGTCAATACAAGGTGAATATCCCAAGCTTCCATTAAGTAATATACATACTAGTATGATACAGTAATGGCCTCTAGGGCATATACACTAACATGCTATTGGTGTTGTCTCGAGCTGCTGCTGCTGCTAGCTGTGGCTGTTGCTTCAGCTGCTGCTGTTGCTTCTTCTGGTGCTGCTGTTGTTTCTGTTGTTGTTGCAGTTGTTGCTGATGTTGTTGTTGTTGTTGCCACTGCTGCTTGCTGCTGATGCTGAGGCTGCTGCTTCAGCTGAAGGTGAGTGTGTGTGTGTGTGTGTTGTGTGAGAGAATGGGAGTGAGAGAATGAGAGTGAGAGAATGAGAGAACACAAACAAGTCAACCCCCTCCTCTCTCTCTCTCTCTCTTCATTAATGAAGGCATGGGCAAAGCAATGATGCCCCATCATGCACTCTCTCTCTCTCTCTCTCTCACCAAGGTCAACACAAGAACAATCATTTTAAATTTAAAACCCCATTTAAATCCATTTTATTTTAAAACAACCATATATAATTAAAAACCCAAAAGCACCTAATACAATATTAAACTAGATTAGGGAATGGTTAGTTCACCATGTTGCTAATCATGGTTAAACCCCCAAAACAACCCTAGTTATCATGCACAAGTGTGTGCAAGGCTAGGAAAAATCTAATAAAATACTCAATAAATTGGATAAAATATTTAAAACTTAATTTGGTAAACTTTTTATTAAAAACTATATATTAAAATATAATTAGCTACAAAACACATTCTAAGGTGTTACAATCTCCCCCCTTAAAAGAAATTCGTCCCCGAATTTAAAAATATGCCGATACGCGTTCCTTCAAAGAGAAGATTACGACTCTCAATTCTCGCTTGCAGCCTCCCAAGTGATTACCTCACTATACGGCTACGTCCAAGAAAACCCTTCACAGAACAAGACCCTTGACCGACGTTTCTCCACCTGCCGGGCCATTAACACAACTGACTGCTGGTGAACGAAAGATTGCGTCCAAGCTAAAAGGTTTGGTGCCAATTATGTGAGAAAGGTAATGAAGGTAATTGTAAAGTATCATCACAAGGAATACGGGGTGAAGATTCAATAATCCGGGCGGAAATGCCAAATTATAGGCAACGAAACTAACTCGCTTATAGGATCTCAAAAGGACCTAAAATCCTGGGACAAGCACCCCAAAATCCAACACATCATTCATCGGAAAGTCCGTAAGAATACATGATCTGTCCCTGTGAGCTTGAGTCTATAACCAACGCAGTCGGCATAAGACCTCAGTTCGCAATGGACAATTCCCATCCTGACCTAACACAACTGGACCATCTCCGAAGTCTCTAGACTAGCTGGTGTCCAAAGTCCTACTCACGCAGAGTCAGAAAAATAACAGACTGGTGATCGACACGACCTAACCCCTAAGCCTAAGGGTGGCCAATTGGAGTGTCTCCTAATAACAGCTATCGAAGGAGAACCTTAACGATGGCGAGTGACGATCCCCAACTGCTGACAACAATCAAAACAAACACACCACTTAACAAGAAACAACTGAGCACATTGAGTATAACCGGACGACAAGAATCCGAATGGAGTCACACCCTGACTAAACTTGGGTAGAAACCATAACGAAATTCGTGGAGATCTGCTCCCACTCCTACTTCGGAACGGTAAAAGATTGCAATTCTCCAGCCGGTCTCAGATGCTCGACCCAAACACACAACAAGACAGACACCTTGAAACGAAACCTGAAATTTCTCTTTACATCCCTGTCCACCCGTAACTATCTCACAAGTCACGTCAAAGCTGGTGGAATTTGAATGAATACAGAGAGTTGACAGATGTGCATGTTCTAGGATTTCACGTCTCCACTCGATGAAACCAGTTACACAAACGCGTCCTTAACCTAGCACACCATTGTCACAAATCAAGGTCTCCGAATCATTACCCAGCCGAGTATGCTCAAGTATCACTGACGAACGAGCATGGGCGGGTAGTGTCTCGCGAAAACGATTTAAGGAAGGTGGTCGGGCGCGGACATGAGCAAGTTGTCCCCTCCGTAGAGACGAACTTAAGCTGTATTCAACGATCACACAAGAACTGTAAATCTGCAGAAAACTATCACAACAATCAAAATCCGCTGCAGGAAGATGTAAATTAAGCTCTGGTGGTCCGTGGAAAATCTGACACGACTCTCAACCAAGTATTGTCTCTGAATCTCCAACGCAAAACCACCGCGGCCATCTCCAGATCATGAGTGGAATATCCTTCTCGTACTTCCTCCAAATGTAGGGAAGCAAAAGCGATAACTCTATAGTGTCACCTCAGTACACAATCGAGCCCCACTCAAGAAACATTACAGTTACACAACAAGGTCGCCCGAACCAAAAGCAAGGAAAGGACTAATGCAGTTATTAACCGAATCTTCAACTGCCGAAAATTCTGCACACATGCCTCAGTCCAAAGAAAAGAAACCTCCTTTCCGGTCAATTCAGTCGACGGTATAGCACTACTCTAGCAATCCTGCATGAAACGGCGGTAAAAACCTGCTAAGCCCAACAATCTGCGGATCTCTGTCCTGCACACAAGTCTGGGCCTAAGCTGTACGGCCATGATCATCCCTCGGAACCATACGAAACCGTCTCCCGTGACTATAAGACCTAGGAGTCAACACAAAACAAGCTTGAAGAAACACTCCGAGAATTTAGCAAACTGCTGGTGCTCTCCTGTAGGGTTCCTAGGCACACACTAGAGGTCTCACAAGGCATCAACCATGCCAATTTCAAATTTTACAAGTGCCGAGAAACCCTAATACGGATTCGTTGACTAGAGTTTAGGCGAAAAGTGAAACTAGTTAACAACTTAACTAAAAGAAAGAGGTTACAACCTTTGTAGATCCGGTTCTCCACTTCCATGGCTCCATGATGAAGTCCCCTCGCTGTCCATATCGAATCCCGGACTCTAGCGTCGGCTTCATCGGAGAAATGGGCGGGCTAGATCGTCGACTTCGATGCCGAAGATGATCTACGTCGAGGCATCACAAGATCAAGCTCCCACTTCACCAAGTCATGAAACTTGTGAAGAAAATACCTTATACTACTTGGCAAGAGGTAGAGGATGAAGAATTAGGAGGTGGGTTCACTTTAGAATTGGATTTCTCACTCTTTTTCTCATTTCACCATTGAAGCTTGCAAGCTTTCACAAAGCTTGAAGAAGAAGAAGAAGATGATAGAATATGATAAGTATTATCTAAAATAGAAAAGTAAAGGAATACTTATCATACTCTAACCATGGTCAAGTGTAGAGAGTAAACTAGGGTTAGGTGAATGGTTAGGGTTAAGCATGAAGACAAAAATGGTGACTTAGTCAAAGCTTCATGAAGCTTCAACATCAAACAAAGAAAGCCACCATTTTCTCTTTTATGCCAAATAAATAAATAAATAAATAAATAAATGAATAAATAAATAAAAACAAAACCCTAACCATTACATAACCATGGTTTAATCTAAACATACACCCAAACATGCATGTATCATCAAACATGGAACAAGCAAGTGCACAAAAATATATCACATATACAATGTGCACATCAAGTGAGAAAATCCATCTTAAGTGAAACGATACTAGTTAATGCAAAGTAATATATCAAATATATAATTATACATTAAATCATTAAATCAACACTTGATTTAACGATCCGGTCATATCGCATATAACCGACCAATATCCAATGTATCGGCTTATCGAATCAATCCTCGATTCGATAACTAGGTTATATCGCATACAACCATTCGATACATTCATCGCGAGAATAGAATACAGTATCACATACTGGTATTATTCTCGGTCCCGCACATATCTCATATGCGTTCCTATTTCGTTTCGCTTGAGCCAGGAAACCT
Source organism: Agapanthus africanus (assembly GCA_030015575.1). Taxonomy (NCBI): domain Eukaryota; kingdom Viridiplantae; phylum Streptophyta; class Magnoliopsida; order Asparagales; family Amaryllidaceae; genus Agapanthus; species Agapanthus africanus. Next base: position 443,676,000 of record JASDDO010000019.1, on the reverse strand, counting down.
CTGTGTAGGACTCTAAAGACTCGTCAATACGCCGGCAGCAGGTGATGATCATATCAAACACCCACAAGCCGCAAGCGGTCTGCTAAACGTAACGGCCACCCGGGTATTGAGCGATCAGAAGATCGACGAGCAAGCCCGCTCATACTCCTGTGAATCCAACCTGTAACACTTACCGTACAGTCCGGTCTCGTCGTCTGATATGTCGCATATCTCGCCTAGGGGTGGTAAACGTCAGACCCCAATAGCTCGATAAGTCGTGTCGATATGAGGACTATAACATTTTGAGAAACTACAAGTAACACTTACCAGTAAATCTCAGCAACCCTGGCCAGGGATTTCCGGTTATAGCCAATCGAACACAGCGCAACATCAACTCCCTATACTGGGAGAGACGAATCCCCTCCTATCGCTCATTGCCTCCATGTGACTCGGGACTGTACCCAAAAACCACCGTTTTGCACTCCCTCTTGGACGTGGTAAGGTGGAAATCAAAGCACAGTGGGAACCACACAAGACTCTATGACGATCTCGGGTCAACAGACTACTCTGTACCAGTGTCACCAGAGAACTGCCATCTGACGTAAGGTATAATACCATCTGGGTGTTCTCGGCGAGTCCGTCCAGTGTACCCAGTCTCCACTGAGCACCCGTATATCATCTTTGATGTCAAACACCAATGGATATGGGATCATCCATCGCCCATCTGTATGGGTTGAGAAGGTATACGCTAGTCTACTCTGGTATATCGATGCCCCGTCTCGATATACCCACGACTAGGGACCTTGAAGGATGTACTTATGGACTACCCTGTCCCCACTAGTATGATCCGCATCATAGTCCAGGTAGTCAAGTACACATCCTAAGGGCTTTACCAACATGTAACAGAGAGACAATCAGTGTACACGTTAAGGTAAAGATCAACCAGATAGCATACTATCATGTCGAGCAAGAAAGTCCTCCCTATATATGTCCAAGCACTTACTACAATATACATCCTATGTATAGTAATGGCCTCTAGGGCATACATATAACTAACATCTCCCAGTATCTGCATAACAAATCCTCAAGTGCTGCTCCTGTTCCTCAAGACACATTAGATAGACCAGAATGTCGTAAATAACACAACAATAACTGGTCGAGGAACGGTCTGCAGAAATTTGGTTCATCACATTTACAAATGCTGCCGGGGCACTGGTGAGTCCAATGAGACACCAAAACACACAAAGCCCGTAGCACGCACAAGGCAGTCTTCAGAATGCCGTCACTCCGAACCCGCAATAATGATGACCTGATCCCAAGCAAACTTAGAAAATGTCTCGCACTATGGAGCTGATCGAAGAAATTGTCTATGCGAGGTAAGGGATAACTATTCGCACCGTAAGCCGGTTCAATTAACGATCCGTCGATACGTAACCTTAAACTACCGTCTTTCTCCTTGACGAACAGAAATAGGAGCTCCCAAAAGCGAAACACTCAGACGCACAAAACTTTCCAAACCAAAACTCTGCAGCTGATCCTTAAGTTTCCAAGCTTCGCCGGCTCATCCGGAACAACGTCGGAAAACTCTTGCATGAAAGGAACTCAGTCCAACAATCCCACTGTGGCTCCGGTATCACAAATAAACGCCAAGAATCCACGACATCTCCTCAGTAGCCGACTAGCGAAAAAGGCTGAATTCAAGCTGTGAGAGGCGGCACAACTATCCACTTGCACAACAAGAACTGACTTGCCGGGGAAAACAAAACCTAATTTGTTTCCTCACGGTAGTCCACAGACGCCTAGCACGTAGTTAACCAGTCCGTGCCCAGGAGAACGTCAAATCCAACATCTCTAGAAGGACCAAAACGACAGACGAATCTCTATCTCCTATCCGGTTGGCACACAACTGAAATACGTGTCGCGCAACAAAAGAATCGCTGACAGAAGTTAAAACAACAACTATGACTAATCTACCTAACCACGGTACAAGCATGAAGAACAACGAATACATCAAAAGAACAAGCGAATTAAAGATACCTGAGAACTCCACATTGGACGCCTGCGCGTGCCGATGAGTAGAAGCAAACTCCTGTGTCTGCCCTCTACCCGCAACTGGCTGAACTCCTCTGGTAGACTGAGCCCTCTGAGCGAACCTTCCATATCCACGGCCTCTCTGAAAACGATCCTGACGAGGTGCTAAGGAACAATCCCTGACGAAGTGCTGAAGGCTTCCGCATCGAAAACATCCACGCGCTGACTGCTGACCATCCTGGGGATGAGAGCTGAACGACTGTCCTCGTCCTAAGCCTTTGCTACTCCTGCGACGGCCACGAAATCTGTCTTGATGACCAAACCTCTGCCTCTGGGCTGGTACACTGGTACGAGTCCTCCACTGTCCTGGAACTCTCTGAGCCTCTGGAATATGTGCCTCGTCAACTGGAGCTGCAACCACTGGTGCTATGTAGGTGACGGACTGCTGCATGCTGACCGTAAGTGACTACTGAGTAACAGGGGTGACAACCTCCTGTCGTAGCTCCCGAACGATATCAACCAATGAACTTATGGTCTGGCGGAAGTCCTGCATCTCTGCCACAAGCCTATCAATAGTATATATCGCAGGCTGATCCGTCTGCACCTGTGCAACTAGAGTGCCATCCTGGTCAGTACTCGTCTCTCCTGAGCCAACTCTGACCTCGGCCCTCGCTGCATCACTCTGAGTCCCCATAGTCATCGGCGGCAAGGCTATAATTAGATATAAGATTCGATGAGAATAAGGAATCGAATCTTAAGGATATGAATCATCAAGGAAGGAATTTCAAGTAAAATTGTACTCAGGTTACTTAATGCAAGGTACCGCACCGTGGGTATGCTGCAGACATACACACACTACGTTACTCTGCTTAAGCTACCTACTCCATCATACTAAGGTCATCCTACACTCCGAAAGGTAAAACCTCACGCTCTGATACCAACTTTGTCACGATCCAAAATTGGCCCGTGACGGCCCTAATACTACGCAACGCCAAAAGACGTAACGCAGTAAAAGAAAGCCAAACCCAGAAATCTAAACCAAGAAAATACGGAAAAGATAATATAAGTTTGTGAAACATTTGAAATCGCAACCCAAATTCTTTAAAAATCCTACTTTCTTTCTTTAAAATTTTGGCAACACCCCCTTTTTGTAAAAACTAGCCAAGATGAATACAATACAAATATACGACGCCGTAGCGAAGAAACAAAGACAAAAGAGAGAAAGCTGTATATAAAAGACAACAAATCCATAATAATATACAATATCATCCTCACCAAGTCTCTAAGTCAACAACATAATAGTAGATGGAGAGTACAAAATACAACGAATGTACAATATGAAATACAGATAATTATCTAACCCACCTAAGCAAAATGGTATACTGTGAGCTGATACGGTATCTGTAGCAAAAGATGATAGATGAATAGCTGAATAGCCTGCCTCGACTACTCTGGGGAACAACCTGAAACACCTGTGGCATAACGGGGGTGAGTTGCCAACTCGTGAATAGTAGATAACATATGCAGGTAATCGCAGGAATGTACGTACAGTATGAATCTAAGATATGCGATTACAGTAATAACATGTCATGTGAATGCAAAGTAATGGAAAGTACACTAGCAGGTACAATTAATATGTGAAGCAATAATGACATGATAATAGTATGCAATAACTATGCAATAGGGATATGAGAAAGCAAATGTGCAACTATCATAAGGGTACACTAACAGGTACTACCAATATATGAAACTGTGCATAAAATAGATAAGTGTGAGGTATGGGGTGGAGTATGTCATTTCCACGGAAACCTGACATCGTGGTAGGATCACAATCCATCAAGACACTCAAATCCCAATCTCCTCAAATCAGCCCCCAAGTTGGGCTCTCATATCATATAAGTCTCAGATCTCCTCAATGTACAATATCGAATAGATCTCCTATATTCCGAATGTACAAATCATCAATCTCTTTCATATCCAATATCCAATCTTAATGAATCACTTATATCCCAAGTCGAATCTCAATTAATTTCTAACATCCTAAATATATATATGTGCAGAAATAAATATGATGGGGTCAATACACATATATTAGCATCCCATTCCACTAATATTGGTGTAAGGGTATATATAACAACGGCTAAATCCCCTGTTATATATACAAATGTATTAAAAGAAATATCATGAAAACAATGTGCCAAGCATCGACACAGAAATCCTGATCACGTATCATACGCTATCCCGAAAGCACGAGTGCCTAGCTCTGACCCTTGCCTTTCGACGTATGCATACGTACATGACTCCCAGCGGTGTCTCCGTGATCCCCCGCCGAGTCATGGCTACTGTCACCGGTAGGTACTCGCCCGCCTCCAGGCTCAATCGGCAAAATCCATCGATCTTTTTGCCGAGGGGAACCATACCGGGCCCCACCATGTACCCTCATACGACAACCACACCTCGTATGGAGTATATAATCAGAACCGATAAATCTCACGGTGGCCGCGCAAATATCATATCAAGGAAACCGGGTTTTTCAATGTATGCATAATTTCATGAACTCCCGCGGTTCCCAAATCCAGAAAACATCATGTAAAATCCAAATAAACAATGCGCAAATCCAGGAATAAATATATGCGATATATCTGAATGCGAGCATGTAAATGAAAGTATATAGCTGAAACCAGATGTATGCAAAATCAATAAGGTACAGCTAAGTATAGGTATCTACCTATAAGTAAAAGTAGTCGTATACCCCCTGGGTATAAGTAAAATATGTACAAGGTATACCTGTAGCTGTATCGCAAGGTGTAGATGTACCTATCACTAAAGTTAAGATACACTATAGGTATACCAATAAGCTAGATGTCAAGTATGATAAGCAATATAGTATCTATAAAGGGTTGTGTGTGACATGGCAATTATTGACGGTGTGTGTATCATACAATCCGTGCTCGTGCAATATGAACCGTCAATAATATGTGCAGTGTCCTACGGCTGCTAGTCACAGTACAACTATATCAAGGAAATAAAGTAAAGGTGCAATTCTAACAATGACGTAGAATATGCGACAGATATTTGAATCCTAGCCCAGACGCATAACGCCATACGGGCGATTCCCCAGTAGATGTTAAATCTACTCACCTACACTCCACGCTAGGTGAATCCTACCATCTGCTCCCCCCTGTAGCAGTGTCCGTAGTCCCTGCCTGCAAACCTGCAATTTAGACACAAAAATCATATATAAGCCAAATATTCCGCGAAACGTGATATCGAACCAAAACAAGAAACTCGCGTCGCGAACTAAACGCGCGTGTGCACGATACGCTAAAACATGTGTGCACGCGTCTAAAACCATCGCGACACGCCGCGATACGCTGGATCACAGTACCCACTAACGTATCACGCATATCGCGCAAACACAATGGACATGCAAAACGATATATGATCCCAGATTTTCCTACAGGTCAAATACTACAAAACTAGACATGCCAAAACACTATACAACACAGAAGACAACCCTAGCCAAGACCCCAAGACCCCTGCCCCCTACTTGGCCGAAAATTACGGCCAAACCCAATTAATCTGCGGCCTGGACTGGGAAGTAGGGTCTCGTGTTCTGGTGTTGTGTTCTAGACCTAGGTAGCATACTCCAGTTTCCTCAATTTTGTTCTGTAGGGTCCGGGTCAAAAGCAGATCACAGAAAGCCAATACATTGCTTAAAAACACCAATTTAGCACAATAGGGAAAACCTATGGTATTTTAGTGTAATCCAGGGTTAAGCTCAGTTAAGGTGACCCTAACAACACTTAAATAAATAGGGTTTACCAACACAATCAAGACTTAACCAAAATTCCACATAAAACACCATAATCTAGCACTAAACCCACTATTTAACACAAACCGACACTAATTAGCACACAAGCTAAGCAAAAGAGAGATGGGTTCAGAAAATATATCCTAGAGAACCCTAAGAAGCAAGAGAATGAGTGAATGGAGGAGGAAGAGCTGTTGCAAGTTGCTGGGGCTGCTAGTGCTATAGCTTCTGCTGATGCTGCCAGTGTTGATGTTAAGGTTGCTGAGCTGCTGCTGATGCTGCGGCCTGCTCGAGCTGCTGCTATTGGTGTTGTCTCGAGCTGCTGCTGCTGCTAGCTGTGGCTGTTGCTTCAGCTGCTGCTGTTGCTTCTTCTGGTGCTGCTGTTGTTTCTGTTATTGCTGCAGTTGTTGCTGATGTTGTTATTGTTGTTGCCACTGCTGCTTGCTGCTGATGCTGAGGCTGCTGCTTCAGCTGAAGGTGAGTGTGTATGTGTGTGTTGTGTGAGAGAATGGGAGTGTGAGAATGAGAGTGAGAGAATGAGAGAACACAAACAAGTCAACCCCTTCCTCTCTCTTTCTCTCTTCATTAATGAAGGCATGGGCAATGCCATGATGCCCCATCATGCACTCTCTCTCTCTCTCTCACACCAAGGTCAACACAAGAACACTCATTTTAAATTTAAAACCCCATTTAAATCCATTTTATTTTAAAACAACCATATACAAATAAAAACCCAAAAGCATCTAATACAATATTAAACTAGATTAGGGAATGGTTAGTTCACCATGTTGCTAATCATGGTTAAACCCCCAAAACAACCCTAGTTATCATGCACAAGTGTGTGCAAGGCTAGGAAAAATCTAATAAAATACTCAATAAATAGGATAAAATATTTAAAACTTAATTTGGTAAACTTTTTATTAAAAATTATATATTAAAATATAATTAGCTACAAAACACATTCTAAGGTGTTACAGCGACTCCTAACTCAAACTAACCTAATCCTAACCCTAACACGCTCTCTTTACATATAATTTTAGCACATAGTTAATCTCAAAACAAATCTGGACATTTGGACTTAACTCGTTAAAACACATAGAAAAAGATTCCCATCTCTTTGCGGACGACCCGTACTCAACCGGCTAGCTATAAGCGAAACCGTCTTGATTGCGGTAATTAACTAAACTTGAACACGCAAAATCCTAACAATAAAATGGCGCCGTTGCCGGGGAGACGGTAGTTTATTTCTTTGTGTAGTTTCGGGTTAATTTATGAATATAAATATAACCGAAAAACAAAACAAAAAAATATACATTGTAAAAAAAAACCCATCTTGTTATTTTTGATTAGTTTTTGTGCAAGTGTGCAGGAGAAAAGGAAAGGTCGAGTTCAGTGCCAAAGACGTGGGAAGTTAGACCCATATCTCGCGGCTACACCGCGACGGATCAAGAAAAGAGCCAACGGTTTACTGTAAAAATCTGGAGCAGATACAGTGAGTAAATCAAGATTCAGGAAATCCAGACAAGCAGAGGACTCCCAGACCAGCACCTTTAAGAAATTTGAAGGCCCAACTCACCCATATAGCCGCGGAACCGCGGCATAAGCAAGCTTAGGACGCGGAACCGCGGCCGTTTGGTGCCCTCAGGGTGCCAAATTCCCTGTAAGTGTCTCTTGTCTCTCCCCCACTCCTCTGAACTCCACTGAACTGTGTTTTCTGTAGCATTCTTTGTGCAAATTCTCTTCCCTCTTCCAATAAATTGTTTTTGTGCAGGATTCTTTACGCCGCGCTAAAAAAAATAAAAATTGATTGCAGTTGATTGTTACTGCTTTGCATATATTAATACGGACTTTAAGGGGCTTGAAACCAATCCAGATTGGGTGGGGATTTCATCACCATTCCCAGGACCCCAGAAATTACAAAAAGCATATGCATTGACCATTGTTTAATTAAAAAATACTAGACTCAGCCCTAAGGACTTCGTGCTCAATAGGACAGAGGACTAGTTACAGGCATCGGCCGTTTATCCTATCCTGACTTTGCGGTGTCTAGGCAAGTGTGTCCAAGGCAAGTGGTTACTTAATTAGGACCACTACTTACGTAGTGGGGAGCCTCCCACTTACCTGGCACTTACCTGGCCGTAATTGGCGGAGAAGAGGCAGTTTGAGGTCCTATTTCTAGCCCTTTGGAACAGTTAGGAGCTGTCTAGCTGACCTAGGTGACCCTAGATCTAGGTGTGATTGTGCATATCTTGTTTGTGATTGCTTAAAGCCGTAAGTCTATACATACTTCTGTAAAGTTCTTTGTAAAAAGAAAAAAAAGGAAAAAATCAAAAACTTTTATAAAAACTTGCCCTTTGTCGCCAAAATCCCATTTTTCACCCACCACCCATCGTATTTCTCCATTGACGTTTTCTTACCCTCACCTTCTCTGCTTTGACTATACTAAACTCGTTTAGTGTATGTCCTCTTGGACTCGGGACACTAGCGCCCGCCTAGTCCATGTTACGTTAGTCGCTACCGACTACGCGATCGACTCAGACGTCGAAACTCCGTCCACGCCTCATTCACCCTTACCTTTGCCGGCCAACTCCGACGTTGACCCAAATTCTGTTCATACATCCTCACCTTCACTATCACCAACCTCCTCTTCCGCGATGTCAGGATTTAATCCAAACATCCCTATAACTCCACCGGGATTGATTCGACCTCCTATGGATGCGAATAACCCACCACCACCGCCTGTCGTAACGCCACAGCGAATCGCGCTCCAGGATCGTTTCTATCCCACCCGTTCTGCACTTCCCACCTGTCTTTCCCTTCCACCGGCCAATGGGGATAATTTTGAAATTAAGCCCCACTTCATTAACATGCTTCCGAAATTTCATGGGCTTGAATCTGAAGATGCCTATATCTTCATCAACAAGTTCCAAAATGTTTGTGCCATGATGAAAACCACCCAGCTGTCGGACGATGCTATACGGCTATGGGTCATTCCATTCACTTTGTGCGATCATGCTGAAAAATGGCTGTATAGCACCGCTTCCCACTCCATAACCAGTTGGGACGAGTTTGTGAAAGCGTTTCTCAAGAAATTCTATCCGAATCATAAAACTGCGAGGATCCGTAACGAAATCAATCAATTCTCCCAGCTTCCTACTGAACCCTTCTGGAAGTGCTTTGACCGGTATAAAGACCTTCTTGTTCAGTGCCCTCACCATGGTATTGAGAAATGGCAACTTTGCCAAACCTTATACGAGGGCCTGAACCCAGCAACCAAGCAGTTGTTGGAAACCATCTGTCAGGGCCACTTCCTATCAAAATCTAACAAGGAAGCGTGGCAATTCTTTGACGACCTTGCGGAACAAACGCTACAATGGGAGAGCACCAGACCGACTTCTTCTTCTTCTACCTCCACTTCTACCGGTCAGTCTAGGGTAGGAATTCACCAACTTGATGTCTCTATTGCGTTGAAAGCTGAAATGGATGCAATAACGAGAAAACTTGAAGCGATAGAGAGCAAATTTTCATCTCCTGCTCCTGCCCCTGTTCTTCCCCTTCGTACCATTTGTGCTTGTTGTTCCGATCCTTCTCACTTAACCGAAGAGTGTCCTTACAATCCACCATCTCAAGGACAGGATCAGGTTAATGCTGCATTTCAGCAAAGACCAAGAAATGATCCATACTCTTCCACCTACAATCCCAGTTGGAGGAACCACCCCAATTTCTCCTGGAATCAGAATCAGCATCAATTCCAAGGAAACAATTTCCAGAGGCCCCCTCCTCCGCAACAACAAGCGCAACAACAAACTCAACATCAGTTTCAGTAGCCCTTCCAACCCCAACCCTTTCAAAATCAGACGAACAACTTTGCACCCAACAATTATTTTCCGCAAAACAACTTTGTTCCGTCAAACAACGATAAGGTTTTCTCGCTAGAACGAAGTCTGGAGGCATTCGTTAAACAATCGACACAATCCACCGCAAACATCCAGTCTTCCATTCAATCGTTGGTGCAACACACTGCTGCACACGGGCAAAGCATCAAGACCATCGAAGCCCAGATAGCACAACTGAATGCGGCCTTAAGCGAGCGAGAGAAGGGGAAGCTTCCATCTCAACCACTCCCAAATCCCGGTCACCCACATAATGTACATGTTGCTCTTGAACAACAGAACCATAATGTGAGTGCCGTGACTACGTTGAGATCGGGAAGAATGCTGCACAACAACATCGGCACAACAATTGAGGATAATGACACCCCGGCCGCCACTTCTTCTTCTTCTTCTTCTTCGTCTTCTGAGCCTATTCTTCATTCTTCAAAAGGCTCTCCTTCTTCTTCTTCTGTTCTGAACGGACCCACTCCTCACTCCACGAAAACACCAGCTCTGGGATCCGTTCCAGCTCCACAATCTCCTCTACAAGTATTGGACTCAACCAATTTTAAAAACGCTCCATTTCCAAACCGGTTGAGGTCCAATAAAAAAAATCCACAAATGGAGAAGATTCTGGAGTTGTTTAAGCAGGTTAACATCAACATTCCCCTTTTAGATGCTGTCCAACAAGTCCTGTCCTACGCGAGAATCTTAAAGGACTTGTGCACGAAAAAGAGGAAGTCTCAGGTACCCAAGAAAGTTTTCTTGGCTAGTGCTGTGAGTGATGCTCTTACCCAATCTTTACCGCAAAAACGGAAGGACCCTGGCTGTCCTACGATTTCTATTACCATTGGGGATAAGAACATCAACCGCGCACTATTAGATCTTGGTGCCAGTGTTAACCTGCTTCCGTATTCAGTATATGAGCAATTAGATGTAGGAGAGCTGAAACCCACACACTGTACTCTCCAAATGGCCGACCGATCAATCACCCATCCTAGGGGTGAGCTAGAGGATGTGTTAATCAAGGTTGGGGACTTCATATTCCCCGTTGACTTCATTGTATTAGACACACAGCCTGTAGCTAACCCCCGGAATCAAATTCCGGTGATACTCGGTCGCCCATTCCTTGCGACCTCAAATGCTATGATCAATTGTCGAAATGGTTCGATGAACCTATCTTTTGGAAACATGATAATTGAACTCAACATTTTTCGGTTGGGGAATCAGCCCAGAAGATCTCCTGGATTGAACAAACTCCTCGAACTCCGGTGATACTAGACGTTTGCTCCTGGATCACCCCAGCATTAGGTTGGGGAATCAGCCCAGATTGAGCAAACTCCTCGAACTCAGCATTAGGTTCGGTTCCCCAACCTAATGCTGGGGTGATTCCCCAACCAAAAGATAGGTTCATTGTATTAGACACACAGCATGTTTTTGTTTGCCCACCGAACCTCAAATTCCGGTGATACTAGACGTTTGCTCAATCCAGGAGATCACCCCAGAAGAGTGTGAATTCGAGGAGTTTTTGTTCGATCACGATAACCTTAACGCCACTAGTGCGTTCCTCTTCGAACCTTCTGCTGCTTCTGCGCTCGACAATGACTACGAGTGTTTCACATTCTCGAACGATCTTAGCCACTCACCACCCGAGTTTGAATCCTTCGAATTTTCGGATGAGTTACCTGAACCATCCAACTCGGTCGCTTACACTCGTTTTGAACATTTGCTGGAATCTTTTGAGTTCGAGACCTTTTCACCAATCTTGCCTTCAATCGTTTCACCTCCAACGCTCGAACTCAAGCCTTTGCCGTTTCACCTTAAGTACGCTTACTTGGGTGAAAACGAGACCCTCCCTGTTATCATCTCGGCTTCTCTAGCTCCAGAGCAAGAGAAAGCCCTTCTTGCGGTCTTGCATAGCAATAGGCAAGCTTTTGGCTGGTCCATGGCGGACATCAATGGGATTAGTCCCCTGATCGTTGAACATCACATTCATCTGATGGATGATGCCAAACCAGCCAGGGATCCACAAAGGCGACTCAACCCAGTCATGAAGGAGGCTGTGAAAAAGGAAATCATGAAGTGTCTGGATAGTGGTATCATTTACCCTATCTCTGATAGACAGTGGGTTAGCCCCATTCACGTTGTCGCCAAGAAATCGGGCATAACGGTCATTACTAACGAGGCAAACGAGTTAATCCCTACTCGCACCCAAACTGGGTGGCGAGTATGCATCGATTACAGAAAACTCAACGCCGCAACGCGGAAGGACCACTTTCCGCTACCTTTCATTGACCAAATGCTTGAACGATTGGCCGGACACGAGTACTACTGCTTTCTTGATGGCTACTCCGGCTATAATCAGATTCCCATCGCCGAAAAAGACCAGGACAAGACCACATTCACTTATCCTTTCGGCACGTTCGCATATCGTCGCATGCCCTTTGGGTTATGCAATGCGCCCGCTACCTTCCAGCGGTGTATGATGGGAATCTTCTCAGACATGGTGGAAAAATTCCTGGAGATCTTCATGGAAGATTTCTCCATCTTCGGCGATTCCTTCAACGAGTGTTTGCTGCATCTCGACGCTGTCCTTACCCGATGTAAGGACAAGAACCTCACTTTGAATTGGGAGAAGTGCCACTTCATGGTGCGCGAAGGTATTGTCTTAGGACATATCATTTCGCAAAATGGTATAGAGGTTGACAAAGCGAAGATTGAGGTCATTTCCAATCTCCCTCCTCCCAGATGCGTCAGAGACATCCGAGCCTTCCTTGGCCAAGCCGGTTTCTATAGACGGTTCATCAAGGACTTTAGTAAGATTGCTAGGCCCTTGACTCTTCTACTGGACAAGGACACGCCATTCGACTTCAACTCGAGCTGTATGACTGCGTTCGAGTCATTAAAAAGCTCACTCACTTCTGCTCCTGTTCTTTCTTCACCTGACTGGACACACCCATTTGAGATTATGTGCGATGCATCCGACTTTGCCATCGGTGCTGTCCTTGGACAACACATCAACAAGATGTTGCACGTAATATATTATGCTAGCCGAACCCTGAACGATGCTCAACTGAATTATACAACAACCGAGAAGGAATTCTTGGCTGTTGTATTTGCTTTAGAAAAATTCAGGCCCTACCTCATCGACTTTCCAGTCATTGTCTACACAGACCATTCTGCTCTGCGCCATCTTTTTGCGAAGAAAGATGCAAAATCTCGGCTGATACGTTGGATCCTCTTGCTTCAAGAGTTTGACCTTGTCATCAAGGACAAAAGAGGATGTGAAAACGTAGTCGCCGACCATCTCTCACGACTTCCTTCTTCGCCGTCGCTTCACATTCCGATCAACGACGTTTTCCCGGATGAACAGCTCTTGACAGTATCTCGCAAACCCTGGTTCGCAGATATTGTGAATTATTTGGCCACAGGATTGCTACCGACTGAATGGTCACGTCAGGACAGACTTCGATTCTTATCCCAAGTAAAACACTTTTACTGGGACGAACCCTATCTGTTCAAGTACTGTCCCGACCAGATTATTCGTCGGTGTGTCCCTGATGAGGAATTCAAGAGTGTGCTGTCATTTTGCCACGATCAAGCATGTGGCGGGCATTTTGGCCCCAGAAAGGCAGCTGAGAAGATCTTGCAATGTGGTTTCTACTGGCCACAACTCTTCAAAGACGCTCATGACTATTGCAAGACTTGCTCCTGGTGCCAACACTTGGGCCGGATATCCCGGAGGAATGAGATGCCGCTCCAACCAATCTTGGTTGTGGAGATTTTCGACGTTTGGGGGATATATTTCATGGGCCGTTTCCCAGCTCTTTTGGGAACTTGTACATCCTTCTCGCTGTTGATTACGTCTCTAAGTGGGTCGAGACTGTGCCCAGCCGGACTAACGACAACAAGGTTGTCGTTAGGTTTCTTAAAGAAAACATTTTCTCCCGGTTTGGGCACCCCCGAGCGATCATTAGCGACAATGGAACTCATTTCTGCAATAAGACTTTCGAGGCCTTGAAGCGGAAATATTCCATTAATCATAAGCTATCTACGCCCTACTACCCCCAAACCTGTGGGCAGGCCGAAGTTTCAAATCGGCAAATCAAGCAGATACTGGAGAAGACGGTTTCCAAGAACCGTAAGGATTGGTCGTTGAAACTCACTGATGCCCTTTAGGCATTTCGAACTGCTTATAAGACCGGTCTTGGCATGTCTCCCTATCGGCTTGTGTACGGAAAGGCTTGCCACCTCCCTGTCGAAATAGAGCGCATTTTGGGCGATAAAGAAGCTGAATCTGTCTTTCGAAGATGCGGGTAGCCATCAGAAGCTGCAGTTGAACGAATTAAGCGAGCTTAGGGATGAGGCTTACGACAACGCGGTTGTCGTTAAGAACCGAACGAAGGTGTTTCACGATAAACACCTTTTGCGCAAAACTTTCACACCTGGTCAACAGGTTCTGCTTTACGACACCCGGCTACACTTCCATCCAGGAAAGCTCAGATCTCGCTGGAAAGGGCCGTATTTTGTGCGGAATGTGTATCCGCATGGCGCTGTGGATCTGGAGAATCCAAAGGACGGTTCATTTTTCAAAATAAACGGACACCGACTTAAACCATACCTTAGCACCGAACCAACAGAGGAGCTCCTGGTCTTACAGGAGCCGGTTTACCCCGCATAATCTTCCTCTGCTTACCACCAAAACTTCGGTTATCCAGCCAAGAACAGTGGACACTGTTCCAAATAAGTTTGGGGGTATGTATATACCATTTTTTTTTATATATTTATGGATATTCTTTTCCATTTTTGCTATTTTTCTTTTCTTTAAAAACAAAAACAAAATTTTTTTGTATATCTAACCGACAATTTTGACCCTTCAATGATCTCTTCCTGCAATGACAGTGAGGACACAGTCCAGTTTAAGTTTGGGGGTACGCTCGGTACGCATTTCTAACCTTCGCATTCATATGTATATTTTGCATCTGCATACTAAAATCCATAAAAATTAGAAAATTTTCTAAAAACATAAAAACTTTTCTGTCAAGTTAGCTAGTGGGAGAACTCTGATTCGACGTTTCGACGGTTTTGTTTGATAAGATAAGAATAACTAAATCTTATTTTTAGATTTTGAAAACCTGAAAGATAACTCTCCTTTGAAGTTAACTATAGCTGATATACGTCTTTACATCACACTACACGTGTCGTGAGTTTTGGAAATTAGATGACAAGTCTTTTATGTCTATAAACTTTTAAATGGATAAATAATTTTCTGAGAATCAAATAGGTTTATTCTGAAATAAGTAATATCAAGAATAGTTTATGAAGTGAAGTGAAAATGAAGGAATGTTATTGATGCCTTAATTAGAACTAATTCTGAAAAATAACCCATCTGGAACTTGATTGGAATGATTACACACCGAACCCACTAAACACGTCTTTTATCCAAAAAATAATAGAACTGCCGGTTATATCTCCGTTCGCATTAAATCATCATGATTTTTACGCTAAATTGTCTTTTGTTTTTGGGCCTAGGTAACTTGAGTAATTAAGTCCGCTGGGGTGTCTCTACACCTAATGCTCTAAAACCAACTGGTTTGGGTGCATTAGCCCAAAGCTCGTTAAGAAGCCTAGAAAGTCCAGATTAAAACAAAGTCAAGCAAGTGTTCTCACCGAGTTAAAATTCCTAACGGTTCTTTGTGTGAGAATAATCTTGACAAAAAACAAGTTTTTATAAAAATATATTTCTAGCGGAGATATGAAGGTTTTATTCTATGATAAAGACTATTGCACGTTCACAGAAATGTGTATATGAAAACAAGAAAAAGGTGGAGTGAAAAATAAGACCTAGTTTCCTGTTAAGGAAGATAGAAATTCTGAAGTTGAAACCTTACTGGAAATCGAAACTTGAAAAATGCTTAACTCTTTATAAAACTTATGTGATCCTTTTAAAAATTTTATCTGGGCTTTATTATGTGACATGATGACTTTATTCGATCCTTCTGGAACTTAACGACACTATTTGCACTGCACGTAAAGACATATAAAATCTTAAGTTAAATAAGAAGCGAGGTGTGAAAAATAAAGGTTCGATAGTCTATACTTAGGATAATAGAATTGTTATTTTCTAGAACAAAACTTTAGGGTTTGAATCATAGTTATTTTGCTAAACTAGCTTGACCGGATTTTGTGGGTAGTATCCGCTGAAAACGCTCAGGAGACAACACTCATCCAACTAGGGACACCTAGAGGTTTAACGGCTTGTTGCACATGCTCAGTGCAATCGCGTTCCCTGCGAAAGCGAGGTTAGGAATTTTTGTGAATAATTTGGCTTTGCTCGGGACAAGCAAATAATAAGTTTGGGGGTATTTGTTCATATCAGATTTTTGCATTTTTATACCGCCCAATTTTTATCACATTGCTTATCGGTAGGTACTCTTGAGCTGTGTTTGCTAGTCAATTGCAGGATACAGGTTCTCGGCTCTAAACGGTGAAATTCATGGACAAGCACGACAAAATCCGGATTACTGCCAACCACCGATAAAACACGGGTCTCCGCTCTCTATCCGTATATTCCCGCACACCAGTTTAAGAGACAAAATGGCAAATCAATGTCATTTTCATGCACAAAGCTCAATGGCAACACAAGATCCAACATATCTACGCGGAGCTCGAGAAAATCATGACAAAAAGATCCACATCAAATCACCTTTTGGTCTGCAGAAATTCTGGAAAAATCGTGAAGAAATTCTGAGAAAAAACATATACCAGATTGAAGGGTACTGCAAACTAGGGCAACTCACCAAATTTGAGGACCTAAATCCCTAATAGGGCCGCGGAACCGCGGCATAAGCATGCTTAGGCTGCGGATCCGCGGCCGTATAGGCTTGTCGGCTGAAGACTTTTTAGGGGCCGTTTGGTCTTTTCATGATGGTTCAGAATGTTGCCCTAGAATTTCTGTTTCCGGCCTATAAATAGTCCAGAACTTGCCAAAGCCAAGGGTGCTTATTCTTGTATTTAGATTTTAGAATACATGTGTTGTTCTTCTTCCTCCTTTCATCTCTTCTCTATTAAAAACTTGTAGTGAGCTTTTGTGAGTGAAGAATGAATAAAGGAGTTCTTGTTCTTACCATGCTTATCTTGTTGTAATTGTTAATTATATTTGCTTGTATTTTTCATTTGCTAATCTAGTTGTTGTTATTTGTTGTTTGTTTCTTTCTTGTTCTCTTTTTTTTTATCCTTAACAACAATGATGTTTACGCTTGATCCTTGCCGAGGTGAGGTCGTAAATAACTAGTTGTAATCTTCTAAGCTCTTTTTTTCTATCTTCCTCCCTTGTTTTATTTTCCTTTTTCTTGTAATGGGTGAGTAGTTTTCATACTTGTTAGGGTAGGATAAGGAAAGTTTGAGAGAAGGAAATCTCTCTCACTCTTTCCTTGCCCAACATCTTAATTCGGACTCCCGTTAATTGAACCACAATCCGCTCCCTACGGCACCCTATCCTACATGATAGTGGTGATTCCTTAGTGAGACCGGTTGTGGTTGAATTAACCGGAGGTTAAGGCTAAGAGCCAAGAACGGACGGACAAGCACCAAAAGGAAGAACTTATGCGTTGGAAAGCCTAGCTTATACTCGGAAGTTCCTTCCTAGTCGTGCTAATCCCTGTTGTTGCCGATTACCGTAACACCGATATTAAGAGTGGCAACGAAAGAAGTGAGCGACTCCTAACTCAAACTAACCTAATCCTAACCCTAACAAGCTCTCTTTAGATATCATTTTAGCACATAGTTAATCTCAAAACAAATCTGGACATTTGGACTTAACTCGTTAAAATACATAGAAAAAGATTCCCATCTCCCTGCGGACGACCCGTACTCAACCGGCTAGCTACAAGCGAAACCGTCTTGATTGCGGTAATTAACTAAACTTGAACACGCAAAATCCTAACAATCAGCCAACAAATCATAAGCCACATGTCAAGTTCTACCCATCATTATCCATGTTAATTTGAACCTACCAGCACATGCCCTTGATTTTGGCCAACAAGGAAGAACGACTGTCCCAAACCAACACATCTATCTATGCAACAGATGAATATTCAGCAGCTACCAAGCACTATGCCTTGACTTTGGCCAACAAACATAGCTTGAATACTACTGACTATCCATAAGAAACGACGGAGGGCTACGACTGGTTTTTGGCGAAAAACCTTTAACGTAATGAACTAGATCTCGTTGAAGGAACCTGATAGCTTTTTATAAAAATATAGTGGCGAAAACCTTTTGCTAAAGAGGTCACTCCCGGTGAAGGGATCTCGGCTCTTTCCTCGTGGAATGGGGTGCAGGATATTCTAACTGAATACCGCGATGCAAAGCAACTTGTAATCGACTATAGTGAAGTTATTATCTTGACGTAAACTTCTGCCCAAGGGGTCACTCCCGGTGAAGGGATCTCGGCCCTTGCCTCGTGGAATGAGGTGCAGGATATTCTAACTGAATACCGCTATGCAAAACAAAAGGAAACATCTTTGTAATAACACCTTTTAAAATTTGTTCCAACAACATCAAATATAGGTTTGTTTTATCCTTGCATTGATAAGAATCAATGCAGTCCCATCAATCAATCACACCAGAAAAGAACGAAAATAAAATGTACGTATATGCCATCCGCATTCGTCACTGGGTCCGTCATCACCCGTTAGGTTACTTAACTAACAACAGAGCAGGGGCTGGACTAGCGCGGGTGTAAAACATATACAACATCTAATAGTATATATACCAATATACAATAATCGCTCAAGGCGTGATAATATGCAACATTACAGAAAAGTAATAAGCATCATAGAACAATACAGATAATCTGGGATCTCCGAGTTTCACAGAGCCGCTACTGAAACCCGACGTTCCCCTGGTCGTGTGGATAACCTGTGCAATGAAACCTAGACCCCTACGGGTGCGGCAAGTTATCCGCCAAAACCTGAAGCGAGGTAGTCCCCCACAGCATAGTGAATGGAACACCCGGCACTTCACGGAATCCGGTAAATTGAGCACCCCTCCTTGGGTCAACCTGTACCCCCTACGAGTGCGGCGAATAATCTGCCAATTCTAGAGTGAGGTTTCTCTGCCTCTCAAAGCCATGAGATACGGACCCGTTGTCCTCTAGAACCTGGCTATCCGTGCACTCCTTCGCGGGATAAACCTAGTACAGAAATAAAAATATGTACAACGGGTACATCGACCTCAACCTGGTCGTGCCCCAAAAGAATATTATACAAACAGGCAGTGACAGCAGTCCACATGTCGGACGCTCGTCCCGCAATATCAAATGTACAAATAAATCCAAACTGCACTATCATTGCACCCTGCTATCCACCACGACAAATCCGCAATATCACAGCACAACACAAAACATCAACGCGAATGTCACGTTCGCAAAACCCGTCTAAAAGAACTATAGCAATTAGACGAGGTTTACCGATCAAATGACATTCCCGGTCGGAGATATAAAATAAGTACTGCATACTAACAAGTTTAAAATTTCGATCGACAAAATTTCCCGAAGTGGGCCCCACGTACATCTGGTGTACAGTAACAAAATCTGGGTCCAAAAGAACTAAACCAAAAACCACAATTTCCACATAGAAGCTCTCTGGAAAAAACTGGTGCACTGTTCCCACAACGTCGCCGCGGTTCCGCGGTGGTCTTGTGGGATCACGTGCCCAAATTTTGCCATAATTCTTTAAAAACCCTGCACGCTTTTCTGTGATATGCAAAATTATTTTTAGGCCCTTTAAAAAAACGACAGAAACTGGTGTATTGAAAATTGTGATTTCGGAAATTTTGTTCGATCGATATTTTAAACGCGTTAGCACAAATTAGTATAGCTTAATGGTGAGGCTCTGATACCACTGTAAGTCCACGGTAGCGCCCCGGCCGTCTGACAGACGCCAAATGCGGAACAAAAACTTTTTACAAACTGGCGCTATCGTGTACCGTAACCCGGATCTGCCATTAAAGCTAAACTAACAAATTACAATGTGGATAGAAATGTTGTACCGAACGATCCGAGTCCTTCGGTCTTCAACCATCATCCCACGCTTGTTGCGGCTGCTCCGATCTCCAGAATCTCCATTCTTCTCGTCCAAGTGGCACCACGTCGACGGATCTTTAAACGGGCTCCCGCCTCTGAACCGAGGCAACTCGGTTGTCAAGTTTGCTAAAAGAGACGACCAAGATGATGTAGAGAATGAGTAGAACACTTTGTCTCGTTACGTCCAAGACTATGGACGAACGGTTAATGAAGTTGCCTTTTTGGATCGGGTGAAATGAGAAATGAGGCTATCTTAATTTCCATGAATCCAACACAATAATTTTTTCAAAACAACAACCATAACCCTCATAAGAGAGGGGGACGACCACTTTATAAGGAGGTGGGGGTGAGTGTAGGAGAGGGGGAGGTGACCACAAAGATATGATACTTATCATAACATGAATACAAAGCATGAGTCATACAACACCTAGTATGAACACATTAATGTAAAGAATGACTCATAACCCTTAGTCATCAAGCATTAATGAATCATTAAATGCACTAATGAGTCACAAAGATGCATGACCTAATCACCACCTTCTAGAAGCCTCTAGAAGCTTCCACACTCATCTCAAGAAAAGATAAATCCGTATTTAACCTACTGTCAAATACGGCTGATAGAAAACAGGAGGCAACTTCCAAAAGTGATCCTGAAACGAATTTCAGGATAACCCCGTATGAGTATAAACATACCCGTATTTGTATTATGACCGAATACAAATGCAACTGAGACAAAGATATTATATTTAACAGTATAATACTCGGATCCGGCTTAAACCAAAGCCGACCAGTATTATCTGCCCGAAAAATGACACGTGCGAAAACGCACGTGCATTTTCCGAACCCTGCTATAAAACCATACGGCCTCTACAACGTTTCGCCCGAACTAGGGAAACTGTCTGTGGGGGACTCTAATGACTCATCAACACACTGGCACTGGGTATAACCACTAACACGTCAGAGGTACGAGCTGTACGTAACGTTTGCCTATGTATTGATTGGAAGAGAAGCTGACGAGCGAACTCATCTATAAACCCTACTGAGCCTAACAGTGACAATATACATACAGTTCGGTCCGTTCGTCTATGAGTATCGCATATCTGCCTAGCGGGCTGGTAACGTCAGACCCTCATGAGCGGTATAAGTCGTGTCAGAGAGTAGCCCAGAACACCTTGAGTAACTACTGGAGTACCTACCAGTAAATCTCCTGCCTCGGCCGAGGGCTTTGTGTAATGGCTCTCCTAGACACAGCGTGATCTCACCCCCAATACCGGGAGAGACGAATCCCCGACGATCCGCTCACTGCCTCCATGTGGCTCGGGACTGTACCCAACTAAAACCTGTTTGCACAACTCCTTTGAGCATGGTAGGGTAGTAATCTAAGCACAGTGGGAACTCACACAAGACAAATGACGATCTTAGGTCGACAAACTAACCTGTACACATGTCACCAGGGAACTGCTATCTGACGATATGTATAATACCAACTAGCATGTTCTCGGCGAGTCCTGTCCGGTGTACTCATAACCCAATGAGCACCTGTATACATCTTAGGTGATCCAACTGACACCAGTGGCTTGTTAGACCGGCCACCGCCCATGTACACACTAGTCTACTCTGGAGTATCGATGCCCTGTCTCGAAACTCTCACGACTAGGGACACTTTAAGGATGTGCTTACATACCCCAGATCCCACGTATATGATCGCCATCATACTGCTGGTAGTCAAGCAAGAATCCTATGGGCTCTATCATCATGCAATAGCGAACTAAAGCATGTATACGATGATAAAGACAAACCAGATAGCATACTATCATCTCGAGTAAGGCTGTTATATCGGTATAGGTCCTGTCTCAATCATTGCAATCACGTACCTGCGATCCAATAATTGACTTTGAGGGCACTAGCTCCAACAAGGATTGAAGGAGATTCGCATTCAGTTGGACAAACTCCTAAAGAAAGGTTGAATTCGTCCCAGTACTTCAAGCTGGGGATCTCCAGTATTACTAGTGAAGAAGAAAGAAGGTTCATACAGGATGTGTGTGGATTATCGAGCTCTGAACAAAGTGACGATTAAGAACAAGTATCCACTACCATGCATCGATGATCTTTTCGATTAGCTAAGTGGGTCTTGTGTATTTTCGAAGCTAGATCTTCGTTCGGGTTATCATCAGGTGAAGGTCAAAGAGTCCGACATTCCGAAGACGGCGTTTAGGACTTGATATGGTCATTATGAATATCTCGTAATGCCATTTGGAGTGACCAATGCACCTGCCATCTTTATGAACCTGATGAACCAAGTTTTCCAAGAGTACTTAGACAGGTTTGTTGTTATCTTCATCGACAATATCCTGCTGTATTCAAAGAATCGGAAAGAACACACCGAGCATTTACGGATTGTCCTGGAGACATTACGACAACATCATCTCTACGCCAAGTACAACAAGTGTGAATTTTGTCTAGATCAAGTCGGATATCTCGGATATATCATTTCAGGCGAAGGAATCTTAGTGGATCTAGCTAAGGTGTCAGCTGTCAGCGAATGACCGATACCAAAGATGGTGAAAGATATACGAAGTTTCTTGGGATTAGCAAGATACTACTGACGATTCATTGAAGGCTTCTCAAAGATTGCAGCACCCCTGACCAAGCTCACACGTAAAGATGAAGCATTCGTGTGGTCAGAAGCATGTGAAAAAGCTTTTGTAGAACTCAAGTCAAGATTAACCTCTTCTCCTATACTTGTAATACCGGATCAATCTAGAGCATTCGTTGTGCATTGTGATGCGTCCGGTAAAAGATTAAGATGTGTTCTACACCAGAATGGAAAAGTTGTGGCCTTTGCATCAAGACAATTGAAGGTTCATGTGAGCAACTATCCAACACATGATCTGGAGTTGGCAGCCGTCATCTTCACACTTAAGATTTGGTGCCACTATCTCTTGGGAGAACGAGTGGATATATACACTGACCATAAGAGTCTGAAGTATTTATTTACTCAGAAGGAATTAAACATGCGGCAGAGAAGATGGCTAGAACTCATGGCGGATTTCGACATCAACCTACAGTATCATCTTGGGAAGCTGGATGTAGTTCCTAATGCACTTAGTCGCCAGCCATTAGCAATGAACCTCACCATCCAGTAAAAACTACAACAAGAATTATACAGATTGGTGATTGAAGTAATTATGCCAGGTAACTCTTCATATTTGATGAACTTACAAGTCCAGTCCACTCTTGTCAATCAGATCAAGGCAGCTCAAGCAAATGATGCCAAGCTACAAAAGATCCGAGAACAAGTAGAAAGCGGACTTCGAACTGACTTTATCATTCATGAAGATGGATCCTTGAGATATGGAAGTCGATTATGTGTACCAAACGGCCCAGTTCAAGAAGAGTTGATGAAAGAAGCTCACAGCTCTCCTTATTTTGTACACCTCGGTGGTACAAAGATGTACAAGGATCTACGGCAACACTACTGGTAGAATGGGATGAAGTGAGATGTAGCAAGGAGCGTAGTCAAGTGTTTAGTGTTTCAGCAAGTGAAGGCTGAACATCACAGAACCGCTGATCTACTTCAGTCGTTACCAATCCTAGAATGGAAATGGCAGCACATTACCATGGACTTCGTGGCTGCCCTTTCTCGTAGCATGAAGGGTAACGATGCTGTATGGGTTATTGTAGATTGACATACCAACTCGGCTCACTTTATTCCATTTCGAGTTGGGCATTCAACCGAGATGTTAGCAAAGAAGTATATGGAGGTAAGCATAAGTCTAAAGTAAGATTTAAATCATCAAGATGTACTATTTTTGATACCCATGAACTCATGCAGAAGATCGTGAGATTATATAGAGTACCTGTTTGCATCGTCTCTGATCATATGATACAAGATTCCGATCACAAATCTGGCAGAATCTGCAAGCTAGCCAGGGAACGAGTCTGAACTTCAGCACGACTTATCATCCACAAACAGACGGACAGTGCTCAGTTGATAAAACTACACATTTAATATGACATTTTCCTACTATTTCTATATAATAAAAGGTGTTTATTATAATATATGATACATGTGTGGGTTTATCTGTAAAAATACTATTTTCATGTGTTTATATATTATAATTAACATTTGGTAGGAAAAAGTAAGCATATAATATCCATGTAACATTTGGCCCATTTAAATATGCTTACCATATTATACCTTTGACCAATACTTAATGGTTAAGTTAATATCTTAATAAAACAAACTCTACTAATATTATTTGTTGAGTTTGTTGTGCAAAATTTTCAGGGCTGAAATCAAGGAAATCAAAGTTGTTAGAACAAACCTGCCTAATTAAGAAAGTAAACTAAAGAAATCAAGTCTGGCAGTGACGTAGAAAAGATTTTCAGTTTCCAGAGATTAAAAAGATCACCACGTGTCATAAAGATAAAGTTCCAGAAGACCAAATCAAGCGATCTCCCTATTGGCCGTGGATCCGCTGCGGTCTAGATGTATTGGGAGTTGGGATTTTGTTGTTGAGATCGTAACTACTGGTTTCCAAATTAGGAGACTAGGTTCTGGCTTTAGGATTATAAATAAGGACCGAGAGCCTTTTCAAAAAATCATCAAGCTGAAGAGATCACGAAGTCCACGACAGGCTCATGCATCCAGGCTGATCATCAACGGTTCATCTACCGCCTTAGAAGAGATCGAGAAATAAACTAGCATTTTGTAATCATTTTCTAAGGAAACAAAGTGTAAATGAATTTTGTTGATTTATAAAGGTAGTTGTTTTCTTATTCTATATCTTTGTAGTTTTAATTTGATTTCTCTCTCCATCTCTTCTTCTCCCAACATGCGCGAGTAATTCTTCGCTTGTTAGGGTTCATGGGATTAGGGTAGATTAATGGATGATGAAGATCTTTAAACTATTTTTACGTCCTATAAAGTTTATAAACCTTATCAAAAGAATAGTTAACATCCTAATCGGGCGCGCTACCAATTCATTACTAGTCTCGACCGCGATTAGAGATTAGATTAACAATTGTTTTGCTAAAGGCTAGATATGAACGGAGTTCCATATCGATTTAGGGGTTAAGAGTGGGAACCCTTTTCCCTCCAGAAACCCTAATCTACATGTATCACTGTCGTTCTAGTTTTAAATTTATTAAAGGATAAAAAGAGTAATCTTTAATTAATCATCCATAACTACTAAAATCCTAATGAACCCTACAAGCTCCCTTCTACTATAAAATCTACATCCGCAGTTTATCTAGATCTATATTTTGCATCCGTGTTTAACGTAGATCTAGATCCTACAACCATTTTTCACCATTCTTTATTCTTCCTCCTTTCTTTCTCAACACGCCTAAAGTAAGATTAAAAGGTTCTACATTTTCCTGAGGACGACCCGTACTCATCTCGGTTTGTGGACTTGATCTGTTGCCCCTTAACCTGTTTGGATAAGGTGCTTTATCAATAAGGGTTGGGTGCAACGTTAGAGAGAATTATGGGGATGAAATGGATCCCAGAATTGGAGTGGGGATCATTTTAGATAGGTTTGTGGAAGTGGGCTGAGGGTTCGAGCCTTGTGGGAAGCGTAGAATACGCTCGGAAGTAGGTGTGAGACTAGACGAATTAGGGGAAGAAGTAGAAGCCGGGGTATTATTAGTATCACTAACATCATCAACTTGTTCACCCACTTAGTTATCCAGCACTCTTCCCGATCTCAACGTAGTAACGGCACTCACATTATAACTTTGTGAATGGCCAGGATTCGGTAGGGGTTGAGATGGGAGTTTTCCTTTCTCTCTTGCACTCATTGCGGCGTTCAATTGTGCAATTTGGTTTTCTATTGATTTAATACTCTCACCGTGGGAGGCGGAGTCTTTCTTTATGGTATCAATAGAAGACTTCATATCAGCCGACATTTGAATGGTATGTTTCATAAACAAATCCAAAGTTTGTGCGAGTGAAGAGTTATCAGTACCGGCCATTTGCGGTGCAAAAGTGTTGGCCGGATTTTGAAAATTTTGTGACTGAAAGAGGTGCTGACTTTATGGTTGTGGTTGCTGTGGAGGAGGTCTTTGATAATTTCTTTAGAACAGGTTTTGACTTTTGGGTTGGTTTTGGTTCCAAGCAAAATTAGGATGATTCCTCCATCCTTGATTATACGTGGAAGAATAAGGATCGTTTCTAGGTCACTGCTGAAAAGCAGCATTAGTTTGCTCATGTCCTTGAAACGGTGTATTCATAGGACATTCTTCCATCAAGTGTGTAAGATCTGAACAGCAACCACACACGGTTTTGGGAAGCGTTACTTGATTTAGGGAGACTGATGAGAATTTGTTCTCAATAGCGTCGAGTTTCTTCTGCATCGCTGCCATTTCGGCTTTTACTGCGATGGAAACATCGAGCTGATGAATTCCTCCCCTAGATGAAGGTGGTCTTACGCTTTCCCACTGCAAAATGTTTTCAGCGAGGTCTTCCAGATATTTCTAAGCTTCACCATTATCTTTAGACATAAAATTGCATTGACACATTGTTTCAAGCATCTACTTTGTCACTGGATTAATGCCCTCATATATAATTCGGCACAAATCCCATCTATTTATTCCATGATGAGGACATTGGACAAGCAGATCCTTGAAACGTTCAAAGCACTTCCAAAATGGTTCATTGGGAAGCTGGGTAAACTGGTTGATCTCGCTTCTAACACGGGCGGTCTTATGGTTTGGGTAAAACTTCTTAAGAAATGCTATTACGAATTCATCCCAATTAGTGATAGAGTGTGCGGCAGTATTATAAAGCCATTTTTCTGCCAAGTCGCACAGAGTGAATGGGAGAAGACGCAAGCGCATAGCATCCACAGTCAGTTGTGAAGTACCCATCATTGCGCATACGTTTTCGAATTTAGTGATGAAAACGTATGCTTCTTCAGACTCAAGCCCACGAAATTTGGGCAACAGATTGATATAGTGGGGTTTAATTTCAAATATATCCCCGTTGGCTGGTGGAATAGACAAGCAAGTGGGAAGTGGACCACGGATAGGATAGCATCTTTCTTGGAGAGAGATGCGCGGTGGATTTTGCTCACCTACGGGCGGTGGCAGCGTGGTGTTATAATTTGATGGAGTACCTTCCATCTCGGTAGATGTGGTGGGTGGTGGGGAAAAGAAGATGAAGAAGTACCGACCTCGGAGTCGATAGCAGGAACGCGGACAAGATGGGCATTGGAATCCCGTGTCCAGCTAAGCATGCACTAAGCGGGTTTAGCGCAAGTGGCAGCGTATGTACTTTTAAAAATGGTCTGTTTTGAAAAGTGTGTCGGACTTAGACAAATCACACAAAAATGCACAAACAACCCTAGAACTAAGGTTACCTAGGTCAAGTCTCTAGACCGCTCCTAGACTTCCAAAGGACAAGACGTAGGATCAATCCTCTACCACCTCTTTACTATTTTTGTGGCCAGGTAAGTGCCAGGTAAGTCGGAGGTATCCGCTATATGAATCACCGAAAATAGCGGGCCTAATTAAGTAACCACTTGCCTTCGACACACTTGCCTAGACACCACAAAAGTAATGCGGATAAGTGATGAATTACCCACGACCTTCCTCTGTCCTTATTGAGCGCGAAAGTCCTTAGAGTCTTGTCTAGATATTTTTTAAATTAATGTAGGGTTGATGCAGATGCTCGGTTTGTGATTTGTGGGGCTTAGGAAGGGTGATAAAATCCCTACCTAATCTGAATTTTGGTCTTGCCCCTTAAAAATCCGTATTAAAATATGAAATAACAAACCAATAACAAAATTTTACAAAAAGATTTTTGAGCGGCGATATTTTGCAAAGAATTCTACAGAAAAGATATTTTATTGGATTTCAGAGGAATGAGAAAGAGTTGAGAAACTTACCAGAGAGGTTTGGAACCCTAGATCCTCAATCTCGCCGCGCTTCCGCCGTGAATGTGGCTTATTTGCTACGGATCCGCCGTGAGAAGGAGGTATCTCGTGATGAGTTTTGCTACATGGCCTCCTGTACTCCTCTGGATCTCGATGAATGTCTCTGTCTTTCTGTTTTCTCAAGTCTGTGACTCCAGATCTCCTTGCAAAATTCACACAATTTGTTAAATATACAATTTGTAGTTTTGTTTTAATTGTGATATAGATCGAATAAGAATTCAATAAATAGTAAGAATAAAAAAATTACGCATGTATCCCCGGCAACACCGCCATTTGATTGATCTAGAATTTTTATGTATAGCAGTTAACCGCAATCAATAACGGTGTCGCGTGTAGCTAGACCGAGATGAGTACGGGTCGTCCTCAGGGAAATATGGAACCTTTTAATCTTACTTTAGGCGTGTTGAGAAAGAAAGGAGGAAGAATAAAGAATGGTGAAGAATTATTGTAGGATCTAGATCTACGTTAAACACGGATGCAAAATATATATCTAGATTAACTACAGATGTTGGTTTTATAGTAGAAGGGGGCTTGTAGGGTTCATTAGGATTTTAGTAGTTATGGATGATTAATTAAAGATTACTCTTTTTATCCTTTAACAAATTTAAAACTAGAATGACGGTGATGCATGTAGATTAGGGTTTCTGGAGGTAAAAGGGTTCCCACTCTTAACCCCTATCTCCACATGGAACTCCGTTCATATCTAGCCTTTACCAAAACAATTGTTAATCTAATCTCTAATCGCGGTTGAGACTAGCAATGAATTGGTAGCGCGCCCGATTAGGATATTAACTATTCTTTTGATAAAGTTTATAAACTTTATAGGACGTAAAAAGCGTTTAAGGATCTTCATCATCCATTAATCTACCCTAATCCCATGAACCCTAACAAGCGAAGAATTACTCGCGCATGTTGGGAGAAGAAGAGATGGAGAGAGAAATCATATTAAAACTACAAATAGATAGAATAAGAAAACAACTACCTTTATTAATCAACAAAATTCATTTACACTTTGTTTCCTTAGAAAATGATTACAAAATGCTAGTTTGCTTCTCGATCTCTTCTAATGAGGTAGATAAACCGTTGATGATCAGCCTGGATGCGTGAGCCTGTTGTGGACTTCATGATCTCTTCAGCTTGATGATTTTTCCAAGAGGCTCTCGGTCCTTATTTATAGTCCCAAAGCCAGAACCCTAGTCTCCTAATTTGGAAACCAGTAGTTACGATCTCAACAACAAAATCCTAACTCCCAATACATCTAGACCGCGGCGGATCCGCGGCCAATAGGGAGATCGCTTGATTTGGTCTTCTGGAGCTTTATCTTTATGACACGTGGTGATCTTTTTAATTTCTGGAAACTGAAAATCTTTTCTACGTCACTGCCAGACTTGATTTCTTTAGTTTACTTTCTTAATTAGGCAGGTTTGTTCTAACAACTTTGATTTTCTTGATTTCAGCCCTAAAAATTCTGCACAACAAACTCAATAAATAATATTAGTAGAGTTTTTTTTATTGAGATATTAACTTAACCATTAAATATTGGTCAAAGGTATAATATGGTAAGCATATTTAAATGGGCCAAATGTTACATGGATATTATATGCTTACTTTTTCCTACCAAATGTTAATTATAATATATAAACACATGAAAATAGTATTTTTACAGATAAACCCTCACATGTATCATATATTATAATAAACACCTTTTATTATATAAAAATAGTAGGAAAAATATCATATTAAATGTGTAGTTTTATCAACTGAATAGAAAGTCCAAGAGAAAAATTCAGATTCTGGAAGACATGCTAAGAGCTTGTATGTTAGACTTCGGAGGTTCGTGGGAAGATCACATACACCTTGTGGAGTTTTCATATAACAACAGTTATCAGGCAAGCATTGGAATGGCACCATTCGCAGCGCTCTATGGACGGAAGTGTCATTCACTGCTAAGTTAGGACGATGTCGGAGATCATGAACTCCTTGGGCCGGAGATGATCGTGGCAACTGTGGACGTAGTTCGCACGATCAGGGAAAGAATGCGCATAGCCCAAGGCTGACAGAAACATTGGGCAGATGCAAAGCGGCGACATCTGGAGTTCCAACCTAGAAATTATGTTTTTCTAAAGATATCTCTAAACCGAGGAGTGATCCACTTTGGCAAGAGGGGTAAAGTAAGTCCGAGATACATAGAACCGTTCGACATACTCGAACGATTTGGAAAAGTGGCATACCGTCTTGCACTACCACCCTCATTGGAAGGAGTGCACAACGTGTTCCATATATCCCATCTACGATGATATGTGAGCGACCCTAGCCATATACTTGATCACTCAAAGATCACAGTACAAACTGACTTAACGTGAGAGCAACAACCAGTTGAGATCCTGGACCGAAAGGTGAAGACACTGTGGAATAAGAAAGTAAACTTGGTCCGAGTGATGTAAAGAAAGGATTCGCTAGGAGAATCAATATAGGAACGAGAAGAAAACATGAGTGCAAGATACCCTTATCTATTTGAAAATTAGTCCTTATGTAAATGTAAATTTCGATGACGAAATTTTTATAATGAGGGTAGAATGTAACGACCCTAAAATTTTTGTATGGAAATTTTCTATTAATATACAAGAAATGAGTTTTACAGCCTGAGTTTGAGTTATAAGTTACTTTTGTTAAATAACAGCAAGAAACTACTGGTAGCTCACTGGTAAAGCTCTTGCACTGCTGTGATGTAGCCCCTGTGTTCAATTCCCATCAGACACAATTATTTTTTCTGAATTTTTTAAAACTTTTTGGAAGCCCAAAAGTTGCACGTGCAATACACGGGTAAATGAAAAGTTCAGAAAAATCAAACATATTGAAAATGGTTTAAATACAAATTTAATCTGATGGCACGAATGTCGAGGGGATTGGACAAAATCCGACCGGCCAAAATGCCAATATCGCCCGCAGCGATGGTCGGTCTTGGCCCAAACTCCTCCGTGCTTTGCACACTCGTCTCTTCAACTTCCCTCACCTCTATACTATTTGATTTCCCTGCAATCAAACAGAGACCCTTCAATTCACCAATTAACATCATTTTTAATGTTTTTTAATCCACATTTTTAATTCCCAAACCGTAATTCTCTACTATAAATACCACCCCACACTTTAGCTCAGCACCACTCTGAAAATTCTAGTCAAAACTCTCTAAAAAGTTCCTAGTGCAAGAGAAGTAAAGAGGAGTTAGCGAGCAAGTTGGTTCCAGTGAAGATCGAAACCAATTCTGGAGCTTCCGTGACGCCACGAAGATCATCCTCTATTCTTTACCCTTTCTTTGAGTTTTCTAAACGGTAAGTCCCTCCCAAACTCTCTTCCTCTTCATTAAACTTTAACCTTAAAACTTATATCGGTAAGTGGAGTTATACCAATATTTTTTTTCAAAACCCTAGAAACTGCTTCTCCTTTATAGTTTGTTCAACCTAATTTTTACACAATACTTGTAACCCAAAATACCAATGTTTAGAATCAAATTTCGTTAAAATTCTCATGTGAAACAACCATAGTAGAACTTTTTCGTTAAAATACTTTGAACTTTATAACACCTTTTTAGTATTTCTTAAAACAATACCTTTAGGAAAACTTCATGGGGTAACGACCTATCCCACACGCACACTTGGTTCCATAGCACGCTACTTCTTTTGTATGAATATTTGTTACGAAGAAAATCTTACAATAAAATACGACATAATTCTAAAACCGGATTTCTTTTAAAACGGTATTTCATTTGCTTTACGATTATGCATCTACAACCATCTTTAGGGGACCCGCTTACGGATGGTGCAGATTATCGTACATCTTTAGGCTAGTAGAGTGAGATGCAGACCTCCTCACGGTGCATTCGATCTCGAAAGGATTTAAATATGTTTTAAGAAATACAAATTTTCTAAATAAAATAAATTATTTTTTAAAATTAAAATTATATAAAATTATGAATCCATATTTTCAGAATATAATAAATCTATATTTTCAAAAAAATGAAAGTTTAACAAATGCCAATAAAATATTATCAAGATACCAAAAAGGACAAGTTTTCAATAAAATACTATGAACTTTCAAATGCTAAGTATTCATCATTAAAATACCCAATACTTAAAATCAATGCTCATGAAAACCCTAAATAATACTAATCACCCTCGAGATTTTATTTTTAATCTATATTGATATATTTTTCATAAAACCCCCTCGATATATATATAAAACAATATTTAAGGACTTTAGTAAATATAGGTTTAAGCGGGATCAATTTTCTTGAGCCCCAGGGATCCGGAGAAAGTGAGTGCTTGCCAATTCAGGTTAAAAAACTTAATAGGAGTTATCAATGGCAATTGTCTTGGAAAAAGACACAAATCCTGCCGTCCATAGGAAGCAGTTGCTGATGACTCCCGAACCTAAGAATTTCAGAGTTAAATCAGTACAGTTGTCTGACTCAGTCTGAGTCCAATTCAAATCTGAATCCAAATTCAAACACGAATACTTGATCATGAATTTGAATACTTGAATTCAATCATCAATATCAAACATGTATATTTGACTTGACTTGACCGAACCATGATTATAACTTGACATGATTACTTGAATACTTGATTACATTCTGAACATGAAAACCTGAACATTTTGTATCCATGGTTTCGCCAAGACTTGTAAATATAATCTATATAATACACTACATGGGGATAAAGGGTAGATTGGTACGGAACGTATATCATGGCACGAGAGGTCACTTAAAAGACACCTACATGAATTCATGTGCTATTGTCCCGTGGGTTATGACAGGGCCTTGTACTACATGTTACCATAGTCCACGGGGTAAGATGGAATCCTCTCGCATACATGAATACCTTCTTTACTAAACTACAACCACGTTAGAATAACTATCATATACCGGTAATCAATCATACACTACTTATCTGTTCATTTCACATTGCTTATTATCTTCTATTTCTTCTTTTAGGACTTACGGTGCGTTAGTTCGCTGATGACATTTCTTCTGTTTCTTTCTTTGGAATGTTCGTTAGGAGAACTTGACTCTTAGAAGATCGAGCCTAGCCAGGAGGACTTGGACCATCTCACCACTCAGCCTGACTACTAGTTCACCTGCACTTTCATTTTGTATGCCATTGTTTAGGCGCTGCTTTATATCATTGTATCTTTTCATTTTCAAACAGTTGTATGTAAAGATGAAGGTAAATAAAGTTGTTGTTTTATTTTAATACTCTTTTCATTCTTGTTCATTTTATATATTGCTTAATTACGCTTAACGTATTTAGTTCTTAGTAAATACATTGCGGCCTGCCACGTCATCGTTTCCGTCTATTGAGAAGCGGGGCTGACATATACATATACGGGTATTTGTATCTTAAAACAAATATGGGCATTCGTATTTTGATATGAATACGGGTGTATGTATTTGTAGAATATACTTGTATTAGTGTATAAGTGTGTATATTTGTCTGTGCACGCGGGCTAGAGGTGGCATTCTTTTCTCTTCTTTTTTCTTCTAGTTCTCTTTAGATTTATATGGACTTGTGACTCACAATGGTGAGTCACAATTCCACTCATGGAATTCTAAAGAGAAAAGAAGAAAAAGAAAGAGAGATTATCATCAGCCATGCTTGCTCATTTTTCATCACCTTCACCCTTAGCATCTTCCTCCTCCTCTCTTGAGTTTTTGAAAGTTGAGAAAGAAAAATGAAAAAAAAATAGAGATTAACCACTGCTATATCCTTATGATTAATTCCTAGCAAGTCTTGTTCGTAAGTTGCTTCACTTTGTTATTTAGTGTGAAGCTAGAGCCTAGATTAGGGTTCTTTCTAGTGGATCATCTTCGACAAAGAAGACTGGCATCCAAACTCATTCTCGGTGGACCTAGGAGCTAAAGAAGTGAGCAAGAAGAAGAAGGAAACAGCTACAAAGGTAGCTAACATCTAACTGAGTAGTTAAACTCTTTCTAGTTTGCTAGTTTAGTATTTGGAATTGATTCTAGGTCATAGTAGTTTGTGCTCTTGTCTTTAAATTTTTCATTTTGCATTCTGTCTTGCCGCAAGTTTGTGGCATGAGCACGAGCGTCTATTTACATGTTATCAGAGCCACTCAAACACTTAAACTAGTATTTGATGATGTTTATGTTTCGAAACAAAAAATTTTTGTTTTTCAAAACCACGAAAACCAAGTTTTTGGTCAATTTTTTTTTAAATAGGTGTAAAGGGCTTATTATGAGATATAAAATCTTGGCAAGAAACACGGGGACCTGGCTCTTTATAAAATCCGCCCAAAACCTCATTTTTCCTAACATGGTCGGCCAAAATTTTGCTTTTGGTCCTTGATTTTTATCCAGGGGATTATTCTCAAGTAAACTTGGTTTTTTGTTATATTTGTTTTGGCCCAGATTTCAGTTACTGTTATATTTACATACGGGCAACACGTAAAGTTTTAAACTCGAAACATTAGCATCGTTGTTTATCTTTTGGTTCATTTATGTGTTTGTAAATGTTGTCTAATTTCTATAGATCAATTAGATAGGGTTACACATACTTGCTTGTGTTGTGCTTAATATATATCTTGTGATGGTTTAGCCGAGTAGTCGTTATGGATAGCCCCTCATTGTAGAATGATTGTATATTTTTATTCGGGATGAGCAGCCGGATTGTGTCCATCATTACCGCTTGATATATATTGTTTTATTGGAACACGACCGGGTTGAGGTCGGTGTTACCATTGTATATTCATTCATTCTTGTATTAGGATAATCCACAGAGAAGTTCTGGAGCAGTCGGATTCTAGAGTGTGTTAGGTGCTTGTCCCATGGTGATGAGTTCGTGCCGCCTCGCTCTAGTATTGGCGGGCTATTCGCCGCACTTGTAGGGGTTTTGGATTGACCCATGGTGGAGTGTTCAAGTAACCAGATTCCATGAAGTGCCGGGTGGCCTACTCATGTCATTAAGTGATGGTTGCCTCACTTCTAGAATTGACAAGTAGATTGCTGCGCTCGTAGAGGTCTTTATTTTAGGTGATGTTCGTGCTATCCATATTACCGGGAAACGTTGGTTTTCGTTTGTGGCTCAAATGAAACACGGGGCCCCAACTTTATCCGCTATTCCATTTTGATTATCTCATACCTATGATATTTATTATCTTCCTGTATGATGATATATAAATGTTGTATATGTTTTGCACCTGTGCTAGCCCTGTCCATGCACTGCTGTAAGTTAAGTAACTTATGGTGAACTCCCCGGACCCCGTAGAGAATGCGAACGGTATATACGTACATTCAATTTTGGTTGTTTCTGTGATGCATAGGAACTTAATTGATAGGACCACATTAATTCTAATTAATGTAAGGAAATAAACCAATATTTTGATGCCGTTAGAACAATTTTAAAAACATCAGTTGTAATCTTTTGCTTTGCATTGCGGTATTCATTTAGGAATATCCTGCACCTCGTTCAAGGAGGAAAGCGCCTAGATCTCTTCACGGGGAGTGATTTCTTGAGCAAAATTTTGCGTTACTATTACTAACTTGGTCTTCTTCAAATCCAATTTTTTTAAAAGCGGAGCCTAAACCACTCCTTTTCAAAGCTATTCGGTTCCTTCGATAATATCAAGTTCACTACGTTCATGGTTTTTCGCCAAAAATCATCCGTAGCCTTCTGTCATTTTGAATAAATAACACATAGTATTCATGCTGTGTTTGTTGGCCAAAATCAAGGCATTGTGAATGGTAGCTATATATTGCTTATCCTTAGTATAGATAGATGCATTGGTTTAGCACGGTCATACCACTTTGTTGGCCAAAGTAAAGGGTGAGTATGGGTCAGTCTAAATTAATCTCGTTAATGACGAGTAGAACTTGATTGGCTTGTTATGATTTGTTGGCCAAAGTCAAGGTCATAAGCACATGGGGCAAAAACCACATCGGAAGTTTCAAATATATAGGAAACTTGCTAGTGTTGTATACATTTTGAAGTATGCTAACTAGAGTAGCTTCCATCTAGGTTATCACATGATGATAGTTAGGTTCCGATCCTACTGATGTGTAGGATTACTCCCGAGAGATTTTCACTTCACAACTAACTAGCACATTGGTGTCTAGAAAAGTGTTAATGGGGTTATACCTCTATGAAAATAGGGTTATTTAATTAGTTCCGTGTGAAAACGGGAAGCCTCTCTCGGAGTACCAACACTTGCCTGGCTGAACGGTTAGCGAACTTATAGAGTATATATGATCCCGACTAATTCTCCTTTTAAGGTTTGAAGGAGAATTCGAGGAAGCGGCGGGAGCCATCCTGTTCAGATAAATTAATAACAAATTTAAACTTGTAAGAGCATATGCTGAGTGTTTCTTTTCTCTCTCCTAATTGCAGCTACCATGCCATGCCTTTATCAAGATAATAAAATGTATGACTTAACCAACCCGTATTCTTATTCGGGGCTGGGAAACGTCGGTTCGGCACTGACTTGTGACAAATGTCACGAGCATGAGTAAGGGAAAGAGAATTACATGAATTCCTTGATGTCCTCGGTGAAGAAGAAGCATACTATAGCATCTCCATCAGGTGTTTTTGTTATAAGAACTATTTTTCAGTCAGTCCTACCTCCTGGATACTAGATACCGAATTATGATCTCATATCTGTTATTTATTATAGGGACTAAGAAAAGTAAGATAGATGGACCTGGTGATATGTCTCTCAGAGTAGAGACCGGAGCACAAGTTGATACTGCTGCCGTCGGTGAATTTCATCTATTATTGCCAAGCGGCAATACTATAATTTTGAAAAACTGCTACTATATATCTTCAATACTTTACAATATCATATCAGTTTCTTTACTTGATAAAAATGGATATAATTTTGTTCTAGATAGAAATATCATTAACGTTTACCTTAATCAGGTATTGGTTGCAGTAGATATACTGTATAATGGTATTTATGTTCTTAATCAAAATACAGTTTTTAATGTACAAAACACATGCAAGAGGAAAATTTCATATACAAACGAGACTTAATTGTGGTATTGTAGACTTGGTCATATCAATGAGACCAGACTAGCCAAGTTATATAAAAATGGATATTTGGATCCGTTTGAATTTTCATCTTATGAAACTTGTCAGTCCCGTCTCAAAGGAAAAATGACCAAAACTCTGTTTACGGGACATGGAGAAAGAGATACAGAGCCCTTAGGACTCATACACAGTGATGTATGTGGTCCAATGTCTACACATGCAAGGGGTGGGTTCTCCTACTTTATTACATTCACTGATGATCACTCTAGGTTCAGATATGTATGTGTATCTTTTGAAACACAAATCTGAAACTTTTGAGAAATTCAAAGAATACAAAAACGAAGTATAAAACCAGACTGGCAAATGTTGAATATAGTGCCCTTAAGGCAATTATTGTAATTGCAGACAAGCAATTATGATGATTGAGAGAGGACCTCTACGGGTAGAACAGTTTTACTCGAGATGATAATATACTATATGGTTCATCTCTATCATCATGTACATGTATTATGTTGTATTACGGATCACTATTACATGTTGATAGATCCCTTAGAATATATGCTTGACAACCGAGGTTATTGTGGCGATCATACTTATGAGAACTGGATAGTCTATAAGCAAATCCTTAAATATTCCTAGTCATGGGAATATCGAGACTGAGCATCGATATTTCAGAGTAAACTAGTATATATGTTTCTTGACCCTGAAGAGAGGCGATGGCCGGTCTCACAGCCATTGGTTTTAGTAAGTCACCAAAGATAGTAAACAGGTGCTCAGTGGGTTATGAGTTATACTGGACGGACTCGCTGGGAATATGCTAGATGGTATTCTACCTATTGTCAGATAGCAATTCTCTGCTTCCATGAATATAGCTTAATCTATTGACCAGAGATCGTCATTTGTCTCGTATGAGTTCCCACTGTGCTTTGATTACTACCCTACTACGGCTTACTGAGCATGAAAATAGGTTTTAGTTGGGTACAGTCCCGAGCCATATGGAGGTAGTGAGTGGATCGTCGGGGATTCGTCTCTCCCGGTATTAGGGGTAGATGTCGCGTTGTTTACGAGTGGCCATCTCCAGAAATCCTTGGTCAAGATGGATGAGAATTACTGATTTGGATTAATAGTTTCTTAGTGGGTGATAGGATTCACATTGACATGACTTATCACGTTATTAGGGGTCTGACTTTATCGACCCCTTGGACCCGTTATGCGATACTCTTAGACGAACAGACTAGACTGTATGGAGACTGTCGCTTTTAGGCTCAGTAGGGATACAAATAATTTTCCTTCTCGGCCTTCCTTTCATTCAATACCTGATTAACCGTTATGTACAGCTAGTACCACTGATGTGCTTGTAACTAAACCCACTGCCAGCGTATTGTCGAGTCTTTAGCATCCCATACAGAGGGTTTCCTAGCTCGGGCGAAATGACGTAGTGTACGCATTTTGTTACGTACTTGGTTCGATTTAAACACGTGTTTTTGTACATGTGATTTTAATTGGACAGTTTGTTAATACTAACCGGCTTGAAATATAGCCAGGTTATCACATTTTTGATTAAATGTAAGCTAGCATTATATATCTTTTTAGTATCTCTCTTTTTAGTATTCGTATTTTGATAGAATACGGTATTTATACAAATATGCGTATTTGTATAAATACATGTATTTGTGTCTTGATACAAATACAGGTATTTGTAATTTTTATGAATACAGCATTCATATTTTATACGAATACAAATATGCGGCGAGAGCACAAGGGGCTTACACTGGTATCAGAGCTACTAGGTAGGGATGCTGACCCATAAGGGGTTCCCACTGTGTGACAGTAGTGGTGAAGCACAGG
Source organism: Agapanthus africanus (assembly GCA_030015575.1). Taxonomy (NCBI): domain Eukaryota; kingdom Viridiplantae; phylum Streptophyta; class Magnoliopsida; order Asparagales; family Amaryllidaceae; genus Agapanthus; species Agapanthus africanus. The sequence goes on along the minus strand of JASDDO010000019.1, from coordinate 443,637,391 downwards.
CTCTTACCCCCAGGATGCCCCGTGCGGTTATATAGTCCAGCGAGTTGTAGTCCATCATGAGGGGACTATGTAAAAAAGTAGCCGCTGAGGGACCTATAAATGCCACGGCCAGTTTCCGCTGTGCTGACTACCCTTACACTAGTATCAGAGCCAATGATACACTTAAACTATGAAAGTCTACCCTAGCACTTCCATGAGGTTCTAGCGGCATCAACCATGCTGGATTTAAAATTTTTCGGTGCTAAGCTCGACTAAACTAAGATCGTAAATAGAATATTAGGGTTAATCTATGTTGATATGTAATATAAGAGAAGTGAAAGATGGCTATACCCTCGTAGATCGAGTCCTTCACTTCACATGCACCGTGTAGTAGTCCCGCGACTCTACTAGGCTCCACTTGAGGGTTTGGATGGGCTTCCTCTGATGACCTTCGTGCCGAAGATGATCTACGCGAACTCCCTCCAGCTGAACCTACCTCTACACTACACTAAACTCTTTTAGTGTAGGAAACATGCTACACTTGATCGCTAGTCAAGTGTAGCATGGTGAAGTAGGGGTTTAGGCTCACTAGTTTGTATTCAAGATTCCATGGTTTACATCTCATGTGAGGGGTTGGAACTCGAAGCATGATCATGAGGAAGAAGAAGAAGCTAGAGAGCAAAACGAGAGCAAGCCATGAAAAATGGCTAAGTGTTGAATAAGGTGAAGAATGGCTCATCTAAGACCCTCACTCATTGAAGCATCAAAATATCCACAAATAAAAATATGGTGCCATGCTTCAATAGTAAGTCAAGATGAATAAAATATTAGATGTAGCCATGCTTCCCCATGCCTCTTCAATTTCCACCTCATTTCTATTTTCACAAAATAGAAAACAAGCCATGCTTTATATATATATATATATATTAATACATATAAGAAAATATTTAGTGAGCTAATGATATTAGTTAAGATATAATTATATCAAATATAATATATATCATATTATTAAATCAACACTTGATTTAATAATCCGGTTATTTCATATATGACTGACTAATATCATTTATCTGTGCATCACATTATCAAATCAACACTTGATTTGATAATCTGGTTATATCACATATAACCTAACTTGACAACAGATAACTGCTAGATTACAATACGGTATCACATACACGTATTTAATCAGGCCTACACACATATCACATATGTGTCCTACTTCGTTTCGCTTGAACTAGGGAACTTCTGTGTAGGACTCTAAAGACTCGTCAATACGTCAGCTGTAGGTGATGATCACATCAGTCACCTACAAATCGTCAGTGGTACTAGCTGGACATAACGGCTAACCGGGTATTGAGCGATATGAAGATCAATAAGCAAGCTTGTCCATACTCTCCATGAAGCCTATCAGTAACACTACCGTACAGTCCGGTCTCTTCGTCTGATATGTCGCATATCATGTCTATGAGTGGTAAACGTCAGACCCCAGTAACGTGATAAGTCATACCGATGTCTGGCCTATAATGGTTCGAGAAACTACTAATAACTCTTATCAGTAAATCTCAGCTGCAGCCTTGGTCAGGGACTTCCAGTTATAGCCAATCGAGAATAGCGCAACATCAACCCCTAATACCGGGAGAGACGAAACCCCTCCTATCGCTCATTGCCTCCATGTGGCTCGGGACTATACCTAAAATCCATCTATTTGCACAGCTCCTCTTAAGCGTGGTAGGGAGGAAATCAAAGCACAGTGGGAGCCACACAAGACTCTATGATGATTTCGGGTCTACAGACTAACCTGTAATAGTGTCACCAGAGGACTGATATCTGACGATAGGTATACTACCAACTAGGAGTCCTCGGTGAGTCCGTTCGGTATACCCATTCTCTAATGAGCACTTGTGTACAATCTTTGATGTCACACACCAATGGTTGTGGGATCAACCATCGCCCTCTAAAGGACACGAAACGTACACACTAGTCTACTCTGGAATATTGATGCCCTGTCTCGATATCCCCTCAAATAGGAACAGTTAAAGGATGTGCTTTTGGACCACCCTGGCCCCACTAGTATGATCTCATCATAATCCTGGAAGTCAAGTACATATCCTAAGGGTTTTATCAACATGTAAGAGACAGACAGTATAAAAATATCAGTCTACATTTTAAGATAAAGGTAACAAGATAGCATACTATCATGTCGAGCAAGAAAATCCTCTATATATATGTCCAAGCATCCACTATATCAATAATAATGGCCTCTACGGCATACATATTCCTAACAATCTCCTACTTGCACTGAGGCCAGTTGTTGTAGTATCTCATACCCAACGTCCCAAAAGTCTTTCGAATAGCATCTGGGAGGGCCTCGGTGAGTGGATCCGTTGTGTTATCCTCTGTGTCAACTCTCCTGACCTTGATCTCCCGGAGATCAATTATCTCCCAGATCAGGTGATACTGTCTAAGAAGCTGTCTGGATCGCTGACGGGACCGGGGTTCCTAGGCCCAAACCACAATTCCATTGTCATCACAATACACAAATACTGGATGCCCAATGGTAGGAACCGAGTTCATCTTATGAACTTTATTCATCCAGAAAGCCTCTTTGACAGTATCGTTGGTAGCGATGTAATCAGCCTCTATCGACGAGTCTACTACGGTATATAGCTTGGAACCCTTCCAATATACCGTCCCTCCACTGAGGGTGAAAACAAAACCCGAGACTGACTTTCAGTCATCCTTATCACTCTGGAAGCTCGAATCGGTAACGGACTCCACCTGGAGTTCACCGTTACCATATACCAAGAACATCTCTTTAGTGCTTCTCAAGTACTTAAGGATGTTCTTCACAGCTGTCTAGTGGTTTTCCCCAAGATCTTTTTGATACTTACTCACTACACCTAGTGAGGAAGCTATATCCGGTCTGGTACACATCATCGCATACATGATTGACCTGACTGCCGAAGCATAGGGTATCCCTTGTATGCAAGCTCTCTCCAAATCAGTCTTAGGAGACATCTTTTTAGAGAGAGTGATTCCTGAACAAGCGGGTACATTACCACGCTTAGAATCTTCCATACTAAACCCTTTTAGTATGACGTCTATGTACCTGGATTGGGACAATCCCAACATCCTTTTAGATCTATCTCTATAGATCTATATCCTCAGGATGTAGGAGGCATCGGTTAGATCTTTCATGGAGAATCTGTGTGATAAGAGGAGCTGGACCGAGTGTAGCATAGGAACATCGTTTTCTATCAAGAGTATGTCATCCGCGTACAATACGAGGAAGACAACCATACTCTTTACAATCTTCTTATATATACTGTAATTCCATATTGCGACCCCCGGTTCTTACGGGGAGGCGGAAACGGTATAAAAAACAAATTTTTATCGCAAGAGGCAACATGGACTAAACAAGGTCGGGATCGTATCTAAACTAAACTAGCAAATACGCTAAAAGGAGTTAGCTACTCGGATGAGGGTTATACCTAAACTTGAACTCCTTCTTCTTGAAATCTAGTAGAGGTTGATGGTTCTCTTTTGTCGCCTTCTTCCGTCGAAGATGGATCCACCTCGAAGGCTCGACCTTTGGGCTCTTTCTCGTACTTGGAGTGAACTAGAATCGCCGGCTTGCCAGACCCTTGATCCTAGAGTGAGTAGAGAGTGTCTAAGGGTTGCTTTTGTTTTTCAAGAGAAGGATTCTCAACTCATGAGAAGGTTTCTCTTGACTAGAGGAAGAAGAAGATGAGGTGAAGAGAGAGAGTGAGAATGATAGAATGAGCTATATTTTTTCTTTCTTGCAACCATAATGCAAAAGAAAAGAATTATCTAATAATAATAATTGAAAATGAGAATAGTTGATGGCAATTTGAAATGACCACAACCATGCTTCATTTAAAAATGTAAGCATAAATCAAGGAAGACTTTTGAAGCATGATGGTGGTCAACTTTCAACCATGGTCAACAAGTCAACCATGGTCAACAAGTCAACAAAATCAACCATAACAAAATTCTCATTTAATTACTATTATAAATAGATAATCCATAAATCCATTAGGGTTTGGAAAAAGATAACTGTCAACTGTGCATACGCACCCGTTCCGAAACCCTAATGAAATACCTCATCCTCCGCCTCAAGCAACTGTGCATACACACCTGCATTCTCGTTCCGAGGAACAAGAATACCAAGATATAAAAGCAACCCCAAATATATATACTAGTATCTGGCTCAAACCAGAGCCTGCCAGTATAATCCGTCCGGACTCCAAACGTGCACAAGTGCGCGGATGAGAACGAACCCTGTCGCAAAACCATGCGACCTCTACTCTGTTTTGCCCAGAGGCGAAAACCCTCTGTGTGGGACTCTAAAGACTTGACACTACGCTGGCAGTGGGTTTAACCACAGACCGCAAGCGGCACTAGCTGTGCGTAACGGTCCCCAGGTAGATGCCGACAAGAAGGCTGACGAGGTGAAACCCCATCTGAACTCCTACTGAGTCTGAATGTGACAGTCTCCGTACAGTCCGGTCTGTTCGTCTGATACATCGCATGGCGGGCCTAGGGGGCGGTAAAACGTCAGTCCCCCAATAGCGGTACAAGTCGTGTCGGAGTGAAGCCCAAAACACCCTGAGATAACACTGGAAACCTACCAGTATATCTCGCTTGCCCTGGCCAGGGACTACTCGTGTAATGGCTCTCCTAGACACAGCGCGATGTCAACCCCCAATACCGGGAGAGACGAATCCTGTCTAACCGTCACTGCCTCCAAGTGCTTCGGGACTGCACCCAACCACCACCTGTTTGCACGACTCCTTTGAGCCGTGGTAGGGTAGTGATCAAAGTGCAGTGGGAACACACTTGAGGCGAAGTGCCAGTGTCAAGTCAGCGGACTATGCTGTACTCATGTCACCTGGGAACTGATAACTGACGATAGGTATAATACCAACCTGTCAGTTCCCGACGAGTCCTGTCCAGTGTACTCGTAACCCAACGAGCACCCGTATACTATCTCCAGTACGACGTACTGATGGCTGTGGGACAGACCATCTCCCTCACTGGGATGAGAAGCGCATACGCTAGTCTACTCCGGAGTATCGATGCCCTGTCTCGATAGTCCTGCGACTAGGGACCTGTATAAGGATGTGCTTATAGATTACCCAGCCCCCACTAGTGTGACTGCCATCACAACGCTGGTAATCAAGCAAAGATCCTAAGGGCTCCACTAATGCGTATAAGTGATATACTGAAATAAACACAAGTACACATTGAAGTAGAAACAAACCAAGTAGCATACTACTATTTTGAGCAAGATTGTATATACAAGGTGAATATCCCAAGCATCCATTAAGTAATATACAAACTAGTATGATACAGTAATGGCCTCTAGGGCATATACACTAACAATCTCCCACTTGCACTAAGGCCATGTACTGGCGTATCGAAGACCTATCATCTCGATCAGCCGCTCGAACTGAGTCTGGGGTAGGGCCTTGGTGAATGGATCTGCAGTGTTCTCTTCTGAAGCAACCCTCCGAACCTCGATCTCCTTGCGATCCACGATCTCCCTGATCAGGTGATACCGCCTCAAGATGTGCCTGGATCTCTGATGGGACCTGGGTTCCTTCGCTAAAGCTATAGCCCCATTGTTGTCGCAATACAGAGGTATTGGGTCAACAATGGACGGAACCACCTGAAGTTCTTTCAAGAACTTCCTTATCCAGACAGCTTCTTTTGCGGCATCAGATGCAGCGATGTATTCCGCTTCCATCGTCGAGTCTGCAACGGTTTCCTGTTTGGAACTCTTCCAACACACCGCCCCTCCATTGAGGGTGAAGACAAAACCCGACATGGACTTGGAATCATCCTTGTCACTCTGGAAGCTGGAGTCAGCAAAGGCCTCGATCTGGAGGTCTTTTCCGCCATACACCAAGAACATCTCCTTAGTCCTCCTCAGGTACTTGAGAATGTTCTTTACTGCTATCCAGTGTTTCTCCCCAGGGTTAGACTGATACCGGCTTACCACACTCAGTGCATAAGCTACATCCGGTCTGGTACACAACATCGCATACATTATAGAGCCTACCGCAGAAGCGTAGGGTATAATAGACATGCGATCCCTCTCCAAATCAGTCTTGGGAGACATCTCTTTAGAGAGGGTGATCCCGTGACAAGCCGGTAGGTTACCGCGCTTGGAATCTTCCATACTGAATCTTTTCACTATGGTGTCGATGTACCTGGACTGAGAAAGTCCCAATATCCTCTTGGATCTATCACGATGGATCCGGATCCCCAGGATGTATGAGGCATCACCCAGGTCTTTCATGGAGAACCTTTGTGACAAGAACCCCTTGACAGATTGTAGCATAGGAATGTCATTTCCTATCAAGAGAATGTCATCCACGTATAAAACGAGGAATACTACAGTTCTCGCTACAAATCTACTATAGATGCATGGTTCATCTGGATTTTTGATAAAGCCAAATTCTTTGACTGTCTCATCAAAGCAGATGTTCCAACTCCGCGATGCCTGCTTTAGTCCATAGATGGACTTAAGCAACTTGCACACCTTTCCGCTGCTCCCACTCTGAATGAAACCCTCTGGCTGGTCCATATAGACACACTCCTCTAAATTTCCATTTAGAAAAGCTGTCTTTACGTCCATTTGCCAGATCTCATAATCGTGGAAGGCAGCAATGGCAAGAAGGATCCGAATGGATTTCAGCATGGCTACTGGAGAAAAGGTTTCGTCGTAGTCCAAGCCAGGTCTTTGACGAAAACCCTTTGCTACCAGCCTAGCTTTATAGGTCTCAACCTGTCCATCTACACCAATCTTCCTTTTGAAGATCCACTTGCATCCTACGGGTTTTACCCCGTCTGGAGCAATGTCCAACGTCCATACCTTGTTGGTGTACATGGACTCCATTTCGGTCCGCATTGCATCCAGCCATTTCACTGAGTCAACGCTCTGAACGGCCTGCTGGAAGCTAGTAGGCTCATCATAATCTATGATGCAATCCTCTCTATCCCCGTCTATGAGAAAACCGTAGTATCTCTCGGGCGGATGAGACTGCCTACTACTCCTGCGGAGCGGCGTAGGAATGTCCTGTTCTGTTGAACCCTCTGGTTCCACTAACCTTTCAGTAATAGTCTGTGGTTCTGGAATTTCTTCCAGTTCTACTGCGCTCCCACTAATCTCCTTTTCCAAGAACTGGTGTTCTAGAAAGTGGGCATTACGAGAAACAAGGACTTTTTGTTCCTCTGCGTAGTAGAAAAGATACCCCCTGGTGTTCTTTGGGTATCCCACAAACTTGCACAGTACTGAGCGTGCCTCGAGCTTGTCCGCATGCTGCTTTTTGACAAAAGCCGGACATCCCCAGACCTTCAGATATTGAAGATAGGGTTTCTTCCCACTCCACATTTCATATGGTGTGGAAGGCACAGTCTTAGTCGGAACTCGGTTCAAAAGGTACGCAGCTGATTCTAGCGCATACCCCCAGAATGATCGCGGTAACTCAGCGTTACTCATCATGGACCGCACCATATCCAATAGGGTGCGGTTCCGTCTCTCCGATACACCGTTATGTTGCGGGGTGTAAGGAGGAGTAAGCTGAGAGAGAATTCCGTTCTCTTTTAAATAGTCCAGGAATTCGGCACTTAAGTATTCTCCACCTCGATCCGATCTTAGAATCTTAATACTTTTGCCGGTCTGTTTCTCTACTTCATTCTTATACTCCTGGAATTTTCCAAAGGCCTCGGACTTATGTTTCATTAAGAAGACATAACCGTACCTTGAGAAGTCATCCGTAAAAGTAATGAAGTAAGAATGTCCGTTTCGGGCATGTGTAGACATTGGACCGCACACGTCACTGTGTACGAGTCCCAAGAGCTCGCTCGCTCTTACTCCATGTCCAGTAAACGGAGTCTTTGTCATCTTTCCCTTGAGACAGGATTGACAAGTGGCATACGATTGATATTCGAACGCATTCAAATACCCTTCTGTATGTAACTTCGTCAACCTTCTCTCATTGATGTGACCCAATCTACAATGCCATAAGAAAGTCTGATTTATTTCTGGAGACTTTCTTTTGTGTGTATTCTGGATGTTGAAAATCTGTGGTTGGTTTAACACGTATATACCATTACTCAGAGTACCTGACCCAATCAATACTTGATTAAGGTGAATGTTTACAACATTACTTACAAACGCAAATTCATAACCTTCTTTAGAAACTAAAGATACAGAAATGATATTACAAGTTGCGTTGGGTACAAAAAAGCAATTACGCAAAACCAAAACATGTCCATCTGACATTCCCAGGTGATAGTCCCCCACGGCTTTAGCATCCATGCTAGCTCCGTTCGCAACTCTGAGGGTCATGTCACCTGCCTTCAAATCCCTACGGTTTCTCAACGCCTGCAAAGAATTACAGATATGAGATCCTGATCCGGTATCCAATACCCAGGAAGTAGAGTTTATTGAAAGACAGTTTTCAATAACATACACACCTGAAGCTGAAGCTGCAACCTGCTTCAATTCCTGTGTTCTGGCCTTCCAGGCCCTGCAATCATTCTTCCAGTGTCCTTTCTTATGACAAAAGAAGCATTCTTCCTTATCCACAAGCTTCCCCGCTATCTTTGTTGCTTTACCTTTTCCCTTCGTATCCACTTTACTAACACCGCCCCTTGGTTTGGCGGGGGCCTTCTTCTTCTTTCCCTTGGCTTTCGCCTTGGACCTAGAAGAAGATGATCCTCCTACAAACAAAGTGGATGTATCCCTACTTTTCTGTAGGGTGCCCTCTGCGCTCCTCAGCATGTTGAGGAGCTCTGATAGTTCAACCTCTTTTTCTTGTAGGTTGAAGTTCAGTATAAACTGGGCGTAAGTGGAAGGAAGGGACTGGAGAACTATATCCGTATATAGTTCACTCTCCAATATGATCCCTAGGTCAGCGAGCTCCTCAATGTAGCCGATCATCTTTAGCACGTGCTCGGCTACTGATGATCCGACGGCCATCTTTGTCGAAAACAACTTTTTCGACGCTTCGTATCTTGCGATACGTGATTGCTCTCCATACAGTTCTTTTGTATGGAGCAATATGGACTCCATGTCCATATTCTCATGCCTCCTCTGATGTTCGTTGTCCATCGAGGCAAGCAGGAGGCACTTGGCCTTCGCGCTATCAATCTCCCAAGTCTTGCGGATTTCCTTATCCGCGACGCTGGAAGTTGGACCAGGGACAGGGGGAGCTTTGGTGGTAAGAAGATACCCCAGCTTGTCATAAGTGATTGCTATCTTGACATTCCTGAGCCAATCTTTGTAGTTTGGCCCTGTCAGTTTGTTTTTATCTAGGAGTAACTTAAGTCCAGTCATGTTGATTGGTCGCTGCAATTAGGAGAGAGAAGAAGAAACACTCAGCATGATGCTCTTGCAAGTTTAGAGTGGTTTTTAGTTTGTCTAAACAGGATGGCTCCTACTGTTTCTCAAATCCCTCCTCAAACCATAAAGGAAGAATTAGTCAGGATCAATCCCACCGTACAATACTTGCTTAACCGTTCAGCCAGGCCAGTGTCGGTACTTCGAGGGAGGTTTTCCAACGCTTTCGCGAAGTTCCTTAATTAAAGAACCTCTTTTCCCTGGGGGCGTAACCCCGCTAACACCTTTCTAGGCACCTACTAGGTTTATAGCATTGATCGTTAAGTGAGAAATTTCCCGAGGAGTAGCATATACTCACAGTAGGATCGGGATCCAAATATCATCGCGTGACGAAAATGAAGGAATCCTACCATAATCATCACACTCCAAATGGTATGCAAATCTAGCAAGTTTCAGTACTTATGAAACTCCCGATGTGGATTTTTGCCCCATGCTCTTATGACCTTGGCGTGAGGTCAAAATGTCATAAGTCACATGTCAAGTTCGTCCCATCATTATCCAGGTTAATTTGAATCCACCCGTACATACCCTTGACGTAGGCCAAAATGGCAGTACGACTGTCTCAAACCAACGCATTCTATCTATGCAACAGATAAATATCCGGCAGCTACCAATCACTATGCCTTGGCGTGAGGTCAAAATACATAGCTTGAATACTACCGAATATTTAACTGAAATGATGGAGGGCTACGGATGGTTTTGGCGAAACCGTGAACATAGTGAACTTGATATAATCGATGGAACGAGATAGCTTTTAGAAGGAGTGGCTCAAGCTCCGCATTTAAAAGTTAGTTTTGAAAAGAACCGAGTGGTTTTTCGAAAGTGTTCCATCGACTTAAACTTGGTTTATTATCTTGCATTAGTTCTTTTAATGCGTGATATTCTTGCATTAGTACTTTTAATGCGTCCCATCATTTAATCCTACCATTGCAGAAAACAACCAAAATATGACGTACGCTTATGCCATTCGCATTCGCCACGGGGCCCCGTCATTACCCGTTAGGTTACTTAACTAACGACAGAGCGGGGGCTGGGCTAGCGCGTCTGTAAAACATAAGCAACGCCTAAATAGAAAGCAATGATAGACATTTCAGATCACAGATAAATACATTGGATATACTAGCAATCTGTAATTTGTACGAGCCTGTAACAAAAAACAGATAACACGGTCGCGGTGAATAGCCAATACCCCACCCAAGACCCCTACGGGTGCGGCAAACTACCCGCCAAGTCCTCGGTAGTTTGTGCACCCCTCCATGGGTCTATCCTAGGAGCAAAAACAGTAAAAAGAATTATACAATGACGGCTACAACCCCGACCCGGTTGTGCGGCCAAACAAATAATATAATTACATCAATTTACATTTACAATGAATTGCAAGAAAAGAAAACTCTCGTCTCACAACCCCCGGCTATTCACCCGCGACAATCCAACATATTTATATACACATTCCAGCACATTACAGATCATGTATAACCCCGACTAATCGTCTTATAGCGATTAGCCGACGTTCAATACATGCAAACATCACAGATATAACCAACATAGCCAAAGTGCAGTGAAGTTCGGAAAAAAATACGGAATTATAGGACCCCAAAAGTGAATTTCAGTTCTGGAAAATCTGGGTACATATAATATATCTTAAAAATCCCAAAACCAACACAGAAGAACACTGCAGGAAAAACGATGCAAAGATGACACCAACTTGCGGCGGTTCCGCGGCCAGATGAGTAGGTGAGGCCGTGGAAGCGCGGCGGTTTGGAGGAAACATGATATCGTTTTTCTTGTGTGTTCTTAGAAAACCCTGAGACGATTTTACAAGTATAAAGTTTTTCATTTTGAGCCAAAAAAAAAATCAACAGAAACTCAGGTTTTTAGTTTTCCGGTTTTGCGATTTTTCGGTTCCGAACTTCGTTACACTTCACTACCAAGCTAGTTTAAGTTTAGTTAGGCTCTGATACCACTGTAATTCCATATTGCGACCCCCGGTTCTTACGGGGAGGCGGAAACGGTATAAAAAACAAATTTTTATCGCAAGAGGCAACATGGACTAAACAAGGTCGGGATCGTGTCTAAACTAAACTAGCAAATACGCTAAAAGGAGTTAGCTACTCGGATGAGGGTTATACCTAAACTTGAACTCCTTCTTCTTGAAATCTAGTAGAGGTTGATGGTTCTCTTTTGTCGCCTTCTTCCGTCGAAGATGGATCCACCTCGAAGGCTCGACCTTTGGGCTCTTTCTCGTACTTGGAGTGAACTAGAATCGCCGGCTTGCCAGACCCTTGATCCTAGAGTGAGTAGAGAGTGTCTAAGGGTTGCTTTTGTTTTTCAAGAGAAGGATTCTCAACTCATGAGAAGGTTTCTCTTGACTAGAGGAAGAAGAAGATGAGGTGAAGAGAGAGAGTGAGAATGATAGAATGAGCTATATTTTTTCTTTCTTGCAACCATAATGCAAAAGAAAAGAATTATCTAATAATAATAATTGAAAATGAGAATAGTTGATGGCAATTTGAAATGACCACAACCATGCTTCATTTAAAAATGTAAGCATAAATCAAGGAAGACTTTTGAAGCATGATGGTGGTCAACTTTCAACCATGGTCAACAAGTCAACCATGGTCAACAAGTCAACAAAATCAACCATAACAAAATTCTCATTTAATTACTATTATAAATAGATAATCCATAAATCCATTAGGGTTTGGAAAAAGATAACTGTCAACTGTGCATACGCACCCGTTCCGAAACCCTAATGAAATACCTCATCCTCCGCCTCAAGCAACTGTGCATACACACCTGCATTCTCGTTCCGAGGAACAAGAATACCAAGATATAAAAGCAACCCCAAATATATATACTAGTATCTGGCTCAAACCAGAGCCTGCCAGTATAATCCGTCCGGACTCCAAACGTGCACAAGTGCGCGGATGAGAACGAACCCTGTCGCAAAACCATGCGACCTCTACTCTGTTTTGCCCAGAGGCGAAAACCCTCTGTGTGGGACTCTAAAGACTCGACACTACGCTGGCAGTGGGTTTAACCACAGACCGCAAGCGGCACTAGCTGTGCGTAACGGTCCCCAGGTAGATGCCGACAAGAAGGCTGACGAGGTGAAACCCCATCTGAACTCCTACTGAGTCTGAATGTGACAGTCTCCGTACAGTCCGGTCTGTTCGTCTGATACATCGCATGGCGGGCCTAGGGGGCGGTAAAACGTCAGTCCCCCAATAGCGGTACAAGTCGTGTCGGAGTGAAGCCCAAAACACCCTGAGATAACACTGGAAACCTACCAGTATATCTCGCTTGCCCTGGCCAGGGACTACTCGTGTAATGGCTCTCCTAGACACAGCGCGATGTCAACCCCCAATACCGGGAGAGACGAATCCTGTCTAACCGTCACTGCCTCCAAGTGCTTCGGGACTGCACCCAACCACCACCTGTTTGCACGACTCCTTTGAGCCGTGGTAGGATAGTGATCAAAGTGCAGTGGGAACACACTTGAGGCGAAGTGCCAGTGTCAAGTCAGCGGACTATGCTGTACTCATGTCACCTGGGAACTGATAACTGACGATAGGTATAATACCAACCTGTCAGTTCCCGACGAGTCTTGTCCAGTGTACTCGTAACCCAACGAGCACCCGTATACTATCTCCAGTACGACGTACTGATGGCTGTGGGACAGACCATCTCCCTCACTGGGATGAGAAGCGCATACGCTAGTCTACTCCGGAGTATCGATGCCCTGTCTCGATAGTCCTGCGACTAGGGACCTGTATAAAGATGTGCTTATAGATTACCCAGCCCCCACTAGTGTGACTGCCATCACAACGCTGGTAATCAAGCAAAGATCCTAAGGGCTCCACTAATGCGTATAAGTGATATACTGAAATAAACACAAGTACACATTGAAGTAGAAACAAACCAAGTAGCATACTACTATTTTGAGCAAGATTGTATATACAAGGTGAATATCCCAAGCATCCATTAAGTAATATACAAACTAGTATGATACAGTAATGGCCTCTAGGGCATATACACTAACATATACATGGTCCATCTACCTTTTTGATGAAGTCAAACTCTTTACCAGCTTCATCAAAACAGACGTTCCATCTCCGCAATGCCTGCTTTAATCCGTAGATGGATTTAAGCAGCTTGCATATGCTTTCGCTGCTCCTACTGTCTATGAAGCCCTTTGGCAGTGTCATATACACGCTCTCTTCTAAATCACCATTTAGAAAAGCGGTTTTGACGTGTAGTCTGCCAGATTTTGTAGTTGTGGTATGCAGCAATGGCAAGTAGGATCCTGATGGACTTAAGCATAGTGACAGGAGAAAAGGTTTCATCATAGTCGACACCACGTCGTAGACAAAAACCTTTTGCTACAAGTCTAGCTTTGAAATTATCAACTTTTCAATCTATACAAAATTATCTTTCTCAAAGATCCTCTTGCTCCCGATGGGTTTTACCTTTTCAGGAGAAACTTCCAAAGTCAACACTTTGTTGGTGTACATGGATTCCATCTCAGATTGCATAGCAGCCAGCCATTTCACAGAGTCCCCACTTGTGATGGCCTGTCCGAAACTAGTTGGGTCATCATCTACCATTATGCAATCCTCGCTCCCACCTTCTATGAGAAAACCGTAGTATCTCTCTGGTGGATGAGGAACCCTACTAGATCAGCGGATTGGCTGCGGTTCGTCGGGACTATTGAATCTTCCGGTTTCACCAAATCGTCAGTTATAGTTTGCGTAGCTGGAACTTCTTCCAGTTCTACTTTATTGCCACTAATTTCTTTCATAAGAAATTCCTTTTCTACAAATGGTGGCATGTCGAGAAACAAAACACCTTTTGTTCCTCTGTGTGGTAGAAGATATACCCTCGCGAATGTTTGCGATATCCTACAAACTTGCACAGAATTGATCTTGCCTCAAACTTGTCCGGATTTTTCTTTTCAACATAGGCCGGACAACCCCATATCTTAACTCGTTTAAGAGATGGTCTCTTCCCATTCCATATCTCATATGGAGTGGTAGGCAACAGATTTGGTCGGAACTCTATTCAATAGGTATGCATCTATCTCAAGTGCACATCCCAAAAGAAAATAGGTAACTCAGCAATACTCATCATAGAGCGCACCATATCTAATAGGGTGCGATTCCTCCACTCCGACACACCGTTGTGCTGCAGTGTATTCGGAGGAGTAAACTTAGTGAAAATCTCATTCTCTTTTAAATAATCATGGAATTTCGTGCTCAAGTATTCTCCTTCCCGATTATATCGAAGGATTTGAATATCTTTACCCATCTGGTTCTCAACTTCGTACTTATATTCTTTGAAATTCTCAAAAGATTCAGATTTGTGTTTCAACAAGAACACATGTCCGTTTCTTGAGAGAACATTGATGAATGTAATAAAGTACGCGGAACCATCCCTGGCATGTGTAGACATATGACCGCATATATCACCATGTATCTGTCCATGAGTTTAATAGCTCTTTCTCCATTTCCAGTAAACGAAGATTTGGTCACCTAGCCTTTGAGACATGAATGGCAAGTTTCATAAGATGTAAATTCAAACGGATTCAAATATGCATCCTTATGGAATTTTAGCTAGTCTTGTCTCATCGATATGACGCAGTCAACAATACCACAAGAAGACTTCGTTCATTTCTGAACTGTTCCTCTTATATGTGTTCTGTACGTTTGGAACTGTGGTTTGATTCAGAACGTGTATACTGTTATACAATGTACCATACCCAATCAACACTTGATTAAGGAAAATATTCATAATATTTTGGTATGAAATATCAGTCACTCAGAATCATTGTATTACCAGTTGGTAACACTAGGTGATATTTGCCAACTACTTTGGCTGCAACAATTGCACCATTCCCTACTAATAGAGACATATCACTCTTTCTCAGTTCTCTACCTATTTGTAGCCTATGTAACAAATTACATATATAGGATCTTGATGCGATATCCAATACCCAGGACTTAGAGATAACTGACAAATAGTTCTTGGTAACGAACACACCCAAAGACGATGCATCAACATGCTTATTCTTCGTTTGGGTGGCGTGGGAATCCGGATATTCCCCTATTCCTTGCTCATACTTATGACAATTATAAGATAGAGTGGGACCTAACTCAGTATAATAAGTAGGTTCGGTCAATACATCCATATTATTATCTTGATTAAGGCATTTCATTGGTCGCTACCAGGAGAGAGAGAGAGAGAAGGATAATCACTTTGCGTGCGATCTTTGCAAGATTAGATTGGTTTATATCTGTTAGTTATATATATGCCCTAGAGGCCATTACAGTACATACGATGTATATTATAGTGGATGCTTGGACATATATAGGGAGGACTTTCTTGTTCGACATGATAGTATGCTATCTGGTTGCTCTTTATCTTAACATGTACACTGATTGTCTCTATGTTACATGTTGATAAAGCCCTTAGGATGAGTACTTGACTACCAGGATTATGATGCAGATCATACTAGTGGGGATAGTGTAGTCGCTAAGTACATCCTTCAAATGTTCCTAGTCGTGGGTGTATCGAGACAGGGTATCGATATACCAGAGTAGACTAGCGTATAGCTTCTCGACCCATGTAGATGGACGATGGATGATCCCATATCCATTGGTGTTTGACATCAGAGACAGTATACGGGTGCTCAGTGGAGACTGGGTACACTGGACGGACTCGCCTAGAACTCCCAGATGGTATTACACTTCATGTCAGATGGCAGTTCTCTAGTGACACTGGTACGGGTTAGTCTGTAGACCCGAGATCATCACAGAGTCTTGTGTGATTCCCACTGTGCTTTGATTTCTACCTTACCATGTTCAAGAGAACGTGCAAAACGGTGGCTTTTGGGTACAGTCCCAAATCACATGGAGGCAATGAGCGATAGGAGGGGTTTCGTCTCTCCCGGTATTGGGAGTTGATGTTACGCTGTATTTGATTGGCTATAGCAGGAAGTCCCTCGCCAGGGCTGCTTCAAAGATATACTGGTAAGTGTTATCAGTAGTTTCTCGACCTGTTATGAGCCTAACATCGGCACAACTTATCGAGTTACTGGGGTCTGGCGTTTACCACCCCTAGACGAGATATGCGACATATCAGACGAAGAGACTGGACTGTATGGTAGTGTTACTAATTGGATTCGCAGGAGTGTGAGCAGGCTTGCTTGTTGATCTTCTGATCGCTCAATACCCGGGTGGCCGTTACGTTTAGCAGACCGCTTGCGGCTTGTGGGTGTTTGATATGATCATCACCTACTGCCGGCGTATTGACGAGTCTTTAGAGTCCTACACAGAGCTTTTCTGGCTCAAGCGAAACGGAGTAGGAGCACATATGTGATATGTGCGGGACCGAGATTGATACGATATGTGATACCGTATTCTATTCTCCGATATGTGATATCGTCCGGGTATATGTGATATAGCCGGGTCATCGGATCAAGTGTTGATTCGATGAATTGATACATATTATATTAGTCGGTTATTTATAAAATAGCCCGATTATTAAATCAAAAGTTGATTTAATAATTTAATGTATAATTATATATGTGATATATTACATTACATTAACTAATATAAGCTCACTTAAATGTTTCTTTTCTCACTTGATGTGCACAATGTATATATGTGATATGTATGTTTGTGTACATGTTTGTGTCATGCTAGGTTGCACATGCAACAAGGGTGTATGAGATTTATACCATGCTAGGGTTAATTAGGGTTTCATATTTATTATTAAGTTAAACAAATTAGTGAGAATTTGTCATGGTTTAATCTTGGATGAAGCTTATGGATAATCATTGACAAAGTCCACTCTTTTGTCTGACTTAAGATATTTATTAACCCAAATCTTAACACTATGCTATGGTTTATTCTCTACATGAGTTAGACATGATATTATTTCACCATGGTTGCATTTCTAACCTCATGATTTTATTCATTCATCACTTGAGTTTTCTTCTTCTTCTTCCTCAAAGCTTTCTAGCTTCAATGGAGATGTGAGAAAAAATGTGAGAAAATCAAATCTAAAGTGAGCCCACTTCCTACTTCATCATCCTCTACTACTTGCCATTTATTATAGGGTGTTTGCTTCACTAATTCCATAATTAGTGAAGAGATAGCTTGGGTTAGTGTCTCCTCAACGTAGATCATCTTCGACCTCGAAGACTTCGATGCAAGCATGTTCATTTTTTCATGGGAGCCTCTCTAGAGTCAGGAGTTCACGATTGCAACGAAGGGATGACTACACGAAGCTACTGAAGTGAAGGACCAGTCTACAAAGGTTGTATTCCTTGCTCTCTTTACTTGCAAAGTGTTTGCATTTTTATTCCGTCGGATTTCTAGTATACGATTCTAGGGTTAGGGTTAGCTAGAACGGCAAAATTTTAATATAGCATGAGAGATTCTGATTGAATGTGAGATTTTATGATCAAAGAATTGTTAACCGCAATCAAGAACGGCGTCGCTTGGTAGCTAGCCGGTGAGTACGGGTCGGTCCACAGGGATTTTGTGTATTTTCTAATTGTTCTAACGAGTTAATTCCGATTATTGTGAATTGGATTATCACTAAAAGCTAAGGTTGATTTAAACTAGGATTAAAACCTTGCTAGGGTTAGGTTTAGGTTAAGTTTGAAAATTGGTATTTCTCATCGCTTTCAATGCCCTAATTTAGATCTATTTAGGTGTTATGGTAATAACTAATAAAGGGGATTAGGACGATCGGGAAGAAAAAATGTTTCTTCCTCTAGGTCTTTGTCCACCCTTTCTTAATTATTACCCTAACCTCCATGTAAAACATGCACAACCAGTCTTTTAAACTATGGTATCACCGCTACCTCATGGGGTAGGGTGCCGTAGTGAGCGGTGTGTGTATGTATGCATGGAGTCCTATAAAAAGTATGCGATGGGTAAGAAAGGGGTGAGAGATTTTCATCTCTCAAACTTTTCCTATTCCTAATCCTAACACGTGAGGAACTACTCACTCATTAGGGGATTGATAAAAGACATTTTTTATGATTTGTTTTAAGAGACTAGCTATCTAAACTACGGCAAATAATTAAAAGTGCTGAACTAATTAACTTGTGCAGATAAATAAATTTCTAAATTACGGCAGAAAAAAAATTAAAACTATGGCAAGGTAAAAAAAAACTACTTACTTTTATTCGATGCACTCTTCAAAGCATTACAATGAATTCTGAATTTTTTTCAATAAAAAGAGGCATGCCCTCAAAAAGGGTATTAGGGTTTCTATTTATAGATCATAGAAAGCCTAGGGTTACATTCGATCCCTATCTGCATTTACAAATTTACCCCTAAGAAGCCTAGTCAACGCACCGCCACACCGTCAAAAGATGCACCGACACGTGCTCTATATGGCCGCGGATCTGCGGCCAGAAGGCATGCTTGACCGTGGTTCCGCGGCCATGTTGTGGGCTTCTTGGTTGGATTTTTCTGGGGTTCTTCTGGTTGCATTTGGCTTCTTGTTTCTTCACTTGGTTTCTCAGATTGGCTTCTAGTTTTCTTTCAGATTTCCACAGTGCATAATGTCGTGGACTTTTACCTTTTGCTTCATGTCGAAGTCTTGAACCTCGCGCTGCCTTTGTACTTTGTGAAATTGTCCATTGATTTTCGTTTATTCTTCAAACTGTAGGCATGATCAAGATTCTTCCATTTATTTGGTCGTAGTCTCACTTTTGTATCTTTATTTAATCATTTTCACTGTTTTGTTCCGAGAACCTGTAACATGCAACTATGTAGCAGACATGGATCAAAAGCACCTGTTTATTTGTAAAATGAATAAGAATGAGGAATATAATAATGCAAAATTATGATATGAACAAATACCCCAAAACTTAGCTTTTTCTCGTCCTCGAGCAAAACTAGTTTTATTCTCGAAAAAAACCTAGCCCCACTTTCGCAAGGAAACGCGATTGCACTGAGCTCGTGCAACAAGCCGTTAAACCTCTAGGTGTCCCTAATAAGAGGAGTGTTGTCTCCTGAGGGTTTTCAGCGGATACTACCCACAAAATCCTATCAATTTGGCCTATTGACTTTTATTCTCCAATTCGGTTTTCTAACAAGAAATTCTATTATCTTCAACTCAAAAATTATCAACCTGTATTTTTCACGCTTTCTTATTATTTAACTTAAGATTGTATATGTTTTGTAAATTTACTTAGCCTTTTGCATCTTTTGAGTTTTCCTTCTAAGGTTCCATCTCAACTTAGGAATTTTTATCATCTCTACTAAAGATACAAGTCCTATTTTTCATTCCTATCTATCATCCGAACCCCAATCATATACCCCTACATGTGTGTATGTACCACCCCTACACTTGGAAATTCAATTCAAGCTATCATACTCTTGTCCATCGTCCAAAGTACTTTTAGTTGGTGAATTTTTAGATGAAATTGCTCACACATTCTTCATACGACCGTTAATACTTCTTGAGGTACCAACGACCGATTACAAAATGTGTTTGCACATTAAGGCGTAATTCCTAGTCTTGTAATACCTAAGGCTTTTAGCAGTGACTCCCAAACCAGTTGGTCTAAGGCACTAGGTGATAAAGCACCCTCGCTATATATTTTTTATTTTACGCAGCCTTAAGTAATTACAAAACCAGTGTTCATTTTTTTATCTCTTTATTCACACTTGTATTTTTATTTTATTTTCCTTCATACTAAGGATTTTAGACAAGAGCATTTCAAGGTCTCCTCTACTATTCCAAGTTTCAAGGTTCGTGTTTGTGCAAGTTGTAGGGTATATATTTTCAGAATTTAGACTTAAGCTTTGGAATTATTTTTCAGACTTATACTTTAATAAAAATATCAATACTCTTCCTTTATTTTGACTTAGCCCAAGAAGTGAACTCAAAATTTGCCTATTTCTAAGTAAACTATAAAGACATATATTTTCTACCGTTAAATTTTAAGAAAGGTTATTTTTTAGGGTTTTTAATTTACTAAGTCTAGGATCTAGTTGTTCCTAACTAGTTAACCTTCTTGTCAAACTCAAGTCAATTATGGCCAAAATTGAATTTTTCAATTTTTATAATTTAAAATTTTTCAATTTTTTATGGGTTTTAAAATAAGTATGCAAATGCAAAAATATACATATGAATGTGAAGGAAGAAAGCTTACCGAGCACACCCCCAAACTTAAACTTGACAGTGTCCTCACTGTCAGGCTACACCAAGAGGGTCAAAATTGTCGGCACTTCCCTGTTTATTTTTTATTTTTATTTTATTAAAAATGGAAATTTACAAAAATACCCAAATATTTTTTTTTTCAAATATTTTTTTAATTTTTTATGTTATTTTGTATTTATATATTTACAAATGATACATACCCCCAAACTTGTTTGAAATGAAGTTTTGGCTAGATGATCGAAAATTTGGGGGTAAATGGAGGAAGATCAGTCAGTATAAATTGGCTCCTGCAAAAACAGGAGCTCCTCTGACGGGTCCGCAGTGAGGAACGATTTAAGTCGATATCCGTTTATTTTAAATAAAGTACCGTCCTCCGGGTTTTCTAGGTCTACCGCACCATGCGGATATATGGTGCGTACCAAAAACGACCCTTTCCATCTAGACTTGAGCTTGCCGGGGTGAAAGTGCAACAGAGTGTCATAAAGAAAAACCTATTGGCCAGGTTTGAAAGTTTTGCGCATAAGGTGTTTATCATGGAACACCTTCGTTCGGTTTTTAACAATTACCGCATTTTCGTAGGCCTCATCCCGCAACTCATCTAATTCATTCAATTGCAGCCTTCTTTTGCTGCCCGCATCTCCCATGGATAAATTCAACTCATTAATCGCCCAAAATGCCTTGTGCTCAATTTCAACTGGGAGGTGGCAAGCCTTCCCATAAACAAGATGGTATGGAGACATGCCAAGATCGGTCTTGTAAGCAGTACAGAATGCCCATAGTGCATCAATCAGTTTGTGTGACCAAATTTTACGGTTTTTAGAAACCGTTTTCTCCAATATTTGTTTAATTTGCCGATTCGAAATCTCGGCTTGCCCACAAGTTTGGGGGTGATATGGTGTTGACAATTTGTGAGTAATGGAGTATTTGTGCATTAAGGACTCAAAAGTTCTATTACAGAAGTGAGATCCATTATCACTTATAATCGCTCGAGGATGCCCAAACCGAGAAAAGATGTTTTCTTTAAGAAATCGAACAACAACCTTGTTATCATTCGTTCGGCTGGGCACAGCCTCGACCCATTTTGACACATAGCCAACAGCCAAAAGAATATACATATTCCCAAAGGAATTGGGAAATGGTCCTATGAAGTCTATTCCCCAAACATCAAAGATATCAACAACCAAAATTGGTTGTAGCGGCATTTCATTTCTCCGCGATATCTGGCCCAAGTGTTGGCACCGGGAGCATGTCTTGCAGTATTCGTATGCATCTTTAAAAAGTCATGGCCAGTAGAAACCACACTGCAAGATTTTCTCTGCTGTCTTCTTGGGGCCAAAATGCCCGCCACACGCTTGATCGTGGCAAAAAGACAGCACACTCTTAAACTCGTTTTCGGAGACACACCGACAAATAATTTGGTCAGATCAGTATTTAAAGAGATTCGGTTCATCCCAGTAAAAATGTTTTACTTGGAATAGGAATCGGAGTTTGTCCTGTTTCGACCAATCTTTAGGTATCAGTCCGGTGGCCAAGTAGTTTACTATATTAGCGAACCAAGGTTCGCATGACACTGTTAAGAGTTGCTCATCGGGAAAAACATCTTTAATAGGAATCTCGAGTGTAGGAGAAGAAGGAAGTCATGAAAGGTGGTCGGCAACTACATTTTCATATCCTCTTTTGTCCTTTATGACAAGGTCAAACTCTTGTAGCAAGAGGATCCAACGTATTAGCCGTGATTTAGCATCCTTCTTCGCAAAAAGATGGCGAAGAGCTGAATGGTCTGTGTAAACAATCACTGGAGAGCCGATTGAATAGGGCCGGAATTTTTCAAGTGCAAACACAACGGCTAAAAATTCTTTTTCTGTTGTTGTGTAATTCAATTGGGCCTCATTTAATGTTCGGCTAGCGTAATAAATTACGTGCGGCATCTTATTAATGTGCTGTCCAAGAACAGCACCAATGGCAAAATCAGATGCATCGCACATAATTTCAAATGGATGCGTCCAGTCGGGAAATGAAAGAATGGGTGCAGAAATGAGTGAGTGTTTCAATGACTCGAACGCTTCCATGCAGGTTGAGTCAAACTCAAAAGTTGTGTCCTTGGCCAATAAAAGAGTCAAGGGTCTAGCTATCTTGCTAAAATCCTTGATGAACCGTCTATAAAAACCGGCATGGCCAAGGAAGGCTCGGATGTCTTTGACGTATTTAGGTGGAGGAAGATTGGAAATGACTTCAATCTTGGCTTTATCAACCTCTATGCCATTTCGCGAGATGATATGTCCAAAGACAATGCTCTCTCATACCATAAAGTGGCATTTCTCCCAATTTAAAGTGAGGTTCTTATCCCTACAGCGGGTAAGAACTGCGTCTAAGTGTAGCAAACACTCACCGAAGGAGTCACCGAAAATGGAGAAATCATCCATAAAAATCTCCAAAAATTTCTCCACCATGTCAGAAAAGATCCCCATCATACACCGCTAAAATGTAGTGGGTGTATTGCATAATCCAAAGGGCATGCGACGGTAAGTGAAAGTACCGAAAGGACAAGTAAATATGGTCTTGTCTTGATCCTTTTCGGTGATGGGGACTTGATTATAGTCGGAATAGCCATCCAAAAAGCAGTAAAATTCGTGCCCAGCCAATCGTTCTAGCATTTGGTCAATAAAAGGTAAAGGAAAGTGGTCTTTCCTTGTCGCGGCGTTGAGTTTTCTATAGTCGATGCAAACTCGCCACCCAGTTTGGATGCGAGTAGGTATTAACTCATTCGCCTCATTGGTTATGACCGTTATGCCCGATTTCTTTGGGACAACATGAATGGGGCTAACCCACTGGCTATCCGAGATAGGGTAAATGATACCACTATCAAGACATTTGACAATCTCCTTCTTGACAGCCTCCTTCATAATGGGGTTGAGGCGTCTTTGTGGATCCCTTACTGGCTTGGCATCATCCATCATATGTATATGATGTTCAACTATGAGGGGACTAATCCCCTTTATGTCCGCCATAGTCCAGCCAAAAGCTTGCCGGTTATTTTGTAAGACCATTAAAAGGGCTTTCTCTTGCTCGAGAGCTAGAGATACCGATATGATAACGGGAAGGGTCTCATTCTCACCTAGGTAAGCGTATTTAAGGTGAGATGGCAAAAGCTTGAGTTTGATTTCAGTGGTGAAACAATTGAAGGTAACATTGGTGAAACTGTCTCGAACTCGAAGGATTCCATCAATGGTTCAAATCGAGTGTAAGCAACCGAGTCGGATGGTTCAACCAACTCATCCGAAAATCAAAAGACTCAAATTTGGGTGGTGAGTCTTCAAAATTGTCCAAAAAAGTGAAACACTCGTAATCATTATCCGGCGTGAAAGCTGTGTCAGATTCTAGGAGGAACGCACTAGAGGCGTCAAAACTGCTGTGATCGAACAGAAATTTTTTGAGCTCACAGTCCTCCTGCGTGATCTCGTGGATCGAGCAAATATCAAGTATACTAGCATTAGGCTCGGAGGGCTGATTCCCCAACTTAAAAATGTTGAGTTCAATTGTCATATTTCCAAAAGATAGGTTCATCGAACCATTTTGACAATTGATCACCGCATTAGAAGTCGTAAGGAATGGTTGACCGAGTATCACCGGAATTTGACTCCGGGGGTTAGCCACAGGTTGTGTATCCATAACAATGAAGTCAACGGGGAAAATGAAGTCCCCTACTTTGATCAACACATCCTCTAACTCACCCTAGGATGTGTAATGGATCGGTCGGCCATTTGGAGAGTACAATGAGTGGATTTAAGCTCTCCAACGCCTAATTGTTCATATACAGAATAGGATAGCAAATTGACACTAGCACCAAGATCTAATAGTGCTCTCTTGATGTTCTTGTCCCCGATTGTTATTGAAATTGTAGGACGGCTGGGGTCCTTATGTTTTTGGGGTAAAGATTGGACAAGAGCATCACTTACAGCACTAGCCACGAAAACTTTCTTTGGTACTTGTGACTTCCTCTTCTTGGTGCATAAGTCCTTTAAGATTTTCGCGTAAGAAGGGACTTGTTGGATTGCATCCAAGAGAGGTATGTTTATGCTAACCTATTTGAATAACTCCACAATTTTCTCCATTTGGGGAGTTGGCTTATTGGATCTCAACCTGTTTGGAAAAGGAACATTTTGAAAATTTGTTGACTCCAATGTTTGTGGAGTAGATTGTGGAGTTGGAACAGATCCCAGTGTTGGTGTGTTCGTGAAGTGAGGTGTGGGTTCGTTAGAAGTAGAAGTTTATGAAGAATGAAGAATAGGCTCTGAAGAAGATGAAGATGAAGAAGAAGAAGAAGCACCGGTAGGGGTGTCATCACTATTACCCACGTTATTATGCAACACTCTTCCAGATCTCAACGTGGTCACAGCATTTACATTATGATTTTGTTGTTTATAAGTAACATGTGTGTTGTGTGTGTGACCGGGATTTGGCAATGGTTGAGACGGAAGCTTTCCCTTTTCTCGCTCGCTCAACTCAGTATTTAGTTGTGTAATTTGAGCCTCAATTGATTTGATGCTTTGATCATGTGAAGCACTGTTTTACACCAAAGATTGAATGGATGTCTCCAACCTTGCTGCGAATTGTGTAGATTGTTTTAGAAACGCATCTAAACTTCTTTCTAGCGAGGTAACCTTATTATTATTTGGTTGAACAAAATTTTTTTGAGGATAAGAGTTGTTGGGCACAAAATTGTTCATTTGGTTTGGGTAAGGTTGTGGTTGGAAAGGTTGCTGGTATTGAGTTTGTTGAGGTGCTTGTTGTTGTGGAGGAGGAGGCCTTTAAAAGTTGTTATTGCCTTGGAATTGTTGATTTTGATTCCAAGCAAAATTTGGGTGGCTCCTCCAACCAAGATTATAAGTCGAAGAGTATGGATCATTTCTTTGTCTTTGCTGAAAGGCAGCATTGACTTGATCTTGTCCTTGAACAGGTGGATTGTAAGGAAACTCTTTGGTAAGATGGGATGGATCCGAACAACAAGCACAAACAGTTCGTGGGGGCAAAGCAGGGGCAGGAGAAGGCGATGAGATTTTGGTCTCAATTGCTTCTAGCTTTTTCGTAAGTGCGGCCATTTCGGCCTTCATTGCAATCGACATATCTAGTTGATGTATGCCTGCCCTAGACTGACCTGATGAAGAAGATGAGGTGGTCTTAGTGCTTTCCCACTGAAGTGTTTTTTCAGCAAGATCGTCGAGAAACTGCCAAGCTTCCTCGCTAGATTTTGTTAGAAAGTGACCTTGACAAATGGTTTCCAACAACTGCTTAGTTGCTGGGTTCAATCCTTCGTATAACGTTTGGCAAAGTTGCCAATTTTCGATACCGTGGTGAGGGCATTGAACAAGTAGGTCTTTAAATCTTTCAAAACACTTCTAAAAATGTTCGGAAGGAAGCTGGGAAAATTGAATAATCTCATTGCGAATTCTCGCGGTCTTGTGATGTGGGTAAAACTTTTTTAGAAAAGCTTTAACAAACTCTTCCCAATTTTTAATCGAGTATGATGCTGTGCTATACAACCATTTCTCGGTTAGGTCACATAAGGTGAATGGAATGACACGTAGCCTTATAGCATCATCAGAAAGTTGTGTTGTCTTCATCATTGTGCAGACATTCTGGAATTTGTTTATGAAGATATAGGCAACTTCGGATTTCAGTTCGTGAAATTTTGGCAACATGTTGATGAAGTGGGGTTTAATCTCAAAGTTATCCCCATTTGTCGATGGGAGTGAAAGACAAGTAGGTAAGGCGGTGCGGATAGGGTAGAAAAGATTCTGGAGCGCGATTCATTGGGGCGCTTCAACAGGTGGGTGTTGTGGGTTATTCTCACCTAGCGGAGGTGGAATCAGTCCCGCGGGTAAGGGGTTGTTAGGATTAAATCCTGACATCTCCTTAAAAGGCGAAGAATGTGAAGGTGAAGGTAAGGAAGTGGAAGGAATTTCGACTTCTGAGTCGAAAGCGTCGTCAGTCGGCACCAACGAGACACGGACTAATCGGGCACTAGTGTCTCTAGTCCAACCGGACATATACTAAAAATGTGTAGTGTAGTCAAAAAGGTGAAAACAGAAGGTGGGGGTAAGAAAACGTCAATGGAAGGAAAGTGGGTGTAAGTGGGTGCAACGGATTTCTTAGCGACAAGTGGCAAGTTTTTGTAAATTTTTTTCCGTTTTGTGTTTTTTTATAAGGAGCTTTTTGCAAAAATATTTTCAATAAAAGGCTTAGACACACGTTCAATCAATCATAAAATGCACAATCAAGCCTAGATCTAGGGTCACCTAGGTCAACTAAACTGCTCCTAACTGTTCCAAAGGGCAAGCTGTGAGGACCTCTTCACCGCCTCTTCACCGCCAATTGTGGCTATATAAGCACAAGTAAAGAAAGGAGGGATCCGCTCACGAATCACCGTGAGATGGGCCTTTTAAAGTTACCTTTCCCTACCTGTCTAGCCTAGGCACCACAAAATCAGGTTCAGATCAACGATCGATACCTACAACTATTCCTTTGTCCTATTGAGCGCGAAGTCCTTAAGGCTGAGTCTAATCTTTTTTAATTAACTGGATGGTCAATGCAATATACTTTATGTGATTTTTAGGGTCCTAGGAAGGGTAATGAAATCCCCACCCAATCTGGATTGGTGTTCAAGCCCCTTAAAGTCAATTTAAAATATGCAAAGCAGTAAACACAGTCACTTGCAAACAATTTTTTTATTGCGGCACAAAGAATCCTGCATAAGATCAAGTTATTGGAGAAGGGGAGAAGTTTTTGCGCAAAGAATCCTGCAGGAAAATTTTTACAGAGGAGATAATGGGATTCAGAAGAAGAAAAGAAGCTTACAGAGGGGTTTCGGGTTGCTGACGTCAGCACCCGCGGCGGATCCGCGGTCCTAGGTGTGGTTCGGCGGCGGAAACGCGGTCTTCTAGTCGGTTCAAGCCTCCAAAAATCTTCTGTTACTCTATTCTGATTTTTCTTTGTTGTTCAGATCTTCTGTTTTCTGTTTTGCTTTCTGGATTTTTCCAAATCTAAATTCATTCGTCGATCCTGCACAATTCAAACAAAACAGCCTTCAAAAAATAACAAGATGATAAAATTTTTATATTTTTTTAATTTTCTGTTTTCATGAATTTTATGATTTTATATTAACCCAAAATTGCAAAAAGAAAATAACTACGCCATCCCCGGCAACGGCGCCATTTGATTGAATGTGAGATTTTATGATCAAAGAATTGTTAACCGCAATCAAGAACGGCGTCGCTTGGTAGCTAGCCGGTGAGTACGGGTCGGTCCATAGGGATTTTGTGTATTTTCTTATTGTTCTAACAAGTTAATTCCGATTGTTGTGGATTGGATTATCACTAAAAACTAAGGTTGATTTAAACTAGGATTAAAACCTTGGTAGGGTTAGGTTTAGGTTAAGTTTGGAAATTGGTATTTCTCACCGCTTTCAATGCCCTAATTTAGATCTATTTAGGTGTTATGGTAATAATTAATAAAGGGGATTAGGACGATCGGGAAGGAATGATGTTTCTTCCTCTAGGTCCTTATCCGTCCTTTCTTAATTATTACCTTAACCTCCATGGAAAACATGAATAACCGGTCTTTTAAACTACGGTATCACCGCTACCTCGTGGGATAGGGTGCCATAGTGAGCGGTGTGTGTATGTATGCATGGAGTCCAATAAAAAGTATGTGATGGGCAAGAAAGGGGTAAGAGATTTTCATCTCTCAAACCTTTCCTATTCCTAACCCTAACAAGTGAGGAACTACTCACTCATTAGGGGATTGATAAAAGACATTTTTTTATGATTTGTTTTAAGAGACTAACTATCTAAACTACGGCAAATAATTAAAAGCGCTGAACTAATTAACTAGTTCAAATAAATAAATTTCTAAACTATGGCAGAAAAGAAATTAAAACTAGGGCAAGGTAAAAAAAAACTACTTACTTTTATTCGATGCACTCTTCAAAGCATTACAATGAATTCTGATTTTTTTCAATAAAAAGAGGCATGCCCTCAAAAAGAGCATTAGGGTTTCTATTTATAGATCATAGAAAGCCTAGGGTTACATTCGATCCCTATCTGCATTTACAAATTTACCCCTAAAAAGCCTAGTCAACGCACCGCCACACCGTCAAAAGATGTACCGACACGTGCTCTATATGGCCGCGGATCCGCGGCTAGAAGGCATGCTTGGCCGTGGTTCCGCGGCCATGTTGTGGGCTTCTTGGTTGGATTTTTCTAGGCTTCTTCTGGTTGCATTTGGTTTCTTGTTTCTTCACTTGGTTTCTCAGATTGGCTTCTAGTTTTCTTTCAGATTTCCACAGTGCATAATGTCGTGGACTTTTACTGTTTGCTTCATGTCGAAGTCTTGAACCTTGCGCTGCCTTTGTACTTTGTGAAATTGTCCATTGATCTTCGTTTATTCCTCAAACTGTAGGCATGATCAAGATTCTTCCATTTATTTGGTCGTAGTCTCTCTTTTGTATCGTCTTTTCATCATTTTCACTGTTTTGTTCCGAGAACCTGTAACCTGCAACTATGTAGCAGACATGGATCAAAAGCACCTGTTTATTTGTAAAATGAATAAGAATGGAGAATATAATAATGGAAAATTATGATATGAACAGATGCCTCCCGAAACCTCGCTGCCGTGCTAGGGAACCCTGCAATATCTAATCAGGATGGCTCCCACTATTTTTATCAAATCTTCCTTCAAATCTTAAAAGGTAAGATTAGCTGAGATTAATTGCACCCTACAGGTTCGCCAATCGTTCGGCTAGGCAGTTATTGGTACTCTAAGAGAGGTTCCTCGTGCTTTCGCACAGACCTAATTAAAATAAAGCTCGTTTCCCTAGAGGCATAACCCCGTTGACACCTTTCTAGACATCTATTGGATTAGCTAATTGTAAAATGCAAAACTCTCCCAGGAGTAACTCTTACTCGCAGTGGGTATCGGGATCTAACTATCATATAGAAGGTATGCAATCTCATTGCAAATTTCAACACTTGAAATTCCCGATAATGGTTTTTACCCCTAGCGTCCTATGACCTTGACGCAGGCCAAACAACCCATAGGGCGCTAGTCATGTTCAAACCGTTCATTTCTTGATTGAATTAAACCCACCCGTACGACCATTGACGCAGGCCAAACAACGTCGTATGACTACCCTAATTCAATCGCATCATATGCTAGCAGATAAGCACTAATCAACTACCGCACACTATGCCGTGACGCAGGCCAACAAACGCAGCACGAATACTAAAATAGTACTTATCTGAAATGACGGAGGGCTACGCAGGTTTTTAAGAAAACCATGAGCGTAATGAACTTGATATCGTTGTAGAATCTAATAATTTTGAAAATGGGTGTTTTTTTAGGCTTTTGCTAGTTTCGCTAAAGAGGTCACTCCCAGTAAAGGGATCTCAGCTCTTTCCTCATCGAATGAGGTGCTGGATATTCATAAATACCACTATGTAAAGCAAGAACTAGAGAAGTTATCAAAAACAAAACCGAGTCGGTTGTAGCATTTGCTAGTTTCGCTAAAGAGGTTACTCCCGATAAAGGGATCTCGACTCTTTCCTCATCAAATGAGGTGCTGGATATTCATCAAGAAATACCACTATGCAAAGCAAAAACTAGAGCTACTCTTTTTGAAAATTTTGATTCTACAATATCTTTAGGTTTCTTTCTTTTCATTAATCTCATTAATGAAGTCTCATCATTTAATGTTTCCTAAACATCACAGAAAAATGAAACGAAAATAGAACATACGCTTATGCCATCCGCATTCACCACTGGGCCCCGTCATGCACCGTTAGGTTACTTAACTACCGGTAGAGCGGGGGCTGGACTAGCGCGGGTGTAAAATATAAGCAACGTTTATTATATATCATATATATAATATAACATTCTTCTCACTCAGTTATATGATCACATCAGAGAACCAAGCAGCAGAAGCAACATATGAAATATTGGATATACTAGGATTTCCATGTTTTAAATTTAGCCAGTAATGTAAAACACGGATTCCACGGTCGTGAAGAATAGACAAACCCACATCTCTAGACCCATACGAGAGCGGCAAGTAACCCTACCAATTCTAGAGTTAGGAGACCCGGTCTCAACTCCTTGAGATGGTCTTCCACTGGACTCTAGAACCCGGTTACTTGTGCTCCCCGTCTTGGGTCTATCCTAATGCGGAAAAGTAAATAATATACATCAATGGTGACATCATCCTCAATCTGAAAGTGCCCCAATAAAAGAATATTACATACAGATTTTACATGAATGAAAATAAAAACTCTCATCTCACATAAAACCCCCCGGCTATTCATTCACGATGATCCAATAAATCATATCAACAGCAACACATAACATCACATGTCATCAACGTAAGTAAATATGCACATTCCAAAAATTCGTTAACATATAGCAACGAGATCGGAATACCCCACATATTACACTTACGGTCGCAGAAAAGAAATAGAAAACTACAATAATTAGAATCCGTATATCCTTAGACATCATAAACCCGGAATATCTCATATTCCGAATTTCATGCCTAACCTATAAACCTTGTATTTTAGTCTCAAATTGAAAACACTTTTCAATTCCTTTAGTCTGGTAATTCAACAGGATTCCTAACTACATTATCGAATACTCGTCGGAAACTTTAGCAGATGGCCGCACCCCTGATACCGACGACGAAGTGCAATAAGGTGGAACACCGTGGCCGCAAGCACCCGAGTGGGTGCTTTTGGCAACAGGGTTCTCCTACAGTCACTTGGTCACGGCTATTGGGCTTGGCTGTCTACTAGAGTTACCCGGCGAGTGTTCGCGTACAATATGCAATTGCGACGGAGTTTTGATCCGAATCAAAACTCCATGGCAACCGATTAACCGAGACTAATACACTAGGTTTATAATATACTAACTAGTTTTCATAAAACTAATTATTTGTATTCTAACAATTGTATCAAATATCATCAAGATCTGTACAACGTTAAACTTTTCGATCGGTTTATCAAACTACCACAAATTTCAGAGATCTCAACAACTTGAGAAACATTAAAAATACACAGAGAGTGCAAAATATA
The DNA here is from genome assembly GCA_030015575.1 of Agapanthus africanus. Lineage (NCBI taxonomy): Eukaryota > Viridiplantae > Streptophyta > Magnoliopsida > Asparagales > Amaryllidaceae > Agapanthus > Agapanthus africanus. Next base: position 443,605,672 of record JASDDO010000019.1, on the reverse strand, counting down.
GAAATGGAGCAGCACAGAGAAAATGAGAATCTAACTCTTCAAAAGTGCGGCGGAACCGCGGCCAAAAATGGGTTTGGGCCGCGGTTCCGCGGTCTCTTGAGTGAGTTAGGGTCTTAAATTTTCTGGGGCTCCATAAAAAACCCTGCATCATTTTTTGGATATTTTTAATTACGAAAATTCCAACGTTTGAAAATTTCGACCAAAAGTATCAAAATTCACGGGTTTCGAAACCGATCGAAAACTTTAACATCTTAATGACCTACCCAAATGTTTTAGCTTTGCTCTAATACCATGAAGTCTACCCTAGCACTGCCACGAGGTTCTAGCGGCATCAACCATTTCGGATTTAAAAATTTTCAGTGATAAGCTAGACTAAACCAATATCGTAACTAGAATATTAGGGTTAATCTATGATGATATGTAATCTAAGAGAAGTGAAAGATGGCTATACCCTCGTAGATTGAGTCCTTCACTTCACATTCTCCATGTAGTAGTCCCGCGACTCCACTAGGCTCCACTTAAGGGTTTGGACGAGCTTCCTCCGACTAGTCCCTCCAACTCAAGCTACCTCTACAGTAAACTCTAGGAAACACGCTACACTTGATCGCTAGTCAAGTGTAAAATGGTGAAGTAGGGATTTAGAGGCTCACTAGTTTGTGTTCAAGGTTTCATGGTTCACATCTCATGTGAGGGGTTGGAACTTGAAGCATGATCATGAGGAAGAAGAAGAAGCTAGAGAGAAAAATGAGAGCAAGCCATGAAAAATGGCTAAGTGTTGAATGAGGTGAAGAATGGCTCATCTAAGACCCTCACTCATTGAAGCATAAAAATATTCACAAATAAAAATATGGTGCCATGTTTCAATAGTAAGTCGAGATGAATAAAATATTATATGTAGCCATGTTTCCCCATTCCTCTTCAATTTCCACCTCATTTCTATTTTCACAAAATAGAAAACAAGCCATGCTTCATATATATATATATATATATATATATATATATATAGTAATACATATAAGAAAATATTTAGTGAGCTAATGATATTAATTAAGATATAATTATATCAAATATAATATATATCACACTATTAAATCAACACTTGATTTAATAATCCGGTTATATCACATATGACCGACTAATATCATTTATTTGTGCATCACATTATCAAATCAACACTTGATTTGATAATCTGGTTATATCACATATAACCTAACATGACAACAGATAACTGCTAGATTACTGTAAGTCCGCGTTACCCATCCCCGGTTCTTTGGGATTGCGGAAATGGTGAAAAATGATTTTTCTTTAGGGTGGTAACATGGACTCAAAATACGGATCTTTGTTAAACAACTACCTAACAACCTAACTAGGAGTTTTACCTACTCGGTTAGGGGGTTATACCTTGCTTGAACTCCTTCGTCTTCAACTCCTTGCGGTGTTCGGATCGCCCTCACCTCGTCGTCTCCTCGCACCGAAGATGGATCCACCCGAAAGCTTCTACTTCAAACTTGAAGAGAACTAGAACACATGGCTTGCTAGACCTTGTGTACTAGGATGAGTAGAGAAGTGTGATGGTTTTGATCTCTATGGTTCTTGCTTCTCAACACATGAGACAAATAGAACCATGAACTAGAGAGAGAGCAAGAGGAAGAGGGAGAGCTTGAGGATGAGAGAGCTCAAGAGAGAGAAAAGCAAATGAAAGAATGAGCTTGACTTTTTCCTCCCATGCTCTCATAATCCAAAAGAATAATAATAATAATAGTAATTGAGTATTATGTGATGGTTCATATCATGTCATATGGCAATATCATTTCATGCACTCATTTTGTAAAGAATAGCAAGCAAGCAAAAGTCTTTGCCATGAAATGATATCCATTGTAATGATGATGGTCAACTAGTCCAACCTAGTCAACCGGTCAACAAAATCAACAAGTCAACAAAGTCAACCTTTCAACCCAACCATGGCATAATAATACTTAATTAATATTATCATTAATCATATATCTAATTCTCATTAGGGTTTAGCAAAAGTCAACAGTCAACAACCCTAACGAGAATCCTCTGCCTCTGTCTCTGTCAACTGTGCATACACACCCGCATCCGCGTTCCGAGGAGCACGAATACAAACAAGATAAAACCAATCCCAAAACGTATACTAGGATCTGGCTTAAACTAAAGTCCGCTAGTAATAACTGTCCGGACACCAAACGTGCACAAGTGCACGGATGTGACCGAACCCTGTCGCAAAACCATGCGACCTCTGTCCGGACATCAAACGTGCACAAGTGCACGGATGTGACCGAACCCTATCGCAAAACCATCCGACCTCTACTCTTTTGCCTAAAGGCGAATAGCTCTCTGTGTGGGACTCTAAAGACTCGACACTACGCTGGCAGTGGGTTTAACCACAGACCGCAAGCGGCACTAGCTGTGCGTAACGGCCCCCCGGTAGATGCCGATAAGAAGACCGACGAGGTGAAACCCATCTGAACTCCTACTGAGCCTGAATGTGACAATCTCCGTACAGTCCGGTCTGTTCGTCTGAGTACATCGCATGGCGGGCCTAGGGGGCGGTAAACGTCAGTCCCCTAATAGCGGTACAAGTCCTGTCGGAGTGTAGCCCAGAACACCCTGAGATAACACTGGAAACCTACCAGTATATCTCGCTTGTCCTGACCAGGGACTACTTGTGTAATGGCTCTCCTAGACACAGCGCGATGTCAACCCCCAATACCGGGAGAGACGAATCCTGTCTAACCGTCACTGCCTCTAAGTGCTTCGGGACTGCACCCAACTACTACCTGTTTGCACGACTCCTTTGAGCCGTGGTAGGGTAGTAATCAAAGTACAGTAGGAACACACTCGAGGCGAAGTGACAGTGTCAAGTCAGCGGACTAAGCTGTACTCATGTCACCTAGGAACTGATAACTGACGATAGGTATAGTACCAACCAATCAGTTCCCGACGAGTCCTGTCCAGTGTACTCGTAACCTAACAGCACCCGCATACTATCTCAAGTACGACGTACTGACGGCTGTGGGACAGACCATCTCCCCTGCTGGGATGAGAAGCGCATACGCTAGTCTACTCCGGAGTATCGATGCCCTGTCTCGATAGTCCTACGACTAGGGACCTGTATAAGGATGTGCTTGTGGATTACCCAGCCCCCATGAGTGTGACTGCCATCACAACGCTGGTAATCAAGCAAAGATCCTAAGGGCTCTACTAATATGTATAAGCAATATGCTACAAGAAACACATGCACATATTGAAGTAGAAACAAACCAAGTAGCATACTACCATTTTGAGCAAGATTGTCTATACAACTGTGAATATCCCAAGCTTCCATTAAGTAATATACAAACTAGTATGATACCGTAATGGCCTCTAGGGCATATACACTAACAATTACAACACGATATCATATACACGTATTTAATCAGGCCCACACACATATCACATATGTGTTCTATTTCGTTTCGCTTGAACCAGGGAACTTCTGTATGGGACTCTAAAGACTCGTCAATACGCCAGCAGTAGGTGATGATCACATCAGTCACCTACAAGCCATTAGCGGTACTACCTGGACGTAACGGCTACCCGGGTATTGAGCGATATGAAGATCAACAAGCAAGCTTGTCCATACTCTCCATGAAGCCTATCAGTTACACTACCGCACATTCCGGTCTTTTCGTCTGATATATCGCATATCATGTCTAGGGGTGGTAAACGTCAGACCCCAGTAACATGATAAGCCATGCCGATGTCTGGCCTATAACGGTTCGAGAAACTACTGATAACTCTTATCAGTAAATCTCAGCTGCAGCCCTGGCCCGGGACTTCCAGTTATAGCCAATCAAGTATAGCGCAATATCAATCTCCAATACCGGGAGAGACGAAACTCCTCTTATCGCTTATTGCCTCCATGTGACTCTGGACAATACCAAAAATCCACCTGTTTGCACAACTCCTTATGAGCGTGGTAGGGAGGAAATTAAAGCACAGTGGGAGCCACAAAAAACTCTATGATGATCTCGGCTCTACAGACTAATCTGTACCAGTGTCACCAGAGGACTGCTATCTGATGATAGGTATACTACCAATTAGGAGTCCTCAGCGAGTCTGTTCGGTGTACCTATTCTGTAATGAGCACCTATGTACAATCTTTGATGTCACACACCAATGGCTGTGGGATCAACCATCGAACTCTAAAAGACAAGAAACGTACACACTAGTCTATTCTGGAATATCGATACCCTGTCTCGATATCCGCTCGACTAGGAACAGATAAAGGATGTACTTTTGGACCACCATAGCCCCACTAGTATGATCTCATCATAATCCTGATAGTCAAGTACTTAAACTAAGGGCTTTATCAACATGTAAGAGACAAATAGTATAAAAATATCAGTCTACATGTTAAGATAAAGATAACCAGATAGCATACTATCATGTCGAGCAAGAAATACCTCTATATATATGTCCAAGCATCCACTATATCAACAATAATGGCCTCTAGGGTATACATATTCCTAACAAACTAGTCTTATGACATTGGAATTCATCGCCAAACTATGTTTCATGCTGCTGAATTCAGCCATCTATTTCCTGTCGAAACAGCAACTATTCGTTTTTAAAACTGAGTTTTGAAGCTTGTTCTCGATCCCCGGAGCTCTCGTTTCGGAATGGTGACTCCGTAGGGGATCGAGGGTTACCCTTAGAGTCTCGGCAAACCATTTTCAAAGCCGTTTTTTGAAAATTAGCCGATGTTTTTCTTGGCTGATTTCTGTTAGTAGTGGCTGTCCAAAACTGAATTTGTTTTGCAAGTTCTGATCCCCGCGGGCTCTTGGTTCGGACCGAGAACCCGTGAGGCGGATCAGGGGTACCCCGGGGACTTCCTGGGGGCCTTGGTTGGGTCATTCGGACTCATTGTTTTGGCAAAAAATTTAGTTTTTGAATGTTGAAGTGCACTCAATTTTTCTCGTTTGGAATTTCGAGTGTGAGCTTCGCTTGTGATGTATTCTATGGTCATGGATTTCTTATCAGTGTATATATGTTGTTAAATGTCGTCTAATTGCTATACGTTCGATTAGACAGGGTTGCACACTTGCTTGTGTTACTTATTTCTGTGGACACACACACACACACACACACACACACACACATCTTGTTTATGGTTTAGTCGGATTGTTTTTTCGTATAGTTCCTCATGCGTTGCTTGCATAGTTTTGATTTACTTTGTTGTATTCATTTTTTCGTGTAACGACTCTAAAATCTTTGTACAGAAATTTTCCTGTTAATATACAAGAAAAGAGTATTACAGTCTGAGTTTGAGTTATAAATCACTTTTTGTTAAATAAAAGCAAGAAACCACTTATAGCTCACTGGTAAAGCCTTACACTGCTGTGACGTAACCTGTATGTTCGATTCACATTAGACACAATTATTTTTCTGATTTTTCTTTTTAACTTTTTGGAAGCCCAAAAGCTTGCACGTACAATACATGGGAAAATGAAAAGTTCGTAAAAATCAAACATGTAGAAAATGGAGTAAACAAAGAATAAATCTGATGGCATGAATATCGAGGCATTTGCCTCAAGATCGACCGACGGATATGCCCCTAAGGACGGCGGGGACGATTGGATGAGCTCCAATGAGCTCCGTACTTTGCACACTCATCTCTTCATCTCCTCTTAACTCCTTTGCATTGTTTGATTTCCCTGCAATCAAACAGAGACCTTTCAATTCACCAATTAACATCATTTTAATACTTTTTAATTCACATTTTTAATTCCCAAACCCTAATTCTCCACTATAAATACCACCATATACCCAGCTCTTTACCATTCTGAAAATTCTAGCAAAAACTCTCTCAAAAGTTCCTAAGTGCAAGTGGAGTGAAGTGGAGTTAGCGAGCAAGTTTCTTTCGTCGAAAATCAAAGCCGATTCCGGAGCTCTCACGACTCCACGAAGCCTCCATCTTCTTCCTAACCCTTTTCTTAAGTTTTCCAAACCATAAGTCCTTCTTCTCTTTTTTTTTTCCATCTAAATTCGTATTTTTTCAAAATATCGATAAAAGTGGAGTTAACACGTAACAATATTCTTTTCTAAACAAATTAACATGCTTGATATGTCTAAATATCATATAATAACCCGAATATCTTTTTAAAACAAAATCCACATCTATTGTCTTTTTATGAAACCAAAATTTCATGTTCAATACGCAAATAACGAACTTTTTCATTAAAATACCTTGAACGTTAATATCACCTCTTTCAATAATTGTTAAATACCTTTAGGAAAAACTTCACGGGGTAATGACCTACCCCACACGTACACTTTGGTTTTTATAGCACAATGCTTATATATATGTTTGTTTCAAAGTATAATCTTTACATACTTTAAAAACGGGTTTCTTTTAAAGTGGTATTTCGTATTCTTTTGTAATTATGCATCTACAACCCTTGTTAGGAGACCCATGAATGGATGGTGCGGATTATCGCACATTCTCGGGATAATAGAGCGAGATGCAACACTCCTCACGGAGTATTCGATCTCTAAAGGATATAAATACGGTTTTTAAGAAAAACGAATTTTCTAAATAAAACGAGTTTTTAAAAAAAAATTATAAATCCATATTTTCATTATATTATGAAACTATATTTTTCCAAATATGAAAGATTACAAAATGTTAATAAAATACCATCAAATTACCAAATGACTAATTTTCAATAAAATACCATAAATTTTTAAAAGCTAGGTATTTATCTTTAAAATACCTTAATACTTAAAACACATGCTCATGAAAAGCCTAAGCACTATAAATCACTCTCGAGTTTTATTTTTAATCTATATTAAAATATTTTTCATAAAACCCCTCGAGATATACAAAAACAATATTTAAGGACTTTAGTAAACATGGGTTTAAGCGGGATCAACTCTCTTGAGTCCCAGGGAGCCGGAAAAAGTGAGTGCTTGCCTCTTCATGTTAGACAAATAATGGAGTTATCGATTGTAATTATCTTGGAAAAAAACACAAATCCGGCCGTCCATGTGCAGCAGTTGCCGATGACTCCCGAACCTAAGAATTCAAGAGTTAAATTAGTTTACAAGTGCCTGACTCAGTCTGAGTCCAACCTCAAACTTGAATCCAAAATCAAACATGAATACTTGATCATGAACATGAATACTCGAATTTAAGCATCAAATTCAAACATGTATACTTGACTTGACTTGACCGAACCATATTTTAACTTGACACGACTACTTGAATACATGATTACATCCTGAACATACACCTGAACATTTTGTATCCATGGTTTCAACCAAGACTGATAAACCTAATCTATAAAAAACATTATGCGGGGATAAGGGGTAGATTGGTACGGAACGTATATCATGGCATGAGAGGTCACTTAAAAGATACCTACATGAATTCACGTATCGTTGTCCCGTGGGGTATGACGGAGCCTTGTACTATATGTTACTATAGTCCATGGGATAAGATGGACTCCTCTCGTATACATGAATACCTTCTTTATCAAACTACAAACAACAACGTTAGAATAACTATCATATACCAGTAATCTGTCCTATACAACTTTACCTGTTCATTTCACTTTATATACCATCTTCTCTCTTTTCTTTTTGGGACTTATCGAGCGTTAGTTCGCTGACAACATTTTTTTCTGTTTGTTTCATTGGAATGTTCGTCAGGAGGACCGGACACTGAAGAGATTGAGCCGAGTCAGGAGACCTTGGACCAGCTTGCGGCATAGCCTGACTACTAGTTTCTCTGCACTTATTTTCTGTATGCCATTGTTTAAACATTTGCTTTATATCATTTTATCTTTTAATTTCAAACAGTTGTATATAAAGTTGAATGTAAATAAAGTTTCCGTTTCATTTTATTTTCTTGTCATTCTTGTTCATTGTTACATATTGCTTAATTACGCTTAACGTATTTATTTCATAGTAAATATGTTGCGGCCTGCCACGTCACTGTTTCTGTTTACTGGGAAGCGGGGCGTGACAGGTTTTATTGGTGGCCCATGCAGGTCAGTTCTGTATGAAGTCTTAAGAAATATATCACAAGAATTATAAGAATTAGAAACTATACATTCCTTACATTTCTATTTCTTGAATCTATCCTAACTATTCCTTTTTTTTATCAAGGTAATGGATTCTCCGAACAACACCAGCACGAATATCAACGGCAATACCCCACCGCCTACTCTACCACTACAACCTACCGTTGCAGCTCCTATCAATGAGCAAATGGTACCGCTTGAGGCTATCAAGAGCCTATTGGAGGGTCAGCAGCAAGAGACTGCTATCCTCATACACCATCCCGAAACTGAGGCATCCAGAGTTAAGCAATTCCGGGCACTGCACCCAAAATACTTCTCGGGAAAAGAGAGCCCATTTGAGGTAGAAGAATGGGCTCAAGCGATTGAAGATGATCTGGCAGTACCTCAAGTGCCAGATATTGCCTGAGTGAGTGTTTCTATGTTGCAACTGATAGACAATACACGAGTCTGATGGAAGGCTGAGGAAAGCCGTCTCACACATCCAATAGAAGGGAAGACATTTTGCGATCTGTTCGATGCGAAGTTCTTTCCCGAGACTGCTCGATTTGAGATGGAGCAACAGTTCAACCACTTACAATAAGGTTCTATGTGAGTAAAATCAGTGGATGAATATGATGTCAAATTCATCATGCTCAGCAGGTAAAGAATTCGTATCAAATACTATTAAGTTAAAACACATCTCTATCCTGACATCATATCTTATCAGGTTCACGGCATATTTGATCTCGACAGATGAGATTCGGGCTAGACGATTTCAACAGAGCTTAGACCCGGAGATTCAGGCGGTGTTAAGCACATGCGATTACCCGACTCATGAACTCTCCGTGAAGAAAGCTCGTCGTTATGAAGCTGTGGTGAAGAAGAATGGTAAGCCCCAAACAGCTGGAATCAAACGTCCTGCTGCACAGATGTCAGGAGGAGCTTCTTCTAAGACGACCTTTGCACCCAGGAGACCGGGATGATCATTTAACCGGTCCAGTCCAAATTTTTGTTTCTACTGCTAAAGAACTGGACACCTAGAAAAGGACTACAGGCCTGCAAATAGCCTGTGCTTGGTTTGTGGCGCATCCACTCACGCTATAAGAGCATGTCCATATCGTTTCAACACATCACCGGCACCCAGACCTGCAATCACAGTCCCGCAGCGGCCATCCATTCAGGCTTCTACACCCCTGCCTAGCTCTCCTTGAACCAGCTCCATGTGGACCACCTGCACAGTCTCAATGTCAATTCTATCAGGCACAGAGAAACGTACCCCAAGGGCAGAGAAACTTGCCATAAGGACAGAGGAATGTGCCTTCGGTAAGGAAGAATGTACCAAGATATCGGGCTTTTACAATGACGGTTGAGGAGGCCGAAACCAAAGGACAAGTCATCACTGGTAATTCCCCATCCTTTCAAATCTTTTAAATCCTTGTGTATCATTGCATTTTTTACTATATCTAAACCCAACCTCGCACAACTTAGGTATTATACTAGTAGCCACCCTTCCTGCACTCGCACTTTTCGATACTGGATCTGTAGGGTTGCTAGGCACACGCACAAGGTTCTACGAGGCATCAACCATGCTCGATTTAAAAATTAGCTGTGCCGAACAACCCTAACCAAGATCTTTAAACTAGAGATTAGGCGAAAACAAGTATGTTAAACACTTTAACACTAAGTGAGAGGGATTACAACCTTTGTAGATCCGGTCCTTCACTTCTTAAGCTCCGTGTTGAGGTCCCTTCGCTGCGATCATCGTGTTCCGGACTCTCGAGAGGCTCCACGAAGAGAAAGATGCAAGCTTGCTTCCGATCTTCGATAACAAAGATGATCTACCTTGAAGTTTCATTAACACAAGCTCTCACTCACTAAATGAAGGGAACACTCTCATCTAAAGGGCAAAGGTAGATGAGGATGATGAAGTAGGATTTTTGCACTCATTTTTTTCTTATTCTCACTCATTTTTCATCACAAAATCAAAGCAAGAAAGCTTTTCATGAAGAACTCAAGCAAGAAGAAGATGAATAATGATTCATCCTTTTGTGATCAATAATGAAAGTTATGATAAGGTTAGAAATGCAACCATGGTCAAACAAACCTTTATAGATATTTAACTAGGCTAGGGTTTGGGTTGAGTTAAAGATGAGTCACTTAAAAATATCAACATAAATATCTTTTCCAAAATAAAAAAGAAAGCTTTTAGAAACTTCTAGAAAGTCTTAACCCAAATCAAACCCTAACCATGTTTAATCTCCACTAAACATGTTGCATTAATAACCACATCATGTTACAATATTATATATCACATATATAATATTTATTGTAACAAAATAAAATAATACAATTAACATATATCGCATATATATCAATGTATTACCCGAGTGAGAAAAACAATCTTTTAGTGAGCTAATATTAGTTAATGTAATTTAATATATCATATATATAATTATACATTAAATCATCGAATCAACACTTGATCTGACAATCCGGCTATATCACATATAACTGACTAATATATCATTTACCGATTCATCGAATCAACACTTGATCCGATGACCCGGCTGATATCAAATATCGTGAGAATATAATACGGTATCTCATATCGCATTATCCTCGGTCCTGCACATATCACATATGTGCCCCTACTCCGTTTTGCCTGAGTCAAGAAACCTCTGTGTAATGACTCTAAAGAATCGTCAATACGCCGGCAATAGGTGATGATCATATCAAACACCCACAAGCTGCAAGCGGTCAGCTAAACGTAACAGCCACCCATGTATTGAGCGATCAGAAGATCAACAGGCAAGCCTATACATTCTCCTGCGAATCCAATCAGTAACACTCTCGTACAGTTCGGTCTCGTCGTCTGATATGTCGCATATCTCGCCTAGGGGTGGTAAACGTCAGACCCCAGTAGCTCGATATGAGGTTTATAACAGTTTGAGAAACTACTGATAACACTTACCAGTAAATCTCAGCAACCCTGGCCAGGGATTTCCAGTTATATCCAATCGAACACAGCGCAACATCAACTCCCTATACCGGGAGAGACGAATCCCCTCCTATCGCTCATTGCCTCCATATGATTCGGGACTGTACCCAAAAGCCACCTTTTTGCATGCCCTCTTGGACGTGGCATGATGGAAATCAAAGCACAGTGGGAATCACACAAGACTCTATGACGATCTCGGGTCAACAGACTACTCTGTACCAGTGTCACCGGAGAACTGCCATCTGACGTGAGGTATAATACCATCTGGGAGTTCTCGGCGAGTCCGTCCAGTGTACCCAGTCTCTACTGAGCACCCGTACACCATCCTTGATGTCAAACACCGATGGATATGGGATCATCCATCCCCATCATATGGGTCAAAATGCGTATACGCTAGTCTACACTGGTGTATCGATGCCCTGTCTCGATACACCCTCGACTAGGAATAGTTATAGGATATACTCGTCGATTACTGTGGCCCCACTAGTATCATCTCATCATAGTCCCAGTAGTCGAGTACCTATCCTAAGGGCTTTATCAACATGTAACATAGAGACAATCAGAGTACATGTTAAGATAAAGTGCAACCAGATAGCGTACTATCATGTCTAGCGAGAAAGTCCTCCCTATATATGTTCAAGCATCCACTACAATATATATCGTATGTACAGTAATGGCCTCTAGGGCATACATATAACTAACAATCTCCCACTTGCACTAGGGCCATCTGTTGTGGTATCGCATACCCAACAATTAGCTGTGGTTGAAGTATCTCATACTCAACCATCCCATAAAAGTCTCTACTAGGAAAAAGGCCTTTGTGAGTGGATCCGCGCTGTTTTCCTCTGTGTCTACTCTCCTAACCTTGATCTCCGTGGAGATCAACCATCTCCATGATCAGGTGATACTGCTTAAGAATTATATCTGGATTTCTGATGGGACGGGGGTTCCTTGGCACAAGCCACAACTCCATTGTCACACAATTGTAAGAACGAACTTCATCTCATGAACTTATATATATCCAGACATTCTCTTTGGTAGCATCCTTGGTAACGATGTATATCTAGCTTGGAACTCTTCCAACATACCGTCCCTCCACTGAGGGTAAAGACAATGCCTGCGACTGACATTCAGTCGTTCTTATCACCCTGGAACCTTTCTAGTGATTCTCCACAGGATCGATTGATACCATCTCACTACAACTAGTGAGTATCCTAACATCCAATTAGATCTATCTCATAGATCCAAAACCCAGGATTTAGGAGGTATCACTTTGATCCTATATGGAGAATGCTTGTGATAAGCGGAGATTGACCAAGTGTAGCATAGGAAACTCCTTCCCTATCAAGAGTATGTCATTCACGTACTCTACGAGGATCACCACCAAACTCCCTACTACCTTTTTGTATATACAAAGTTCATCTGCCATTTTGATGAAGTCAAACTCTTTGACTACCACATCAAAACAGATGTTCCAACTCCGCGATGCCTGATTTTTCACATAAAACATCTTGCTCACGTTTCCGCTGCTCCCACTGTCTACGAAGCCCTCTGGCTGTGTATTTATAGACGCTCTCTTCCAAATCATCATTTAGAAAAGCTGTCATGACACCCAATCGCCAGATATCGTAGTCATGGTTTGTAGCCGTGGCAAGTAGGATCTGGATGGACTTAAGCATAGCTTTGAAAGTTTCAACTTTTCCTTGTACACCAAGTAATCTTCTCAAGATATACTTACTCCTGATGGGGATTTAACCCTTCAGATAAAGCAACCAAAGTCCATACTTTGTTGGTGTATAAGGATTCCATCTCAAATCACTAAGCATCCAGCCATTCTTACAGAGTCTTACTCCTGATGGCCTGCTCGAAACTAGTTGGGTCATCATCTCATGATGCAATCCTCGCTCCCACTGTCATAGAGAAACCGAAGTATCTCTCAGGTGGATGAGGAACCCTACCAGATCGGCGGAGAGGCTGAGGTTCGTTGGAAACTATTGATGTTAGTGTATATGCCCTAGGGGACATTATTGTATCATACTAGTTTGTATATTACTTAATGGAAGCTTGGGATATTCACATGTATATGACAGTCTTGCTAAACATGGTAGTATGCTACTTGGTTTTTCTATCTTAATATGTGAGTATACGTATTGATAGAGCTCTTAGGATCTTGCTTGACTACCAACATTATGATGGTAGTCACACTAGTGGGGGCTGGGTAGTCTACAAGCACATCTTTTTTCAGGTCCCTGGTCGTGGGATTATCGAGACAGGGCATCGATACTCCGGAGTAGACTAGTGTGTACGCTTCTCATACCAGTTGGGGAGATGGTCTATCCCACAGCCGTCAGTACATCGTACTGGAGATAGTATACAGGTGCTCGTTGGGTTACGGGTACACCGGACAGGACTCGCAGGGAACTGTTAGTTGGTTTTATACCAGTCGTCAGTTAATAGTTCCCAGGTGACATGAGTACAGCATAGTCCGCAGATTTGACACTGCTACTTCGCCTCGAGTGTGTCCCACTGTTCTTAGATTGCTACCCTACTACGGCTCAAAGGAGTCGTGCAAACAGGTAGCAGTTGGGTGCAGTCCCGAGCACTTGGTGGCAGTGGCGGTTAGACAGAATTATTCTCTCCCGGTATTGGGAGTTGATAACGCGCTGTGTTAGAGAGCCATTACGCAAAGTCCCTGGTCAGGGCAAGCGAGATTTACTGGTAGGTTCCAGTAGTTTCTCAGGGTGTAATGGGCTTCACTCCAACACGACTTATACCGCTATTAGGGGACTGACGCTTGCCGCCCCCCTAGGCCCGATATGCGATAGTCTTAGACAAACAGATCGGACTGTACGGAGATTGTCACATCAGGCTCAGTAGGAGTTCGGATGGGTTTCCTCATCGGCCTTCTTATCGACATCTACCTGGGGACCGTTACGTACAGCTAGTGCCGCTTGCGGTCTGTGGTTAAACCCACTGCCAGCGTAGTAGTCGAGTCATTAGAGTCCCACACAGAGAGTTTCCCTGCTCCAGGCGAAACGATATAGAGGTCGTATGGTTTTACGTCAAGGGTTCGGACGCATACGTGTGTTTACATACGTACGACTTTCGGACAGTTTTTACTAGCCGGCTTTGGTTTAAGCCAGATTCTAGTATCAGGATATTCGATTTATACAGTCTAAAGTTTTTCCGTGTTTTCACGGATAGGAGGGGCGTTCTCGTAATTTTACGAGAAGCTTCTAGAAGGTTGGTGACTTGGGGGTGTAGGTGGCATATGCATTAAATGAGATTAGTGACTCATTTGTGTGATTCATCCATGTCATTAATGCATCATAAATGCTTAATGACTCATGCAGATGAATCACCCATTTGTATTTATGAAGCATGGTTGTTAAATCCTTTATTTTCTTTTTTGGATAAATAATAATGCTTCATATATATTATGATAGATCATTATCTCATTCTCATTCTCATGCTCACCTTCTCTCTCCTCAAGCTCTCTCTCTTCAAACCCTAATCCTCCCCTCTCATGTGTTGAGATCAAGGATTAGAATAGACTAATCACTCCATAATCCAACTCTATATCACCTAGGTTACTTGGATTAGCACTTTAAGAAACCTAGTTACCTCAAGTTTGAGGTGAAGCTTGAAGTAAAGCTCTCGGGTGGATCGTCTACTACTTGGAGAAGGCCGAGGAGGAGGTGGAGAACGAAAAGACGAAGGACGTGGTTCATTAGGTATAATCACTTCACATAGTAGTTTAGAACTCCTATGTTTATCGTTAGTTATCGTTTAGCAACGATTCTTGCGGTTAGTCGATGTTTTTGCAAAGAACTTCATATTTCCGCCTCCCCGCAAGTCGTGGGGTGTTGTACATCGACTTACAGTGGTATCAGAGCCTCGCTAAACAATAATTAACTCGTTAGCAAAGTCGTATGAATTTCGAACGCAAAACGAACCGAAAAAGACATCGATATCACCATGTTTCTGTCGATTTTAAAACAGGCTCTAAAAATTTTTCAGGGAACTGCAGAATGACCTACAGAGTAATATAAGAACACTGGAGAAAAATGGGTTCTTGAATCGGCCATACAGCCGCGGAACCGCGGCCGATCCCACCGATCCGCCGCGGATCCACGGCCGAGTTGGGGCCGATTCAACCCAGTTTGGTCCAGTTATTCTACTGTGATATTTTTGTATTTTCTGAAATTTTTATTTTCTGCTCAAGTCTCAGGTGCACAGAGAAGTTTTGGGAGTAGAATCTTACATGTTTGCTCGATCGAAATTATATGATGTTTGCTAATTTGATTATATCTGTGATTGTATAATGTGTTCGTAAACCTCTCCTAACTGCTAGTATGTCGGTTGGCAGGGGGTTGCACATTTCTGTAATGGATTTTAACTTTTTGTGATTATGAATTGTATTGGATTGTTGTGATGATTAGCCGGGGTTTTGTGATGGGTTATTGTATTAATTCATTCAATGTAAATGTAATTTGTTATAATATTATTTTGCGGGGCACATCCAGGTTGCGGTTGTAGCCACCGTTGTATTATTTCATTTTACTGTTTTTGCTCATAGGACAGACCCAAGGTGGGGTGCATAAACTACCGGGTACTTTGAAGTGTTTAGTGGCCTACTCACTTTGTTGAGGGAGACCGCTTCACTTCGGGTACTTGGCGGGTAGTTTGCCGTACCTGTAGGGGCCTAGGGTGGGGTAATGGCTATTCATCACAACTGTGTAATCCGTCTTTTGTTGCAGGCTCATAGCAAATGCGGATTGCTTGTATATCCAATAATGTTCATCTGAGATCTGGAATGCCTATTATTGCGTCTGACGAATGTACAATATCTATATATGATAGCTATTTATACGTCACTTATGTTTTACACCCGCGCTAGCCCAGCCCCCGCTCTGTCGTTAGTTAAGTAACCTAACGGGTGATGACGGGACCCAGAAACGAATGCGGATGGCATAAGAGGACGTTGTATTTTCATTGTTTTCTGCAATGATAGGTTAATGATGGGACTCATTATTATTAATGCAAAGAAAATAAACCAAAGTTTAATCGTTGGAACAATTTAAAAGAAACCACTTGGTTATTTTAAAACAGAGGATATTTTTTAATTGCGGAGCTTTAACCACTCCTTTTAAAAGCTATCAGGTTCCTTCGGTTATATCAAGTTCACTACATTCACGGTTTTGCCAAAACCATTCGTAGCCCTTCGTCATTTCATTTAGGTATTCAGTAGTATTCAAGCTATGTATTTTGACTGACGCCAAGGCATAGTGTTTGGTAGCTGCTGGGTATTCATTTGTTGCATAGATAGATGAGTTAGTTTGGGACAGTCGTATTATCATTTTGGCCAACGTCAAGGATATGTACGGATGGGTTCAAATTAACAAGATAATGATGGGTAGAACTTGACATGTGACTTATGATATTTTGACCAACGCCAAGGTCATAAGAGCATGGGGCAAAAATTTATATCGGGAATTTCTAAAGAAACTGAAATTTGCAAAGAGATGCATACCATTTCGAGTTTGATGAATGTTGGTAGGATTCCTTCAGCATTATCAGACGATGATATTTGGATCCCGATCCTACTATGAGTATATGCTACTTATCAGGATATTCGTCACTTAACGATCAGTGCTATAAACCAAGTAGGTGTCTAGAAAGGTGTCAGCGGGGCTACGCCCCCAGAGAAAAGAGGTTATTTAATTAAGGAACTTCGCGAAAGCGTTGGAAAACCTCCCTCGAAGTATCGACACTGGCCTGGCTGAACGGTTAAGCAAGTATTGTACGGTGAGAATAGTCCTGGCTAATTCTTCTTTTATGGTTTGGGGAAGGATTCGAGAAACAGTGGGCGCCATCCAGTTTAGATAAACTAAAAACCACTCTAAACTTGCAAGAGCATCATGCTAAAGTGTTTTCTTCTCTCTCTCCTAATTGCAGCGACCCTGAAAATGACTGGACTTAAGTTACTTTTAGAGAAAAATATACTGACAGGGCCAAACTATAAAGATTGGCTGCGGAATGTCAAAATGGCTTTGACCTATGACAAATTGGGGTACGTCCTCACCGCTAAGGCACCTGCTGTCCCTGGTCCCAAATCCAGTAATGCGGATAAGGAAATCCGCAAAACCTGGGATTTCGATTGCGCGAAGGCCAAGTATATCATGCTTGCCTCGATGAACAATGAACATCAGAGGAGGCACGAGGATATGGAACTAGATGCCATATTTCTCCATACAAAGGAACTTTATGGAGAGCAATCTCGTATAGCAAGATACGAGACCTCAAAGAACTTGTTTCGAGCGAGGTTGGCCGTCGGATCATCGGTAGGAGAACATGTCCTAAAGATGATAGGCTATATTGAAGAGCTCGCAGACCTTGGGACGACTTTGGATAATGAGCTCTATACAGACCTTATTCTCCAGTCCCTTCCTCCCACCCACGCCCAGTTTATTCTGAATTTCAACATTCAAAGAAAAGAAGTTGAACTTCCAGAACTCCTTAACATGTTGAGGAGTGCAGAGGGCACCTTGCAGAAGGCAAGGAAAACAACCGCTATGTTTGTTAGCGGTGCTTCTTCTTCCGGGTCCAAGGCTAGGGCCAAAGGAAGGAAGAAGAAGGCCGCCACCAAACCTAGAGGAGGTGTTAGTAAGGTGGGAACGAAGGGAAAGAAAAAGTTTGCGGTACCAGTAGTGGCCCAGGATGAGTGCTTCCATTGTCATAGGAAAGGGCACTGGAAGAAAGATTGCAAGGCGTGGAACGCCAAGAACCAGGGAGCGAAGCAAGCTGTGGCTTCGACTTTAGGTGTATTTGTAATTAAGAATTGTCTGTCAATCAACTCTACTTCCTGGGTATTGAATACCGGATCAGGATCTCATATATGTAATTCATTGCAGGCACTGAGAAACCGTAGAGTGCTGAAGGAAGGTGATATGACCCTAAAGGTTGCTAACGGAGCTAGCATGGGAGCTGTGTCCGTCGGGGATTATCACCTGGGATTGACGAGTGGACATATTTTGGTTTTACATAACTGTTTTTGTGTACCTAGTTTAACGTGTAATATCATATCAGTTTCCTTGTTATCAGATAAAGGTTATGATTTCACGTTTGTAAGCGATGTTGTTAACATCCACCTTAATCAAAGTTTGATTGGGTCCGGTACACTGAATAACGGTATATATGTCTTAAACCAACTCCAGATTTTCAATGTCCAGAACACACTAAAAAGAAAGTCTTCAGATTTAAATAAGGCTTTCTTATGGCATTGTAGACTAGGTCACATCAATGAGACAAGGTTAACTAAGTTACATAGAGAAGGATATTTGGACTCGTTTGAATATCAAACTTATGCCACTTGTGAATCATATCTCAAAGGAAAGATGACAAAGACTCCATTCACTAGACATGGAGTAAGAGCGAGCGAGCTCTTAGGACTCGTACACAGCGATGTATGCGATCCAATGTCTACATATGCAAGAGGTGGTTTTTCCTATTTCATTTCTTTTACGGATGATTATTTAAGGTACAGATTCATTTATCTGATAAAACATAAATCCGGGGCTTTTGAAAAATTCCAAGACTATAAGAATGAAGTAGAAAACCAAACCGACAAAAGTATCAAGACACTAAGATCTGATCGAGGTGGTGAATACTTAAGTGCCGAGTTCCTAGGTTACCTAAAAAAGAAAGGAATTCTCTCTCAGCTTACTCCTCCATACACTCCACAGCATAACGGTGTATCGGAAAGACGGAATCGAACCCTATTGGAGATGGTACGTTCCATGATGAGTAATGCTGAGTTGCCGCGATCTTTCTGGGGTTATGCGCTAGAATCAGCGGCATATCTTTTGAACATGGTTCCTACCAAGACTGTGCCTACCACGCCATATCAGATGTGGAGTGGGAAAAAACCCTATCTTCAGTATGTAAAGATATTGGGATGTCCAGCTTTTGTTAAAAAGCAGCATGTGGACAAGCTCGAGGCACGATCAGTGAATTGTCAGTTTGTGGGATATCCAAAGAACTCCAAGGGGTATCTATTCTATTACGCAGAAGAACAAAAGGTTTTTGTTTCTCGTAATGCCCATTTTCTAGAATATCAGTTTTTAGAAAAGGAAACAAGTGGGAGCGAAATAGAACTGGATGAAATTCCAGAACCACAAACCACTACTGAAAGTTTGGTAGAACCAGTAGTTCAAGAAGAACAGGACATTCCCGCACCCCTCCACAGGAGTAGTAGGCCGTCTCATCCGCTTGAGAGATACTACGGTTTTCTCATAGATGGGGATAGAGAGGATTGCATCATTGATGATGATGAACCTACTAGCTTCCAGCAGGCCATCCAGAGCGGCGACTTGGTACGATGGCTAGATGCAATGCGGACCGAAATGGAGTCAATGTACACCAACAAAGTATGGACTTTGGACTTTGCTCCAAATGGGGTAAGACCCATAGGATGCAAATGGATCTTCAAAAAAAAGATTGGTGTAGATGGACAGGTCGAAACCTATAAGGCTAGACTTGTTGCAAAGGGTTTTCGTCAAAGACCTGGTTTGGACTATGACGAAACTTTTTCTCCAGTGGCTATGCTCAAATCCATTCGGGTCCTTCTTGTTATTGCTGCCTTCCATGATTATGAAATCTGGCAGATGGACGTAAAGACGTCTTTTCTGAATGGTAATTTAGAAGAGTGTGTCTATATGGATCAGCCAGAAGGTTTCAATCAGAGTGGAAGCAGCGGTAGAGTATGCAAGTTGCTTAAGTCCATTTATGGACTAAAGCAAGTATCGCGGAATTGGAACATCTGTTTTGATGAAACAATCAAAGAATATGACTTTATCAAAAATCCAGATGAACCATGTATATATAGTAAAGTTGTAGCCAGAAGTGTCGTATTCCTCATCTTGTACGTGGATGACATTCTATTGATAGGAAATGACATTCCTATGCTACAATCTGTCAAAGGATTCTTGTCACACCGGTTCTCTATGAAAGACCTGGGTGATGCCTCTTACATTCTGGGGATCCGGATCTATCGTGATACATCCAAGAGGATGTTGGGACTTTCGCAGTCCAGGTATATCAACACTATACTGAAAAGATTCAGTATGGAAAATTCTAAGCGCGGTAATCTACCGGCTTGTCACGGAATCACCCTCTTCAAAGAGATTTCTCCTAAGACTGATTTGGAAAGGGAACGCATGTCTATTATACCCTACGCTTCTGCGGTAGGCTCTATAATGTCTGCGATGTTATGCACCAGACCAGATGTAGCTTACGCACTCAGCGTGGTAAGCCGGTATCAGTCAGACTCAGGAGAGAATCACTGGATAGCAGTAAAGAACATTCTCAAGTACCTGAGAAGGACTAAGGAGATGTTCTTGGTTTACGGCGGAAAAGACCTCAAGTTAGAGGCCTTTACTGATTCCGGCTTTCAGAGTGATAAGGACGATTCTATGTCCATGTCGGTTTATATCTTTACCCTCAATAGAGGGGCGGTGTGCTGGAAGAGCTCCAAGCAGGACACCGTTGCTGACTCGACGATGGAAGCAGTGTATATTGCTGCTTGCGATGCCGCAAAAGAAGCGGTCTGGATGAAGAAGTTCCTAACAAAACTTCAGGTGGTTCCTACCATAGTTGATCCAATACCTCTGTATTGCGACAACAACGAAGCTATAGCTTTAGCGAAGGAATTGAGGTCCCATCAGAAGTCCAGACACATCTTAAGGCGGTATCACCTAATCAGAGAGATCATTGATCGTCAAGAGATCGAGGTTCGGAGAGTTGCTACTGAAAAGAACATTGCTGATCCATTCACGAAGGCCCTACTTCAGATTCAGTTCGAAAGGCTACTCGAGATCATCGGTCTTCGATATGCCAGTACATGGCCCTAGTGCAAGTGGGAGATTGTTAGTGTATATGCCCTAGGGGCCATTATTGTATCATACTAGTTTGTATATTACTTAATGGAAGCTTGGGATATTCACATGTATATGACAGTCTTGCTAAACATGGTAGTATGCTACTTGGTTTTTCTATCTTAATATGTGAGTATACGTATTGATAGAGCTCTTAGGATCTTGCTTAACTACCTACGTTGTGATGGCAGTCACACTAGTGGGGGCTGGGTAGTCTACAAGAATATCCTTTTTCAGGTCCCTGGTCGTAGGATTATCGAGACAGGGCATCGATACTCCGGAGTAGACTAGTGTGTACGCTTCTCATCCCAGTTGGGGAGATGGTCTGTCTCACAGCCGTCAGTACGTCGTACTGGAGATAGTATACAGGTGCTCGTTGGGTTACGGGTACACCAGACAGGACTCGCAGGGAACTGTTGGTTGGTTTTATACCAGTCGTCTGTTAACAGTTCCCAGGTGACATGAGTACAGCATAGTCCGCAGACTTGACACTGCTACTTCGCCTCGAGTGTGTCCCACTGTTCTTAGATTGCTACCCTACCACGGCTCAAAGGAGTCATGCAAACAGGTAGCAGTTGGGTGCAGTCCCGAGCACTTGGAGGCAGTGGCGGTTAGACAGGATTCATCTCTCTCGGTATTTGGAGTTGATATCGCGCTGTGTCAGAGAGCCATTACGCAAAGTCCCTGGCCAGGGCAAGTGAGATTTACTGGTAGGTTCCGGTAGTTTCTCAGGGTGTAATGGGCTTCACTCCGACACGACTTATACCGCTATTAGGGGACTGACGCTTGCCGCCCCTAGGCCCGATATGCGATAGTCTTAGACGAACAGACCGGACTGTACGGAGATTGTCACATCAGGCTCAGTAGGAGTTCGGATGGGTTTCCTCATCGGCCTTCTTATCGACATCTACCTGGGGACCGTTACGTACAGCTAGTGCCGCTTGCGGTCTGTGGTTAAACCCACTGCCAGCGTAGTAGTCGAGTCATTAGAGTCCCACACAGAGAGTTTCCCTGCTCCAGACGAAACGATATAGAGGTCGTAAGGTTTTACGACAAGGGTTCGGACGCATACGTGTGTTTACACACGTACGACTTTCGGACAGTTTTTACTAGCCGGATTTGGTTTAAGCCAGATTATAGTATCGGGATATTGGATTTATACAGTCTAAAGTTTTTCCGTGTTTTCACGGATAGGAGGGGCATTCTCGTAATTTCACGAGAAGCTTCTAGAAGGTTGGTGACTTTGGGTGTAGGTGGCATATGCATTAAATGAGATTAGTGACTCATTTGTGTGATTCATCCATGTCATTAATGCATCATAAATGCTTAATGACTCATGGAGATGAATCACCCATTTGTATTTATGAAGCATGGTTGTTAAATCCTTTGTTTTCTTTTTTGGATAAATAATAATGCTTCATATATATTATGATAAATCATTATCTCATTCTCATTCTCATGCTCACCTTCTCTCTCCTCATGCTCTCTCTCTTCAAACCCTAATCCTCCCCTCTCATGTGTTGAGATCAAGGATTAGAATAAACTAATCACTCCATAATCCAACTCTATATCACCTAGGTTACTTTGATTAGCAATTTAAGAAACCTAGTTACCTCAAGTTTGAGGTGAAGCTTGAAGTAAAGCTCTCGGGTGGATCGTCTACTACTTGGTGAAGGCCGAGGAGGATGTGGAGAATGAAAAGACGAAGGACACGGTTCATTAGATATAATCACTTCACATAGTAGTTTAGAACTCCTATGTTTATCGTTAGTTATCGTTTAGCAACGATTCTTGTGGTTAGTCGATGTTATTGCAAAGAACAAGATCGTTTTTCATATTTCCGCCTCCCCGCAAGTCGTGGGGTGTTGTACATCGAATTACAATTGAATCCTTTGGTTCTACCAAACAGCTGCAGTTTGTATAGCTGGAACTCTTTCCAGTACTACCTCATGACCACTAATTTTTTCATAAGAAATACCCTTTCACAAAGGTGGCATGTTGAGAAACAAAACATTTTTGTTCCTCGGTTAGGTAGAAGATATTCCCTTGCGTATGCTTGGGATATCCAACAAACTTCCACAGATCTGACTTTGCTTCGAGCTTGTCCGGATTTTGCTTTTTAGACATAGGCCGGACAACCCCAAATCTTAACAAACTTAAGATATGGGCTCTTCCCTTTCCATATCACATATGAAGTGGTATGCAACTGATTTGATTTGAACCTTATTCAATAGGTATGCAGCTTCTCAAGTGCATAACTCCCAAAAGGAAATAGGAAACTCAGTAGTACTCATCATAGAGCGCACCATATCCAATAGGGTGTGATTGCTCCGCCCCGATACACCGACGTGCTGTGGTGTATACGGAGGAGTAATGCTGAAAGAGAATCTCATTCTCCTTTAGAGTAGTCCAGGAATCCCGTGTTCAAGTATTCTCCTCCTTGATCTCATCAAAGGACATAATACTTATACCCGTTTTTGGTTCTCTACTTCTAACTCATATTCATTGAATTTCTCAAAAGTTCCAGACTTGTGTTTCAACAGGAACATATGTCCGAATCTTGAGAGATAATTAGTGAATGTAATGAAGTACAAAGAACCGGTCTTAGCATGTGTTGACAGGGGACCTTTATACATCAGCATGTATCAATCCCAAGAGTTCACTAACTCTTTCTCTGTTTCCAATAAACGGAGTTGTGGTCATCTTATCTCTGTGACATGACCGGCAAGTTTCAAAAGATGTAAATTCAAACTAATTTAAATATGCATCTATATATAACTTCAGCTAGTCGGGTCGCATTGATATGACCTAGTCTACAATGCCTCAAGAAGGATTAGTTCATTTCTGAACTCTTCCTCTTGTGTGTGTTCTGTACATTAAGAACTGTGATTTGATTTAGAACGTCTATGCTTTTAGATAATGTGCCTGAACCGATCAACACTTGATATAGGAAATGTTCAAAACATTATCCAATCTATACAAAATTATATCCTTCTTTACTAATAAAGAGAATGATAAGATATTGTATATCAGGTTCGGTATCTAATAACATTCATTCAGAATCAATGTATTCTGATAATACAGGGTGATAACTACCAACAGACTTGGCTGCAACACTTGCACCGTTTCTATCTCATGAAAATTATCACCCATTCTCAGTTCTCTACCTATCTATAGCCCATGTTACAAATTACATTTACGGGATCCTGATCCGGTATCAAATACCCAGGACGTAAAGGATGTTGAGAAACAGTTCTGTGTAATGAACACACCCGAAGAAGATGCATCAACATGCACATTCTTCGTTTCGGCGGCACGGGAATTCTAGTAATCCTCAATTTCCTGCTCTGTATTATAACAATTATAAGTTGGAGCGGGACCAACGTTCCTTAGCGTAGTATAATAAGCGGGTTCGGTCAATACATCTGTATTATTATCTTGATTAAGGCGTGACATAGTCGTAACCAGGAGAGAGAGAGAAGAAAACACTCAGCGTGCGCTTTTACAAGATTAGATTGGTTATCAATTTATCTAATCAAGATGTCTCCCACTGTTTTAGTCAAATCTTCCTTCAAACCCTAAAAGGTAAGACTAGCCGGGATTAATTACACCCTACAAGTTCGCTGATATTTCAGCCAGGCCAGTGCCGATACTTTGAGGGAGGTTCCCCGTGCTTTCGCACGGACCTAATTAAAGTAAACCTCGTTGTCCCAGGCGCGTAACCCCGTTGACACCTTTCTAGACACCTACTTGATCGGCTAATTGTAATGTGTAAAACTCTCTCAGGAGTAACTCTTACTCGCAGCGGGTATCGGGATCCAACTATCTCATAGAAGGTATGCAATCTCATTGCAAATTTCAACACTTGAAATTCCCAATAATATTTTACCCCAAGCGTCCTATGACCTTGACAGAGGTCAACAAACCATAGGCTGCTAGTCAAGTTCAACCCGTCATTTCCTGATTGAAGTAAAACCACCCGCACGACCCTTGACAGAGCTCAACAAGGTCGCACGACTATCCTAAATCAATATCATTGTACGTTTATACAGATAAGCACTAATCAGCTACCGCACACTACGCCTTGACAGAGGTCAACAAACGTAGTACGAATACGAACTATTACTTATCTGAAACGACGGAGGGCTACGACAGGTTTTTAAGAAAACCCTTTGCGTAATGAACTTGATATCGTTGTAGAATTGAGTGATTTTAAATGGAGTGTTTTTTAGGCTTTTCTAGTTTTGCTAAAGAGGTCACTCCCGGTGAAGGGATCGTCGGCTTTTTCCTCATCGAATAAGGTGCTGGATATTTCACAAATACCACAATGCAAAGCAAGAACTATAGAAGCAATCAAAAGACAAACCGAGTTTATAGCATCTGCTAGTTTCACTAAAGAGGTCACTCCCGGTGAAGGGATCTCGGCTCTTTCCTTATCGAATAAGGTGCTGGATGCTCTACAAGGAACACCGCTATGCAAAGCAAGAACTGGAGCTACCAAGTTTTTAAACAAGTTTCTACAACATCTTTAGGTTTCTTTTAGTTTCATTAATCTCATTAATGAAGTCCCATTTTATTATGCTTCACAAGCATCACATTTGAAACGAAATCTGCAATATAACATATATCTCATATATATAATATAAAAATTCGTCTCAGGCAGTAATATGATCTCATCACAGAACATTGCAGCAGAAGAACATATATGAAATATTGGATATACTAGGACGTCCGTGTTTTAATACGAGCCTGTATAAAACACGGATTCCACGGTCGCGATGAATAGCCAAACCCACATCCCTAGACCCCTACGAGAGCGGCAAGCAACACTGCAAATTCTAGGGTTAGGAGACCCGGTCTCGACTCCTCGAGATGGTCTCCCACTGGACCCTAGAACCCGGTTACTTGTGCTCCCTGCCTTGGGTCTACCTAATGCGGAAAAGTAAATAATATACAATGGTGACATCATCCTCAGCCCGGAAGTGCCCCAATAAAAAAATATTACATACAAATGAATTTTACATGAATGAAAAATAAAAACTCTCATCTCACATAAAACCCCCGGCTATTCAAACACGACGATCCAATATAACATATCACAGCAACACATAATATCTCATATCATCAACGTAAGCAAGTATGCGTATCCCGATTGTCGTTGATGTATAGCAACG
This sequence comes from Agapanthus africanus, assembly GCA_030015575.1. Classification (NCBI taxonomy): domain Eukaryota; kingdom Viridiplantae; phylum Streptophyta; class Magnoliopsida; order Asparagales; family Amaryllidaceae; genus Agapanthus; species Agapanthus africanus. The sequence continues at coordinate 443,579,496 of JASDDO010000019.1, read as the reverse complement.
AAGCCGGCGATACAACTACATACTACACTTACGGTCATGGAAAAGAAAGTGTAAAACTACAACAGTTGGAATCCGCAACCTCTTTAGACATCGCATGCCTAACCAAATGAATTCCTTAGACATCGCATGCCTAACAATTATAAACCCCGCATTTTAGTCTCATTATCGAAAACTCTTTTCAGTATCTAGTCGGGCAATTCAATAAGATTCCCGATATTTTGATCGAATGCTCGTCGTAAACTTTAGTAGACGGCCGCACCCCCGATACCGTCGATGAAGTGCACTACGGCGGAACACCGCTGCCGCGAGCACCCGAGCGGATGCTTTTGGCGACGGGGTTCTCCTACAGTCACTTGGTCGGGGCTATGGGGCATGGCTGTCTATTAAGTTTACCCGGCGAGTATCCGTGTAGGCTACGTGATTGCGACGGACATTTGATCGCATCAAAATCCCGTGGCAACCGATCATATGAGACTGAACTGCTAGATTTATAACATTCAAATTAGTTATCTCATAATTTCCTGTGGATTCCAAATATTGTATCACATTCCAGATAAATAGACAAAGTTAAACTTTCCGATCGAATAATCAAACACCCAAGATTTCCCAAATAGCTCAACACTTGAGCGGAGTTCAAAAAAAATATCTATCACATGCCACAGTACCAATGGTCCAGCCGTAGAAGGGTCAAGCCAACGCCTCACATGTGGCAACGCCGTACCGCCCCAAGCCCTAAGGTTCAGAGGCGGTTCAGACGGACACATAATCGAGTTAAGGTTTGTGTTCTTCTAGAGGGTCCACCGCGTTACTTGCACGACTTAGAACGTTCTTAAACTACGGAAAAATCCAACACTTTGAAATTTTCCTGCAAGGGAAAAAGTGAGTTATTGATATCCGTTCGAACTTTTTAACACGTTCTAAAAAATTACCCGGACGAACTAAACAAAGTTAAATTATCCGATCGAATCAACGAATCCCCAATACAACCCTGAAAACTCAACTCTTGAGTATAAATTAAAAATTCCCAGAACAATTAAAAAGGACCTAAGAATAATTACCTGAAGTACCAGGGACCAAGTCAAAATTTTGGCTGCGGAACCGCCGCCAAACCCTTGGTTTGGCCGCGGTTCCGCGGTCACATGAGCGCATTAATGGGCCGTATTTCACGGTAATTCTTAGATTTTCCTGCTTAATTTTCTGAGTATTTTTAATCAAGAAAAAAATCACATTTTTGAAAAATATCCAGAGAAGGGTATATATCGGGGTTTCCGGGTTCGATCGGACTTTAAACTTCGCCTAAAGCTCTAGCTTGGATCTGATACTACTGTAGGGTTGCTAGGCACACGCACAAGGTTCTACGAGGCATCAACCATACCCGATTTAAAAATTAGCCGTGCTGAACAACCCTAACCAAGATCTTTGAACTAGAGATTAGGCGAAAACAAGCATGTTAAACACTTTAACACTAAGTGAGAGGGATTACAACCTTTGTAGATCCGGTCCTTCACTTCTTAAGCTTCGTGTTGAGGTCCCTTCACTGCGATCATCGTGTTCCGGACTCTCGAGAGGCTCCACGAAGAAAAAGATGCAAGCTTGCTTCCGATCTTCGATAACAAAGATGATCTACCTTGAAGTTTCATTAACACAAGCTCTCACTCACTAAATGAAGTGAACACTCTCATCTAAAGGGCAAGGGCTCTCATTTTTTTTCTTATTCTCACTCATTTTTCATCACAAAATCAAAGCAAGAAAGCTTTTCATGAAGAACTCAAGCAAGAAGAAGATGAATAATGATTCATCCTTTTGTGATGAATAATGAAAGTTATGATAAGGTTAGAAATGCAATCATGGTCAAACAAACCTTTGTAGAGATTTAACTAGGGCTAGGGTTTGGGTTGAGTTAAAGATGAGTCACTTTAAAATATCAACACAAATATCGTTTCCAAAACAAAAAAGAAAGCATCTAGAAACTTCTAGAAAGGCTTAACCCAAATCAAATCCTAACCATGTTTAATCTCCACTAAACATGTTGCATTAATAACCACATCATATTACAGTATTATATATCACATATATAATATTTATTGTAACAAAATAAAATAATACAATTAACATATATCGCATATATATCAATGTATTACCCGAGTGAGAAAAAGAATCTTTTAGTGAGATAATATTAGTTAATGTAATTTAATATATCATATAGATAATTATACATTAAATCATCGAATCAACACTTGATCCAACAATCCGGCTATATCGCATATAACCGACTAATATATCATTTACCGATTCATCGAATAAACAATTGATCCGATGACCCGGCTGATATCAAATATCGCCAGAATATAATACGGTATCTCATATCGCATTATTCTCGGTTCTGCACATATCACATATGTGCCCTTACTCCGTTTTGCCTGAGTCAAGAAACCTCTGTGTAGGACTCTAAAGAATCGTCAATACGCCGGCAGTAGGTGATGATCATATCAAACACCCACAAGCTGCAAACGGTCAGCTAAATGTAACAGCTACCCAGGTATTGAGCGATCAGAAAATCAACAAGCAAGCCTGTACATTCTCCTACGAATCCAATCAGTAACACTCTCGTACAGTCCGGTCTCGTCGTCTGATATGTCGCATATCTCGCCTAGGGGTGGTAAACGTCAGACCCCAGTAGCTCAATAAGTCGTGTCGATATGAGGTCTATAACAGTTCGAGAAAGTACTGATAACACTTACCAGTAAATCTCAGCAACCCTGGCCAGGGATTTCCAGTTATAGCCAATCGAACACAGCGCAACATCAACTCCCTATACCGGGAGAGACGAATCCCCTCCTATCGCTCATTGCCTCCATGTGATTCGGGACTGTACCCAAAATCCACCTTTTTGCATGCCCTCTTGGATGTGGTATGATGGAAATCAAAGCACAGTGGGAATCACACAAGACTCTATGACGATCACGGGTCAACAGACTACTCTGTACCAGTGTCACCGGAGAACTGCCATCTGACGTGAGGTATAATACCATCTGGGAGTTCTCGGCGAGTCCGTCCAGTGTATCCAGTCTCTACTGAGCACCCGTACACCATCCTTGATGTCAAACACCGATGGATATGGGATCATCCATCGCCCATCATATGGGTCAAGATGCGTATACGCTAGTCTACACTGGTGTATCGATGCCCTGTCTCGATACACCCTCGACTAGGAACAGTTATAGGATGTACTCATCGACTACCGTGGCCCCACTAGTATGATCTCATCATAGTCCCAGTAGTCGAGTACCTATCCTAAGGGCTTTATCAATATGTAACATAGAGAAAATCAGAGTACATGTTAAGATAAAGTGCAACCAGATAGCGTACTATCATGTCGAGCGCGAAAGTCCTCCTTATATATGTCCAAGCATCCACTACAATATACATCGTATGTACAGTAATGGCCTCTAGGGTATACATATAACTAACAGGATCTTCACACTGCTTCATGTCTCAACAATTCATAAGAACGCATGCGATTCCCATGAAGCCACTCATTTCAAGCTAGAATGTCAGTTCCGGGAATGGAGTCTTGAAAGCAACTATGTGGTTTGATCAGTGTCCAGTTGTAGTTTGCGGATGAGAATTCTACGCAAATTTCAAAGTACCGGATATCCTAAATTTCGATGTTGTGTTGGGAATGGATTGGCTGGGAGTATTCTATACTACTATTGACTGCCGTCAAAGAAGGGTAGTATTTGAGATACCAGATCACCCGGACTTCTATTTCAAAAGTGGAGATAGAAATTTGGATCCGGGAAGATACCGTGCTAAACCAAAGAATGCAGAAGTGTTTTCTCTAACAGCAGAAGAAGAAAAGCCCGAAGTAATTCGAGAGTTTGAGGATGTGTTCCCTGAAGACATATCAGGTTTGCCTCCCGATCGAGCTTTTTAGTTTAGTATTGACTTACAACCTGGTGCGCAACCTGTAATCAAAACTCCATACCGGTTATGTCCAGAAGGATTGAAGGAGATCTGTATTCAGTTGGACGAACTCCTGAAGAAAGGTTGGATCCGACCCAGTACTTCAAGTTGGGGATCTCCGATATTACTCATAAAGAAGAAAGAAGGTTTATATAAGATGTGTGTGGATTATTGAGCTCTGAACGAAGTGATGATTAAGAACAAGTATCCACTACCATGTATCGATGATCTTTTCGATCAGTTAAGTGGGTCTTGTATATTTTCATAGCAAGATCTTCGTTCGGATTATCATCAGGTGAAGGTCAAAGAGTTCGACATTCCGAAGATGGCGTTTAGGACTCGATATGGTTATTATGAATATCTCGTAATGCCATTTTGAGTGACCAATGTGTTGGATATGTATGCCCTAGAGGCCATTATTGTATATGTATACATGTGGATGCTTGGACATATATATGTACATGACAGTCTTGCTTGATATGATAGTATGCTATCTGGTTTGTCTTTATCTTAACATGTGCATATATTTTACTTGCTATTACGCAACACTCATACATGCTGATAAAGCCCATAGGATCATTGCTAGACTACCTGCATTGTGATGACGATCATACTTGTGGGAGCTGGGTAGTCGGTACACATATCCTTAAATAGTCCCTAGTCGTGGAGTATCGAGATTGGACATCGATATTCCAGAGTAGACTAGTGTATACGTTTTTGGACCCCGACGAAGGGCAATGGTATGGTCTCACAACCATTAGTCTTTTGCACCTAAGATCGTATACAGGTGGTCATTGGGTATGAGTACACCGGACGGACGCACTGAGAACTTCCAGATGGTACTATACATATCGTCAGATGGAAGTTCTCAGGTGACATGAGTACAGGTTAGTCCTTAGGCCTGAGATCGTCATTTTCCTCGTGTGAGTTCCCACTGTGCTTTGATCACTACCCTACTACGGCTCTACTGAGTCGTGCAAAAAGGTTTTGGTTGGGTACAGTCTCAAGCCATATGGAGGCAGTGGGCGACTTCCGGGAATTCATCTCTCCCGGTATAGGGAGTCGATATCACACCGTGTTCGATTGGTCAGGACCATAAGACCTTGGCCAAGGTAGTTGGGATTTACTGATAGGTTGATCAGTAGTTTCCCGGATTGGTCCTGAGCCGCATCAGCACGAATTATCGGGTTATTAGGGTCTTACGTTTACCACCCCTAGACCCGGTATGCGATACTCTCAGACGAAGAGACCGGACTGTACGGAGATTGTCACGGATATGTTCAGTAAGGATCCGGATGAGTTTGATCGTCGACCTTCCTTTTCGACAGGTACCTGGGTAGACATTACGTACAACTAGTGTCGCTGACGTGCTTGTGGTTATGGATTTATCCAGTAACTCACTGCCGGCGTACTGTCGAGTCTTTAGAATCCCATACAAAGAGTTTCCCTAGTTCAGGTGAAATGATGTAGTAGCCGTATTGGATACGTGGAGGGTTCCGATCGATTGATGTACTGTGTACCCAGACTTTCGATCGGATAATTGGTAATACTAACCGGCTCGGGTTTGAGCCAGATTATTAAATCAGGTATTGATTTAATAATTTATATATATGTATTTCGATATGTATATTCTAGTATTACTTTCTTCACATTATTCTATCTCTTTGGGCATTCATGTTTTTATCCGAATGCAGATATGTATATACAGTAGACTGTAATCTGTATTTTATTATGGATAACATTCTAGAAGGTGGACACCTCATCATGGATTTTTCTATTTATTCATAAATGGAAATGAGGTGTAAATTGAAAGAAAGGGGGTATGGTGAGAGCCTTGGCTTCAATAGTTGACAAATGAATTATTAATTCATTTGTGGCAACTATTGAAGCATGGTTGAAATATTATATTGATGGAAATTGTTTTACAAAACCATTCTCATCTATTTGCTCTCACATGCTTGCTCATTTTTTTTGCATCTCACCATTTTGCTTCACCTCCTTCTCCTTCTCTTGAGCTTCACTATCTTCATCATCTTCCTCCTCTCTACACTCTCATGTGTTGAGAAACAAGAGAGGAGACAAGATAGATATAGTAGAACACTTAGAACTTCACACTACATCCTAAAGTTCTTGGATTAGCATCTTAAGTTCTCTAGTTGCTTCTAGTGATACTTAGTTAGGAGTTAGAGCTATGACTCACATTCCTCGGGTGGATCATCTACGACAAAGGAGGACCGGAGAACAAGATCGATCCCGGAAAATCGATGGAGCGGGAAAAGAAGAATAAGCATGTTCAAGGCGGCAACTAGGAGCACATGATGAAGAAAGAAGACCGAAGGACACGTATCGTTTGGTGAGGCTTTCTTATCATAGTAGATAGCACTCCTAATTTAGCTAGTTAGGTTTATGAAAAGATCCATTTTTTTTAGGTTATTCTGGCGCTGTTTTGAAACCCTAGAAAAAAATTTGTTCCACAAACCGCCACGTTTGATGGCTTGGGCGTTAGGGTAACCCAACATGGTATCAGAGCCACCCCATAAACCCATAATAGCTAGTTCTAACGTGTTTGAAATATCGATCGACCGAAATTTTCGAAACCGCAATTCCAAAATTATAGTTTCTGTTGATTTTTTAAAGTGGTCGAAAAATCATTTTCAGTGTATCAAAAATTCGTGCAGGGTTTTTAGAGCAACAAAAGAAATTTGAGACCACGAATCCTCAACTCCGCCGTGGAAGTGCCGCCAAACATTCTTGTTTGCGGCGGTTCCGTGGCCAAAGTTGGGTTACTGTGCTCAAAATTTCTACAGTTGCTCTATACTTTGGAATTATGGTTTCTGGAATATTTAGTTCTTGGGCCCAGATTTGTTTGAGTACTAGATTAGCACTTGGGGCCTATTTGGAAAAGTTTAGTCGATCAAAATTTAAAAATACGTATTTTGTTATCAGTAATTAGTTTAGCATCTGCGACCGTGAATGTCATTAGATCGGTATAACCCGTCTATCTGCTATATGTTCTTTTAGACAGGTTTGCGAACATGACATTCACGTTGATATTCTATGATTGTGCTGATATTATGGTTGGATTGTCGTGGTGGATAGCCGGTGGTGCAATGATTTAGTACAATTTATATTCATTTGTACATTTGTTATTGCGGGGCAAGCGTCCGACATGTGGACAGCCGTTTCGGCCGTGTTGTATATTCTTTTACTGGGGCACGATCAGGTTGAGGTCGATGTCACCTTTGTACCTATTTTTTATTTTCTGTACTAGAATTACCCCACGATGGAGTGCACGAATAGCCGGGTTCTAGAGGGCAACAAGCCCGCATCTCATGGTGCTGAGACGGAGGGGGCTTCACTCTAGAATTGGCGGGCTATTCACCGCATTCGTAGGGGGTATAGGTATGAACCACGGAGGGGCGCACAAGTTACTGGGTCCCGTGAAGTGCTGGGTGGCCCATTCATTTTGTTAATTGGGGTTGCCTCACTTCTGGAATTGGCGGGTAGCTTGCCGCGCTCGTAGGGGTCCAGGTTTCTATTGCACGGGCTATCCACACGACCGGGAATGTTGGATCTCATTTGCGGCTCAAATGAAATCCGGGGCTCCAAAATTATCCACCATTCTGTGTTGTTTGCTGAGATTCTGTGATGTTGCTTATATCATGCCTAGGATGAATGTTACACACACACACACACACACACACACACTAGTAGATGTTGTATATGTTTTGCACCCGTGATAGTCCATCCCCTGCTCTGTCGTTAGTTAAGTAACCAAACGGGTGATGACGGGGCCCAATGGCGAATGAGGATGGCATATACGTACATTGTATTTTCGTTATTTTAGGGTGTGATAGGTTTAAATGATGGGACCGCATTAAGTTTGATTAATGCAAGATAAGAAAATCTAAAAGATATTGTTGGAACAAATTTCGAAAAACTATAGTTATATTCTTTCGCTTTGCATAGTGGTATTCGGTTGTGAATTTCTAGCATCTCATTCCAGAAGGCAAGAGCCGAGATCCCTTCACGGGGAGTGACCTCTTGAGCAAAAGTCTATACTGTAGATTACCCGGTTTTTTCAAAACCACAAGTTTTCAAAAGCGGAGCCTAAACCACTCATTTTCAAAACTGCTCAGGTTCCTTCAACGATATCAAGTTCATTATGTTAAAGGTTTTTTTTGCCAAAACCCAGCCGTAGCCCTCCGTCATTTCAGAGTAATATTGCTTAGTATTCGTGTCGTGCTCAGCCGAGGCGTAGTGTTTGGTAGCTATGTAATACTTTTCTGTAGCATTAGATGCGATTGGTAAGGACAGTCGCACGGTCATTTTGGCTCAGTCAAGGACTCGTACGGGTGGGTCTAATGCAATCAAGATAATGACGGGTTGAACTTGACTAGGATCCTTTGATATGTTGGCTCAGTCAATATCACTTGGGTCCTAGGGGCAAAAACAACATCGAGAGTTTCAAGTATTCAGGAAACATGCTAGTGCTGCATACCTTCTGGAGTGTGGTGACTAGAGTGGCTTCCATCTAGTTTATCACGCAATGATAGTTGGATCTCGATCCCACTGATGAGTAGGATTACTCCTAGGAGATTTTTTCACTTAACAATCAATGCTATAAACCAAGTAGGTGTCTAAAACGGTGTTAGCGGGGCTACGCCTCCAGGGAAAAAAGGTTATATAATTAAGGAACTTCATGAAAGCGTTGGAAAACCTCCCTCGAAATACCGACACTAGCCTGGAAGAAAGGTTAAGTAAGTATTGTGACGTGCGATTGATCCCAACCTATTCTTCTTTTAAGGTTTGAAGAAGAATTCGAGTAAACAGTGGGAGCCATTCTGATCAGATAAACTAATAACCAATCTAATCTTGCAAGAGCACACGCTGAGTGTTTCTTTTCTCTCTCTTCAGGTAGCAACCACTTCATGCCTTAAACAAGATAATAAAATGTATCGATTGATCGATCCGAATTCTTATTCCGGGATGGGGAACGTTGGTTTTGTTAGTTGAATGTATGCCCTAGAGGCCATTATTGTACATGAGATGTATATTATAGTGGATGCTGGGACATATATAGGGAGGACTTTCTTGCTCGACATGATAGTACGCTATCTGGTTGCTCTTTATCTTAACATGTATACTTACCGTCTCTCTGTTACATATTGATAAAGCCCTTAGGATGTATACTTGACTTCCAGGATTATGATGCAGATCATACTAGTGGGGCCTGGATAGTCCATGAGTTCATCCTTCAATGTTCCTAGTCGTGGGAATATCGAGACGGGGCATTGATATTCCAGAGTAGACTAGCGTATATCTTCTCGACCCATGTGATGGGCGATAGATGATCCCATATCCATTGGTGTTTGACATCAGAGATGGTATACGAGTGCTCAGTGGAGATTGGGTACAGCGAACGGACTCGCCGAGAACTCCTAGATGGTATTATACCTCACGTCAGATAGCAGTTCTCTGGCGACACTGGTGCAGGTTAGTCTGCTGACCCGAGATCGTCATAGAGTCTTGTGTGGCTCCCACTGTGCTTTGATTTCCACCCTACAACGGCTCTACTGAGTCATGAAAACAGATGGTTTTTAGGTATAGTCCCGAGTCATATGGAGGAAATGAGTGATAGGAGGGGATTCGTCTCTCCCGGTATTGAGGTTGATGTTGCGCTATGCTTGATTGGTCATAACTGAAATCCCTGGCCAGGGTAGATGTGATTTACTGGTAAGTATTATCAGTAGTTTCATGCCTGTTATGGACCTTACATCGGCATGACTTATCAAGCTACTGGGGTCTGACGTTTACCACCCCTAGGCGAGATATGCGACATATTAGACGAACAGACCGGACTGTACGGTAGTGTTACTGATTATATTCGCAGGAGTATGAGCAGGCTTACTTGTTGAGCTTCTGATCGCTCAATACCCGGGTGGTCGTTACGTTTAGCACGCCTCTTGTGACTTGTGGGTGTTTGATATGGTCATCATCCACTGCCGGCGTATTGACGAGTCTTTAGAGTCCTACATAGAGGTTTCCTGACTCAGGCGAAACAAAGTACGAGCACATATGAGATATGTGCGGGACCGAGATTAATACGCGTATATGATACCGTATTCTATTCTCGTGATTTGTATCATCGGTCGGTTATATGCGATATAGCCGGGTTATCGAATCAAGTGTTGATTCGAGAGATTGATACAGATGATATTAGTCAGTTATATGTGATATGATCGGATCATTAAATCAAGTGTTGATTTAATGATTTAATGTATAATTATATATTTGATATATTATTTTACATTAACTAGTATTGACTCACTTAAGATTGTTTTCTCACTTGATGTGCACATAGTGTAGATGTGATATATATTTGTGTACATGTTTGTGTCATACTTGATGATACATGCAAACTTGGGTGTGTGTGTGACTTACACCATGCTTACATATAATGTGGGGTTTTTTATTTATCTTAGTAAATCAAAATGAGGTGGAAAATTGGTCATGGCTTGAAGCTTGTAGACTATTGACCAAAGTCCACGCATTTTATTTTACTTAAGATATTTTAAACCCAACCATTATAATTAATCCATGGTTAAGTCTCTACAATGGTTTAGTATGATATACTAACTCACCCATGGTTGTAATCTCAATCTTTTCTTCACTTGATATTTCTTGAGTTGTTTTCTTCATCTCCTTCCTCTTACTTTCTAGCTCCAAGAAAAATGGTGAAATCAAGTGAGAAACTAAAATCTAAAGTGAGCCCACTTCCTATTTCATCATATACACTTGCTTGGGTATTATAGGGTGTTCTCTTCACAAAGTTCACAACCTAGTGAAGGGTTAGCTTGAGTTTGAGTCTCCTCAACGTAGATCATCTTCGGCTTCGAAGGCATCGAGCAAGCCCGTTCATTTTTCCAAGGGAACCATTCTAGAGTTTGGGAAATCTTCACTTGCTAGCGATCGCAGCGAAGGGACGACTACACGGAGCTTTAGAAGTGAAGGACCGGGTCTACAAAGGTTGTATTCTTGTTCACTTTTTATGTAATGTTTGATTGCATGTTTTATTGTCTTTTCACTCTAGCTTGATCTTAGCTTAGGTTTGATTAGCACCTTAGATTTTTAAAAAGTGGCATGGTAGTTGCTGTGAAAACCCAGTAGGGTGGTAAGGAATCCTAACAGTGGTATCAGTGCCGGGCTAGAGTATTAGACGGGGAGTGTAGAATTACGAAACCGAAACTGCTCCGATACGTTAAACATCAAAATCTGCATTCTGTCGATTTTTAAATGAGCTCTAAAAATTTTTCAAACAAGTGCAGAATGATATATGAGAGATTACAAGAACATGGAAAAAATTTAGGACCCAGAGCTCGGATTTTGGCTGAGCTCATGGGTATTGTGGCCGGCCACATGTAGGCAGAATGTGTTCAATTTTTTTTCATGTTCCTATCTCTGTATTTTGGTGTTTCAGGTATTGTTTGCTTAGTCCAAAAATTTCATATGATGTTAATTTGTTAAAGGGATAATTTGGAGTGTTTCGTATTCATAGTTTAACATTGTGTTTGGGTTTTCACAAGTTATCTAGGTGAAGTTAAAAAGTTCGATCGAATGTCAAAAATCCATTTTTCCAAGTTTAACGTATTCGGAAAAACATGCAAGTAATTCTATGGACCCTCTAGAAGAATGAAAACCTAACTCGACTTTTTGGATCGCAGAACCGCGGTCATACCCTAGGGTTTGCCGCAGTTCCGTGGCGACATGAGTGAGGCTTGGGTTTGCCCTTCTACGGCTGGTCCATAGGTACTGTGGCATGTTCCGTGTATTATTAAAACTGTGCCCACTTATTGAGCTGTCGGGAAATTGTGGGACTTTGATGAATCGATCAAAAAGTTTAACGTCGTCCGGATATCATGTGATTGGATAAAATACTTAGAATCAAAAATATTTGAATTTTATAAATCTAGCAATTTAGTCTCTTTTGATCGGTTGCCACGGGATTTTGATGTGATCAAAAGTCCGTCGCAATCACGTTGTGTATGCGGATACTCGCCGGGTAACATTACTAGATAGCTACGCCCCATAACCCCAACCAAGTCACTGTAGGAGAACTCCGTTGCTAAACGCATCCGTTCGGGTGCTAGCGGCCGCGGTGTTCCGCCTAAGTGCACTTCGTCGTCGGTATCGAGGGGTGCGGCCATCTACTAAAGTTTCCGACGAGCATTCGACCGGGATGTCGGAAATCATGTTGAATTGCCCGACTTGTTATTGAAAAGTGTTTTCAATATCGAGACTAAAATGCGGGGTTTATAAGTGTTAGGCATGCGATGTCTAAGGAATTCATATTGTTAGGCATGAAATCCGCAAAATGAGATGTTACGGGTTTATGATGTCTAAGGTGGTTGCGGATTCCAACTGTTGTAGTTTTCACTTTCTTTTCTGCGACCGTAAGTGTAATATGTGGTGTATTGCCGGTTTTGTTGCTATACGTCAATGACAATTGGGATACGCATATTTACTTACGTTGATAACATTTGATGTTATGTGTTGCTGGATATGTTATATTGGATCGTCGTGTTTGAATAGCCGGGGTTTTTTATGTGAGATGGGAGTTTTTCATTTTCATTCATGTAAAAACTTGTATGTAATATTCTTTTATTGGGGCATTTTCGGGTTGAGGAAGATGTCACCGTTGATATATATTATTTACTTTTCCGCATTATGATAGACCCAAGGAGGGGAGCACAAGTAACCGGGTTCCAGAGTCCAGTGGGAGACCATCTCGAGGCGTCGAGTCCGAGTCTCCTAACTCTAGAATTGGTAGGGTTGCTTGCCACTCTCGTAGGGGTTCAGAGATGTGGGTTTGGCTATTAATCATGACCGTGGAATCCGTTTTTTATACAGGCTCAAAATAAAACACGGACATCCTAGTATATCCAATATTTCATATGTTGTTTTCTGTTGCGATATCTGTGATGTGATCATTTGATATGTTGAGATAGATACAGTATATAGTATATATGATATATTATATAGACATTGCTTATGTTTACACCTGCGCTAGCCCTGCCCTACTCTGCCGTTAGTTACCTAACCTAACGGTGAATAACGGGACATCGAGATGAATGCGGATAGCATAAGCGTACGTTGTATTTATCTGTGATGTTTAGGTAACTTAAAATGATAGGAGTTCATTAATGAGATTAATAATAGAAAATAAACCTAATGATGTTGTGGAATCAAATTTTCAAAAACAGGTAGCTCTAGTTATTACTTTGCATAGCGGCATTCCTTACAGAATATCCAACACCTTATTCGATATGGAAAGAGCCGAGATCCCTTCACCGGGAGTGACCTCATTAGAAATAACTGGCAGATGGTACAACCCTCGGTTTGTCTTTTGATTGCTTTTCTAGTTTTTTCTTTGCATAATGATATTGTGAATATCCTGCACCTCATTCAATGAGGAAAGAGCCGAGGTCCCTTCATCGGGAGTGACCACTTTAGCGAAACTAGCAAAAGCCTAAAAAACACTCCATTTTAAATCATTTAATTCTGCAACGAGATCAAGTTCAAAGCGTTAAAGGTTTTCTTAAAAATCATCCGCTACCCTCCGTCATTTTAGGAAGTAGAGAACTTTGTATTCGTGCTGTGTTTGTTGACCATAGTTAAGGCACAGTGTACGGCAGCTAAGTGATGTCTTCTTACACAGTATATGATGCGATTAGTTAGGACAGACATGTGACTTTGTTGACCATAGTTAAGGGTCATGCAGGTGGGTCTAATTAATCATGAAATGACGGGTAGAACTTGACTAGTGCTTGTTATTTGTTGACCATAGTTAAGGTCATGAACCACTAGGGGTAAAAACCATTATCGGGAATTTCAAGTGTTGAAATTTGCAACGAGATTGCATACCTTCTATATAATAGTTGGATCCTGATACCCACTGCGAGTAATTGTTACTCCTGAGAGAGTTTTGCACTTTACAATTAGCCAATCAAGTAGGTGTCTAGAAAGGTGTCAACGGGGTTATGCCATTGGGAAAATGAGGTTTATTTTAATTAGGTCCGTGCGAAAACATGGGGAACCTCCTTCAAAGTACCGGCACTGGTCTGGCTGAAAAATTGGCGAACTTGTAGGGTGTAATTAATCCCGGCTAGTCTTTCCTTTTAAGGTTTGAAGGAAGATTTGATAAAAATAGTGGGAGCCATCCTGATTAGATAAAATATATAACCAATCTAATCTTGCAAGAGCGCACGCAGAGTGTTTTCTTCTCTCTCTCTCTCCAGGTAGCGATCATATCACGCCTTAATCAAGATAATAATATGGATGTATTGACCGAATCGGCTTGTTATACTGAGCTGGGGAACGTTGTTCCCACTCCAACTTATAATTGTTATAAGACCGAGCAGGAATTATGGGAATACCAGGGTTCCCATGCCGCCCAAACGAAGAGAGTTCATGATGATGCATCTTCGTCGGGTGTGTTCATTACAGAGAATTGTTTCTCAGTATCCTCTACGTCCTAGGTATTTGATACCGGATCGGGATCCCGCATATGTAATTTATTACATGGGCTACAGATAGGTAGAGAACTGGGAATGAGTGATATGTCTCTAAGTGTAGAGAATAGTGCAATTGTTGCAGCCAAGGTGTTGGCAGATATCACCTTGTATTACTAAATACATCGATTCTGAGCGAATGTTATTAGATACCGAACCTGATATGCAACATTATATCAGTCTCTTTATCATATAAAGAAGGATATAATTTTGTATTGTTGGATAATGTTTTGAACATTTCCTATATCAAAGTGTTGATCAGTTCAGGCACATTATCTAATGACATATACGTTCTAAATCAAACCACAGTTCTTAATATACAGAACACACATAAGAGGAAGTGTTCAGAAATGAACGAATCCTTCTTGAGGCATTATAGACTAGGTCATATCAATACGACCCGATTAGCTATGTTACATTTAGATGCATATTTAAATCAGTTTGAATTTGCATCTTATGAAACTTGCCAGTCATGTCACAAAGATAAGATGACCATAGCTCCGTTTACATGAAACAGAGAAAGTGTTAGTGAACCCTTGAGACTGATATATAGTGATGTATGTAGGTCCCCTATCTACACTTGCCAGGATTGGTTCTTTGCACTTCCTTACATTCACTGATGATCTCTTAATATTCGGACACACGTTCCCATTGAAACACAAGTCTGAATCTTTTAAGAAATTCAATGAATATAAGTCAGAAGTCGAGAACCAAAATGGGTATAAGTATTATGTCCTTTGATGTGATCAGGTTGGTGAATACTTATGCATGGAATTCTTAGACTATTCTAGTGGAGAATGAGATTCTCTCTCAGCATTACTCCTCTGTATACACCACAGCACAACGGTGTATCGGGGCGGAGCAATCACACCCTATTCGATATGGTGTGCTCTATGATGAGTACTACTGAGTTGCCTATTTCCTTTAGGGGTTATGCGCTTAAAGAAGCTGCATACCTATTAAATTGGGTTCCAATCAAATCAGTGCTTACCACTCCATATGGGATATGGTATGGGAAAAGCCCATGTCTTAAGCATGTTAAGATTTGGGGTTGTCCGGCCTATGTCTAAAAGCAAAATCCGGAAAAGCTCGAGGCAAGGTCAGTTCTGTGGAAGTTTGTTGGATATCCCAAGCATTCGCGAGGGAATATCTTATACTACACCGAGAAACAAAAGGTGTTTTATTTCTCGGCATGCCACCTTTTTAGGAAAAGGTATTTTTTAAAGAAGAAATTTGTGGTCATGAGGTAGAACTGGAAGAAGTTCCAGCTATAAAAACTACAGCTGGTGATTTGGTAGAACCGGAGGATTCAATAGTTCCCGACGAACCTCAGCCTCTCCGCCGATCTGGTAGGTTTCCCTATTCGCCTGAGAGATACTTAGGTTTCTCGATGACAGTGGGAGTAAGGATTGCATCATGAGATGATGACCCAAACTAGTTTCGAGCAGGCCATCAAGAGTAGGGACTCTATAAGAATGGCTGGATGCTAAGCGATCTGACATGGAATCTATGTACACCAACAAAGTATGGACTTTGGTTGCTATATCTGAAGGGTTAAATCCCCATCAGGAGTAAGTACATCTTGAGAAGATTACTTGGTGTAGTTGGAAAAGTTGAGACTTTCAAAGCTAGACTTGTTGCAAAAGGTTTTCGTCAACGACCATGCATGGTTACTGATAAAACCTTTTCTCCAGTGGTTTTGCTTAAGTCCATCCAGATCCTACTTGCCATTGCTACATACCATGACTACGATATCTGGTGGTTGGGTGTCATGACTGCTTTTTCTAAATAATGATTTAGAAGAGAGCGTCAATAAGTACACAGTCAGAGGGCTTCGTAGACAGTTGGAGCAGCGGAAACGTGTGCAAATTGCTTTATGTGTTAAAGCAGGCATCGCGGAGTTGGAACGTCTGTTTTGATGCGGTAGTCAAAGAGTTTGATTTCATCAAAACGGTAGATGAACCTTGTATATACAAAAGGGTAGTAGAGAGTAAAGTGGTCTTCTTCATATTGTACGTGGATGCCATACTCTTGATAGGAAAGTAGTTTCCTATGCTACACTCGGTCAATCTCCTCTTATCACATTGATTCTCCATATAGGATCTAGGTGATACCTCCTAAATCCTGGTTTCTGGATCTATGAGATAGATCTATGTGGATGTCGGGATTCTCACTAGGTGTAGTGAGAGGGTATCAATCGATCCTGGGGAGAATCACTGGATAGCTTCCAGGGTGGTAAGGATGACTGAATATCAGTCATAGGCATTGTCTTTACCCTCAGTAGAGGGATGGTATGTTGGAAGAGTTCCAAGCTGGATACCGTGACAAACTAGACGATAAAGGCTGGATATATCGCTACCAAAGATGCTACCAAAGAGGAAGTCTGGGTGTATATTTGTTCATGAGATAAACAAGGTTCCTACCATTGTGTGACAAAGGAGGTATGGCTTTTGGCCTAGGAACCCTGGTCCCTCAGTGACCCAGACATATTCTAAGGCAGTATCACCTGATTATGGATATGGTTGATCTCTAAGAGATCGAGGTTAGGAGAGCAGACTCAGAGGTTAACATGGCGGATCCACTCACTGAGGCCCTTCCTGCGAGAGACTTTTATAGGGAGTTGGGTATGCAATACTACAACAACTGACCTTAGTGCAGGTGAGAGATTGTTAGTTGTATGTATGCCCTAGAGGCCATTATTGTTCATGAGATGTATATTATAGTGGATGCTGGGACATATATAGGGAGGACTTTCTTGCTCGACATGATAGTACGCTATCTGGTTGCTCTTTATCTTAACATGTATACTTACTGTCTCTCTGTTATATGTTGATAAAGCCCTTAGGATGTGTACTTGACTTCCAGGATTATGATGCAGATTATACTAGTGGGGCCTGGGTAGTCCTTGAGTTCATCCTTCAATGTTCCTAGTCGTGGGAATATCGAGACGGGGCATTAATATTCCAGAGTAGACTAGCCTATATCTTCTCGACCCATGTGATGGGCGATAGATGATCCCATATCCATTGGTGTTTGTCATCAGAGATGGTATACGGGTGCTCAGTGGAGACTGGTTACACTGAACGAACTCGCCGAGAACTCCTAGATGGTATTATACCTCACGTCAGATAGCAGTTCTCTGGTGACACTGGTGCAGGTTAGTCTGCCGACCCGAGATCGTCATAGAGTCTTGTGTGGCTGCCACTGTGCTTTGATTTTCACCCTACCACGGCTCTACCGAGTCATGCAAACAGGTGGTTTTTGGGTACAATCCCGAGTCAAATGGAGGCAATGAGCGATAGGAGGGGATTCGTCTCTCCCAGTATTGGAGTTGATGTTGCGCTATGCTCGATTGGTCATAACTGAAATCCTTGGCCAGGGTAGATGTGATTTACTGGTAAGTGTTATCAGTAGTTTCACGCCCGTTATGGAACTTACATCGGTATGACTTATCAAGCTACTGGGGTCTGACGTTTACCACCTCTAGGCGAGATATGCGACATATCAGACGAACAGACCGGACTGTATGGTAGTGTTACTGATTGGATTCGCAGGAGTATGAGAAGGCTTGCTTGTTGATTTTTTGATCGCCAATACCCGGGTGGCCGTTACGTTTAGCACGCCTCTTACGGCTTGTGGGCGTTTGATATGATCATTACCCACTGCCGGCGTATTGACGAGTCTTTAGAGTCCTACACAAAGGTTTCCTGACTCAGACGCAACGGAGTAGGAGCATATATGAGATATATGCGGGACCGAGATTAATACTCGTATGTGATACCATATTCTATTCTCGTGATTTGTATCATCGGTCGGTTATATGCGATATAGCCGGGTTATCGAATCAAGTGTTGATTCGAAAGATTGATATACTTGATATTAGTCGGTTATATGTGATATGACCGGATCATTAAATCAACTGTTGATTTAATGATTTAATGTTTACTTATATATTTGATATATTACTTTACATTAACTAGTATTGGCTCACTTAAGATTGTTTTCTCACTTGATGTGCATATAGTGTATATGTGATATATACTTATGTACATGTTTGTGTCATGGTTGATGATACATGCAAACTTGGGTGTGTGTGTGACTTACACCATGCTTACATATAATGTGGAGGTTTTATTTATCTTAGTAAATCAAAATGAGGTGGAAAATTGGTCATGGCTTGAAGCTTGTAGACTATTGACCAAAGTCCACTCATTTTGTTTTACTTAAGATATTTTAAACCCAACCATTATAATTAATCCATGGTTAAATCTCTACAATGGTTTAGTATGATATACTAACTCACCCATGGATGCAATCTCATTCTTTTCTTCACTTGATATTTCTTGAGTTGTTTTCTTCATCTCCTTCCTCTTGCTTTCTAGCTCCAAGAAAAATGGTGAAATCAAGTGAGAAACTAAAATCTAAAGTGAGCCCACTTCCTATTTCATCATCCTATACACTTGCTTGGGTATTATAGGGTGTTCTCTTCACAATGGTCATGACCTTGTGAAGGGTTAGCTTGAGTTTGAGTCTCCTCGACGTAGATCATCTTCGGCTTCGAAGGCATCGAGCAACCCCGTTCATTTTTCTGAGGGAACCATTCTAGAGTTCGGGAAATCTTCACTTGCAAGCGACCGCAGTGAAGGGACGACTACATGGAGCTTTAGAAGTGAAGTACCGGGTCTACGAAGGTTGTATTCTTTTTCACTTCTTATGTAATGTTTGATTGCATATTTTATTGTCTTTTCACTCTAGCTTGATCCTAGCTTAGGATTGATTAGCACCTTAGATTTTTAAAAAGTGGCAAGGTAGTTGCTTTGAAAACCCAGTAGGGTGCTAAGGAATCCCAACAGGTTTGGCTCTAACTTATGACATCAGTCATGAGTATGAGCAGAGGAAAGAGGATTGCATGAATTCCTTGATGACCCCATCGAAGAAGAAATATACTATTGCGTCTTCTTGAGGTGTTCTTGTTATTGAGAACTGTTTTTCGATCAGTCCTACCTCCTCGGTACTCGATACCGGATCTGGATCTCATATCTGTAATTTATTACGGGGACTAAGAAAAAGTAGGATGGTTGGACCTGGTGATATGTCCCTCAGAGTAGGGAACGGAGCACAAGTTGATGCTTCTGCCGTCGGTGAATATCACCTAGCATTGCCAGATGGCAATACTATGATTTTGAACAATTGCTACTATGTACCTTCCATGGTTTGCAACATCATATCAGTTTCTTTACTCGATAAAGATGGATATAAGTTTGTTCTTGATAGAAATATCATGAACATTTACCTTAATTAGGTATTGGTTGCAGAAGGTACACTGTGTAATGGTATCTATGTTCTAAATCAAAACATAGTTCTCAACGTACAAAACACATGCAAGAGGAAGAGTTCAGAAATGAACGATCTTACTTGTGGCATTGAAGACTTGGTCATATCGGAGAGAAAAGACTAAGTAAGTTGCATAAAGATGGATATTTGAATACGTTCGAGTTTTCATTTTATGAAACTTGTCAGTCTTGTCTCAAAGGAAAGATGACCAAATCTCCATTCACCAGACACGGAGAAAGAGCAGTAGAGCTCTTGGGACTCATACACAGTGATGTATGTGGTTCAATGTCTATACATGCAAGGGGTGGGTTCTCTTACTTCATCACATTCATTAACGATCTCTCTAGGTTCGGGCATGTGTATCTTATGAAACACAAATCTGAAACTTTTGATAAATTCAAAGAATTCAGAAACGATGTAGAGAACCAGACTGGCAAAAGTATCAAGATTCTCTGATCTGATAGAGGAGGAGAGTATTTAAGCACGGAATTCTTAGAATACCTAAAAGAGAATGGAATTCTCTCTCAGCTTACTCCTCCATATACATCAGAGCACAATGGTATATCGGAGCGGAGGAATCGTACCCTTATGGATATGGTTCGCTCCATGAATAGTAGTGCTGAGTTGTCTCTTTCATTCTGGGGATATGCGCTTTAGACAGCGGCATACTTACTGAATTACGTTCCATCCAAATCTATGCATAAGACTCCATATGAAATATGGAGTGGACGGAATCCATATCTTAAGCGGTTTAAGATATGGGGTTGTTCGGCCTATGTGAAAACACAGAAACCAGACAAACTTAAGGCACGATCAGTTCTCTGTAAATTTGTGGGACATCCTATGGATTCACCAGGATATCTGTTCTACCACACTGAGGAACAGAAGGTGTTTGAATTTCGCCACACCACCTTTTTAGAAAGGAAACTTCTTGCAAAAGAAGTTAGTGAGAGTACGGTAGAACTGGAAGAGATTTCTGAACCACAAAATGTAACTGAAGATTTGGTGGAACCGCAAGATTCAGA
The DNA here is from genome assembly GCA_030015575.1 of Agapanthus africanus. NCBI lineage: Eukaryota > Viridiplantae > Streptophyta > Magnoliopsida > Asparagales > Amaryllidaceae > Agapanthus > Agapanthus africanus. Next base: position 443,558,600 of record JASDDO010000019.1, on the reverse strand, counting down.
AGTACCCAACGAACCTCAGCCACTCCGCAAAACTAGTAGGATATCATATCCGCCTGAGAGATACTACGGTTTTCTCATAGACGGGGATCAAGAGGATTGCATCTTGGAAGAAGATGACCCTACTAGTTTCAGGCAGGCCGTTATCAGTAGGGACTTTGATAAGTCGCTGATGCTATGCGATCCGAAATGGAGTCCATGTACGCCGATAAAGTGTGGACCTTGGATATTGCTCCACCTGGGGTAAAACCCGTTGGATGCAAATGGATCTACAAAAAGAAATTTGGTGTAGATGGGCAGGTGGAAACCTATAAGGCTAGACTTGTTGCAAAAGGTTTTCGTCAAAGACCAGGTGTGGACTATGACGAAACCTTTTCTCCAGTGGCTATACTTAAATCCATTCGGATCCTACTTGCCATAGCTACCTTTCATGACTATGAGATCTGTAAAATGGACGTAAAAACGGTTTTTCTGAATGGAAGTTTAGAAGAGTGTGTTTATATGGATCAGACGGAAGGTTTTGTAGACAGTGGGAGCAGCGGGAAGGTGTGCAAGTTGCTTAAATCCATTTTTGGATTAAAGCAGGCATCGTGGAGCTGGAACATCTGTTTTGATGAAACAGTCAAGGAATTTGACTTCATCAAGAACGAGGATGAGCCTTGTATATATAAGAAGATTGTAGGACGAACTGTCGTGTTCTTAGTCTTGTATATGGATGACATTCTTTTGATAGGAAATGATATTCGTATGCTACAATCGGTCACGTTGTTCTTATCACAAAGGTTCTCCATGAAGGATCTGGGTGATTCCTTGTACATTCTGGGGATTAAGATCTATAGAGAAAGATCCAAGATATTACTAGGACTTTCACAGTCCATGTATATAGAGACCGTACTAAAGAGATTTAGTATGGAAGATTCCAAGCACGATAACATACCCGTATTGCACGGAATCACCCTCTCCAAAGAGATGTCTCCCAAGACTGATGAGGAGAGGGTTCGCATGAGCACTATACCCTACTCTTCGGCGGTAGGATCTATAATGTATGTGATACTATGTACCCGACCAGATGTAGCTTACGCGCTTAGCATGGTGAGCCGGTATTAGTCTAACCCAGGTGAGAACTACTAGACAGCTGTTAAGAACATTCTTAAGTACCTGAGGAGGACTAAAGAACTGTTCTTGGTATTCGGTTATGGGGACCTCCAGGTGTAGTCTTTTACCGATTCGAGCTTCCAGAGTGAAAAGGATGCCAACAATTCTATCTCGGGTTTAGTGTTTACCCTCAACGGAGGAGCGGTCTGTTGGAAGAGTTCCAAACAGGACACCGTCGCAGACTCGATGATGGAGGCTGAATACATTACTGCCAACGATGCCACAAAAGAAGCCGTCTGGATTAAGAAGTTCATTACTGAACTTCAGGTTGTTCCATCCATTATTAACCCAATACCTTTGTATTGCGACAACAATGGAGCTATGGCTTTAGCGAAGGAACCACGGTCCCATCAGAAATCCAGACACATCTTGATGCGGTATCACCTGATCAGGGAGATCATTGATCGCCGGGAGATCGAGGTGCGGAGAGTGGACACAAAAGACAACACGGCGGATCCATTCACCTAGGCCATTTCTCAAGCACAGTTCGAGAGACTTTTTGAGATGTTGGGTATGCGGTACACTAACAATTGGCCTTAGAGAAGAAGTTAGGTATTCGGTACGCCAATATTTATGGCCTTAGTGCAAGTGGGAGATTGTTAGATATGTATGCCATAGAGGCCATTATTGTATATGAATACATGTAGACGCTTGGACATATATATGTACAGGACAGTCTTACTCGATATAATAGTAAGCTATCTGGTTTGTCTTTATCTTAACATGTGCATATGTTTTACTTGCTATTACGTATTACTCATAGATGTTGATAAAGCCCGTAGGATCATTGCTATATTACCTGTGTTATGATGGCGATCATACTTGTGGGAGTTGGGTAGTCGGTACGCACATCCTTAAATGGTCCCTAGTCATGGGAGTATCGAGACTGGGCATAGATATTCCGGAGTAAACTAGTGTATATGTTTCTGGACCCCGACGAGGGGCGATGGTATGGTCCCGCAACCATTGGTCTTTTGCACCTAAGATTGTATACAGGTGCTCGCTGGGTGTGAGTATACCGGACGGACTCACCGAGAACTTCTAGATGGTATTATACCTATCGTCAAGTGGAAGTTCTCAGGTGACATGAGTACAGGTTAGTCTTTAGACTTGAGGTCCTCATTTTTCTCGTGTTAATTCCTACTATGCTTTGATCACTACCCTACCACGGCTCCACTGAGTCGTGCAAACAGGTTTTGGTTGGGTACAGTCCCGATCCACATGAAGGCAGTGAGTGATTGTCAGGGATTCGTGTCTCCCGGTATAGGGAGTCGATATCGCACTGTGTTCAATTGGTCAGGACCATAAGAGCTTGGCCAAGACAGTTGGGATTTATTGATAGGCTGATCAGTAGTTTCCCGGATTGGTCCTGAGCCGCATCAGCACGAATTACCGGGTTATTAGGGACTTACGTTTTCCACTCCTAGACCTGGTATGCGATACTCTCAGACGAAAAGACCGGAGTGTACGGAGATTGTCACGGATAGGCTCAGTAGGGATCCGGATGAGTTTGCTCGTCGGCCTTCCTTTTCGACAGGTACCCCGGTAGCCTGATTGATAGAGATTTGGTGTGTTTAGTTTTAATTACTGCAATCAAGACGGTTTCGCTTGGTAGCTAGCCGGATGAGTACGGGTCGGTCCACGGAGAGACAGGAATCTTTTTCCTAGTGTTTTAACGAGTTAAGTCCAAATTGTACAGGTTTGTTTAAGATTAACTATGTGCTAAATATGTATAAAAAGAGCTTGTTATGGTTAGGATTAGGTTAATTTGAGTTAGGAGTCGCTCACTTCTTTCATTGCCACTCTTAATATCGATATTACGGTAATCGGCAACAACGGGGATTAGCACGACTAGGAAGGAATTTGCGAGTATAAGCTAGGCTTTCCAACGCTTAGATCCTTCCTTTTGGTTCTTGTTCGTCCATTCTTGGCTTTTAGCCGTAACCTCCGGTCAATTCAAGTACAACCGGTCTCACTAGGGTGTCACCACTATCAAGGATAGGGTGCCGTAGGGAGTGGATTGTGGTTCAATTGACGGGAGTTCGAATCAAGATGTTGGGCAAAGAAAAGAGTGAGAGAGATTTCCTTCTCTCAAACTTCTTTTATCCCACCCTAACAAGTGAGAAACTACTTACCCATTAAAAAGAAAAAGAAAATAAAACAAAGAAAGAAGATTGAAAGAAATGAGTTAGAAAATCACAACTAGCTATTTGGGACCTCACTTAGGTAAGGATCACACTTGAGCATCATTGTTGTAAGGATAAAGGAAAAGAGAAAAAGAAAACAAACAAACAAACAAATAACAACAACTATTTTAACAAAGAAAATTACAAGCTAAATATAAGAACACAATTATAAGACATGCATGTAAAAGAACTCTTTTTTATTCATCATTCACTCAAAAAGCTCACTACAATATCAATGGAGAATAGATGAAGAGGAAGAGGAAGTTAAAAATTACTATCCTAAATCTTAATACAAGAAAAAGCATCTTTTACTTGGTTTGGAACTGGGCTATTTATAGGTAGATACAAGAAACCCTAGGGATAAAATCTGAGCCCAAATGAAGTTACAAAACTACCCCCAAAATAAGATCCATCACTGAGTTGACTCAGTCGCGGAACCGCCACATAAGTGCCATATTGGCCGCGGTTCCGCAGCCCTTTGGGTGAATTGAAGTGTCGTTTTTTCTGGGGTTTTCCATGTTGCTGTTCTTCTATGTTTAGTACACTTGGTTTCTCAGAATCTTTTCATTCTTCTCCCAGATTTTCCGCAGTCCAAAAAGATGAAAGAATGTGGACTTTTTCCTTGATTTTCTTGAGCTCCATGTTGTAAACATGGTTCTTGTGCTGCCTCCTTGTGCTTTGTGCATGAAATGACCATTGATTCTCATTTTGTCCCTCGAACTGGTAGGTGGATCTGATGGATGGTGAGCGGAGATCCATATTTGATCTGTTGTTGGCAGTAGTCCAGAATTTGTTGCGACTATTCATGATTTTCATTATTTAGAGCTGAGAATCTGTAACCTGTAATTATTTAGGAAATACGGATTAAGAGTACCTACCTATATGCAATGTGATCAAGAATGGGCGGTATAAATGTGCAAAAATATGATATGAACAAATACCCCCAAACTTATCTTTTGCTTGTCCCGAGCAAAACCATTTTATTCACAAAAAGTCCTAATCTCACTTTCGCAGAGAACGCTATTGCACTGAGCTCATGCAACAAGCCGTTAAACCTCCAGGTTTCCTTAGAGGAGGAGTTTTGTCTCCTGAGTATTTTTATCGGATACTACCCACAAAATTCGATCAAATTGGCCGTCGACTCTAATCCTACAGTTCAGCATTCTAGCAAGAAATTCTATCATCTTTAACTTAGAAATTATCAACCCTTATTCTTCACACTTCCTTTTCATTTAACTTAAAATCCTATATGTTTTGCCAGTTTATAAAGTTTTCAGCATCTCTTGAGTTTTCCTTCTAAAACGCTATCTCAAATCCGGAATTTTTATCATCTCTATTGAAAATATAAGCCCTTTTTTTCATTCCTATCTCTCCTCCAAACTACGATCATATACCCCTACATGTGTGTAAATATCATCTTTACACTTGGAAATTCAATTCAAGCTATAATACCCTTGCCGTAATACCTAGCACTAGTTCTTCTTCATTAATGGTGGACGGATTTGCTCACACATCTTTCATGTGACTATTACAGCTTCCTGAGGCATTAATCAGCCGATTACTGAATGTTTGAGCATTAAAGCGTAAATAGCAGTTTCCAGGTCTTCTATTTTTTTTCAAGACCGGATAAATTTTTCAATGATACTCTTTTGGTGGTTAGCTTTAAATACTGTTTTTTCTTTCATACTAGGTTTCCAGGCACGAGTAGTTCTAGGTATCCTCTACTATCGCAAGTTTCAAGATGCGTGTATGTGCGATTTGTAGGGTATATATTTTCAGAATTTGGACTTAAGATTCAGAATTATATTTCAGACTTACTCTTCAAATAAATTTTTCAATACTTTTCCCTCATTTCAACTTAGCCCAAGAACTGAACTCAAAATTGCTTATTTCTAAATAAACTGCAATGACTTATATTTTCTACAGTTATACTTCAAGGAATGTTATTTTTAGGATTTTTAATTTACTAAGTTTAGTATTTAGTTTTTTCTTTCTAACTACTCAACCGTCATGTCGAACTTGAGTAAAAAATGGCCAATATTGAAAATTTTTCATTTTTTATTTTTTTCATTTTATTATTTTTTTTCATTTTTTATTATAATAATGCAATGCAGAAAAATGCGATGCAGAATTTAAACATGCAAAGTAAAAGAACAAATATTTACATAAAAATAAAAAAAACGTGTAGATGTAAGGATAACTATTTACAACCAAACCCCACCCCCAAATTGACTCACAGCAGTGCCCTCACTGCTGCCTATAACATCTCCTAGATGCGGCATCACTCGTTCCTACTTCACTCCTGTCCGTTCCACGACCCCTTGATCTCGCTCTTTCCTCTAGTGCCGGCAAGGTAGACATCCCCTATTCAAGACTCATCAAACATTGATCAAAATTTGTCAGCATCCCCAACACTCTCTCTACCCTCCTATGGGTACGTTGTAGCAAGCGTGCTTGCGTGGCGGGGGTTAGCTCTTCATCGCTCGCCGTGGAGCTTAAGCTGGGTGTCTTCGCCATCACATCTTCGGCCGGCTCGGTGCGCGACCATAACCCATGAAGTCTCATGTATGATGTGGAGACACCCTCAAGAAGGGGTCGAATCAGAACCCCACAATGCATATAAACATTGAATTCCTCGACAGAAAGGAAATAGCGACACAATTGTGACACTAAAATCGGGCATGGGTAATTGGCAGCCCCCTTACCGGCGCTAATTGAGTGTAGAAGCATAGTACACATGTCATAACTAAGGTTCTTCATCATTAATGTGTGCACAATGTGTAGGGATGGGGTGAAAAAAGTGGTGTTATGCGAACTTACAAAGATGTTGTTTTGTGCCCAACGGCACACGGTTAATATGTTCGGATACAGCGTTCGAGCTTGAATGCCCTTCTTAGGTTCTCTAGAACAATCATCGCCCATTAATGACATGTAATCCTCAAAGCGGAGGGGTTGATTGCTGGGTTTCCTAGCACGGCAGTAAGGTTTCGGGAGGCATCTCTCATGCCATATTAAAATTTTGCCGTTCTAGCTAACCCTAACCCTAGAATCGTATACTAGAAATCGACGGAATGTAATGCAAACAACTTGACATATGAAAGTGAACAAGAAATACAACCTTTATAGACAAGTCCTTCACTTCATTAGCTCCGTGAAGTCATCCCTTCGCTGCGATCGTGAACTCCGGAGTCTAGAGAGGCTCCCTTGAAGAAACGAACATGCTTGCTTCGAAGACTTCGAGGCCGAAGATGATCTACGTCGAGGAGACACTAACCCAAGCTATCTCTTCACTAATTACGGAATTAGTGAAGCAAACACCTTATACTAAATGGAAAGTAGTAGAGGATGATGAAGTAGGAAGTGGCCTCATTTTAGTTTTATTTTTCTCACAAGTTTTCATCACAAACTCAAACCGTAGAAAACTCTTTTCTTGAGCTCTTGAAGAAGAAGATGAAGAGAGAGTTATGAATGAATAATTCATGAGGTTAGAAATGCAACCATGGTGAGTTATCCTCTCATGCCTAAGTCATGTAGAGAATAAACCAAGGGCTAAGGTTAAGGCTTGGGTTAAAAAATATCTTAAGCATGAGAAACAAGTGGACTTTGGTCAATGTTCTACAAGCTTCTCCAACCTTAACCTTGACTAAATCCAAATGTTTTATTTGCTTAAAACAAATAAAACCCTAGCTTAAACCCTAGCATGGCATTAGTCTCATACAATGTTGCATTTGCAACCTAGCATGACACAAACATGTACACAAATATACATATCACATATATACAATGTGCACATCAAGTGAGAAAAGAAATCATAAGTGAACTGATACTAGTTAATGTAAATAATATATCAAATATATAATTATCCATTAGATTATCAAATCTACTCTTGATTTAATAATCCGGCTATATCACATATAACCGACTAATATTTATATGTAACAAGTTATCGAATAAACTCGTGATCCGATATTCCGGCTATATCGCATATAACCAACCGATGTCCCAAATCGTTAGAATAGAATACGGTATCACATATCCTATTAATCTCGGTCCCACACTTATCACATATGTGCTCCTACTCCGTTTCTCTTACGCCAGGAAACCTCTGTGTAGGACTCTAAAGACTCGTCAATACGTCGGCAGTAGGTGATGATCATATCAAACACCCACAAGACGCAAGCGGTCTGCCAAATTTAACGGCCACCTGGGTATTGAGCGATCAGAAGATCAACAAGCAAGCCTGCTCGTACTCCTGCGAATCCAATCAGTAATACTACCGTACAGTCCGGTCTCTTCGTCTGATATGTCGCATATCTCTTCTAGGGGTGGTAAACGTCAGATCCCAGTAACTCGATAAGTCGTGTCAATATGAGGTTCATAACGGGTCGAGAAACTACTGATAACACTTACTGGTATATCTCTGAAGCAGCCCTGGCCAGGGACTTCCTTTTATAGCAAATTGAGCATAGCTCAACATCAACCCCCAATACCGGGAGAGACGAAACCCTTCCTATCGCTCATTGCCTCCATGTGATTCGGTACTGTACCCAAAAGCTACCGTTTTGCACGTTCTATTGAATGTGGTAAGGTGGAAATCAAAGCATAGTGGGAATCACACAAGACTCTATGACGATCTCGGGTTTACATACTAACCTGTACCAGTGTCACCAAAGAACTGCCATCTGACGTGAGGTATAATACCATCTGGGAGTTCTCGGCGAGTCCGTTCAGTGTACCCAGTCTCCACTGAGCACCCGTATATTGTCTCTGATGTCAAAAACCAATGGATATGGGATCATCCATCACCTATCTACATGGGTCGAGAAGCTATACGCTAGTCTACTCTGGTATATCGATACCCTATCTCGATACACCCACGACTAGGAACATTTGAAGGATATACCTAACGACTACACTATCCCCACTGGTATGATCTGCATCATAATCCTAAGAGCTTTATCAACATGTAACATAGAGACAATCAGCGTACATGTTAAGATAAAGAGCAACCAGATAGCATACTATCATGTCGAGGAAGAAAGTCCTACCTATATATGTCTAAGCATCCACTATAATATACATCATATGTACAGTAATGGCCTCTAGGGCACACATATAACTAACAATCTCCCACTTGCACTAGGGCCATCTGTTGTAGTATCTAATACCAAACAATCAGCAGTGGTTGAAGTATCTCATACTCAACCATCCCATAAAAGTCTCTTCTTGGAATAGTCCTTCGTGAGTGGATCTGCCATGTTGTCCTCTGTGTCTACTCTCCTAACCTCAATCTCCCTGGAGATCATCCATCTCCATGATCAGGCGATACTGCCTTAGAATATGTCTGGATAACTAATCGGACGGGGGTCCCTTAGCCAAAGCCATAACTCCATTGTCACACAATGGTAGGAACGAAATTCATCTCATGGACTAATATACATCCAGACTACATCTTTGGTAGCATCCTTGGTAGCAATGTATCTAGCCTTTATCGTTTAGTTTGTCACGGTATCTAGCTTGGAACTCATCCAACATACCGTCCCTCTACCGAGGGTAAAAAAAATTCCTGTGACTGACATTCAGTCGACCTTACCACCCTGGAAGCTATCCAGTGATTTTCCCCAGGATCGATTGATACCATCTCACTACACCTAGTGAGAATTCTAACATCCATTTTGATCTATCTCGTAGATCCAAAATCGAGGATTTAGGAGGTATCACCTTGATCCTATATGGAGAATCCTTGTGATAAGAGGAGGTTGACCAGGCGTAGCATAGGAAACTCCTTTCATATCAAGAGTATGTCATCCACGTACAATACGAGGATCACCACCATACTCCCTACTACCTTTTTGTATATACAAGGTTCATCTACCATTTTGATGAAGTCAAACTCTGTGACTACCACATCAAAACAGATGTTCCAACTCCGCGATGCCTGCTTTAACTCATAAAGTAACTTGCACACGTTTCCGCTGCTCCCACTGTCGACGAAGCTCTCTGGCTGTGTACTTATAGACGCTCTCTTCTAAATCACTATTTAGAAATGTAGTCATGACACCCAACCGCCAAATATCATAGTCATGGTATGTAGCAATGACAAGTAGGATCTGGATGGACTTAAGCATTGGCATTAGAAAAAGTTTCATCATTATTTACACCTGGTCGATGACGAGATCCTTTTGCAACAAGTCTTAGCTTTGAAAGTCTCAACGTTTTCAGGTACACCAAGTAATCTTCTCAAGATATACTTGCTCCTGATGCGGATTTAACCCTTCAGATAAAGCAACCAAAGTCCATACTTTGTTGGTGTATATGGATTCCATCTCAGATCGTATAGCATCCAGCCATTCTCACAGAGTCCCCACTCTTGATGGCCTGCTCGAAACTAGTTGGGTCATCATCTCATGATGCAAGTATCTCTCAGGTGGGTGAGGAACCCTACCAGATCGGCGGAGAGGCTGAGGTTCGTCGGGAACTTTTGAATCCTCCTGTTCTACCAAATCATCAGCTGTAATTTGTATCGTTGGAACTCTTTCCAGTTCTATCTTATAACCACTAATTTCTTCACAAGAAATTCCCTTTCAAAAAGGTGGCATGTTGAGAAACAAAACACCTTTTGCTTCTCAGTGTGGTAGATGATATTCCCTTGTGAATGCTTGGGATGTCCAACAAACATCCACAGAACTGACCTTGCCTCGAGCTTGTCCGGATTTTTCTTTTAGACATAGGCCGAACAATCCATATCTTAACATACTTAAGAGATGGACTCTTCCTATTTCATATCACATATGGAGTGGTAGGCACCTGATTTGATTGGAACCCTATTCAATAGGTATGCAGCTTCACAAGTGCATAACCCCCAAAAGGAAGTAGGCAACACAGTAGTACTCATCATGGAGCACACCATATCACATAGGATGCGATTGCTCCGCCCCGATATACCATCGTGTTGTGGTGTATACGGAGGATTAATGCTGAGAGAGAATCTCATTCTCCTTTAGAATAGTCCAGGAATTCCATGCTCAAGTATTCTTCCCCCTGATCAAATCAAAGGACATAATACTTATACCCATTGTGGTTCTCTACTTCTGACTTATATTCTTTGAATTTCTCAAAAGTTTCAGACTTGTGTTTCAATAGGAACATTTGTCCGAATCTTGAGAGATCATCAGTGAATGTAATGAAGTACAAAGAACCAGTCCTGGCATGTATAGACAGGGGACCTACATACATCATCATGTATCAATCCCAAGAGTTCACTAACTCTTTCTCTGTTTCCAATAAATGGAGCTATGGTCATCTTACTTTTGTGACATGACTGGCAAGTTTTACAAGATGTAAATTCAAACCGATTTAAATATGCATCTTTACGTAACTTAGCTAGTCGGGTCACATTGATATGACCTAGTCTACAATGCCTCAAGAAGGATTTGTTCATTTCTGAACTCTTCCTCTTGTGTATGTTTTGTACGTTAAGAACTGTGGTTTGATTTAGAACGTATTTGCTTTTAGATAACGTGCCTGAACCGATCAACTCATGATATATGAAAATGTTCAAAACATTATCCAACAATACAAAATTATATCCTTCTTTACTAAATAAAGAGACTGATATGATGTTGTATATCAGGTTCGGTATCTAATAACGTTCGTTCAGAATCAATGTATTTGGTAATACAGGGTGATAACAGCCAACATACTTGGCTACAACACTTGCACCGTTTCCAACTCTTGAAACTTATCACCCTTTCTCAATTCTCTACCTATCTGTAGCCCATGTAACAGATTACATATGTGGAATCCTGATCCGGTATCACATACCTGGGACATAAATGAGACTGAGAAACAGTTCTCGGTATTGAACACACCCGAAGAAGATGTATCAACATACACTTTCTTCGTTTGGGCGGCATGGGAATTCTAGTAATCCCCTATTTCCTGCTCGGTCTTATAATAATTATAAGTTGGAGCGGGACCAACGTTCCCAAGCTCAGTATAACAAGCGGGTTCGGTCAATACATCCGTATTATTATCTTGATTAAGGCGTGACATGGTCGCTACCTGGAGAGAGAGAGAGAAGAAAACACTCAGCGTATGCTCTTGCAAGATTAGATTGGTTATTATTTTATCTAATCAGGATGACTCCTACTGTTTTAATCAAATCTTCCTTCAAACCTTAAAAGGAAAGACTAGCCGGGATTAATTACACCCTACAAGTTCGCCAATCTTTCAGCCAGGCCAGTGCCGGTACTTTGAGGGAGGTTCCCCGTGCTTTCGCACGGACCTAATTAAAATAAATCACGTTTTCCCAGGGGCGTAACCCCATTAACATCTTTCTAGACACCTACTTGATCGGCTAATCGTAATGTGTAAAACTCTCCCAGGATAACTCTTACTCGCAGTGGGTATCGGGATCCAACTATCTCATAGAAGGTATGCAATCTCATTGCAAATTTCAACACTTGAAATTCCCGATAATATTTTACCCCTACCATCCTATGACCTTGACGAATGCCAACAAACCATAGGCGGCTAGTCAAGTTCAACCCGTACATTTCATGATTGAATTAAACACACCCGCACGACTCTTGACGAAGGCAAACAAAGTCGCACGACTACCCTAATCCAATCACATCATATGCTTAAGCAGATAAGCATAAATAGCTACCGCACACTACGCCTTGACGAAGGCCAACAAACGTAGCTCATATACTATGAAGTACTTATCTGAAATGACGGAGGGCTACGACAGGTTTTTAAGAAAACCTTTTGCGTAATGAACTTGATATCGTCGTAGAATCGAGTGATTTTGAAAAGGAGTGTTTTTAAGGCTTTTACTAGTTTTGCTAAGAGGTCACTCCCGGTGAAGGGATCCCGGCTCTTTCCTTATCGAATAAGATGTAGGATATTTCACAAATACTACTATGCAAAGCAAAAACTATAAAAGCAATCAAAAGACAAACCGAGTTTTAGCATCTGCTAGTTTCTCTAAAGAGGTCACTCCCGGTGAAGGGATCTCGGCTCTTTCCTTATCGAATAAGGTGCTGGATATTCTATAAAGAATACCGCTATGCAAAGCAAGAACTAGAGCTACCAGTTTTCGAGACAAGTTTCTACAACATCTTTAAGTTTATTTTCTTTCATTAATCTCATTAATGAAGTCCCATTTATTATGCTTCACAAGTATCTAATATGAAACGAAAGCAACAATATATAATATATATATCATATATATATATAATATAAGCATTCGTCTTAAAATATAATCAATGATCACATCACAGAATATCGCAGCAGAATAAAATATATGAAATATTGGATATACTAGGATTTCCGTGTTTTAGATTAAGCCTGTATAAAACACGGATTCCACGGTCATGATGAATAGCCAATCCCACACCCCTAGACCCCTACGAGAGCGGAAAGCAACCCTACTAATTCTAGAGTTAGGAGCCCCGGTCTTGACGCCTCGATATGGTCTCCCACTGGACTCTAGAACCCGGTTACTTGTGCTCTTCGCCTTGGATCTATCCTAATGCAGAAAAGTAAATAATATACAATGGTGATATCATCCTCAACCTGGAAGTGCCCCAATAAAAGAATATTACATACAATGAATTTTACATGAATCAAAATAAAAACTCTTATCTCACATAAAACCCCCCGTAATTCAATCACGACGATCCAATATAACATATCACAGCAACACATAACATCACATGTCATCAACGTAAGTAAATACGCGTATCCCAATTGTCGTTGACGTATAGCAACGAAACCGGCGATACACCACATATTACACTTATGGTCGCAGAAAAGAAAGTGAAAAACTACAACAGTTGGAGTTCGCAACCACCTTAGACATCATAAACCCAACGTATCACATACTTTGGATTTCATGCCTAACCAAATGAATTCCTTAGACATCCCATGCCTAACAATTATAAATCCCGCATTTTAGTCTCGATTTCAAAAACACTTTTCAATATCAAGTCGGGCAATTCACCATGATTCCCAACATTCTTATTGAATGCTCGTCGGGAACTTTAGTAGACGGCCGCACCCCCGATGCCGTCGACGAAGTGCACTAAGACGGAACACCGCTGCCACGAGCACCCGAACGGATGCTTTTGGCGACGGGGTTCTTCTACAGTCACTTGGTTGGGGCTATGGGGCGTGGCTATTTAATAAGGTTACCGGGCGAGTATCCGCGTACACTACATGATTGCGACAGACTTTTGATCACATCAAAATCCCGTGGCAACCGATCAAATGAGACTAAATTGCTAGATTTATAACATTCAAATTAGTTATCTCATAACTACCTGTGGATTCCAAATATTGTATCCCATCACATGATATCCGGACGAACGTTAAAATTCTCGATCGATTCATCAAAGTCCTACAATTTCCCGACAGCTCAACACTTGAGCATAGTTTTAATAATACCCAGAATATGCCACAGTACCTATGCACCAGCCGTAGAAGGGAAAACCCAAGCCTCACTCATGTTGCCATGGAACTACGGCAAACCCTAGGGTTTGACCGCAGTTCCGCGATCCAAAATATCGAGTTAGGGTTTCATTCTTCTAGAGGGTTCATAGAATTACTTGTATATTTTTTCGAGTACGTTAAACTTGGAAAGATTGGTTTTTGATATTCGATCGAACTTTTTAATTTCGCCTAGAAAATATGTGAATAACCCAAAACAATGTTAAAACTACGAATACGAAACACTCCGAATTGCATATAGTGTAAGATTACATCACATGCAAAATTAGCAAAAACAAGCAACACCTGAAACATCAAAACCAAGTCTTTGGAACACTAAAAAAATTTCGGGGGGGGGGGCTCGGATTTGGCCGAGATCAATGTACATGTGGCCGGCCAAAAATTCTACTTTTTGCCTGAAATTTTCATGGTGTTCTCGATATATCTTATACATCATTCTGTACTTGTTTAAAAAAATTTTGACAAACTTTTAAAATTGACAGAAACTTCAATTTTCCGTTTCAAGTTTCGCAATATTTCGGTTTCGTAATCCTAACAAAATCCGTCTAAATTTCTAGCATGGCTCTGATACCACTGTAGGGTTACCTAGTATGGCAGCAAGGTTTCAGGAGGCATCTCTCATACCATATTAAAATTTTGTTGTTCCAGCTAACCCTAACCTTTGAATCGTATACTAGAAATCGACGGAATGTAATGCAAACAACTTCACATATGAATGTGAACAAGGAATACAACCTTTGTAGACCGGTCCTTCACTTCATTAGCTCCGTGTAGTCGTCCCTTCGCAGCGATCGTGAACTCCGGACTCTAGAGAGGCTCTCTTGAAGAAACGAACATGCTTGCTTTGAAGATTTCGAGGCCGAAGATGATCTACGTCGAGGAGACACTAACCCAAGCTATCTCTTCACTAATTACGGAATTAGTGAAGCAAACGCCCTATACTGAATGGCAAGTAGTAGGAAGTGGGCTTACTTTAGTTTTATTTTTCTTACAAGTTTTCATCACAAAATCAAACCCTAGAAAACTCTTTTCTTGAGCTCTTGAAGAAGAAGATGAAGAGAGAGTTATGAATGAATAATTCATGAGGTTAGAAATGCAACCATGGTGAGTTATCCTCTTATGCCTAACTCATGTAGAGAATGAACCAAGGGCTAAGATTAAGGCTTGGGTTAAGAAATATCTTAAGCATGACAATCAAGTGGACTTTGGTCAATGTTCTACAAGCTTCTCTAAACTTAACCTTGACTAAATCCAAATGTTTTATTTGCTTAAAACAAATAAAACCATAGCTTAAACCCTAGCATGGCATTAGTCTCATACAATGTTGCATTTGTAACCTAGCATGACACAAACATGTACACAAATATACATATCATATATATACAATGTGCACATCAAGTGAGAAAAGAAATCATAAGTGAGCTAAAACTAGTTAATGTAAATTAATATATCAAATATATAATTATCCATTAGATTATCAAATCAACTCTTGATTTAATAATCCTGCTATATCACATATAACCGACTAATATTTATATGTAACAACTTATCGAATCAACCCTTGATCCGATATCCCGGCCATATCGCATATAACCGACCGATGTCACAAATCGCGAGAATAGAATACGGTATCACATAACGTATTAATCTGGGTCCCACACATATCACATATGTGCCCCTACTCCGTTTCTCTTGAGCCAGGAAACCTTTGTGTAGGACTCTAAAGACTCGTCAATACGCCGGCAGTAAGTGATGATCATATCAAACACCCATAATCCGCAAGCGGTTTGCCAAACGTAACGGCCACCAAGGTATTGAGCGATCAGTAGACCAACAAGCAAGCCTGCTCGTACTCCTACGAATCCAATCAGTAACATTACCGTACAGTCCGGTCTCTTCGTCTGATATGTCGCATATCTCTTCCACGGGTGGTAAACGTCAGACCCCAGTAACTCGATAAGTCGTGTTGATATGAGTCTCATAACGGGTCGAAAAACTACTGATAACACTTACCAGTATATCTCTGAAGCAGCCCTGGTCAGGGACTTCCTGTTATAGCCAATCGAGCACAGCGCAACATTAACCCCCAATACCGGGAGAGACGAAACCCCTCCTATCGCTCATTTCTTCCATGTGATTCGGGACTGTACCCAAAAGCCACCGTTTTGCACGTTCCCTTGAACGTGGTAAGGTGGAAATCAAAGCATAGTGGGAATCACATAAGACTCTTTAACGATCTCGGATTTACTGACTAACCTGTACCAGTGTCATCGGAGAACTGATTGAATGTGAGATTTTGTGATCAAAGAATTAATTACCGCAATCAAGAACGGCGTCGCTTGGTAGCTAGCCGGTGAGTATGGGTCGGTCCACAGGGATTTTGTGTATTCTCAATTTGTTCTAACGATTTAATTCCAAACGGTGTTGGATTGATTATCACTAAAAACTAAGTTGATTTAGACTAGGATTAAAATCTTGCTAGGGTCAGGATTAGGTTAAGTTTGGAAAGTTAATATTCTTCACCGATTTCAATGCCCTAATTTAGATCTATTTATGTGTTATGGTAATAATTAATAAAGTGGATTAGTACTTTCGGAGAGAAACGATGTTTCTTCCTCTAGGTCCTTGTCCTTCCTTTCTCAATTCTTACCCTAACCTCCATGAAAAACATATACAACCGGTCTTTTAAACTACGGTATCACCGCGACCTCATGGGGTAGAGTGCCGTAGGGAGCGGTGTGTGTATGTATGCATGGAGTCCTATGAATTAATATGTGATGGGCAAGAAAAAGGTGAGAGATTTTCATCTTTCAAACCTCTCCTATTCCTAACCCTAACAAGTGAGGAACTACTCACTCATTAGGGAATTGATTAAAAGAAACATTTTTATCTACGCCAATTAATTAAAAGTGCTACACTAATTAACTAGGGCAGATAATAAAATCTTACTTTATTTGATGGCTCTCTTCAAACATTTACACCGAATTAAAATTCTAAATAGATGAAATAAAAAGAGGCATACCTCCAAAAGAGATTTAGGATTTCTATTTATAGAGCATAGAAACCCTAGGGTTACAATCGACTCCCATCTGCATTTACAAATATACCATAAGAAAAACCTAAGTAATGCACCGACGCACCGACACGCACGACACGTGGCAACACGCGCGACGCACGGCCGCGGATCTGCGGCCATAAGCATGGTTTGGCCGCGGTTCCGCGGCCATTCAGAGAGCTTGTTGTATCATTTCTTCAGGTATTCTTCTGTTGCTTTGTTTCTTCTATTTCCTTCACTTGGTTTCTCAGATGGTCTTCTAGTTTCTTCAAGAATTCCACAGTGAATAATGTCGTGGACTTTACCGCTTGCTTCGTGTCGAAGTATTGAACCATACGCTACCTTTGTTCTTTCTGAAATTGTCCATTGATCTTCGTTTATTCTCCAAACTGTAGGCTTGATCAAGATTCTTCCATTTGTTGGTCGTAGTCTCACTTTTGTATCGTCTTTTCATCTTTTTCACTGTTTTTGTTCCGAGAACCTGTAACCTGCAACTATGTAGCAGACATGGATCAAAAGCACCTGTTTATTTGTAAAATGACTAAGAATGGGGAATATAATGATGTAAAATTATGATATGAACAAATACCCCTAAACTTATCTTTTGCTCGTCCTTGAGCAAACCTAGTTTTTATTCTCGAAAAAGACCTACCCTCACTTTCACAGGGAAACGCGATTACACTGAGCTCGTGCAACAAGCCGTTAAACCTCTAGGTGTCCCTAGTAGGAGGAGTGTTGTCTCCTGAGGGTTTTCAGCGGATACTACCCACAAAATCCTATCAATTCGGCTTATCGACTTTTATTCTCCAATTAGATTTTCTAACAAGAAACTCCATTATCTTCGACTCAGAAATTATCCACCCGTATTTTTCATGCTTCCTCATCATTTAACTTAAGATTATATATATTCTGGTGAATTTACTTAGCTTTTGGCATCTTTTAAGTTTTCCTTCTAGGGTTCCATCTCAACTTAGGAATTTTTACCATCTCTATTAAATATACAAGTCATATTTTTCATTCCTATCTCTTATCTAAACCCCAATCACATACCCCTACGTGTGTGTATATATCACCCCTACACTTGAAAATTCAAATCAAGCTATTATACTCTTGTCCATCGTCCAAAGTACTTTTCAATTGGTGAATTTTTAAATGAAATTGCTCACAAATTTTTCATGCGACCGTTAATACTTCTTGAGGTAGCAACGACCGATTACAAAATGTGTTTGCTCATTAAGGCGTAATTCCTAGTCTTGTAACACCTAAAGCTTTAGCAGTGACTCCCAAACCAGTTGGTCTAAGGCACTAGGTAATAAAGCACCCTCGCTAATTTTTTTTCTATTAATGCAGCCTTAAGTAATTACAAAAACTAGTGTTCATTTTTTATCTCTTTATTCACACTTGTATTTTTATTTATTTTTCTTCATACTAAGGACTTTAGACAAGAGCATTTCAAGGTCTCTTCTACTATTCCAAGTTTCAAGGTTCGTGTTTGTGCAATTTGTAGGGTATATATATTTTTAGAATTTGGACTTAAGCTTAGGAATTATTTTTCAGACGTATACTTTAATAAAAATATCAATACTCTTCTTTTATTTTGACTTAGCCCAAGAAGTAAACTTGAAATTTGCCTATTTCTAAATAAACTACAAAGACATATACTTTCTACCATTAAATTTTAAGAAAGGTTATTTTTAGGATTTTTAATTTATTAAGTCTAATATCTAGTTGTTCCTAGCTAGTTAATTTTTTTGTCAAACTTAAGTCAAATATGGCCAAAATTGAACTTTTCAATTTTTATAATTTTTGAAAATTTTCAATTTTTCTGGTTTTAAAATAAATATGCAAATGCAAAAATATACATATGAATACGAAGGAAGAAAGTTTACCGAGCACACCCCCAAACTTAAACTTGACAGTGTCCTCACTGTCAAGCTACACCAAGAGGGTCAAAATTGTCGGCACTCCCCTGTTTATTTATTTATTTAATTTTTATATTTTATT
This sequence comes from Agapanthus africanus, assembly GCA_030015575.1. Taxonomy (NCBI): domain Eukaryota; kingdom Viridiplantae; phylum Streptophyta; class Magnoliopsida; order Asparagales; family Amaryllidaceae; genus Agapanthus; species Agapanthus africanus. The sequence continues at coordinate 443,539,688 of JASDDO010000019.1, read as the reverse complement.
TTATTGTTGAAAGAAAAACAAAACATATATACAAAAAGGTCCCCCCAAACTTGAGTTAAACAATGTTACAAGTCAATGCCAAGCTTTGCAAAGACCAAAAGTTAACACCAACCAGTTGAAAAATTTATCTGTGTAGAGTATCGGTCGGTAGAAGAACATATTGTACAGAGGGAAGAAGAAGTGGGGACGAGATAAGTGGTGGTATGGAAAGTGTTTGCATGTACGTGGAAGTGAAGAGATAGGAGGTGATGATGAATAAAAACGAGAATGTGAATGATCAGAAATCAGTGGAATATTGGCATTCTCATAGTTTATTAGAAGAAAAGGGAGTGGTTCAACTTCTATAGGGTGAGGTTGATTAACCAAAAAATCCCCGAGATGTTTCTGTGGGTCCTTTACTGGCTTGGCATCATCTATCATATGCATATGATATTTAATTATGAGGGAACTTATCTCCTTGATGTCCACCATAGTCCAGCCGAAAGCTTGCCGGTTATTTTGTAAGACCATTAAAAAGGCTTTCTCTTGCTCGAGAGCTAGAGATGCAGATATGATAATGGGAAAGGTCTCATTCTCACCTAGGTAAGCGTATTTACGGTGAGACGGCAAAGGCTTGAGTTCGAGTTTCGGAGGCGAAACAATTGAAGGTAAAATTGGGGAGGCTATCTCGAACTTGAAGGATTCCAACACTGGTTCGAAATCACTGTAAGCAACCGAATCGGATGGTTCAACTTACTCATCAAAAAATTCAAAGGACTCATACTCGGGCGGTGAGTCGTCAAAATCATCCGAAAAAGTAAAACACTCATAATCGTTATCGGTTGTGCAAACTGTGTCAGATCCAAGGAGGGACGCACTAGTGGCGTCAAAACTGCTGTTATCGAACAGAAATTTTTCAAGCTCGCAGTCTCCTGCGTGATTTCGTGGATCGAGCAAACTTCACGTATACTAGCTTTAGGCACGGGGGGCAGTTTTCCTATCTTGTAAATATTGAACTCACTAGACATCTTCCCGAAGGATAGAGTCATAGAGCCATTGCGACAATTGATTACGGCATTGGAAGTGGCCAAAAATGGTCGACCGAGGATCACCGGAATTTGGTTCCGTGGGTTAGCAACAGGTTGTGTGTCCATAACAATAAAATCAACGGAAAATATGAAGCCCCCTACTTTGATCAACACATCCTCTAACTCACCCCTAGGATGGGTGATTGATCGATCAGCCATTTAGAGAGTACAATGAGTGGGTTTCAATTCTCCAACACCTAATTGCTCTTATACGGAGTAGGGAAGCAGGTTAATACTGGAACCAAGATCTAAAAGCGCTCGATTGATGTTCTTATCCCCAATTGTTATTGAAATTGTAGGACAGCCAGGGTCCTTTTGTTTTTGGGGCAAGGGTTGAGGTTGGTTAATAGCATTGCTCACGGCACTAGCTACTAGCACTTTCTTGGGTGTCTGAGATTTTCTCTTCGAGGTGCATAAGCCCTTTAAGATTTTCGCGTAAGAAGGGACTTGTTGGATTGCATCCAAGAGAGGTATATTTATGCTAACCTGTTTGAATAACTCCATAATCTTCTCTATTTGTGGAGTTGGTTTATTGGATCTCAACCTGTTTGGAAATGGAACATTTTGAAAATCAGTTGAGTCCAATTTTTGTGGATTAGATTGCGGAGTTGGAACGGATCCCAGTGTTGGTATGTTCGTGAAGTGAGATGTGGGTCCGTTCGGAGAAGAAGTAGAGCATTTTGAAGAATGAAGAACAGGCTCTGACGAAGAAGATGAAGATGAAGAAGAAGAGGATGAAGAAGAAGAAGATGAAGAAGAAAAGGATGAAGAAGAAGAAGATGAAAAAGAACCACCGGCAGGGGTGTCATCACTATTACCCACGTTATTATGCAACACTCTTCCAGATCTCAACGTGGTCACAGCATTTACATTATGATTTTGTTGTTCATATGCAATATGTGCGTTGTGTGTGTGACCGGGATTTGGCAATGGTTGAGATGGAAGCTTTCCCTTTTCTCGCTCGCTCAACGCAGTAGTTAGTTGTGCAATTTGGGCCTCGATTGATTTGATACTTTGATCATGTGAAGTATTATTGTGCACCAAAGACTGAATGGAAGTCTCTAACCTTGCTGCAGATTATGTAGATTGTTTTAGGAACGCATCTAGACTTCTTTCTAGCGAGGTAACCTTATCATCATTTGGTTGAACAAAATTGTTGGAGGGTAAGAGTTGTTGGGCACAAAATTGTTCATTTGGTTTGGGTAAGGTTGTGGTTGGAAAGGTTGCTGGTATTGAGTTTGTTGTGGTGCTTGTTGTTGTAGAGGAGGAGGCCTTTGAAAGTTGTTATTGCCTTGGAATTGTTGATTTTGATTCCAAGCAAAATTTTGGTGACTCCTCCAACCAGGATTATAAGTCGAAGAGTATTGATCATTTCTTTGTCTTTACTGAAAGGCAGCATTGACTTGATCTTGTCCTTGAACAGGTGGATTGTAAGGACATTATTCGGTAAGATGTGATGGATCCGAACAACAAGCACAAACAGTTCGTGGGGGTAAAGCAGGGGCAGGAGAAGGCGATGAGATTTTGGTTTCAATTGCTTCTAGATTTTTCGTAAGTGCGGTCATCTCGGCCTTCATTGCAATCGACATATCTAATTGATGTATGCCTGCCCTAGACTGACCAACAGAAGAAGATGAGGTGGTCTTAGTGCTTTCCCACTGAAGTGTTTGTTCAGAAATATCCTCGAGAAACTGCCAAGCTTCCTCACTAGATTTGGTTAGAAAGTGACCTTGACAAATGGTTTCCAACAAGTGCTTCATTGCTGGGCTCAATCCTTCATATAAAGTTTGGCAAAGTTGCCAATTCTCGATACCGTGGTGAGGGCATTGAACAAGTAGGTCATTAAATCTTTCAAAACACTTCCAAAAGGGTTCGGAAGGAAGCTGGGAAAATTGAATAATCTCATTGCGAATTCTCACGGTCTTATGATGTAGATAAATTTTTTAAAGAAAAGCTTTAACAAACTCTTCCCAATTTTTAATTGAGTGTGATGCTGTGCTGTATAACCATTTCTCGGCTAAGTCACATAAGGTGAAAGGAATGACCCTTAGACTTATAGCATCATCTGAAAGTTGGGTTGTTTTCATCATTGCACAAACGTTTTGGAATTTGTTTATGAAGATACAGGCATCTTCGGATTCCAGTCCGTGAAATTTTGGCAACATGTTAATGAAGTGGGGTTTGATCTCAAAATTATCCCCATTTGCCGGTGGGAGTGAAAGACAAGTAGGTAAGGCGTTGCAGATAGGGTAGAAAAGATCCTGGAGCGCGATTCGTTGAAGCGCTTCAACAGGCGGGTGTTGTGGGTTATTCGCACCTAACGGAGGTAGAATCAGTCCCGTGGGTAAGGTGTTGTTAGGATTAAATCCCGACATCTCCTTAGAAGACGAAGAATGTGAAGGTGAAGGTAAGGAAGTGGAATGAATTTTGACTTCGGAGTCAAAAGCGTCGTCGGTCGGTACCAACGAGACACGGACTAATCGGGCACTAGTGTCCCTAGTCCAACCGGACATACACTAAAGAGGTAGTGTAGTCATAAAGGTGAAAAACAGAAGGTGGGCTTAAGAAAACGTCAATGGAAAGAAAGTGGGTATAAGTGGGGTGCACGGATTTCTTAGCGACAAGTTGCAAGTTTTTGTAAAAAAAAATTCCCTTTTTCTGTGTTTTTTTTATGTGGAACTTTTTGCAAAAAGGATTTTCGATAAAAGGCTTAGACACACGTTCAATCGATCACAAATGCACAATTAAGCCTAGATCTAGGGTCACCTAGGTCAGCTAGACAGCTCCTAACTGTTCCAAAAGGCAAGAAGTAGGACCTCAAACCGGCTCTTCACCGCCAATTGTGGCCAGGTAAGCACAAGTAGAGAAATGAGGGATCCACTCACGAATCACCGTGAGACGGGCCTTTTAAAATTACCTTTCTCTACCTGTCTCGCCTAGGCACCACAAAGTCAGGTTAGGATCAACGGTCGATGCCTACAACTATTCCTTTGTCCTATTGAGCGCGAAGTCCTTAGGGCCGAGTCTAATCTTTTTTAATTAGATTGATGGTCAATGCAATATGCCTTATGTAATTTTTGGGGTCTTGGGAAGGGTGATGAAATCCCCACCCAATCTGGATTGGTGTTCAAGCCCCTTAAAGTCAATTAAAATATGCAAAGCTGTAACACAATCACTTGCAAACAATTTTTTAGTGCGGCGCAAAGAATCCTGCACAAGATCAATTATTGGAAGGGGGAGAAATTTTTGGCGCAAAGAATCCTACAGGCCAATTTTTACAGAGGAGATATCAGGGGGTTCAGAGAAGGAGAAAGGAAGCTTACAGCGCTTTTGCAGATGATGACGTCACCCACTGACCGCAGATCAACGGCATATGTATGGTTTGCGCGGCGGAAACGCGGTGTAAGGTACGATTCAGTCCCCGAGAATTTTTCTGCTCCTCTATTCTTATTTTCGTCTGTTGTTCAAATCCAGGGTTTTCTGCCTTGCTCTCTGGATTTTTCCAGATCCGAACTCGTTCGTTGATCCTGCAAAATTCCAACGAAACACCCTTCAAACAAAAACAAGATGATAAAATTTTTATATTTTTTAATTTTTCGGTTTTTTATGAGTTTTATGATTTTATATTAACCCGAAATTGCAAAAAGAAAATACTACGCCATCTCCGGCAACGGCGCCATTTGATTGAATGTGAGATTTTGTGATCAAAGAATTAATTACCACAATCAAGAACGGCGTCACTTGGTAGCTAGCCGGTGAGTACGGATCGGTCCACAGGGATTTTGTGTATTCTCAATTTGTTCTAACGAGTTAATTCCAAACGGTGTTGGATTGATTATTACTAAAAACTAAGTTGATTTAGACTAGGATTAAAATCTTTCTAGGGTTAGGTTTATGTTAAGTTTTGAAAGTTAATATTCCTCACCGCTTTCAATGCCCTAATTTAGATCTATTTAGGTGTTATGGTAATAATTAATAAAGTGGATTAGTACCATCGGGGAGAAACGATATTTCTTCCTCTAGGTCCTTGTCCTTCCATTCTCAATTCTTACCCTAACCTCCATGGAAAACATATACAACCGGTCTTTTAAACTACGGTATCACCGCTATCTCGTGTGGTAGGGTGCCGTAGGAAGCGGTGTGTGTATATATGCATGGAGTCCTATGAATTAATATGTGATGGGCAAGAAAGGGGTGAGAGATTTTCATCTCTCAAACCTCTCCTATTCCTAACCCTAACTGTTAGGTTTACCAAGCACCCTATGAAGAGTTTGGAAGCATCACATGTCACAAAGATTGGATTTTTTTTTGGTGCTAAGCAAGCATACAAAGGATCTATCCTAGAAAATTAGGGTTTCATAACTATATAAGTGACAAAGGCTAGGCTTTTGAGAGTACAACCTTTGTAGCTCCCTACGCTGGACTCTTTGGCCACTTGAGGGTTGGAGGAGGGTTCGCTTGAAGTCTCCTAGTGTCCACGACGATCCACCCGAAGCTCCTTTGTCCAAGCTATCGACTTCACTTGATCAAGAGAAGAAATGAAGATAACACTCTAAACAAGTGGGCTAAACTTTTGTAGAATGATGTTGTGGTTCTAATTCTCACTTCAAAATCTTATCTTGGTAAGTATTTTGCTCACTTCAAATGTCTAGAGAGCAAAAGAGGAAGGAAGAAGAAGATGATGGCTATACTTTTAACAAGAGTGAAAAAGATAACTCTTGTGAAGAAAAAGAAAATATATGTATATATATTTTCTTATCCTCATCTCAAACCATGGTTAGATGATAAAGATATTATTTAATTTGAGTTTAAAACACAAAGAGAAGGTTAACCCATGGTTAGAAGTAGGTGAGCATGGTTAGGTTTAAGGAAGAGTGTAGAAACTAGCCATGAATTATCCTTTTCTTCTTTTCTTTTGTTTTAACAAAAATTAAATAATAATCCATATATTTAAACCATGGTGTGAGTCTTATATTGCCACCATTTTCAATGTGTAATCAACCATGAAGGATGATGTATGTATGCACATCCATATATGCATGAATCTAAAAAGAAAGAAAGCATACATGCATGCATACATCCATCATATACAAGAAAAGATTTCAAGTGAGAAAACTAATGGTTAAATGATAAATTATCACTTGATTTATCAATCCGGCCATATCACATACGACCCCACCAAAAGCAAGCCGCCCGATCAATATACGATATCCTATACTCGCATTTCTATCGGGTCCATGCGCATATCGCATACGCGCACCACAACGTTTTGCCTGGACTAGGTAACTCCTTTGTGGGACTCTAAGACTCGTCAATACGCCGGCAGTGGGTGATGATCATATCAAGCACCCCCAAGCCGCAAGCGGTCAGCTAAACGTAACGGCCACCCAGGTATTGAGCGATCAGAAGAAAACAAGCGAACCTGCTACAACTCCCGTCGAGCCAACCGGCAACACTACCGTACAGTCCGGTCTCTTCGTCAGATATGCTACATATCGAGCCTAGGGATGGTCACGTCGACCCCAATAACTCAATAAGTCGTGCCGGTAAATGGTCTATAACAGATCGAGAAACTACTGATAACACTTATCAGTAAATCTCAGCAGCCCTGTCCAGGGACTTACTGATATAACCAGTCGGGCACAGCACAGCATCAACTCGCAATACCGGGAGAGACGAAACCCCTCCTATCGCTCATTGCCTTCGTGTGTCTCGGGACTGTACCCAACGGCCACCTGTTTGCACGACTCAGTAGAGCCGTGGTAGGGTGGCAATCAAAGTATTGTGGGAGAACACACAACACTCTATGACGATCTCGGGTCTACAGACTAAGCTGTACGAGTGTCACCAGAGAACTGCAATCCGACGATAGATATAATTCCATATTGGAGTTCTCGGTGAGTCCGTCCAGTGTACCCAGTCACCACTGAGCACCCGTATATGATCTTGATGTCAAACATCGATGAATATGGGAACATTCATCGCCCATCGTATAGGTCTAGTATCATATACGTTAGTCTACTCTGGTATATCAATGCCCCGTCTCGATATACCTATGACTAGGGACTTTCCAGGATATGCTTATAGACTACAGATGTCCTACTAGTATGATCTCCATCATAATCACAGTAGTCAAGCTATATCCTCAGGGCTTTATCAGCATGTATGAATGAATAAAAGCATTATCAAATCAACATGTCAAATAAAGAAGAACCAGATAGCATACTATCATGACGAGCAAGAATGTATACTGAATATATATACATGTACAAATACATCCACTATCATATAATGGCATCTAGGGCATACATATATCCAACAATCTCCTACTTGCACTAAGGCCAGTTATTGGCGTATCGCATACCCAACATCTCAAAAAGTCGCTCATGCTGCGGCTGAGGGAGGGCCTTGGTGAATGGATCCACGGCGTTATTCTTTGTGTCTACTCTCCTAATCTCGATCTCGCGGCGATCTACAATCTCCCGGATAAAATGAAAACGCCTCAGGATGTGTCTGGACCGCTGATGGGATTGTTAGTGTATATGCCCTAGAGGCCATTACTGTATCATACTAGTTTGTATATTACTTGATGGAAGCTTGAGATATTCACAGTTGTATATACAATCTTGCTCGAAATGGTAGTATGCTACTTGGTTTGTCTCTGCTTTAATATGTGCATGTGTTTCTTTTAGCATATCGCTTATATACATATTAGTAGAGCCCTTAGGATCTTTGCTTGATTACCAGCGTTGTGATGGCGCTCACACTCGTGGGGGCTGGGTAATCCATAAGCACATCCTTATACAGGTCCCTAGTCGTTGGACTATCGAGACTGGGCATCGATACTCCGGAGTAGACTAGCGTATGCGCTTCTCATCCCAGCGTGGGAGACGGTCTGTCCCACAGCCGTCAGTACGTCGTACTTGAGATAGTATGCGGGTGCTCGTTAGGTTACGAGTACACTGGACAGGACTCGTCGGGAACTGTTGGTTGGTATTATACCTATCGTCAGTTATCAGTTCCCAGGTGACATGAGTACAGCTTAGTCCGCTGACTTGACACTGTCACTTCGCCTCGAGTGTGTTCCCACTGTACTTTGATTACTACCCTACCACGGCTCAAAGGAGTCGTGCAAACAGGTAGTAGTTGGGTGCAGTCCCGAAGCACTTGGAGGCAGTGACGGTTAGACAGGATCCGTCTCTCCCGGTATTGGGGGTTGACACCGCGCTGTGTCTAGGAGAGCCATTACATGAGTAGTCCCTGGCCAGGGCAAGCGAGATATACTGGTAGGTTTCCAGTGTTATCTCAGGGTGTTCTGGGCTACACTCAGACACGACTTATACCGCTATTAGGGGACTGACGTTTACCGCCCCCTAGGCCCGCCATGCGATGTATCGGACGAACAGACCGGACTGTACGGAGACTGTCACATACTGGCTCAGTAGGAGTTCAGATGGGGTTCACCCCGTCAGTCTTCTTATCGACATCTACCTGGGGACCGTTACGTACAGCTACTGCCGCTTGCGGTCTGTGGTTAAATCCACTGCCAGCGTAGTGTCGAGTCTTTAGAGTCCCACACAGAGAGCTATTCGCCTTTAGGCAAAATGAGTAGAGGTCGCATGGTTTTGCGACAGGGTTCGTTCACATCCGCGCACTTGTGCACGTTTGCTGTCCGGACAGCTTATACTAGCGGGCTTTGGTTTAAGCCGGATCCTAGTATATGATTTGGGATTGGTTTTATCTCTTTGTATTCGTGCTCCTCGGATCACGAATACGGGTGCATATGCACAGTTGCTTGAGACAGAGGGAGAGGACTTTGATTAGGGTTAATGACCATTGTCATTTTATTAACCCTAATGCTTATGTGTGTATTATGGTTAATTGATATTAGTTTAATATAATTGTGCATGGTTATGGTTGTTGACCATTTGACCTTCTTGACTTGTTGATCTAGGTTGACACTTTGACCATCATCATTTCATTTGGAAGATGCTCTTTGATCCTTGCAATTTGCATTAAAAATGAAATGATAATGGTCATGTCTTGATTAACCATGACAATTATCTAGCTAATTATCAATTTATAATAATTCACACATATATGTGATAATGGTTGTTTTATTCTCTCATTCTATCATTCACTTTCTCTCTCTTGTTCTTCCTCTCGCTCAAGCTCTCCCCTCTCATGTGTTGAGAAACACTTGAGCTTAAGAAAAACCTCTTCTTGATAATCTCTACTCTCATCTAGGGTTCTAGGATTAGCACTTCTAGCACCCTAGTTACTTCTAGCTTGGAGTTGTAGCCAAAGGTTGAGACTTTCGGGTGGATCTTTCTTCGACGTGAGAAGACGACAAAGGTGACCTCTTTCTACTACTCCAAGGAGCAAGAAAAGAAGGACATAAAGCCCTAGGTATAACCATTCTACCTTTAGCTAGTTTCTAGTTAGCTTTAGCTTGTTTTTGTTTAGCAAAGATCCTTCTTTGTCTAGTCCATGTTGCCCAAAGTGATAAAAATCCATTTTTTATTCCGTTTTCCGCCTTTCCGCAAGCACCGTGGTGGGCAACGTGGACTTACAGTGGTATCAGAGCCTAACTAAACATAAACTAGCTAGGTAGTAAAGTGTATGGAAGTTCAATCGGAAAAATCGCAAAACCGAGTTTACAAAAACCCAAGTTTCTGTTAAAATTTTTTCTGCTCTAAAAATAAAAAATCATACGTAAAAAATCATCTCAGGGTTTTGTGAAGAAAGCCACCAAAAACGATCCAGAGATTCGCTCAAAGCGCCGCGGTTCCACGGCAATAGCAAGCTATTGCCGCGCAACCGCGGCCGTTTTGGCTCGGCTCTGGGTCGAGTTTGGTGCTGTGTTCTTCTGGCATGGTTTTGGGATTTTTAAGATGGTTTATATGTGCCCAGGTTTTCCAGAAAAGAAATTTGTTTTTGGGGGCCTATAAATCCGTATTTTTTATCGAACTTCAATACACTTTGACTAAAGGATTATATCTGTGATGTTTATATGTATTCAACGTCGGCTAATCGCTATATGTCGATTAGTGGGGGTTATACATATCTGTGATCTGTGTTTGATGATGGTATGTGTATATGAATGCGTTGGATTGTCGCGGGTGAATAGCCGGGGTGGATGTGAGATGAGTGTTTCTTTTTCTTTCATTCATTATAACATGTAAATTGATGTATGTTGCGCCACGGCAGCGCCCCGGCCGTCTATCCGAGGCCAAAATGCGGAATCAAAATTTTTCCTTACTTGGAAACCGGCGCTACCGCGGACAATGAAAACCCGGATCGTTGACCATTAACCTATACTAGCTAACAAGAGATGGGAAGAGAAGTATACCGAGTGATCCGAGTCCTCCGGTCTTCTCGTCATCGTCCCGATCTCCCGCGGAAAGTCTTGTCTCCACATCGTCGCCTCCTCGCCGGAAGGGCACCACATCGCCTGCGTCTTTTACGGGCTCCCGCCTCAATACCGAGGCAACTCGGGCATGAAGCCGGCAACTCGACATGCTCAAGATATGCTGTAGAATGTGTAGTGTAGAGGCTATGTCTCATTTAGGGTTTGTTGCCTTTGAAGATGATGGAGGAATCAAGATTAGAAAAATGGTGCTTGCATTTTTCTAGCATGAAAATGAGATCAAGAATGAAACTCTCAAGATGAAGCTCTCATCTTCTTCTTCTCTCCAAAATAAAAAAAACCTTCCTTTTTTATTAGAATGGTGGAGGAAAGAATATGAAGCATGAAGGGAGGTGATGGTAGGAGCACAAGTGGTGACCACATCCAAAACATCATCATAACAATCTCACATCAACTTACATCTCATTTATAATCTTCATAAAGCAAGAAATGATGAAGGAAAAGAATGGTATCTAAAGATGCTATCATAATAAATACATTTGCAAGAAAACCCTCCACAATGTGTTATTTGCAAACTTGCAAATAACACCCTCCATCGGAAAAGTCCGGCCGGGAAAGAACAAAGGAAAACCGGCCGGAACGGAATGCAAACTGGCAACTCCAGAAAACTGGTCCCGTAATAAATTACAGGAAAACCCCATACTGTGCATACACACCCGCATCTGTACTCCGTCCGGATACAAATGCAATGAGACAAAATCTACACTGTACTAAAATAGGACCGGCTTAAACCAAAGCCGGCTAGTAATATCCGTTCGATCCTAATCCGTGCAATACCGCACGTATCGGATCGAACCCTGCCATATAACTATACGGCCTCTAGTACAAACCGTCCGATCCTGATCCGTGCAATACCGCACGTATCTGATCGGACCCTGCCATATCTCCATACGGCCTCTACAGCGTTTCGCCTGAAAGCTGAGTAACTGAAAGTGTGGTGGACTCTAAAGACTCGTCAATACTATGGCTGTGGATTTAACCACTAGCACGTCAGAGGTATTAGCCAATACGTGACGGGCCACCAGCTATTGACCAAAAGGGACGTCGATGAGCGAACTCATCCTGACACCCTACTGAGCCTGTCAGTGACAATATCCGTACAGTCCGGTCCGTTCGTCTATGAGTATCGCATGGCGGGCCTAGGGGGTTGGTAAAAGTCAGACCCCCAAAAGTGGTACAAGTCGTGTCGGAGCGTAGCCCAGAACGCCCTGAGATACTACTGGAATACCTACCAGTAAATCTCCTGCCTCGGCCGAGGGCTTTGCGTAATGGCTCTCCTAGACACAGCGCGACCTCACCCCCAATACCGGGAGAGACGAACCCCTGCAGATCCGCTCACTGCCTCCATGTGGCTCGGGAGTGTACCCAACTAAAACCTGTTTGCACGACTCCTTTGAGCCGTGGTAGGGTAGTAATCAAAGCACAGTGGGAACTCACACGAGACAAATGACGATCTCAGGTCGATGAACTAACCTGTACACATGTCACCTGGGAACTGCTATCTGACGTCTGGTATAATCCCAACTAGCAGGTTCCCGGCGAGTCCTGTCCGGTGTACTCATAACCCAATGAGCACCTGTATACATCTTAGGTGAACCAACTGACACCAGTGGCTTGTGAGACCGGCCACCGCCCCTCGTCGGGGTCTCGACTGTATACACTAGTCTACTAATGGAGTATCGATGCCATGTCTCGAAACTCCCACGACTAGGGACCATTTAAGGATGTGCTTATAGACCCCAGCTCCCACGTATATGATCGCCATCATACTGCTGGTCGTCAAGCAAGAATCCTAGGGGCTCTATCAACGTGTAATAGCGACCTGTAAGGTCACCTGAAGCAGTACACGATGATAAAGGTAAACCAGATAGCATACTATCATCTCGAGTAAGACTGTTCTACCGGGATAGGTCCTCCCTCAATCATTGCAACCACGTGCCTGTGATCCAATAATTGACTCTGAGGGCACTATCTCCAACAATCTCCCACTTGCACTCAAGGCTAATTATTGCGATGTCACATACTCACAGCCCGTGTGATACCGAACACCCAACTCCTCTACTAGTCAGTCTCACAAAGCTCGTTTGTGAAACTATTGCGTTCGAGGAATAGCCTCAGTGAGTGGATCCGCTGTGATGTTTCTTTCTATGTCTCTCTATATCTCAAGTTCGCGGAGAAAGCCATCTCCCGAAATGAGCAATACCTGTCTTAGAGTATGTCTGGATATCTGATGGGACCTAGCTCATAAATGAACTCCAAATCCAAACTTCTTAGACTGTATCGATAACTGAACTTAATCAGTACCCAGCGCCATGCCTCCCTCAGTATTGCCTTGGACCACCTGTCCAAAATACTGCCCCTCGTCTGAAGGAGAAACTACAACTCTGACAGCCACTCTGCCATCCATGTCACCTTGGAAGCCTGGAGTGATAACCGTCTCCTAAAGGAGGCAGCCGTTATCATATCCCTAGAACATTCACTTATGTTCTAAAACTGCTTCCGACTGTTCCTCCAGGATTGGATCAATATCAACTTATTGCATCTAGTGCAAGAATAACATCTGGTGTGGTACTTGACATCTCATGATTGACTCAATTGCCTAAGCAAGTGATCTGCCAATCATGCACATCCCTCTCTACTTTAGTCTATAAGACACCTTTAGAGAGGGTGACTCCATTACCTGCAGGTACACTACCATGCCAGGAGTCGTCCATTCTAAATACTCTTAGAATGCTGTCAAAGTACCCTGATTGGGAAACCACCCAAATCTAGATCTAAAACCATAGATCTAGTAACCAGTATGTCTGATATAATGTCTAAGTCCCATGTGGAGAAAACACTGTGTGACGACCAAAGTATAACCGATCGTAGTATAGGAATATCACTTCCTACTACCTTCTCAACAGATCCATCCCCTATTCTGATGACGTCAAACCTATGACTGTCACATCAGAAACAGATGATCTATCTCCGCTATATCTGCTTTAGTCTATAAATAGACATAAGCCTGATGTCCACCAATGCTTCCGCTGCTCCCACTGACTACGACAACCCTCTGGCAGAGTCATATAGACGCGCACTTCTAAAGCTAGTTTAGAACGACGCTATACTCATCCTCCTGCCGGGTCTCGCAGCCTGGAACAACAACAATGGCAAGTGTGGGTAAACAAGAACTTCCCTGTCACCGTCCTTGAGGCTACCGGAATACCTCTCGGGTGCCTGAAGTTACCCACCTTATCTGCGGAGTGGCCAATGGAATGTCAAATCAGATTGAATCTTTAGGTTCCTTATCAAATCTTCAGTAATCGTTTGCGGTTCTGGAATCGCTTCCAGTTCTACCATACTCCCACTACTGTTTTCTGAAAAATAACCATTTCTTTTAATAAAACTGTGGCGAGTCTAGAACAATATTTCTGTTGATCTGCCAGATGGTAGAAAATCAACCCTCGTCATAGCCTGGGTCAACCCACAAACAGCCATTACAGAAACGTGCCTTGAGTTGTCCAGTGTCTGGTTTTAATCATAAGCCGGACAACTCCACGTACCTTAACATCGTTAAGATATGAACTGTTCTATATCCAATATAGAACCAGAGGCACTGATTTAAATGAACCAGATTCAAATCATGCAGCTATCTCCAGTGCATGTCAACTAAATGGAAGGAGGCCGATCAGCGTTACTCAACTTAGGAACGCTTCCAATTATGAGTAACCTGAAAGAGAAGTAATTTCTCTTTTTCATTACTATCAACTGAATACCATACACAAGTATCTACATCTTCGATCACTTTGAAGAATCCCGATACTTGCTATAGCTGGTACTCTACTCTATTCAAATACCTATAACTCCTCAAAACTTAGACCCTGTGTTTCTACGAAACACATGTCTAAGAACTAGAGAAGTTAAAAGTAAACAGAATATAGTATGAGGACCAACCCCTCTGTCCTAATGGACACTGGACAATATACAATACTCTGTATAAGTCCGCTGAGTCTAACAACTCTTTCACTGTACGTCGTAGGTTGAAAACTGTACTTATGGTTAAGAAGAATTACACCGCTGTTTAATGCTCCTTACCTAACCATCCACTGATATAGGTAAATGTCATCGACATAATATCAAAAGGTATATCTCACTCTATGAAAATAGACGTACAGATATATCAATTTGAATTTGGTGCACAACAGCGGATATTCAAAACCAAATATTTGCCGACCGGCAAACAGCCCAGATGATCTCCTCAAATATCACCGATTACAACGAATCCCGATATAATGAGGATGATCACCCAATTCCCAATAACTTACTCCCACTCATCATCTGTAAAACCATACAGATGTGAGAATCAAATCTGGTAAATACATACCCTGGAGCAAGTGTCTAATCGGGAAATCAGTTTTCTTTTAACAGAACACAGTGAAACTGAAACATTGAAATGTTTCTGTGGGGTATTCTGGTATTCTTAGTAATGCCTCTTCCATTATCCAGATTCACAACTATAACCGTATAATTCTTTGCCACCTGTCCAAATCCCTTTATATGTCTTTAGTCAATACCGTCTGCACACCCCTTTAGGCCAAATGGTTTTCTTCCTTCCCTACCGTTCGGCACCAGCCTATGGTTTGGAAGAAGACTATCCAATAAGCATAATGGGTGTACTGTCCTAATCCTAGGAGCACTCGCAATGCGAGAGAAGGTGAAGATAAAAGACAACCGAATAAACCTTATTCCTATTTCTCCTGAACCAGAATCCATCCCCGAACTGGAACAAGTTCCTTTCGAGTTCGTATATAACCATACGATGGATTATCCAATAAACTTGGGATCTTCGTAGTGATACGGAGTGTCCTGGAGAAATACAAAGGTGATTTAGGATTGGCGAAGAAATACTTGGTTCGGTCGTGAATAGCAGTCGCAATTTACTTTGCCCTCTTACTAATCCCTTGCTTTGTCTTAACTTAATACCTTCTGCACACCATCGTTATGCTAATTGGTTTTCTTCATTCCCCGCCGTTCGGCACCAGCCTAAGGTTTGGAAGAAGACTATCCAATCTGCGTAATAGGTGTACTACTCCTAAGCCAAGGAGTACTCGCAACCTGAGAGAAGGTGAAAAGAAAAGACAACTGAATAGTCCTATCCGTTTTCTCCAGAACCAGAAACCATC
Organism: Agapanthus africanus; assembly: GCA_030015575.1. NCBI lineage: Eukaryota > Viridiplantae > Streptophyta > Magnoliopsida > Asparagales > Amaryllidaceae > Agapanthus > Agapanthus africanus. The sequence continues at coordinate 443,524,026 of JASDDO010000019.1, read as the reverse complement.
CTCGAAGTCCTTCGAGTTCGTATATAACCATACGATGGTTTTGTCCAATGGAAGTGGACGTTCGTAGTAATACGGGGTGTCCTGGAGAAAAGGGTAAAAGTAGGAGTGGCAATGAGGTTTGCAACTCTGACAATCCAAAAGCCAGTGTTAAGAAGGTTCGGTCAACTTGGTCACTGAGTCATAGTCCAGGGTCGGGTCAATGGTCGTTGCCAAAGAGAGAGAGAAAACAAACACTCAGCGTGCACTCTAACCTAGATCAGAATGGTTATCACTTTATCTAATCTGGAAACCTCCCACTGTATCTCAAATTCTCCTCCAAACCTGAAAGAAGAATTAGTCGGGATCACCCGAGGAGTAAACCAACTCATCAGTGGGAATCGGGATCCAACTATCATCGCATGATAACGTGACGGAATCCACTCACGTCACCACACTCCAGAAGGTATGCGCATGTCTGGCAAGTTTCAGTTCTTTTGAAACTCCCGATATGATTTTTACCCCTAGGACCCAAGTGACCTTGACGAATAATCAACAAATCAAAAGGTCCTAGTCAAGTTCAGCCCGTCATTATCTTGATTGCGTTAAACCCACCCGCACGACCCTTGACGAATAATCAACAAAGTCGTACGACTGTCCTAACCAATCCATATATCCATGCGACAGAATAGCACAACAAAGCTACCGCACACTACGCCTCGGCGAATAGCAACGACAAACGCAGCGCGAATACTAAGCAATACTGATCTGAAATGACGGAGGGCTACGACTGGTTTTTGGCAAAAAACCTTTAACGTAATGAACTTGATATCGTTGAAGGAACTGGATAACTTTTTATAAAAATATAGTGACGAAAACCTTTACTAAAGAGGTCACTCCCGGCGAAGGGATCTCGGCTCTTTCCCCGTAGAATGAGGTGCAGGATATTCCAACTGAATACGACGATGCAAAGCAAAAGTAATCGGCTATAGTGAAGTTAATGCCCTGACGCAAACTTCTGTCCAAGGGGTCACTCCCGGTGAAGGGATCTCGGCCCTTGCCTCGTCGACTGAGGAGCAGGATATTCCAAATGAATACCACAATGCAAAACAAAAGTGAACGTCCTTGCAATAACAGCTTTTTGAAAAAAAAGTTCCAACAACATCAGAATAGGTTTGTTTTAACTTGCATTGATCCGAATCAATGCAGTCCCATCAATTGATCACACCACAAAGAACGAAAATATACTGACGTACGTATATGCCATCCGCATTCGCCACTGGGTCCCGTCATCACCCGTTAGGTTAGCTAACTAACGGCAGAGCGGGGACTGGACTAGCGCGGATGAAAAACATATACAACATCTACTAATATATATACCAATATATAGTATTTCGCTCAAGGCGTGATAAAATGCAACATCACATAAATGTACAGCATCACAGAACAATACAGATATCTAGAAGCCCCGGGTTTCATAGAGCCGCTGCTGAAACCCGATGTTCCCCTGGTCGTGTGGATAGCCTGTGCAATGAAATCCTAGACCCCTACGGGCGCGGCAAGTCACCCGCCAAAACCTGAAGCGAGGCAGCCCCCTTCAGCTCCGTGAATGGACCACCCAGCACTTCACGGAATCCGGTAACTTGGGCACCCCTCCTGGGTCAACCTGTACCCCCTACGAGTGCGGCGAATAGCCCGCCAATTCCAGACTGATGCCCCCTCCGTCTCAATGCCCTGAGATGCGGGCCCGTTGCCCTCTAGAACCCGGCTATCCGTGCACCCCTCCGCGGGGTAACCCTAGTACAGAAAGTAAAATATACATACAACGGGTACATCGACCGCAACCAGGTCGTGCCCCAAAAGAATAATACAAACAGGCAGTGACGGCAGTCCACATGTCGGACGCTCGCCCCGCAATATCAAATGTGCATATAAGACAAAACTGTACTAACATTGCATCCAGGCTATCCCCCACGACCGATCCGCAACAACACAGCATAAACATAGAACATCAACGTGAAAAGTCACGTTCGCAAATCCGTCTAACCGGGCTATAGCAGTTAGACAGGATTTACCGATCAAGTGACATTCACGGTCGCAGATATAATGTAAATACTGTGAAATAATGTGTTTAAAATATCCGATCGATCAAATAATTAACAAGTGGGCCCCCAAGTAATACTGTAGTAGTCACAGAAGATTCTGGGCCCAAATTTAATATTCCAAAACCCCCAAAATCATCCCACAAGCCCACTGGAAAAATTGGATGCAGTGAGGACACCAATGTGCGGCGGAACCGCGGCCCAAGGGGGGATTTGGCCGCGGTTCCGCGCTTCAGTGGTCGAGTCACTGTGTCGAACTTTTCCAGTATTCTTAGAATTTCATGTACATCAGTTTTCTACAACCTGAAAAATTTTTAGAGCATGGAAAAAATCGACAGAAAACTGATGTGAACAAAAATGCAAGTTTTGGAATTTTGATCGATCGAATAAGTAAAACGCATTAGAAAAAGCTAGGCTAGGTTAATGGCGTGGCTCTGATACCATGTTGCGCCACGGCAGCGCCCCGGCCGTCTATCCGAGGCCAAAATGCGGAATCAAAATTTTTCCTTACTTGGAAACCGGCGCTACCGCGGACAATGAAAACCCGGATCGTTGACCATTAACCTATACTAGCTAACAAGAGATGGGAAGAGAAGTATACCGAGTGATCCGAGTCCTCCGGTCTTCTCGTCATCGTCCCGATCTCCCGCGGAAAGTCTTGTCTCCACATCGTCGCCTCCTCGCCGGAAGGGCACCACATCGCCTGCGTCTTTTACGGGCTCCCGCCTCAATACCGAGGCAACTCGGGCATGAAGCCGGCAACTCGACATGCTCAAGATATGCTGTAGAATGTGTAGTGTAGAGGCTATGTCTCATTTAGGGTTTGTTGCCTTTGAAGATGATGGAGGAATCAAGATTAGAAAAATGGTGCTTGCATTTTTCTAGCATGAAAATGAGATCAAGAATGAAACTCTCAAGATGAAGCTCTCATCTTCTTCTTCTCTCCAAAATAAAAAAAACCTTCCTTTTTTATTAGAATGGTGGAGGAAAGAATATGAAGCATGAAGGGAGGTGATGGTAGGAGCACAAGTGGTGACCACATCCAAAACATCATCATAACAATCTCACATCAACTTACATCTCATTTCTAATCTTCATAAAGCAAGAAATGATGAAGGAAAAGAATGGTATCTAAAGATGCTATCATAATAAATACATTTGCAAGAAAACCCTCCACAATGTGTTATTTGCAAACTTGCAAATAACACCCTCCATCGGAAAAGTCCGGCCGGGAAAGAACAAAGGAAAACCGGCCGGAACGGAATGCAAACTGGCAACTCCAGAAAACTGGTCCCGTAATAAATTACAGGAAAACCCCATACTGTGCATACACACCCGCATCTGTACTCCGTCCGGATACAAATGCAATGAGACAAAATCTACACTGTACTAAAATAGGACCGGCTTAAACCAAAGCCGGCTAGTAATATCCGTTCGATCCTAATCCGTGCAATACCGCACGTATCGGATCGAACCCTGCCATATAACTATACGGCCTCTAGTACAAACCGTCCGATCCTGATCCGTGCAATACCGCACGTATCTGATCGGACCCTGCCATATCTCCATACGGCCTCTACAGCGTTTCGCCCGAAAGCTGAGTAACTAAAAGTGTGGTGGACTCTAAAGACTCGTCAATACTATGGCTGTGGATTTAACCACTAGCACGTCAGAGGTATTAGCCAATACGTGACGGGCCACCAGCTATTGACCAAAAGGGACGTCGATGAGCGAACTCATCCTGACACCCTACTGAGCCTGTCAGTGACAATATCCGTACAGTCCGGTCCGTTCGTCTATGAGTATCGCATGGCGGGCCTAGGGGGTTGGTAAAAGTCAGACCCCCAAAAGCGGTACAAGTCGTGTCGGAGCGTAGCCCAGAACGCCCTGAGATACTACTGGAATACCTACCAGTAAATCTCCTGCCTCGGCCGAGGGCTTTGCGTAATGGCTCTCCTAGACACAGCGCGACCTCACCCCCAATACCGGGAGAGACGAACCCCTGCAGATCCGCTCACTGCCTCCATGTGGCTCGGGACTGTACCCAACTAAAACCTGTTTGCACGACTCCTTTGAGCCGTGGTAGGGTAGTAATCAAAGCACAGTGGGAACTCACACGAGACAAATGACGATCTCAGGTCGATGAACTAACCTGTATACATGTCACCTGGGAACTGCTATCTGACGTCTGGTATAATCCCAACTAGCAGGTTCCCGGCGAGTCCTGTCCGGTGTACTCATAACCCAATGAGCACCTGTATACATCTTAGGTGAACCAACTGACACCAGTGGCTTGTGAGACCGGCCACCGCCCCTCGTCGGGGTCTCGACTGTATACACTAGTCTACTAATGGAGTATCGATGCCCTGTCTCGAAACTCCCACGACTAGGGACCATTTAAGGATGTGCTTATAGACCCCAGCTCCCACGTATATGATCGCCATCATACTGCTGGTCGTCAAGCAAGAATCCTAGGGGCTCTATCAACGTGTAATAGCGACCTGTAAGGTCACCTGAAGCAGTACACGATGATAAAGGTAAACCAGATAGCATACTATCATCTCGAGTAAGACTGTTCTACCGGGATAGGTCCTCCCTCAATCATTGTAACCACGTGCCTGTGATCCAATAATTGACTCTGAGGGCACTATCTCCAACAATGTAATATTATTTGTATGGCCGCGCAACCGGGTCGGGATTGTAGCCGTCATTGTATAATTCTTTTTACTGTTTTTGCTCCTAGGATAGACCCATGGAGGGGGTGCACAAACTACCGGGTATCTCGAAGTGCCGAGTGGCCTACTCTCGGTGGTGAGGGAGGTTGCTTCGCTTCGGGTACTTGGCGGGTAGTTTGCCGCACCCGTAGGGGTCTTGGGTGGGGTATTGGCTATTCACCGCGACCGTGTAATCCGCTTTTCGTTGCAGGCTCGAACGGATTGCGGATTCCTAGTATATCCAATGTATTCATCTGTGATCTGTAATGTCTATCATTGCTATATATTTATATATTATAACTATTTAGGCGTTGCTTATGTTTTACAGCCGCGCTAGCCCAGCCCCCGCTCTGTCGTTAGTTAAGTAACCTAGCGGGTGATGACGGGACCCTGTGGCGAATGCGAATGGCATAAGCGTACGTCATATTTTAGTTGTTTTCTGCAATGGTAGGATTAAATGATGGGACGCATTAAAAGAACTAATGCAAGAAAATAAAGCAAGTAAAAGTCGATTGGAACACTTTGAAAACCACTCGGTTCTTTTCAAAACTAAACTTTTAAACGCGGAGCTTGAACCACTCCTTTTAAAAGCTATCACGTTCCATCGATTATATCAAGTTCACTACGTTCACGGTTTCGCCAAAACCATTCGTAGCCCTCCATCATTTCAGTTAAATATTCGGTAGTATTCAAGCTATGTATTTTGACCTCACGCCAAGGCATAGTGATTGGTAGCTGCCGGATATTTATCTGTTGCATAGATAGAATGCGTTGGTTTGAGACAATCGTACTGCCATTTTGGCCTACGTCAAGAGTAGGTACGGGTGGGTTCAAATTAACCGGGATAATGATGGGAAGAACTTGACATGTGACTTATGACATTTTGACCTCACGCCAAGGTCATAAGAGCATGGGGCAAAAATCCACATCGGGAGTTTCATAAGTACTGAAACTTGCTAGCGCTGCATACCATTTGGAGTGTGATGATTCTGGTAGGATTCCTTCGGTTTTATCACGCGATGATATTTGGATCCCGATCCTACTGTGAGTATATGCTACTTCTCGGGAAAACTCTCACTTAACGATCAATGCTATAAACCTAGTAGGTGTCTAGAAAGGTGTTAGCGGGGCTACGCCCACAGGAAAAAGAGGTTACTTAATTAAGGAACTTCGCGAAAGCGTTGGAAAACCTCCCTCGAAGTACCGACACTGGCCTGGCTGAACGGTTAAGCAAGTATTGTACGGTGAGATTGATCCTGACTAATCCTTTCTTTACAGTTTGAGAAGGGATTCGAGAGACAGTGGGAGCCATCCTGTTTAGACAAACTAAAAACCACTCTAAACTTGCAAGAGCATCATGCTAAAGTGTTTCTTTTCTCTCTCCTAATTGCAGCGACCATTCAACATGACCGGACTTAAGTTATTACTAGATAAAAACATACTGACAGGGCCAAACTACAAAGATTGGCTCAGGAATGTCAAGATGGCAATCACTTACGACAAGCTGGGGTATCTCCTTACTACCAAAGCTCCCCCTGTCCCAGGTCCCAAAACCAGTGTCGCGGATAGGGAAATCCGTAAGACCTGGGAAATAGATTGCGCGAAGGCCAAATGCCTCGTACTTGCCTCGATGGACAACGAAAATCAGAGGAGGCACGAGAATATGGACCTAGAGTCCATATTTCTTCATACAAAAGAACTGTATGGAGAGCAGTCTCGTATCGCCAGATACGAAGTGTCGAAGAAGTTGTTTTTGGCAAGGTTGGCCGTCGGATCATCGGTAGCGGAACACGTGCTTAAGATGATTGGCTACATAGAGGAGCTCGCAGAACTTGGGACCACGTTGGAGAATGAGCTCTATACGGACTTGATTCTCCAGTCCCTTCCTTCCACTTACGCCCAGTTCATCCTGAACTTCAACTTACAGGAAAAGGAAGTTGAACTTTCAGAGCTCCTCAACATGTTGAGGAGTGCAGAGGGCACCCTACAGAAAAGTAGGGAGACATCCACTTTGTTTGTAGGAGGATCTTCCTCTTCTAGGTCCAGGGCGAAAGCCAAGGGAAAGAAGAAGAAAGCCCCCGCCAAATCAAGAGGCGGTGTCAGTAAAGTGGATATGAAGGGAAAAGGAAAAGCAACAAAGGTAGCGGGAAAGCTGGTGGGGAAGGAAGAATGCTTCTACTGTCACAAAAGTGGTTACTGGAAACAGGATTGCAAGGCTTGGAAGGCCAGAACACAGGATTTGAAGCGAGTTGCGGCTTCAGCTTCAGGTGTGTATGTTATTGAAAACTGTCTATCAATAAACTCTACATCCTGGGTATTGGATATCGGATCAGGATCTCATATCTGTAACTCTTTGCTGGCGTTGAGAAAACGTAGAGTTTTGAAGGCAGGTGACATGACCCTCAGAGTTGCAAACGGTGCTAGCATGGATGCTAAGGCCGTGGGGGACTATCACCTGGGACTGTCAGATGGACACTTTTTGGTTTTGCGTAGTTGTTATTATGTACCAAATGCAACCTGTAATATCATTTCTGTATCTTTATTATCTAAAGAAGGTTATGAATTTGCATTTGTAAGTAATATAGTGAACATTCACCTTAATCAAGTTTTGATTGGGTCAGGTACATTGAACAACGGTATATATGTATTAAACCAACCACAGATTTTCAATGTCCAGAATACACATAAAAGAAAGTCTCCAGAAATCAATAAAACTTTCATATGGCATTGTAGACTGGGTCACATCAATGAGAGAAGGTTGACTAAGTTACATGCAGAAGGATATTTGGATCCGTTCGAATATCAATCGTATGCAACTTGTCAATCCTGTCTCAAAGGAAAGATGACAAAGACTCCGTTCGCTGGACATGGAGTAAGAGCGAGCGAGCTCTTGGGGCTCGTACACAGTGACGTGTGTGGTCCAATGTCTACACATGCACGAAACGGTTATTCTTACTTCATTACTTTTATGGATGACTTTTTAAGGTACGGTTATGTCTTCTTAATGAAACATAAATCCGAGGCTTTTGAAAAATTCCAGGAATATAAGAATGAAGTAGAAAAATAAGCAGGCAAAAGTATCAAGGCACTAAGATCTGATCGAGGTGGTGAATACTTGAGTGCCGAGTTCCTGGGTTACTTAAAAGAGAATGGAATTCTCTCTCAGCTTACTCCTCCATACACTCCGCAACATAACGGTGTATCGGAAAGACGGAACCGAACCCTATTGGATATGGTACGGTCTATGATGAGTAACACTGAGTTGCCGCGATCGTTTTGGGGATATGCGCTAGAAACAGCTGCATACCTTTTGAACCAAGTTCCCACTAAGACTGTGCCTACCACACCATATGAGTTATGGAGTGGGAAGAAACCCTATCTTCAATACTTGAAGATTTGGGGATGTCCAGCTTATGTCAAAAAGCAGCATGCGGACAAACTAGAGGCACGCTCAGTACTGTGCAAGTATGTGGGATACCCAAAGAAATCCAGGGGGTATCTTTTCTATTACGCAGAGGAACAAAAAGTCCTTGTTTCTCGTAATGCCCATTTTCTGGAACATCAGTTCTTAGAAAAAGAAATAAGTGGGAGCGCAATAGAACTGGAAGAAATTCCAGAACCACAAGCTATTACTGAAAGCTTGGTAGAACCAGAGGGTTCGAAAGATCAGGACATTCCCACGCCACTCCGCAGGAGTAGTAGGCAGTCTCATCCGCCCGAGAGATACTACGGTTTTCTCATTGACGGGGATAGAGAGGATTGCATCATAGATTGTGATGAGCCTACTAACTTCCAGCAAGCCATTCAGAGCGTCGACTCGGTAAAATGGCTGGATGCAATGCGGACCGAAATAGAGTCCATGTACACCAACAAAGTATGGACGTTGGACATTGCTCCAGATGGGGTAAAACCCGTAGGATGCAAGTGGATCTTCAAAAGGAAGATTGGTGTAGATGGACAGGTTGAGACCTATAAAGCTAGACTGGTAGCAAAGGGTTTTCGTCAGCGACCTAGTTTGGACTATGACGAAACCTTTTCTCCAGTAGCTATGCTGAAATCCATTCGGATCCTTTTTTCCATTGCTGCCTTCCACGATTATGAGATTTGTCAGATGGACGTAAAGACAGCTTTTCTAAATGGACATTTAGAGGAGTGTGTCTATATGGAACAGCCAGAGGGTTTCATTCAGAGTGGGAGCAGCGGAAAGGTGTGCAAGTTGCTTAAGTCCATTTATGGACTAAAGCAGGCATCGCGGAGTTGGAACATCTGTTTTGATGAGACGGTCAAGGAATTTGGCTTTATCAAAAATCCAGATGAACCATGCATCTATTGTAGATTTGTAGCGAGAACTGTAGTATTCCTCGTTTTATACGTGGATGACATTCTCTTAATAGGAAATGACATTCCTATGCTACAATCTGTCAAGGGGTTCTTGTCACACAAGTTCTCCATGAAAGACCTAGGTGATGCCTCATACATTCTGGGTATCCGGATCTACCGTGACAGATCCAAGAGGATATTAGGACTTTCACAGTCCAGGTACATCAACACCATACTGAAGAGATTCAGTATGGAAGATTCCAAGCGCGGTAATCTACCGGCTTGTCACGGGATCACCCTCTCCAAAGAGATGTCTCCCAAGACTGATTTGGAGAGGGATCGCATGTCTATTATACCCTACGCTTCTGCGGTAGGCTCTATAATGTATGCGATGTTGTGTACCAGACCGGATGTGGCTTATGCACTGAGTGTGGTAAGCAGGTATCAGTCAAACCCTGGGGAGAAACATTGGATAGCAGTAAAGAACATTCTCAAGTACCTGAGAAGGACTAAGGAGATGTTCTTGGTGTATGGCGGAAAAGACCTCCAGATTGAGGCCTTTGCTGACTCCAGCTTCCAGAGTGACAAGGATGATTCCAAGTCCATGTCGGGTTTTGTCTTCACCCTCAATGGAGGGGCGGTGTGTTGGAAGAGCTCCTAACAGGAAACTGTTGCTGACTCGACTATAGAAGCGGAATACATCGCTGCATCTGATGCCGCAAAAGAAGCTGTCTGGATAAGGAAATTCTTGAAAGAACTTCAGGTGGTTCCGTCCATTGTTGACCCAATACCTCTGTATTGTGACAACAACGGGGCTATAGCTTTAGCGAAGGAACCCAGGTCCCATCAGAAATCCAGACATATCTTGAGGCGGTATCACCTGATCAGGGAGATCGTGGATCGCCAGGAGATCGAGGTTCGGAGGGTTGCTTCAGAAGATAACACAACAGATCCATTCACCAAGGCCTTGCCCCAGACTCAGTTCGAGCGGCTGATCGAGATGATAGGTCTTCGATACGCCATTACATGGCCTTAGTGCAAGTGGGAGATTGTTAGTGTATATGCCCTAGAGGCCATTACTGTATCATACTAGTTTGTATATTACTTGATGGAAGCTTGGGATATTCACAGTTGTATATACAATCTTGCTCGAAATGGTAGTATGCTACTTGGTTTGTCTCTGCTTTAATATGTGCATGTGTTTCTTTTAGCATATCGCTTATATACATATTAGTAGAGCCCTTAGGATCTTTGCTTGATTACCAGCGTTGTGATGGCGCTCACACTCGTGGGGCTGGGTAATCCATAAGCACATCCTTATACAGGTCCCTAGTCGTTGGACTATTGAGACTGGGCATCGATACTCCGGAGTAGACTAGCGTATACGCTTCTCATCCCAGCGTGGGAGACGGTCTGTCCCACAGCCGTCAGTACGTCGTACTTGAGATAGTATGCGGGTGCTCGTTAGGTTACGAGTACACTGGACAGGACTCGTCGGGAACTGTTGGTTGGTATTATACCTATCGTCAGTTATCAGTTCCCAGGTGACATGAGTACAGCTTAGTCCGCTGACTTGACACTGTCACTTCGCCTCGAGTGTGTTCCCACTGTACTTTGATTACTACCTTACCACGGCTCAAAGGAGTCGTGCAAACAGGTAGTAGTTGGGTGCAGTCCCGAAGCACTTGGAGGCACAGCGACGGTTAGACAGGATTCGTCTCTCCGGTATTTGGGGTTGACACCGCGCTGTGTCTAGGAGAGCCATTACACGAGTAGTCCCTGGCCAGGGCAAGCGAGATATACTGGTAGGTTTCCAGTGTTATCTCAGGGTGTTCTGGGCTACACTCCGATACGACTTGTACCGCTATTAGGGGACTGACGTTTACCGCCCCCTAGGCCCGCCATGCGATGTATCGGACGAACAGACTGGACTGTACGGAGACTGTCACATACAGGCTCAGTAGGAGTTCAGATGGGGTTCACCCCGTCAGTCTTCTTATCGACATCTACCTGGGGACCGTTACGTACAGCTACTGCCGCTTACGGTCTGTGGTTAAACCCACTGCCAGCATAGTGTCGATTCTTTAGAGTCCCACACAGAGAGCTATTCGCCTTTAGGCAAAATGAGTAGAGGTCGCATGGTTTTGCGACAGGGTTCGTTCACATCCGCGCACTTGTGCATGTTTGTTGTCCGGACAGCTTATACTAGCGGGCTTTGGTTTAAGCCGGATCCTAGTATATGATTTGGGATTGGTTTTATCTCTTTGTATTCGTGTTCCTCGGATCACGAATACGGGTGCGTATGCACAGTTGCTTGAGACAGAGGGAGAGGACTTTGATTAGGGTTAATGACCATTGTCATTTTATTAACCCTAATGCTTATGTGTGTATTATGGTTAATTGATATTAGTTTAATATAATTGTGCATGGTTATGGTTGTTGACCATTTGACCTTTTTGACTTGTTGACTTAGGTTGACACTTTGACCATCATCATTTCATTTGGAAGATGCTCTTTGATCCTTACAATTTACTTTAAAAATGAAATGATAATGGTCATGTCTTGATTAACCATGACAATTATCTAGCTAATTATCAATTTATAATAATTCACACATATATGTGAGAATGGTTGTTTTATTCTCTCATTCTATCATTCACTTTCTCTCTCTTGTTCTTCCTCTCCCTCAAGCTCTCCCCTCTCATGTGTTGAGAAACACTTGAGCTTGAGAAAAACCTCTTCTTGATAATCTCTACTCTCATCTAGGGTTCTAGGATTAGCACTTCTAGCACCCTAGTTACTTCTAGCTTGTAGTTGTAGCCAAAGGTTGAGGCTTTCGGGTGGATCTTTCTTCGACGTGAGAAGACGACAAAGGTGACCTCTTTCTACTACTCCAAGGAGCAAGGAGAGAAGGACATAAAGCCCTAGGTATAACCATTCTACCCTTAGCTAGTTTCTATTTAGCTTTAGCTTGTTTTTGTTAAGCAAAGATCCTTCTTTGTCTAGTCCATGTTGCCTAAAGTGATAAAAATCCATTTTTTATTCCGTTTTCCGCCTCCCCGCAAGCACCGGGGTGGGCAACGTGGACTTACAGGGATCTGGGCTCCTTGGCTAACGCCATAGCCCCATTATTATCACAATACAAAGGTATTGGATCAATAATTGTTGGAACTACTCCTAGCTTCGAGACGAACTTCTTCATCCAGACGGCTTCCTTGGCGGCATCATTCACAGCAATGTACTCAGCTTCCTGCGTAGAGTCTGCAACGGTATCCTGTTTGGAACTCTTCCAACTTACCGCCCCTCCATTGAGGGTAAATACAAACCCAGAGATAGATTTACTGTCGTCCTTATCGCTCTGGAATCTCGAATCGGTAAAGGCCTCCATTTGGAGATCTCCATTACCATACACCAAGAACAATTCTTTAGTCCTTCGTAAGTACTTAAGAATGTTCTTCACAGCTGTCCAGTGATTCTCCCCTGGGTTGGATTGATACCTGCTTACAACACTAAGTGCATAAGCTACATCTGGGCGTGTACATAACATCGCATACATTATAGATCCTACTGCCGAAGCATAGGGTATAACACTCATGCGAGCTCTCTCTTCATCGGTCTTTGGGCAAGAATCCTTGGAGAGAGTGACCCCATGGCAAGCGGGTAAGGCACCCCGCTTGGAGTCTTCCATACTAAACCTTTTTAGGATGGTGTTAATGTACCTGGTTTGGGACAATCCCAATAACCTTTTGAATCTATCCCTATAGATCCTTATGCCCAGAATGTATGTGGCATCACCCAGGTCCTTCATGGAGAACCTTAGTGATAAGAAAGATTTGACCGACTGTAGCATAGGAATATCATTTCCTATCAGAAGAATGTCGTCCACGTACAATACGAGGAATGTGACAGCTCTCCCTACAGCCTTCTTATAAACACAAGGTTCGTCTGGATTTTTGATGAAATCAAACTCTTTGATGACATCATCGAAACAGATGTTCCAACTCCGTGATGCCTGCTTTAACCCATATATGGATTTAAGCAATTTACATGCTTTCCCGCTGCTCCCACTATCAATGAACCCCTCTGGCTGATCCATATAAACGCATTCTTCTAAATTTCCATTTAGAAATGCGGTTTTCACGTCCATCTGCCAGATTTCATAGTCGTAGTGAGCAACAATAGCAAGTAGGATCCGAATGGATTTAAGCATGGTTACGGGAGAAAAAGTCTCGTCATAGTCCAAACCTGGTCTTTGACGAAAACCCTTCGCCACAAGTCTTGCCTTATAGGTCTCCACCTGCCCATCTACACCAATTTTTCTTTTAAAGATCCATTTGCACCCTACAGGTTTTACCCCAGGGGGTACAACGTCCAAAGTCCATAATTTGTTGGTGTACATAGACTCCATTTCGGATCTCATGGTATCCAGCCATTTTACAGAGTCTCCACTCGTGATAGCTTGCTGAAAACTGGTAGGATCATCATCATCCATGATGCAGTCTTCTTCGTCACCATCAATGAGGAAACCGTAGTACCTCTCTGGTGGGCGAGAAGTCCTACCAGACCTACGGAGTGGCCGAGGTTCCTCAGTTTCTATTGCAACAGCCGGTTCAACCAAATAGTCATTTGTAGTTTGTGTTTCTAGAACCTCTTCTAGATCCACCACCTTGCCATCATCTTTATCTGTGAAAATCTCTTTTTCTAAGAATGTGGCATACTGAGAAACAAACACTTTTTGTTCCTCTTTGTGGTAGAATAGATATCCATAAGAATTCTTTGGATACCCCACAAAATTACACATGACTGACCGTGTCTCGAGTTTGTCCGGATTCTGCTTTTTAACATAGGCCGGGCAACCCCAAATCTTAATTCTCTTAAGAGATGGTCTCTTCCCATGCCATATCTCATATGGCGTGGTAGACACGGTTTTTGGTTGGAACCCTGTTCAGTAGAAACGTTGCAGTCTCCAATGCATGCCCCCAAAATGAGACGGGTAACTCAGCATCACTCATCATGGAACGGACCATATCTAATAGGGTCCGATTCCGTCGTTCAGACACACCGTTGTGCTGTGGTGTGTAAAGAGGAGTGAGCTGAGAGAGAATCCCATTCTCTTTTAGGAAGTTTGCAAATTCTGTACTAAGGTATTCCCCACCTCGATCTGATCGAAGCATCTTGATACTCAAGCCGGTTTGTTTTTCTACTTCTTGTTTATATTCAATGAATTTCTCGAAAGCTTGCTTCGGACTTGTGCTTTAATAAAAATATATAACCGAATCTTGAGAAATCGTTAGTGAAAGTAATGAAGTATGAAAAACCGCCTCTAGCCTGTATAGACATTGGCCCGTATACATCACTATGTATGAGGCCTAGGAGCTCAGTAGCTCTTTCTCCGTGTCCGGTAAACGGAGTTTTGGTCATTTTACCTTTGATACAAGACTGGCAAGTCGCATAAGATTTATATTCAAAAGAGTTTAAATATCCATCTTTGTGTAACTTATTTAGTCTTGTTTCGTTAATATGACCAAGTCTACAGTGCCAAAGAAAAGCTTCATTTAGTTCTGAAAGTTTTCTTTTATTAGTGTGTTGTATACTGAAAACTGTGTGTTGATTTAGGACATATATCCCGTTATTAAGCGTACCATACCCAACCAACATTTGATTCAGGTGAATGTTCATAACATTGTTCTGCAATACAAAATTATATCCTTCATTGTCTAACAAAGAAATGGATATTATATTACAAAGCATACTAGGTACAAAATAACAAGGATTCAAAACCAAAATACATCTAGATGGCAGCCCCAAGTGATACTCTCCCAATGCGACTGTATGTATATTGGAACCATTTCCAACGCGGAGAGTATGGTCACCTGTCTTTAAAACTTTTCTATTTCTCAGCCCCTGCATAGAATTGCAAATGTGAGAACCTGAACCGGTATCCAATACCCAGAAAGCAGAGTTTATTGTAAAACAGTTTTCTGTCACAAACGCACCTGAAGTAGAAGCATCCCCATGCTTCTTCTTGAGATTTAAGTACTCGTGCAGTTGCGCTTCCAATGTCCTGTCTTGTGGCAATGAAAACATTCGCCTTTCCCGAGTCTCCAGCTTTGGACTTTTCCTTTCCCTTCATCTTTTTACTCCACCCTTAGGATTGGTGGGCTTCTTCTTTTTCTTTCCCTTGGCCTTAGCTTTCGGGCGAGAAGAGGAAGACTATCCAACAGTCATAACGGGAGTTTTTACTGACTTCATAGTGCTCTCTGCACTCCTTAACATATTAAGGAGTTCAGGTAGCTCCTTCTCCATGCCATGCAAGTTTAAGTTAACTATGAATTGAGCAAAGGTGGAGGGGAGGGACTGCAGAATAATATCTGTATATTGTTCATTGTCCATAGTCCACCCAAGGTCTTCAAGCTCTTCTATAAGAGCTATCATCTTCAGAACATGGTCTCTTACTGGTGTGCCGGGGCCATTCGCATCTGAAACAATTTTTTTGATACTTCGTATCGCAATACGCGGGATTGCTCTCCATACAACTCCTTTGTATGGAGCAATATGGTTTGAATGTCCATATTCTCGTGCTGCTTTTGATGTGTATTGTCCATCGATGCAAGCGCGAGGCATTTGGCCGTGGCACAATCAGCGTCCCATGTCTTGCGGACTTCTTTGTCCGCAACTGAGGATTTTGGACCTGGGACGGGCGGGGCTGAAGCCGTGAGGACATATGATACTTTATCATAAGTCAAGACTATTTTCAGATTCCTCAGCCAGTATTTATAATTGTTCCCATTCAGGTTGTTTTTATCTAGTAGAAGCTTTGGTCCAGTCATTGGTATCTGCCATTAAGAGAGAGAAAAGAATACACTCAGCGAAAGCTCTTGTATAGATCAGATTGGTTATTATCTTGTCTAATCGATGTCTCTCACTGCTTTAATCAAGTTTTTCTTTAAAACCTTAAAAAGAAAACTAGCCAGGATTAATTACAGTCTACAACTTCGCTAACCGTTAAGCCAGGCCAGTGTCGGTACTTGAGGGAGGTTCCCCGTGCTTTCGCACGGACCTAATTAAAGTAAAGCTCGTTTTCTCAGAGGCGTAGCCCCGTTAACACCTTTCTAGACACCTAATGAGTTAGCTAATTGTAAACTGTAAAACTCTCCTAGGAGAAACTATTGTCCACAGTGGGATCGGGATCCAACCATCACATGGAAGGTATGCAATCTCATTGCAAATTTCAACTATTGAAATTCCCGATGTGGTTTTTACCCCTAGTAGTTATGACCTTAACTAAGGTCAACAAATCATAAGTACAAGTCAAGTTCTACCCGTCATTTCTTGATTAATTAGACCCACTCATATGACCCTTAACTATGGTCAACAAAGTCATAAGAATGTCCTAATTAATCTGCATCATATGCAATATAGGAAGACATCACTTAGCTACCGTACACTACGCCTTAACTATAGTCAACAAACGTAACACGAATACTAAGTACTCTACTTCCTAAAATGACGGAGGGTTGCGGATGATTTTTAAGAAAATCTTTAACGCATTGAACTTGATATCGTTGTAGAATCAAATGGTTTATAAAAAGAGTGGCTTAAGCTCCGCAGTTTTGAAATATAGCTTTTTCATAAATAGCCGAGTGGTTTTCAAATTCGATTCTACAACATCTTTTTAGGTTTATTTTCTTTACATTAATCACATTAATGTAATCCTATCATTTAAGTCCTGAAGCCAATCACAGAAAAGAAACGAAAATAACACGTATGCTTATGCCATCCGCATTCGCCGTAATGTTCCGTTATGCACCGTTAGGTTACTTAACTAAGGGCATACCGGGACGGGACTAGCGCGGGTGTAAAACATAAGCAACGTCTACTATATATCATATATATAATATGTCATTCGTCTCAGATATCATAGAACACAGGAAGCAGAAACATAGATATAATGTGGGATATACTAGGACGTCCGTATTTAGTATTTAGCCAGAATGGAAAATACGGATTCCACAGTCGCGATGAATTGCCAAGCCCACACCCTGGACCCCTACGAGAGCGGCAAGCGACCCTACCGATTCTGGAGTTTAGGAGACCCGGTCTCGACTCCTCGAGATGGCCTCCCACTGAACCCCAGAACCCGGTCACCTGTGCTCCCCTCCTTGGGTCCATCCTAATGCGGAAAAGTAAATAATATACAACACTGGTGGCATCAACCTCAACCCGGAAGTTCCCCAAATAAAATAATATTACATTACTTTTGAATTTTACATGAATGAAATATAAAACACTCATCTCACATAAACCCCCCGGTTATTCGATCACGACAATCCTGCACATCATATCTCAGCAACACATAATATCATATATCATCAACGTAAGTAAGTATGCGTACCCCGATTGTCGTTGATGTATAGCAACGAAACCGGGGATATCGAACATACTACACTTACGGTCACAGAAAAGAAAGTGTAAAACTACAATATTTGGAATCCACATTCTCTTTATACATCATAAATGCGAAATATCACATACTTCGTATTTCATGCCTAAACTATATGAATTCCACATATTGTATCACATTCCAGATAAATAGACAGTATTAAAGTTTTCGACCGAATTATCAAATACCCAAAATTCCCTAAAGCTCAACACTTGAGCGGAGTTCAAAAAATCCGGAGTGTGACACAGTAGTAGCGGTCCAGCCGTAGAAGGGTCAAGCCAACGCCTTACATGTGGCACGCCGTACTGCCCCAAACCCTAAGGTTCAAAGGGCAGTTCAAGACGGTCACATAATCGAGTTAAGGTTTGTTGTCTTCTAGAGGGTCCACCACAAAACTTGCACGTATCTCCAAAATATTTAAACCCCGTGAATAGTGAGCAAATTATACTCGTTCGAACACTTCAATACTTTCTAATTTACCCGGAAAAGCAACGAAATGAAAATTCCGATCGAATCGTCGAGTCCAAAACCATCTCCAGAATATACAGTACTAGATTCAGATTAAACATACCTAAAACAATATACAAGCAGTTATAAGAATTACTGTGCAAATAGGAAGCAATGAAGCCTCTGTACGGCCCCGGAGCCGCGGCCTGAGCAAGGATTTGCCGCGATTCCGCGGCGGTTTGTATGGCTCATGGCTTCATATTTCACAGTGTTTCTTAGTTTTTCCTGCTGTATTTTTTAAGTATTTTTAATTCTGAAAAATGACAGATTTTGAAAAATTTCCAGAGAGGGTCCCGAAATGTCGTATTTTAGTTCGATCGGAGTTTTTACTTCGTAAAAGTGTCGCCTAATGTTCTAGGTCGGCTCTGATACCAATGTTAGGTTTATCTAGCACCCTATAAAGAGTTTGGAAGCATCACATGTCATAAAGATTGGATTTTTTTTTGTGCTAAGCAAGCATACAAAGGATCTATCCTAGAAAATTAGGGTTTCATAACTATATAAGTGACAAAGGCTAGGGTTTTGAGAGTACAACCTTTGTAGCTCCGTACGCTGGACTCTTTGGCCACTTGAGGGTTGGAGGAGGGTTCGCTTGAAGTCTCCTAGTGTCCACGACGATCCACCCGAAGCTCCTTTGTCCAAGCTATCGACTTCACTTGATCAAGAGAAGAAATGAAGATAACACTCTAAACAAGTGGGCTAAACTTGTGTAGAATGATGTTGTGGTTCTAATTCTCACATCAAAATCTTATCTTGCTAAGTATTTTGCTCACTTCAAAGGTCTAGAGAGCAAAAGAGGAAGGAAGAAGAAGATGATGGCTATACTTTTAACAAGGGTGAAAAAGATAACTCTTGTGAAGAAAAAGAAAATATATGTATATATATTTTCTTATCCTCATCTCAAACCATGGTTAGATGATAAAGATATTATTTAATTTGAGTTTAAAACATAAAGAGAAGGTTAACCCATGGTTAGAAGTAGGTGAGCATGGTTAGGTTTAAGGAAGAGTGTAGAAACTAGCCATGAATTATCCTTTTCTTCTTTTCTTTTGTTTTAACAAAAATTAAATAATAATCCATATATTTAAACCATGGTGTGAGTCTTATATTGCCACCATTTTCAATGTGTAATCAACCATGAAGGATGATGTATGAATGTATGTATGTATGCACATCCATATGTGCATGAATCTAAAAAGAAAGAAAGCATACATGCATGCATACATCCATCATATACAAGAAAAGATTTCAAGTGAGAAAACTAATGGTTAAATGATAAATCAACACTTGATTTATCAATCCGGCCATATCACATACGACTCCACCAAAAGCAAGCCGCCCGATCAATATACGATATCCTATACTCGCATTTCAATCGGGTCCATGCGCATATCGCATACGCGCACCACAACGTTTCGCCTGGAATAGATAACTCCTTTGTGGGACTCTAAGACTCGTCAATACGCCGGCAGTGGGTGATGATCATATTAAGCACCCCCAAACCGCAAGCGGTCAGCTAAACGTAACGGCCACCCGGGTATTGAGCGATCAGAAGAAAACAAGCGAACCTGCTACAACTCCCGTCGAGCCAACCGTCAACACTACCGTACAATCCGGTCTCTTCGTCAGATATGCTGCATATCGAGCCTAGGGATGGTCACGTCGACCCTAATAACTCAATAAGTCGTGCCGGTGAATGGTCTATAACAGATCGAGAAACTACTGATAACACTTATCAGTAAATCTCAGCAGCCCTGTCCAGGGACTTACTGATATAACCAGTAGGGCACAGCACAGCATCAACTCCCAATACCGGGAGAGACGAAACCCCTCATATCGCTCATTGCCTTCGTGTTTCTCTGGACTGTACCCAACGGCCACCTGTTTGCACGACTCAGTAGAGCCGTGGTAGGGTGGCAATCAAAGTACAGTGGGAGAACACACAAGACTCTATGACGATCTCAGGTCTACAGACTAACCTGTACTAGTGTCACCTGAGAACTGCTATCCGACGATAGATCTAATTCCATATAGGAGTTCTCAGTGAGTCCGTCCAGTGCACCCAGTCACCACTGAGCACCCGTATATGATCTTGATGTCAAACATCGATGAATGTGGGAACATTCATCGCCCATCGTATGGGTTTAGTATTATATACGCTAGTCTACTCTGGTATATCAATGCCCCGTCTCGATATACCTACGACTAGGGACTTTCCAGGATATGCTTATAGACTACAAATGTCCCACTAGTATGATCTCCATCATAATCACAGTAGTCAAGCCGATATCCTCAGGGCTTTATCAGCATGTATGAATGAATAAAAGCATGATCAAATGAACATGTCAGATAAAGAAGAACCAGATAGCATACTATCATGTCGAGCAAGAATGTATACTGAATATATATACATGTACAAATACATCCATTATCATATAATGGCCTCTAGGGCATACATATATCCAACACTAACAAGTGAGGAACTACTCACTCATTAGGGAATTAATTAAAGGAAACATTTTTATCTACGGCAATTAATTAAAAGTGCTAAACTAATTAACTAGGGCAGATAATAAATTCTTAATTTATTTGATGGCTCTCTTCAAACATTTACACCGAATTAAAATTTTGAATAGATAAAATAAAAAGAGGCATACCTCCAAAAGAGGTTTAGGATTTCTATTTATAGAGCATAGAAACCTTAGGGTTACAATCGACTCCCATCTGCATTTACAAATATACCCTAAGAAAAACCTAAGTAATGCACTGACGCACCGACACGCGCGACGCACGGCCGCGGATCCGCGGCCATAAGCATGGTTTGGCCGCGGTTCAGCGGCCATTCAGAGAGCTTTTTGCATCATTTCTTGAGGTATTCTTCTGTTGCTTTGTTTCTTCTATTTCCTTCACTTGGTTTCTCAGATGGTCTTCTAGTTTCTTCCAGAATTCCACCGTGAAAAATGTCGTGGACTTTACCGCTTGCTTCGTGTCGAAGTCTTGAATCTTACGCTGCCTTTGTTCTTTGTGAAATTGTCCATTGATCTTCGTTTATTCTCCAAACTGTAGGCTTGATCAAGATTCTTCTATTTGTTGGTCGTAGTCTTACTTTTGTATCGTCTTTTCATCTTTTTCACTGTTTTTGTTCCGAAAACCTGTAACCTGCAACTATGTAGCAGACATGGATCAAAAGCACCTGTTTATTTGTAAAATGACTAAGAATGGGGAATATAATAATGCAAAATTATGATATGAACAAGAACTGCCATCTGACGTGAGGTATAATACTATCTGGGAGTTCTCGGCGAGTCCGTTCAGTGTACCCAGTTTCCACTGAGCACCCGTATACTGTCTCTGATGCCAAACACCAATGGATATGGGATCATCCATCGCCCATCTATATGGGTCGAGAAGCTATACGCTAGTCTACTCTGGTATATCGATACCCTGTCTCGATACACCCACGACTAGGAACATTTGAAGGATGTACTTAGCGACTACACTGTCCCTATTGGTATGATCTGCATCATAATCCTGGTAGTCAAGTACCCATCCTAAGGGCTTTACCAACAAGTAACATAGAGACAATCAGCGTACATGTTAAGATAAAGAGAAACAGATAGCATACTATGATGTCGAGCAAGAAAGTCCTCCCAATATATGTCCAAGCCTCCACTACAATATACATCGTATGTACAGTAATGGCCTCTAGGGCACACATATAACTAACATTGATCGTGTACGGGGATACGAGGTATCAAAGTGACTTCGTGAATGAAGTTCCTATCTATAACAATTTCCCGTTCCCCCCCACAACAAGCGTATAAACCTATATTTTGCTAAATAACCCTCCTCCATACTTTCAAAGAAACGCGTAACGAGATCCGGAATCGCGAACGCGTTTGGATGGTTATACAACAGGAAATTCCATCCGCGTTTCCGGATCTCGTCGCCAAAGTAGCTACCATAAATGTCATGGGTAAATAATTGAGAGAAATCCCGTTCAAATTGAAAAGTAAGAGCCATGGACAACATTTGCAGCAATTTTTAAATCTACAGAGAGGAGATGAGAAATCAAACATCCTCTAAAAATTTCAGAGGGAGACACTTCTGGGCGGCGGTGGTTCGGTGGTGGAACGGGGCTTCGGCTGCGGTTCCGCGGCAGTCAGGGGCGATCGTCAATGGATTTTTCTGTGGCGGCTAGGGTTTTTTGCTTTGGTTTAAGTGGAGGCACGGGGAATGCAAAAAAAAGAGAGAGGGTGTATTTAAAGGGGTTGTCAATTATTTGTACAAAAGTCCACCCAAAAAGAATAAATTATTTATTTTATTAAAAAAGAATTTTTTATCTTTATTTTTTTATTTTATAGATAGTTCTAAATATTTAAAAAAGCAACCCCCCTTTTTTATATTTTATATTTTTTTATTACAAATGGAATTTCGCCAGGCAAGGAATATCCCGACACACACAAAAAAAACAAAATGGATATGCACCGGAAAAGAATATCCATTATATATATACAAGATGGTATACACATACCCCCAAACTTATTTGAAACAGTGTTTCCACTGTTTATGGCTGGATAACCGAAGTTTGGTGGTAAACGGAGAAAGATTAGTCGATGTAAACCGGCTCCTGCAACAGCAGGTGCTCCTCCGATGGTTCTGCGGTGAGGAACAGTTTTACTCTGTGTCCGTTCACTTTAAATAGTGAACCGTCCTCTTGATTCTCCAAATCCACCTCGCCGTGCGGGTATACACTCCGCACAAAAAAAGGGTCCTTTCCAGCGAGATCGAAGCTTACCGGGATGGAAATGGAGTCGGGTGTCGTAAAGAAGTACCTGTTATCCAGGCGTGAAGGTTTTGCGCGTAAGGTGTTTATCATGAAACACCTTGATTCAGTTCTTTATAACAACTGCGTTTTCATAAGCTTCATCCCGAAGCTCGTTCAGTTCGTTGAGTTGCAGCTTCTGATAGCTGCCCGCGTTTTCAAGGTTTAGGTTCAGCTCTTTGATCGCCCAGAATGCGCGATGCTCGATTTCCACAGGAAGGTGGCAATCCTTTCCATACACAAGACGATAGGGAGACATTCCAAGATCGATCTTGTATGCAGTGCGGAATGCCCAAAGGGCATCAGTTAGTTTCAAAGACCAATCTTTACGGTTGTTGGAAACCGTTTTCTCCAAAATCTGCTTGATTTGCCGATTTGAAACTTCGGCTAGCCCACAAGTTTGGGGGTGGTAGGGCGTGGATAGCTTATGATTAATTGAGTATTTTTGCATCAAGGCCTCGAAAGAGCTATTATAGAAATGTGTCCCATTGTTGCTAATGATCGCGCGAGGGTGCCCGAACCGGGGAAAAATGTTTTCTTTAAGGAATCGAACAACAACCTTGTTGTTGTTCGTCCGGCTTGGCTCTGCCTCGACCCATTTAGAGACATAATCAACAGCTAAGAGAATATACAGGTTCCCAAAAGAGCTGGGAAACGGTCCCATGAAATCAATTCCCCAAACATCGAAAATCTCAACAACCAAGATTGGTTGGATCGGCATCTCGTTTCTTCTGGAAATGCAGCCCAAGTGTTGACACCGGGAGAAAGTCTTGCAGAAATCATTGGCATCTTTGAAGAGTTGTGATCAATAAAAGCCACATTGTAAGACTTTCTCAGCTGTCTTTTTTGGGCCAAAATGCCCGCCACACGCTTGATTGTGGCAAAACGACGGCACACTCTTGAACTCATTATCAGGAACATACCGACGAATAATTTGGTCTGGACAGTACTTGAACAGGTAGGGTTCATCCTAATAAAAGTGT
Organism: Agapanthus africanus; assembly: GCA_030015575.1. NCBI lineage: Eukaryota > Viridiplantae > Streptophyta > Magnoliopsida > Asparagales > Amaryllidaceae > Agapanthus > Agapanthus africanus. The sequence continues at coordinate 443,500,156 of JASDDO010000019.1, read as the reverse complement.
TTTACTTAGGATAAAAATTTTAGTCTGTCCTGACTTGACCATTCGTTCGGTAGTAGACCTGTCGCCAAATAGTTCACAATCTCTGCGAACCAGGGTTCGCACAATACTATCAAAGAGTTCATCAGGAAAAACATCATTAATTAGGAGAGGAAGCATCGGCGAAGAAGGAAGTCGTGAAAGATGGTTGGCCACTACGTTTCCACATTCTTTTTTGTCCTTAATGACAAGGTCAAATTCTTGAAGTAAGAGGATCCAACGTATTAACCGAGATTTTGCATCCTTTTTCGCAAAAAGATGTCGCAGAGCTGAATGATCGGTGTAGACAATGACTGGAGAGACGATCATATAAGGCTTGAATTTCTCTAAAGCAAACACAGCAGCCAAGAACTCTTTCTCGGTTGTTGTGTAATTCATTTGGGTGTCATTCAGGTTCCGGCTTCCGTAGTAGATTACGTGCGGCATTTTATCGATGTGCTATCCTAGGACCGCACCGATAGCAAAGTCGAATGCATCGCACATAATCTCAAAGGGATACGTCCAGTCAGGTGAAGAAAGAATGGGAGCAGAGGTGAGTGAGCTTTTCAGCGATTCGAAAGCAGTCAAACAGCTCGAGTCGAAGTCGAATGTGCTATCCTTGGCCAGAAGAAGAGTCAAGAGTCTAGCAATCTTGCTAAAGTCCTTGATAAACCGTTTGTAAAAACCGGCGTGGCCAAGAAAAACTCGGATATCTCTGACGCATCTGGGAGGAGGGAGATTGGAAATGACTTCAATCTTTGCTTTGTCAACCTCAATGCTATTTTGCGAAATGATATGTCCTAGGAAAATACCTTCGTGTACCATGAAGTGGCATTTTTCCTAGTTTAACGTGAGGTTTTATCCATACATCGGGTAAGGACAGCGTCGAGATGTTGCAGACACTTGTCAAAAGAATCACCAAAGATGGAGAAATCATCCATGAATATCTCCAAAAATTTCTCAACCATGTTAGAGAAAATTCCCATCATACACCGCTGGAAGGTAGCGGGAGCATTGCATAGCCCAAAGGGCATGCGGCGATATGCGAACGTGCAGAAAGGACAAGTGAACGTGATTCTGTCCTGGTCTTTCTCGGTGATGGGAGTCTGGTTGTAGCCTGAGTAGCCATCCAGAAAACAATAGTACTCTTGTCCAGCTAATCTTTCGAGCATTTGGTCAATGAATGGTAGCAGAAAGTGATCCTTCCGCGTTGCGGCGTTGAGTTTTCGATAATCAATGCATACTCGCCATCCTGTCTGGGTGCGAGTAGGGATCAACTTATTTGCCTCGTTTGTGATGACCATAATGCCCGACTTCTTAGGGACAACATCTATATGACTAACCCACTGGCTGTCTGAGATAGGGTAAATGATACCACTATACAGACATTTGACGATTTCCTTTTTCACAGCCTCCTTCATGACTGGATTTAACCGACTCTGTGGATCCCTAGCTGGTTTGGCATCATCCATCAAGTGAATATGATGTTCAATGATTAGGGGACTAATTCGCTTGATGTCCGCCATCGTCCAGCCGAAAGCTTGCCGATTGGATTGCAAGACCGTGAGAAGGGCTTTCTCCTGCTCTTAAGCTAGAGAAGCCGAGATGATGACTGGGAGGGTCTCGTTCTCACCTAAGTAAGCATACTTGAGGTGAGATGGCAGAGGCTTGAGTTTGAGCATAGGAGGTGAAACGACAAAAGGCAGGATTGGAGAAAATGTCTCAAAATCGAAAGATTCCAATAAGGGCTTAAAGTCAGAGTATGCGACCGAGTCGGATGGTTCAACTAACGCTTTCAAAAATTCGAAAGATTCAAACTCGGGCGGTGAAAAGCTAAGATCGTTCGAAAACGTGAAGCACTCGTAATCATTGTTTGGAGCGGAAGCAGCAGCAGGTTCAAAGAGGAACGCACTAGTGGCGTCATGTTTACTATGATCAAATAAGAATTCCTCAAATTCACAGTCCTCTGAGGCGATCTCCTGGATGGAACAAACATTTAGTATATGAGCACTTGGTTCAGAAGGCTGATTCCCTAACCTAAAAATATTGAGTTCAATTGTCATGTTGCCAAAAGATAGGTTCATCGAACCATTTCGACAATTGATCACAGCATTTGAGGTTGCAAGGAATGGGCGACCGAGTATCATCGGAATTTGATTCCGGAGGTTAGCTACAGGTTATGTGTTTAAAATAATGATGTCAACGGGGAATATGAAGTCCCTAACCTTTATTAGCACATCCTCTGGTACTCCCCTAGAATGGGTGATAGATCGGTCGACCATTTGAAGAGTACAGTGTGTGGGTTTCAGCTCTCCTATACCTAGTTGCTCATATACAGAATATGGAAGCAGGTTAACACTAGCACCAAGATCTAAAAGAGCGCGGTTGATGTTCTTATCCCCAAGGGTTATTGAAATCGTAGGACAGCCAGGGTTCTTCTATTTTTGTGGTAAAGCTTGGGTAAGAGAATCACTCACGATACTTGTAGGGTTATGTAGCGCGGCAGTAAGGTTTCGGGAGGCATCATCCATGCCGTTTTCAAATTTTTGCCATTCTAAAGAACCCTAACCCTAGAATCTTAACTAGAGATTTAAACAAAACATCATGCAAACAACTTTGCAAGTATAGTGAATAAGGAATACAACCTTTGTGTTAGTTATATGTGTGCCCTAGAGGCCATTACTGTACATACGATGTATATTGTAGTGGATGCTCGGACATATATAGGGATGACTTTCTTTCTCGACATGATAGTATGCTATCAGGTTGCTCTTTATCTTAACATGTACTCTGATTGTCTCTATAATACATGTTGATAAAGCCCTTAGGATGAGTACTTGACTATCAGGACTATGATGCAGATCATACTAGTAGGGACAGAGTAGTCGTTAAGTACATCCTTCAAATATTTCTAGTCGAGGGTGTATCAAGACAGGGCATCGATTTACCAGAGTAGACTAGCGTATACGCTTCTCGACCCATATGATGGGTGATGGATGATCCCATATCCATTGGTGTATGACATCAGAGAAGGTATGCGGGTGCTCAGTGGAGACTGGGTACACTGGACGGACTCACCGAGAACTCCTAGATGGTATTGTACGAATTGTCGGATAGCAGTTCTCTGGTGACACTGGTACAGGTTAGTCTGTAGACCCGAGATCGCCATAAAGTCTTGAGTGATTCCCACTGTGCTTTGATTTCCACCTTACCACATTCAAGTGAACATGCAATACGGTAGCTTTTGGGTACAGTCCTGAGTCACATGGAGGCAATGAGCGATAGGAGGGGTTTCATCTCTCCCGGTATAGAGAGTTGATGTTGCGCTATGCTCGATTGGCCATAACATGAAATCCCTGGCCAGGGTTGCTGAGATCTACTGGTAAGTGTTATCAGTAGTTTCTCGAATAGTTATGGACCTTGCATCGGCATGACTTATCAGGCTATTGGGGTCTGACGTTATACCACCCCCAGGCTGTTATATGCGACATATCAGACGAAGAGACCGGATTGTACGGTAGTGTTACTGATTGGACTCACAGGAGTACGAGCAGGCTTGCTTGTTGATCTTCTGATCGCTCAATACCCGGATGGCCGTTACGTTTAGCAGACCGCTTACGGCTTGTGGGTGTTTGATATGATCATCACCTACTGCCGGTGTATTGACGAGTCTTTAGAGTCTTACACAGAGGTTTCCTGGCTCAAGCGAAACGGAGTAGGAACACATATGTGATATGTGTGGGACCGAGGTTGATACGATATGAGATACCGTATTCTATTCTCGCGATATCTGATATCGGTCGGTTATATATGATAATGCCGGGTTATCGGATCAAGTGTTGATTCGATAAGTTGATTCATATAGTATTAGTCGATTATATATGATATAGCCGGATTATTAAATCAAGAGTTGATTTGATAATTTAATGTATAATTATATATTTGCTATATTATATTACATTAGCTAATATTAAGCTCACTATTGATTTCTTTTCTCACTTGATGTGCACATTGTATATATGTGATATGTTTGTTTTTGTACATGTATTGTGTCTTGCTTGATGATACTTACAAGATGGGTGTATGAGACTTATACCATGCTAGGGTTAAATTAAGGTTTTGATTATTTCTTAAGTTATTACAAAAGAGCAAAAGACTTGGTCAAAGTTTTCAAGCTTGTAGAAGCTTGTAGAACATTGTCAAGGTCAACTCTTTTGTTATTCCTTCGGATATTTTTCCTTGACCCAACCTTTAACCATAGCCTTGGGTTTATTCTCTACATGAGTTAAGCATGATGGCTTTAACTCACCCATGGTTGCAATAATTCATTTGGATGAATTATTCATGAGTTCTTCTTCTTCTTCTTCTTCAAGCTCCATGAAAAGCTTTCTAGCTTCAATGGTGGTATGAGAAATAATGTGAGAAAATAAAATCTAAAGTGAGCCCACTTCCTATTTCATCATCCTGTACTACTTGCCATTTAGTATAGGGTGTTCTTTTCACAAAGTTCATGACCTAGTGAAGGAATAGCTTTGGTTAGTGTCTCCTCGACGTAGATCATCTTCAGCCTCAAAGTCATCGAAGCAAGCACGTTCGTTTCTTCATGGAGCCTCTCTAGAGTCCGGAGTTTACGATCGCAGCAAAGAGACTACTACATGGAGCTATTTGAAGTGAAAGACTGGTCTACAAAGGTTGTATTCCTTGCTCACTATAACTTGCAAAGTGTTTGCATATGTTTTCCGTATTATTTCTAGTTACGATTCATGGTTAGGGTTAGCTAGAACTGCAAATTTTTGAATTTGGTATGGATGATGCCTCTCGAAACATTGCTGCCGTGCTAGGCAACCCTTCAGTGGTATCAGAGCCATGCTAGAAATTTATACGGATTTTGTTAAGATCACGAAACCGAAACAACTCTGAAACTTGAAACGCAAAGTCCAAGTTTCTGTCGATTTTGAAAATTTGTCAAAAAATTATTTTAACAAGTGCAGAATGTTGTATGAGATACCACATGATCACACAAGAAAACCCAACCTCAGAGCTCAGACCATGGCTGGCGACATTGCTAGGGATTCTGGCGACGCCGGATGTTTGATGGAGAATGGAGTTGAGTTTTGTGGTGTGTTCCAGGCACTGGGTTTTGATGTTTCAGGTGTTGTTTATTTTTGTTAATTTTGCATGTGATGTAATCTTACACAATAAGCAATTCAGAGTGTTTCGTATTCATAGTTTTAATATTGTTTCGGGTTATTCACATAATGTCGAGGCAAAGTTAAAAAGTTCGATCGAATGTCAAAAACCCATCTTTCCAAGTTTAACGTATTCGGAAAAACATGCAAGTGATTCTGTAGACCCTCTAGAAAAACGTAAACCTTAACTCGATTATGTGGTCGTCAAAACCGCCACTTGAACCCTAGGATTTGTGATAGTTTAGCCTTGTCACATGTGAGGCGTTGGTTTGACCCTTCTACGGCTGGTTCATAGGTACTGTGGCATCTTCTGGGTATTATTAAAACTGTGCTCAAGTGTTGAGCTGTCGGGAAATTATGGGACTTTGATGAACCGATCGAAAAGTTTAACGTAGTCCGGATATTATGTGATGGGATACAATTTTTGGAATCCACATGTAGTTATGAGATAACTAATTTGAATGTTATAAATCTAGCAATTTAGTCTCAGTTGATCGGTTGCCACGGGATTTTGATGTGATCAAAAGTCCGTCACAATCATGTAGCGTACACGGATACTTGCCGGGTAAACTTAATAAATAGCTACGCCCCATAGCCCCGACCAAGTGACTGTAGGAGAACCCCGTCGCTAAAAGCATCCGTTCGGGTGCTCGCGGCAGCGGTGTTCAGCCTTAATGCACTTCATCGACGGTATCGGGGGGTGTGGCCGTCTACTAAAGTTTCCGACGAGCATTCGATCAGGATGTCGGGAACCTTGTTGAATTTCCCGACTAGATATTGAAAAGTGTTTTCGATATTGAGACCAAAAGTCGGGGTTTATAACTATTAGGCATGCGATGTCTAAGGAATTCATTTGGTTAGGCATGTGGTGTCTAAGGTGGTTGCGGATTCCAACTATTGTAGTTTTTCACTTTCTTTTCTGCGACCGTAAGTGTAATATGTGGTGTATCGCTGGTTTTGGTGCTATATGTCAACGACAATTGGGATACACATATTTACTTACGATGATGACATGTGATGTTATGTGTTGCTGAGATATGTTATATTGGATCATCGCATTTGAATAGCCGGGGGTTTTATGTGAGATGAGAGTTTTTCATTTTTATTCATGTAAAATTCATTGTATGTAATATTCCTTTATTGGGGTACTTCCGGGTTGAGGATGATGTCACCATTGTATATTATTTACTTTTCCGCATTAGGATAGACCCAAGGCGGGGAGCATAAGTAACCGGGTTTTAGGGTCCAGTGGGAGACCATCTCGAGGAGTCGAGACCGGGTCTCCTAATTCTAGAATTGGCAGGGTTGCTTGCCGCTCTTGTAGGGGTCTAGGGGTGTGGGATTGGCTATTCATCGCGACTGTGGAATTCGTGTTTTATACTGGCTTGATATAAAACACGGAAATCCTAGTATATCCAATATTTCATATATGTTCTTCTACTGCGATGTTCTGTGATGAGATCATATTACTGCCTGAGGCGAATGCTTATATTATATATATGTGATTTATATTATATATTGATGATTTCGTTTCATATCTGATGCTTGGGAAGCATAATAAATGGGACTTCATTAATGAGATTAATGAAATAAAAGAAACCTAAAGATGTTGTAGAAACTTGTCTCGAAAACTGGTAGCTCTAGTTCTTACTTTGCATAGCGGTATTCCTTGTAGAATATCTAGCATCTTATTCGATAGGGAAAGAGCCGAGATATCTTCACCGGGAGTGACCTCTTTAGCGAAACTAGCAGATGCTACATACTCGGTTTGTCTTTTGATTGCTTCTATAGTTTTTGCTTTGCATAGCGGTATTTATGAAATATCCTGCACCTTATTCGATAAGGAAAGAGCCGAGATCCCTTCACCAGGAGTGACCTCTTTAGCAAAACTAGTAAAAACCTAAAAAACACTCCTTTTCAAAATAACTCGATTCTACAACAATATCAAGTTCATTACGCAAAAGGTTTTTCTTAAAAACCTGTCGTAGCCCTCCGTCATTTCAGATAAGTACTGGTTAGTATTCGTGCTACATTTGTTGATCATGTTAAGGCATAGTGTGCGGTAGCTGATTAGTACTTATCTGTATAAGCATATGATGCGATTGGATTAGGGTAGTCGTGCGACTTTGTTGACCATGTCAAGGGTCGTGCGGGTGGGTTTAATTCAATCAGGAAATGATGGGTTGAACATGGCTAGCGCTTATGATTTGTTGACCATGTTAAGGTCATAAGTCGCTAGGGGCAAAATATTATTAGGAATTTCAAGTGTTGAAATTTGCAATAAGATTGCATACCTTCTATGAGATAGTTGGATCCCGATACCCACTGCGAGTAAGAGTTACTCCTGGGAGAGTTTTACACATTACAATTAGCCGATCAAGTAGGTGTCTAGAAAGGTGTTAATGAGGTTACGCCCCTAGGAAAAATGAGGTTTATTTTAATTAGCTCCGTGCGAAAGCACGGGGAACCTCCCTCAAAGTACCGACTCTGGCCTGGATGAAAGATTGGCGAACTTGTAGGGTGTAATTAATCCCGGCTAGTCTTACCTTTTAAGGTTTGAAGGAAGATTTGACAAAAACAGTAGGAGCCATCCTGATTAGATAAATTAATAACCAATCTAATCTTGTAAGAGCATACCCTGATTGTTTTCTTCTCTCTCTCTCTCCAGGTAGCGACCATGTCACGCCTTAATCAAGATAATAATATGGATGTATTGACTGAACCCGCTTGTTATACTGTGCTGGGAAACGTTGGACCCGCTCCAACTTATAATTGTTATAAGACCGAGCAGGAAATTGGGAATTACCAGAATTCCCGTGCCGCCCAAACGAAGAAAGTGCATGATGATGTATCTTCTTTGGATGTGTTCATTACAGAGAACTGTTTCTCAGTATCCTTTACGTCCTGGGTATGAGATACCGGATCAGGATCCCAGATTTGTAATCTGTTACATGGGCTGCAGATAGGTAGAGAATTGAGAACGGATGATAAGTTTCAAGAGTTGGAAACGGTGCAATTGTTGCAAGCCAAGCAGTTGGCAATTATCACCCTGTATTACCAAATACATTGATTCTGAACGAATGTTATTAGATACCGAACCTGATATACAACATCATATCAGTCTCTTTATTTAGTAAAGAAGGATATAATTTTGTATTGTTGGATAATGTTTTGAACATTTCCTATATCAAGAGTTGATCGGTTCAGGCACGTTATCTAAAAGCATATACGTTCTAAATCAAACCACAGTTCTTAACGTACAGAACACACACAAGAGGAAGATTTCAGAAATGAACGAATTGTTTTTAAGGCATTGTAGACTAGGTCATATCAATGCGACCCGACTAGCTAAGTTACATAAAGATGCATATTTAAATCAGTTTGAAATTATATCTTGTGAAACTTGCCAGTCATGTCACAAAGATAAGATGACCATAGCTCTCTTTATTGGAAACAGAGAAAGAGTTGGTGAACTCTTGGGATTGATACATGATGATATATGTAGGTCCCCTGTCTACACATGCCAGGAATGGTTCTTTGTACTTTATTATATTCACTGATGATCTCTCAAGATTCGGACATATGTTCCTGTTGAAACATAAGTCTGAACCTTTTGAGAAATTCAAAGAATATAAGTTAGAAGTGGAGAACCAAAAACAGGTATAAGTATTATGTCCTTTGATGTAATCAGGGAGGAGAATACTTGAGCACGGAATTCCTGGACTATTCTAATGGAGAATGAGATTCTCTCTCAGCATTACTCCTCCGTATACACCACAGCACGCCGGTGTATCGGGGCGGAGCAAATCGCACCCTATGTGATATGGTGTGCTCTATGATGAGTACTACTGAGTAGCCTATTTTCTTTTGGGAGTTATGCACTTGAGAATCTGCATACCTATTGAATAGGGTTCTAACCAAATCAGGTGCCTACCACTCCATATGTGATATGGTATGGGAAGAGCCCATCTCTTAAGGATGTTAAAATTTGGGGTTGTCCGGCCTATATCAAAAGAAAAATCAGGACAAGCTCGAGACAAGATCAGTTCTGAGGAAGTTTGTTAGATATCCCAAGCATTCGCAAGGGAATATCTTCCACCACACTGAGGAGCAAAAGGTGGTTTGTTTCTCAGCATGCCACCTTTTGGAAAGGGAATTTCTTGTGAAGAAATTAGTGGTCATGGGGTAGAACTGGAAGGAGTTCCAGCTATAAAAACTACTGCTGATGATTTAGTAGAACCGGAGGATTCAATAGTTCCCGATGAACCTCAGCCTCTCCGCCGATCTAGTAGGGTTCCTCATCCACCTGAGAGATACTTCGGTTTTCTTTATGACAGTGGGAACGAGGATTGCATCATGAGATGATGACCCAACTAGTTTCGAGCAGGCCATCAGGAGTGGGGACTCTGTAAGAATGGCTGGATGCTAAGCGATTTGAGATGGAATCCATATACACCAACAAAGTATGGATTTTGGTTGCTTTATCTGAAGGTTTAAATCCCTATCGGGAGCAAGTATATCTTGAGAAAATTACTTGGTGTACATGGAAAAGTTGAGACTTTCAAATCTATGCTTAAGTCCATCCAGATCCTACTTTCTATTGCAACATACCATGACTACGATATCTGGCGGTTGGGTGTCATGACTGCTTTTCTAAATAGTGATTTAGAAGAGAGCGTCTATAAGTACACATCCAGAGGGCTTTATAGACAGTGGGTGCAGCGGAAACGTGTGCAAGTTGCTTTATGAGTTAAAGCAGGCATCGCGGAGTTGGAACATCTATTTTGATGTTGTAGTCAAAGCGTTTGACTTCATCAAAATGGTAGATGAACCTTGTATATACAAAAAGGTAGTAGGGAGTATGGTGGTGATCCTCGTATTGTACGTGGATGACATACTCTTGATAGGAAAGGAGTTTCCTATGCTACGCTCGGTTAATCTCCTCTTATCACAAGGATTCTCTATATAGAATTAAGGTGATACCTCCTAAATCCTGGGTTATGGATCTATGAGATAGATTTAATTGGATGTTAGGATTCTTACTAGCTGCGGTGAGATGGTATCAATCGATCCTGGGGAGAATCACTGGAAAGGTTCCAGGGTGATAAGGACGACTGAATGTCAGTCACATGCATTGTCTTTACCCTTAGTAGAGGGACGGTATGTTGGAAGAGTTCCAAGCTAGATACCGTGACATACTAGACGATAAAGGCTGGATACATTGCTACCAAGGATGCTACCAAAGAAATAGTCTGGATGTACACTAGTTTATGAGATGAACTTCATTCCTACCATTGTGTGACAATGGAGTTATGGCTTTGGCCAAAGAACCCCCGTCCCATCCGTAATCCAGACATATTCTTAGGCAGTATCACCTGATCAGTGGAGATGGTTGATCTCCAGGGAGATCAAGGTTCTGGAAAGTAGACACAGAGGACAACACGGCTAATCCACTCACAAAGGCCTATTCCTAGGAGAGACTATTATGGGATGGTTGAGTATGTGATACTACAACCATTGCTGATTGTTGGGTATGAGATACTACGACAGATGGCCCTAGTGCAAGTAGGAGATTGTTAGTTATATGTGTGCCCTAAAGTCCATTAATGTACATACGATGTATATTCTAGTGGATGCTTGGACATATATAGGGATGACTTTCTTGCTCGACATGATAGTATGCTATCAGGTTGCTCTTTATATTAACATGTACTCTGATTGTCTCTATAATACATGTTGATAAAGCCCTTAGGATGAGTACTTGACTACCAGGAATATGATGCAGATCATATTAGTGGGGACAGAGTAGTCGTTAAGTACATCCTTCAAATGTTCCTAGTTGAGGGTGTATCGAGACAGGGCATCGATTGTTGGATATAGTGCCCTCAGATTCAATTATTGGATCGCAGGCACGTGATTGGAATGATTGAGGGATGACTTATACCGGTAGGACAGTCTTACTCGAGAGGTTTGTATACTATCTGGTTTGTCTTTATCATCTTGTATATGTTTTTGGTGACATTGTGGTTCACTATTACAGGTTGATAGAGAATAGTATGCTATCATGGTTTATCTTTATTATCGTGTACTGCTTTAGGTGACCTTACAGGTCGCTATTGCACGCTGATAGAGCCCTTAAGATTCTTGCTTGACGACCAGCAGTATGATGGCGATCATATATGTGGGAGCTGGGGTCTATAAGCACATCCTTAAAAGGTCCCTAGTTGTGGGAGTTTCGAGACTGGGCATCGATACTCCATTAGTAGACTAGTGTATACGGTCGAGACCCCGACGAGGGGCGGTGGCTGGTCTCACAAGCCATTGGTGTCAGTTGGATCACCTAAGATGTATACAGGTGCTCATTGGGTTATGAGTACACCGGACAAGACTCGCCGGGAACATGCTAGTTGGTATTATACCTGACGTCAGATAGCAGTTCCCTTGTGACATGTGTACAGGTTGGTTCATCGACCTGAGATCGTCATTTGTCTCGTATGAGTTCCCACTGTACTTTGATTACTACCCAACCACGGCTCAAAGGAGTCGTGCAAACAGGTTTTAGTTGGGTACAGTCCCGAGCCACATGGAGGCAGTGAGCGGATCGGCAGGGGTTCGTCTCTCCCGGTATTGGGGGTGAGATCGCGCTGTGTCTAGGAGAGCCATTACACAAAGCCCTCGGCCGAGGCAGGAGATTTACTGGTAGGTATTCTAGTAGTATCTCAGGGTGTTTTGGGCTACACTCCGACATGACTTGTACCGCTTTTGGGGGTCTGACTTTTACCAACCCCTAGGCCCGACATGCGATGCTCATAAACGAATGGACCGGACTGTACGGATATTGTCACTGACAGGCTCAGTACGGTGTCAGGATGAGTTCGCTCATCGACCTCACTTTTGGTCAATACCTGGTAGCCCGTTACGTACGGCTAATACCTCTGACGTGCTAGTGGTTAAATCCACAGCCAAGGTATTGACGAGTCTTTAGAGTCCCCCACAGATAGTTTCTCAAGTTTCGGGCGAAATGTTGCAGAGGCCGTATGATATATGGCAGGGTTCGATCTTATACGTGCGGTATTGCACGGATCATGATCGGACGGATTATATTAGTGGGCTTTGGTTTAAGCCGGATCCTAGTATTAGATTTGTTGGATTACATTAGTCTCATCGCATTCGCATTCAGTCAGAATGCGGATGCAGGTATGTATATACAGGTGAGAGGTATCCTTGTGATCCGTCACGAGTTTACTTTAGATGTTGCCGCATCTCTTTTATTGTTGTAAACATTTGGGTTAATGTTTACAAATGGAAATTATAAGCTAGAAACCATCATTTTGTGCATTAAATGATACATGTACTTCATAGGTGAGTTATGGTATCATTTCTTTTGCAAACATCACATTATGAGATTGATTTGAGTGATGAAATGAGAAGGAGAGAGAAAGGGGCTGCCATATGCAAGCTTGGTCCTGTAATTTTCTCACTCTCTCTCACTCTCATTTTATCATAGCAAAAGAAAAGAAAATCTCTCTTCTCCTTCTTCTTCCTCTAGCTCATGACCTCCATTAATGGCAACACCTTCAACTTCTATCCAATTAATGGATGCAAGAGACAAAGTGATCACAACATTCTCTACAACACCTTGGACACGTCGGCTAGCACACTTCGTGCCCAAGTTGCTTCAGATGAAGCGGGAGCCCGTAAAAATACTCGTAAATGTGGTGCCCTTTCCGACGAGGAGATCAAGACCGGAGATAACGCGAGGAGCTTGGAATGGTGGCCAAAGACCGAAGGACACGGATCGATCGGTATAGCCTTTCTATCCCTTCTCTAGATAGCTAGTTGTAGGTTAATGGTTCGATCCGGGTTTTAAGCATACGATAGCGCCGGTTTTCAAGTTTCGAAAAATTTACGTTTCCGCATATTTGGCTCGGAAAGACGGCCGGGGCGCTACCGTAGTCTTACATCGATATACCAGAGTAGGCTAGCGTATACGCTTCTCGACCCATATGATGGGCGATGGATGATCCCATATACATTGGTGTTTGACATCAGAGAAGGTATGCGGGTGCTCAGTGGAGACTGGGTACACTGGATGGACTCGCCGAGAACTCCTAGATGGTATTGTACCTATCGTCGGATAGCAGTTCTCTGGTGACACTGGTACAGGTTAGTCTGTAGACCCGAGATCGCCATAAAATCTTGTGTGATTACCACTGTGCTTTGATTTCCAGCTTACCACGTTCAAGAGAATGTGCAAAACGGTGGCTTTTGGGTACAGTCCCGAGTCACATGGAGGCAATGAGTGATAGGAGGGGTTTCGTCTCTCCCAGAATAGGGAGTTGATGTTGCGCTATGCTCGATTGGCCATAACATAAAATCCCTGGCCAGAGTTGCTGAGATCTACTAATAAGTGTTATCAGTAGTTTGTCGAATAGTTATGGACCTTGCATCGGCATGACTTATCAGGCTATTGGGGTCCGACGTTATACCACCCCCAGGCTGTGATATGCGACATATCAGATGAAGAGACCGGACCGTACGGTATTGTTACTGATTGGATTAACAGGAGTACGAGCAGGCTTGCTTGTTGATCTTCTGATCGCTCAATACCTGGGTGGCCGTTACGTTTAGCAGACCGCTTGCGGCTTGTGGGTGTTTGATATGATCATCACCTACTGTCGGCGTATTGACGAGTCTTTAGAGTCCTACACAGAGGTTTCCTGGTTCAAGCAAAACGGAGTAAGATCACATATGTGATATGTGCGGGACCGAGGTTGATACGATGTGAGATACCGTATTCTATTCTCGCGATATGTGATATCGGTCGGTTATATATGATATAGTCGGGTTATCGGATCAAGTGTTGATTCGATAAGTTGATTCATATAGTATTAGTCGGTTGTATATGATATAGCCGGATTATTAAATCAAGAGTTGATTTGATAATTTAATGTATAATTGTATATTTGATATATTATATTACATTAACTAATATTAAGCTCACTAATGATTTCTTTTCTCACTTGATGTGCACATTATATATATGTGATATGTATGTTTGTGTACATGTATTGTGTCATGCTTGATGATACATACAAGATGGTTGTATGAGATTTATACCATGCTAGGGTTAAATTAGGGTTTTGATTATTTCTTAAGTTATTACAAACGAGCAAAAGACTTGGTCAAAGTTTTCAAGCTTGTAGAAGCTTGTAAAACATTGTCAAGGTCAACTCTTTTGTCATTCCTTAGGATATTTTTCCTTGACCCAACCTTTGACCTTATCCTTGGGTTTATTCTCTACATGAGTTAAGCATGATAGCTTTAACTCATCCATGGTTGCAATAATTCATTTGGATGAATTATTCATGAGTTCTTCTTCTTCTTCTTCAAGCTCCATGAAAAGCTTTCTAGCTTCAATGGAGGTATGAGAAATACTGTGAGAAAATCAAATCTAAAGTGAGCCCTGTAAGTGCACGGCGGCGCCCCGGCCATCAATCCGACGGCCAAATGCGGAAGCGGTGATAAATTTTAATTTTGGAAACTAACAAACCGGTACCACTGCGCACTAAACACCCGGATCGAACCATTAACTAGTCCTAGCTAACTACAAGATAGGGAATAGAGATATACCGACTGATCCGAGTCCAACGGTTTTCTCGTCGTCGTCCCGATCTCCCGCGGAGTGTCCTGTCTCCACCTCGTCGCCGGAAGTGCACAACATCGCCTTCGTCTTTTACGGGCTCCCACCTCAATGCCGAGGCAACTCGGGCACGAAGCTGGCTAGTCGACGTGCCCAAGATTTGGTGTAGAATATAGTGTAGAGGCTTGTGTCTCATTCGGGGTTTGTGGATGTTGCCTTTGTGTGGAGTAAATGATATGTAGTTTTGAGAGGGAACTTGTGGGAATTTTGCAACATGAAATGAACCAAACTCACCCCTCCAAAAATTGGGCAGCCCCTAAAGAGGAGTGGCCGGCCACTATAATGGGGAGAAGAGAATGAGAGTGAGTGAGGGATTGTATCAATCAAAAGAATGAGAGTCTCTCATAATCCAAGAGAGAGGAAAAATTGGTCATGATAAAAAGCAATGATCACAATCAAATAACCTCACTCCAACAACCAAATCATCAACAACCATGATCATCTCCCATCATCACAAGCATGATGACTTCAAAAAGTCAAGCCATCATGAAGAAGGAAAGTCAAGTGATGGAGCTCCTATCATGATGCAACAAAATGCAAAGAACACCCTCCATAAAAGCTTATTTGCACAAATGCAAATAAGCCCTCCACCACCAAACTTCGGCCAATGAACGATACAAAGGAAATTGGCCGAAATGGAAAGCAAACTGGCAACTCCAAAAAACTGGTCCCGTAATAAATTACAGGAAAACCCCGATACTGTGTATACACAACCGCATCTGTATTCCGACCGAAATACAAATGCAATGAGACAAAATCTACACTGTACTATACTAGGATCCGGCTTAAACCAAAGCCGGCTAGTAATATCCGTCCGATCCTAATCCGTGCAATACCGTACGTATCTGATCGAACCCTGCCATATATCCATGCGGCCTATAGTACAAACTGTCCGATCCTGATCCGTGCAATACCGCACGTATTTGATCGGACCTTGCCATATCTCCATACGGCCTTTACAGCTTTTCGCCCGAAAGCTTGAGTAACTAAATGTGGGGGACTCTAAAGACTCGTCAACACCTTGGTTGTGGATTCAACCACTAGCACGTCAGAGGTATAAGCCAATACGTAACGGGCTACCAGGTATTGACTAAAAAGGACGTCTGTGAGCGAACTCAGCCTGACAACCCTACTGAGCCTGTCAGTGACAATATCCGTACAGTCCGGTCCGTTCGTCTATGATCATCGCATGGCGGGCCTAGGGGGTTGGTAAAAGTCAGACCCCCAAAAGCGGTACAAGTCGTGTCGGAGTGTATCCCAGAACACCCTGAGATACTACTGGAATACCTACCAGTAAATCTCCTGCCTTGGCCAAGGACTTCGTGTAATGGCTCTCCTAGACACAGCACGACCTCACCCCCAATACCGGGAGAGACGAACCCCTGAAGATACGCTCACTGCCTCCATGTGGCTCGGGACTGTACCCAACTAAAACCTGTTTGCACGTCTCCTTTGAGCGTGGTAGGGTAGTAATCAAAGTACAGTGGGAACTCACACGAGACAAATGACGATCCCCAGGTCGATGAACTAACCTGTACACATGTCACCAGGGAACTGCCATCTGACGTCTGGTATATGACCAACTGGCATGTTACCGGCGAGTCCTGTTCGGTGTACTCATAACCCAATGAGCACCTGTATACATCTTA
Source organism: Agapanthus africanus (assembly GCA_030015575.1). Taxonomy (NCBI): domain Eukaryota; kingdom Viridiplantae; phylum Streptophyta; class Magnoliopsida; order Asparagales; family Amaryllidaceae; genus Agapanthus; species Agapanthus africanus. The sequence goes on along the minus strand of JASDDO010000019.1, from coordinate 443,483,600 downwards.
GGTGATCTAACTGACACCAATGGCTTGTGAGACCGGCCACCGCCCCTCGTCGGGGTCTCGACTGTATACACTAGTCTACTCTGGAGTATCGATGCCCGGTCTCGAAACTCTCACGACTAGGGACCATTTAAGCATATGCTTATAGACCCCCTGCTCCCACTTATATGATCGCCCTCATACTGCTGGTGGTCAAGCAAGAATCCTAGGGGCTCTATCAACGTGTAATAGTAACCTGTCAGGTCACCTAAAGCAGTACACGATGATAAAGGTAAACCAGATAGCATACTATCATCTCGAGTAAGACTGTCCTACCGGGATAGGTCCTCCCTCAACCATTGCAATCACGTGCCTGTGATCCATTAATTGACTCTGAGGGCACTATCTCCAACAAGCCCACTTCCTACTTCATCATCATCTACTACATGCCATTTAGTGTAGGGTGTTCTCTTCACAAAGTTCATGACCTAGTGAAGGATAGCTTGGGTTAGTGTCTTCTCGACGTAGATCATCTTCGGTCTCGTAGTCATCGAAGAAAGCACGTTCGTTTCTTCATGGCCTCTCTAGAGTCCAGAGTTTACGATCGCAGCGAAGGGGACTACTACTTGGAGCTATTTGAAGTGAAGGACTGGTCTACAAAGGTTGTATTCCTTGCTCACTATAACTTGCAAAGTGTTTGCATATGTTTTCCTTATTATTTCTAGTTACGATTCATGGTTAGGCTTAGCTAGAACGGCAAATTTTTGAATTTGGCATGGACGATGCCTCTCGAAACCTTGCTGCCTTGCTAGGCAACCCTTCACTTTGTAGACTGGTCCTTCACTTCTAAAGCTCCGTGTAGTGGTCCTTTCGCTGCGAGTAGTGATCTCCCGTACTCTTGGAGAAATGAACAAGCTTGCACGAAGTCTTCGAGGCCGAAGATGATCTACGTCGAGGAGATTAAAGCTCATGCTACCTCTTCACTAATATGTGAATTAGTGAAACAAACATCCTAAACTAAATGGCTAGTAGTAGAGGATGATGAAGTAGGAATTGAGCTCACTTTAGATTTGTTTTTCTCACAATATTTCATCACTTAGAAAAAACTAGCAAGCTTTTTCTCATGAGGAAGAAGATGGAGTGATGAAGAGAATGAACTCATGTGATAAGAATAGTAACCATGGGTGAGTTAGTGTCATACACTAACCCATGTAGAGAGTTAACCATGGCTAAGTTATAATGGTTGGGTTAACAAATATATACAAGTGAAACAAAAATGGTAGACATGGTCAATGTTTCCACAAGCTTCTACAAACTTGTAGCCATGACAATTTCCATCCAATTTTTGAATTACTTAGATAAATATAAACCCTACATTACATCAATCATGGTGTAAGTCATACACACACCCATGAACCATGTATCATCAAACATGACACATTAACAAGTACATTAATATATATCACATATACACTAATGCACACAAGTGAGAATAAGAAATCATAAGTGAGAAAATATTAGTCAATGTAACTAAATATATAAAATATATAATTATACATTAAATTATTAAATCAACACTTGATTTAATAATCCGGCTATATCACATACAACCGATTAATATCATATGATTCAACTTATCGAATCAACACTTGATCCGATAACCCGGCTATATCTCATATAACCGTCCGATATCACATATCGCGAGAATAGAATACGGTATCACATATCGTATTAATCTCGGTCACGTACATATCACATATGTTCTCCTTCTTTGTTTCGCATGAACCATGAAACCTCTGTGTAGGACTCTAAAGACTCGTCAATACGCAGGCAGTAGGTGATGATCATATCAAACACCCACAAGCCGCAAGCTAAACATAACGGCCACCCGAGTATTGAGCGATCGGAAGATCAACAAGCAAGCCTGCTCATACTTTTGTTAATCCAATCAGTAACACTACCGTACAGTCCGGTCTCTTCGTCAGATATGTCGCATATCACAGCCTGTGGGTGGTATAACGTCAGACCCCAATAGCCTGATAAGTCATACCGATGCAAAGTCCATAACGATTCAAGAAACTACTGATAACACTTACCAGTAAATCTCAACAACCCTGGCCAGGGATTTCCTGTTATGGCTAATCGAGCATAGCGCAATATCAACTCCCAATACCGGGAGAGACGAATCCCCTCGTATCGCTCATTGCCTCCATATGACTCGGGACTGTACCCAAAAAGCACCTTTTTGCATGATCTCTTGACCGTGGTATGGTGAAAATCAAAGCACAGCGGGAATCACACAAGACTCTAAAACGATCTAGGATTGATAGACTAATCTGTACCAGTGTCACCAGAGAACTGCTATCTGACGATAGGTATAATACCATCTAAGAGTTCTCAGCGAGTCCGTCCAGAGTACCCAGTCTCCACTGAGCACCCGTATACCTTCTTTGATGTCAAACACCAATGGATGTGGGATCATCCATCGCCCTTCATATGGGTCAAGATGCGTATACGCTGGTCTGCTCTGGAATATCGATGGCCTATCTCGATAAACCATTGACTAGGAACAAATATAGGGTTTACTTGTGGACTATCCTTGGCCCTACTAGTATGATCTCCATCATAGTCCTGGTAGTCAAGTACACATCCTAAGGGCTTTATCAACATGTGAGAGCAAGACAACATCACTTATACAAGTCAACATGTTAAGATAAAGAGAAACCATATAGCATACTATCTTGTCGAGCAAGAATGACCTCCCTATATATGTCCAAGCATCTATTATAATAAACAACTCATGTACAATAATGGCCTCTAGGGCATACATATAACTAACAATCTCCCACTTGCACTAAAGCAATCTGTTGTAGTATTCAATACCCAACAATTTAGTAGTGGTTATAGTATCCCATACTCAACCATCCCAAAATCTCTTAAATAGTATTTTGGGAAGCATGCCTTGGTGATTGGATCCTCCGTGTTAACCTTAAAATCTACTCTCCTTACCTCGATCTCTTGGAGATCAACCATCTCTCTGATCAGGTGATACTTGCCTCAGAATATGTCTAGATCGCTGATGGGACCGGTGTTCCTAGGTTAAAGCCACAACTCCATTGCTGTCACAATAACATTTATTGGACGCTCAATGGTAGGAACCATGTTCATCTCATGAACAAGAAATGCCCAGACAGCCACTTTAGCAGTATCATTGAGCAATGTATTCAGCCTTTATCGTCTAGTATGCCACGGTATCTAGCTTGGAACTCTTCCAACATACCGTCCCTCTACTGAGGGTAAAGACAATTGCTGTGAATGACTTTCAGTCGACCTTATCACTCTGGAAGCTCGAACCAAGAACATTCATTTAGTGCTTCTCAAGTACTTAAGAATGTCCTCCACAGCTTCCAGTGATTCTCCCAAGATCCGAATGATTCCTAATCACTACACCTAGTGAGTCAGCTACATCTGGTCTGGTACATAACATCGCAAACATGATAGAACCTACTACCGAAGCATAGGGTACCCCTTGCACACGAGCTCTTTCCAAATAAGTCTTGGAAGACATCTTTTTGGAGTGAGTGATTCCTGAGTAAGTGGATGAACCACCACACTTAGAATCTTCCATATTAAAACCCTTTAGTGCGGTTTTAATGTACCTGGATTTGGGACACTCCCAACATCCACTAAGATCTGTCATCATAGATCATAATCCACTTCATGTAGTAGGTATCATCCAGATCTTCCGTGGAGAATCTACGTGATAAGAGGAGCTTAACCGAGTGTAATATAGGAAACCGTTTCCTATCAAGAGTATGTCATCTACTTAAAATATGTAGAGGACAACCTTACTCTCTACAACCTTCTTGTATATACTAGGTTCATCTACCTTTTTGATGAAGCCAAACTCTTTGACTGCCACATCAAAACAGATGTTCCAACTCCGCGATGCGCACATTGATCCTGATGGACTTAAGTATAGCTTTGAAAGTCTCATCTTTTCCATCTACACCAAGAATCTTCTCAATATCCATTTGCTCTCAATAGGTTTTACCCCTTCAGGTGCAACATTCAAAGTCATATTTTGTTGGTGTATATGGATTCCATCTTTGATCACATAGCATCCAGCCTTTTCACAGAGTCTCCATTCATGATGGCCTGCCTGAATCTAGTTGGGCCATCATCTACCACGATGCAATCCTCGCTCCTACTGTAACCGAGAAAAACGTAGTATCTATCAAGTGGATGAGGAACCCTACCAGATTTTCGGAGAGGCTGAGGTTCATTGGAGACTATCGAATCCTTTGGTTTCACCAAATCATCAGTTGTTAGTTTGTCTAGCTGGAACTACTTCCACTTCTACCTCATGACCACTAATTTCTTCACAAGAAATTCTTCTTCTAAAAAGGTGGCATGCTGATAAACAAAACACCTTTTGCACTTCAGTATGGTAGAAGATATTCCCTCACGAATGTTCGGGATTGTTGGATATATGTATGCCCTAGAGGCCATTATATGTATAGTGGATGCCTGACATGTATATATATGGATTACTTTCTTGCTCGACATGATAGTATGCTATCTGGTTTACTTTATCTGACATGTTTACTTGATCATGCTTTTATTCATTTGCGCTTGTTGATAAAGCCCTGAGGATATTTGCTTGACTACTGTAACTATGATGCGGATCATATTAGTAGGGCACGTGTAGTTTATAAGCATATCCTTGAACTGTTCCTAGTCGTAGGAATATCGAGACAGGGCATCAATATTCCAGAGTAGACTAGCGTATACCATTCTTGTCCCCTATGATGGGCGATGGATGATCCCATATCCATCTGGTGTGCTGACACCAAAGATTGTATGCGGGTGCTCAGTGGAGACTGGGTACACTGAACGGACTCGCCGAGAACTCCTATGTGGTATTATATCTATCGTCGGATAGCAGTTCTCAGGTGACACTGGTACAGGTTAGTCTGTAGACCCAAGATCGTCATAGAGTCTTGTGTGTCCTCCCACTGTACTATGATCTCCACCCTACCACGGCTCTATTGTGTCGTGCAAACAGGTGGACTTTGGGTACAGCCCCGAGACACATGGAGGCAATGAGCGATAGGAGGGGTTTCGTCTCTCCCGATATTGGGGGTTGATGTTGTGCTATCCTTGATTGGCTATAACAGGAAGTCCCTGGCCAAGGCTACTGAGATTTACTGATAAGCGTTATCAGTAGTTTCTCGATCTGTTATGAGCTATACACCAGCATGACTTATTGAGTTATTAGGGTCGACGATACCATCCCTAAACTCGATATGCAACATATCTGACGAGGAGACCGGACTGTACGGTAAGTGTTGCAAGATGGCTCGACGGGAGTTTTGACAGATTTGCTGGTTTTCTTCTGATCGCTCAATACCTATGTGGCAGTTACGTTTAGCTGACCGGTTGCGGCTTGTGGATGTTTGATATGATCATCACCCGTTGCCGGCGTATTGACGAGTCTTAGAGTCCCACACAGAAGTTTCCTAGCCCAAGCGAAAAGATGTGGTGTGCATATGAGATATGCGCGAGGACCTGATTGAATACGACTATTTGATACCGTTTGTTAATTGGGCGTTTTTCTATTGGTCGGGTCATATATGATATGACCAGATTGTTAAATCAATTGTTGATTTAAAATTTTGACTTTTAGTGTTATTCTTTATTCAAACCCTTTTTATTAAAGAGGAAGAATGCATGCATGTATGCACATGTTGATATGCATGTATGCACATGTTGATATGCATGTATGCACATGTTGATGTGCATGGATACATACATGCAAAAGTATCATGGTTGATGATACATCTTTGAAGGCAACATAAGACTCAGATAGAACTATAATATACGGATATATATATGTATTTGTTTTAAAACAAAAGGAAAAGAAAAAGATTAATCCATGATTATCTTTTTACACTCTTCCAAAAGTAAACCACACTTCACCTACTTTTTAACCTTGGAATAATCTTTTCTTTTGGGTTTTAACTCACTTACTAAATATCTAGATATTATTAGAACCGTGGTTTGAATGGAGAAAGAAAATATATATTCTATCTTTTCTATTTTTCATTCAAGCTTTATCATTTCATTTTAGACAAAAGCTTTTGCCTTCATCTTCTTCTTCTTCCAAGCTCTCTTGATTTTTCCAAAGTGAGAGAAAGTTAAAAAGAAAGGGTTTTGACAAAAGAAAACACACCACTTCATCATTCTACTCTACTCTAGCCAATTAGTTTAGAGTGTTTAGCTTCATCTTCTTCTAGCATCAAGTGGAGCTAGAAACTTTGACCTAGTGAACTTCGGGTGGATCATCGTGGACGTAGGAGCTTACTAGCAAGCCTTTCCAACCTCTCAAGGATCCTAGGAGTCATAACAAGAGAACTACAAAGGTTGTATTCTTTTCACTTTGTGTTTATTTGTTATTTGTATGAGATACAAGTGTTGTTACCCTAGTATTCCAGTTAAAGATCCTTGCTTTGTTTGTTTAGCACCTCTATATTTTTTAAAGTGGCATGTGTGATGTTTCTATAACTACAGTAGGTGCTAGGTAACCCAAAAAATGGTATCAGAGCCAAGCTAGAATTCTGAACACAATATTAGAACTTATACAAAAACGAAATCGACTCCGAAAAATACGGTATTACGGAACCCTAATAATGCTCTCTGGAAATTTTCTAAAAAGTGTTTTAAAAATTTTTCAAACAGGTACAGAGTGTTCTATAGGCAATTGTAAGAACACAGATGAAATTTGGAGGCTTGTACTCAGATTTTAGCCGAGCACAACCCCCCAGATTCCAGCCTGGCCGGCCCCCTATCCCCGGTGAACCCCCAGTTTGTCCTGTGCTCTCATGTTTGCAAGTTAGGGTTTCTAGTATTGTTTGCTTAGCCCAATTTTCATTTGATGATTATTTTGACCTGGGCTAATTCGTAGTTCTTCGTAGTTGTAAATTCTAGCACTGTATTGGTAACCTTGACAATGTTTAGCAGTTCGAACGAACTTCAAAACCCCACTTTTTGACCCCGCTGAAATTTCCAAGTGTTGTAATTTTCCTAAGTTAACTTTATATTCAATAGTCGTGCAAGTATCCTATGGACCCTCTAGAAGACCATAATAACCTTAACTCGATTCTATGCCCATGGAACCACGATCGAACCTTCGGGTTTGCCGTAGTTCCGTGGTGTCATAGGTGAGGCGTTGGTTAACTCCTTCTACGGCTGGACCATAGACACCGTGGCTCGTTTTTGAGTATTTGTAATTTTGCTCAAGTGTTGAGCTCTTGGGGGTAAAATGTGGATGTATGTTGATTCGATCGAAACGTTAAACATCGTCTTGTTTTTTGAGATTGTGATAATTGCAATTGTTGTTTTTCACTTTCTTTTCTGCGACCGTAAGTGTAGTATATGGTGTATCGCCGGTTTCGTTACTATACATCAACGACAATCGGGATACGCATACTTGCTTACGTTGATGATATGAGATATTATGTGTTGCTGAGATATGATTTGCAGGATTATCGCGATCGAATAGCCGGGGGTTTTATGTGAGATAAGAGTGTTTATTTTCATTCATGTAAAAGTCAATTGTATGTAATATTCTTTTATTTGGGGCACTTCCGGGTTGAGGATGATGTCACCATTATTGTATATTATTTACTTTTCCGCATTAGGATAGACCCAAGGAGGGGAGCACAAGTGATCGGGTTCTATGGTTCAGTGGGAGGCCATCTCGAGGAGTCGAGATCGGGTCTCCTAAACTCCAGAATTGGCAGGATCACTTGTCGCTCTCGTAGGGGTCTAAGAGTGAGGGCTTAGCTATTCATCGCGACCGTGGAATCCGTATTTTCTATTGCTGGATGAATACAAAATACGGACCTCCTAGATATCTTTTTTATTTTCATATGTGCTTCTGCTGCTGTTGATATTCTGTAATGTGATTACTTAGTATCTGAGACGAATTGATTATTATTATATATATGATATATAATAAAAATTGCTTATATTTTACACCCGCGCTAGTCCCACCCCACTATGCCGTTAGTTAAGTAATCTAACGGTGCATAACGAAACACTGTGGCGAATGCGGATGGTATAAGTATACGTTCTATTTTCGTTTCTTTTCTGTGATGGCTTAGGAACTTAAATGATGGGACTACATTAATAAGATTAATGTAAAGTAAAAGAAACCTAAAAGATGTTGTAGAATCGAATTTGAAACCCACTCGGCCTTTTTATGAAAAATGCAAGTTTCAAAAGATGCGGAGCTTAAGCCACTCCTTTTCTAAACTGTTTTGATTCTACAACGAGATCAAGTTCAAAGCGTTAAATGTTTTCATAAAAACCATCCGCAACCCTCCGTCATTTTAGAAAGCAGAGTACTTAGTATTCGTGCTACGTATTTTGATCATAGTCAAGATGTAGTGTACGGTAGCTAAGTGATGTCTTCCTACAAAGCATATGATGTGATTAGTTAGGATATTCATGTGATTATGTTGATCATAGTCAAGAGTCATATGGGTGGGTCTAGTTAATCTCGAAATGACGGGTAGAACTTGACTAGTACTCATGATATGTCGACCATAGCCAAGGTCATAAATAACTAGGGGTAAAAAGCATATCGGGAGTTTCAAGAATTGAAATTTGCAATGAGATTGCATACCATCTATATGATAGTTGGATCCCGATCCCACTGTGAGTAAGAGTTACTCCCAGTAGAGTTTTGCACTTCACAATTAGATAATCCAGTAGGTGTCTAGAAAGGTGTCAACGGAGTTTAACCTCTGGGAAAACGAGGTTTATTTTAATTAGGTCCGTGCGAAAGCACGGGGAACCTCCCTCAAAGTACCGACACTGGCCTGGCTGACCGGTTAGCGAAACTGTAGAATGTAATTAATCCTGGCTAGTTTTCTTTTCAGGTTTTGAAAGAAAATTTGATAAAAGCGGTGAGAGAAATCGATTAGATAAGATAATAACCAATCTAATTCTTTGCAAGAGCATTTCGCTGAGTTTATTCTTTTCTCTCTCCTAATGGCAGATACCGATGACGGGACTTAAGCTTCTACTAGAGAAAAACAAACTTACAGGACCGAATTATAAAGAATGGTTAAGGAACTTGAACATTGCACTCATATATGATAAAGTATCATATGTTCTCACTACCAAAGCCCCACCCATCTCAGGACCTGAATCTTCTGTTTCGGATAGGGAGATCCGAAAAACATGGGATATTTACTGCAACACGGCCGAGTGTCTCGCGCTTGCTTCTATGGACAACATCCATCAGAAACAGCATGAGAAGATGGATGTGCAATCCATCTTTCATCATACAAAGGAGTTGTATGAAGAGCAATCTCGTACTTTGAGATATGAGGCGTCTCGAAAGTTGTTTCAGATGCGAATGGCCCCTGGTGCATCAGTAGGAGACCATGTCCTGAAGATGATTGGTCTTATAAAAGAACTTGAGGAACTGGGATGGACTATGGATAATGAGCAATGTACAGATGTTGTTCTGCAGTCTCTCTCCCCCGTCTTTGCTCCGTTCATAGTGAATTTCAATATAAACGATTTGGAGAAATCATTTCCTGAACGTCTCAATATGTTGAGAAGTGCAGAGAGCATGCTGAAAACAGCGAAGACTCCCGCTCTGCTTGCTGGGCCATCTTCCTCTTCCGTCTCAAAAGCCAAGGCCAAGGGAAAGAAGAAGAAGAAACCCATCAAACAGAAAGGTGGAGTTAAAAAGACGAAGGCGAAAGACATATCTGGGGCCGCGGGAAGTGGAAAGGGAGAATGTTTTTACTACCACAAGTCGGGACATTGGAAACGCACTTGTGCTGTGTATCTTGCTGATCTTAAGAAGAAGAAGAATGCTGATGCTTCCGCTTCAGGTGTGTTTGTAACTGAGAACTGTTTTTCAATTAACTCTACATCTTGGGTATTAGATACCGGTTCTGGTTCTCACATCTGCAATTGTGTGCAGGGGTTGAGAAACAGTATTATTTTGAAGACTGGAGACCATACTCTGTGGGTTGGAAATGGTTCCAATGTACATGCTGTATCCGTAGGAGAGTATCATCTGGGGTTGCCTTCGGGTTGTATTTTGGTTTTGAACCCTAGTTGTTTTGTGCCAAGTATGCTATGTAATATAATATCTGTTTCTTTGATGGAAAATGAAGGATATCATTTTGTGTCATAAAATAATATTATGAACATTAACTTGAATCAAGAGTTGATTGGGTATGGTACATTGAATAACGGTATTTACGTCCTGAACCAACACACAGTTTCCAATATACAACATACTAATAAAAGAAAATTTTCAGATATAAATGAAGCTTTTCTTTGGCATTGTAGACTTTGTCATATCAATGAAACAAGACTAAGTAAGCTACATAAATATGGATATATAAATCTTTTTGAATATAAATCTTATGCAACTTGTCAGTCCTGTATCAAAGGTAAAATGACCAAAACTCCGTTTACTGGACACGGAGAAAGATCTGTGGAACTCTTAAGCCTCATACATAGTGATATATGCGGACCAATGTCTACACATGCTAGAGGCGGTTTTTCATACTTTATTACTTTTACTGATGATTTCTCAAGATTTAGACACGTGTTTTTGATAAAGCACAAATCCGAAGCTTTCGAGAAATTCAAGGAGTATAAACTTGAAGTAGAAAAACAAACAGGCTTGAGCATCAAGAAACTTCGATCGAATCGAGGTGGAGAGTACTTAAGTACAGAGTTTTCAGACTTCTTAAAAAAGAATGGGATTCTCTCTCAGCTCACTCCTCCTTACACACCACAGCATAACGGTATGTCAGAACAGAGGAATCGTATCCTATTAGATATGGTACGATCCATGATGTGTGATGCTGAGTTACCGCTTTCCTTTTGGGGACATGCATTGGAGACAGTAATTTATCTGTTAAACAGGGTTCCAACCAAGACTGTGTCTACCACTCTATATGAGATATGGAGTGGAAAGATACCATCTCTTAAAAGAGTTAGGATTTGGGGTTGTCCGGCTTTTGTTAAAAAGCAGAATCCAGACAAACTTGAGACACGATCGGTCAAGTGTAAATTTGTGGGATATCCAAAACATTCGTATGGATATCTATTCTACCACAAGGAGGAACAAAAGGTATTTGTTCCTCAGAATGCCACATTTTTGGAAAATGAAATCTTTACAGACAGTACTGATGGCAATGCGGTAGAACTAGAAGAGGTTCTAGAGACACAAATTACTCAGGACGAATTGGTTGAAACTGATGTTGCAGTAGAACTTCAAGAACCTCAGCCGCTCCGGAGATCTAGTAGAACTTCTCGCCCACCAGAGAGATACTATGGGTTTCTCATTGATGGTGATAGAGAAGATTGCATCATGGATGATGATGACCCTACTAGTTTTCAGCAAGCTATACGAGTGGTGACTCTGTGAAGTGGCTGGAAGCCATGAGATCCGAAATGGAGTCCATATACACCAACAAAGTATGGACTTTGGACGTTCACCTCCTGGGATAAAACCCGTTAGGTGCAAATGGATCTTTAAGAGAAAGATTGGTATAGATGAACAGGTAGAGACCTTTAAAGCAAGACTTGTAGCGAAAGGTTTTCGTCAAAGACCAGGACTGGACTATGATGAAACTTTCACTCCAGTAGCAATACTAAAATCCATTCAGATCCTACTTGCTATTGCTGCTCACTATGATTATGAAATCTGGCAGATGGACGTTAAAACTGCATTTCTGAATGGTGATTTAGAAGAATGCGTTTATATGGATCAGCCAGAGGTCTTCATTGACAGTGAGAGCAGCAGGAAAGCAAGTAGATTGCCTAAATCCATTTATGGATTAAAGCAGGCCTCACAGAGCTGGAACATCTGTTTTGATGATACAATGAAAGAGTTTAATTTTATCAAAAATATAGATGAACCATGCATTTATAAGAAGATTGTAGGGAGTACTGTCACATTCCTCGTACTGTACGTGGATGACATTCTATTGATAGGAAATGATATTCCTATGCTGCAATCGGTCAAACTATTCTTATCACAAAGGTTCTCCATGAAGGACCTGGGTGACGCCTCGTGCATTTTGGGCATAAGGATCTATAGAGATAGATCTAAGAGGTTATTGGGATTGTCCCAATCAAAGTACATTGACACCATCCTAAAAAGGTTTAGTATGGAAGATTCCAAGCATGGTGCCTTGCCCGCTTGTCATGGAATCACTCTCTCTAAGGACTTCTGTCCGATGACTGTTGAAGAGAGAGCTTGCATGAGCATTATACCTTACACTTTAGCCGTAGGATCTATAATGTATGCGATGTTATGTACTTGCCCTGATATAGGTTATGCACTAGCTGTTGTAAGCAGGTATCAATCCAACCTAGGGAAGAAACATTGGATAGTAGTGAAAAATATTCTTAAGTACTTGCGAAGGACTAAAGAATTGTTCTTGGTGTATGGTAGTGGAGATCTCCAAATGGAGGCCTTCACCGATTCCAGCTTCCAAAGTGATATGGATGATAGAAAATCTATCTCAGGGTTTGTATTTACCCTCAATGGAGGGGCGGTTAGTTGGAAGAGTTCCAAATAGGATACCGTTGCAGACTCAACGATAGAAGTTGAGTATATTGCTGCAAATGATGCTGCCAAGGAAGCCGTCTGGATGAGGAAGTTCGTCGCGGAAATAGGAGTAGTTCCAACCATTGTTGATCCAATACCATTGTATTGTGATAATAATGGGGCTATAGCGTTAGCCAAAGAACCAAGGTCCCATCAGAAATCCAGACACATCCTTAGGCGATATCATTTGATCCGGGAGATTGTAGATCGCCACGAGATCGAGATTCGGAAAGTGGATACAAAGAATAACACCGCGGATCCACTCACCAAGGCCCATCCACAGCCGCAGCATGAGCGACTTTTTGAGATGTTGGGTATGAGATACGCCAATAATTGGCCTTAGTACAAGTGGGAGATTGTTGGATATATGTATGCCCTAGAGGCCATTATATGTATAGTGGATGCTTGGACATGTAGATATATAGATTACTTTCTTGCTCGGCATGATAGTATGCTATCTGGTTTACTTTATCTGACATGTTGACTTGATCATGCTTTTATTCATTTGCACATGTTGATAAAGCCCTGAGGATATTTGCTTGACTACTTTGACTATGATGCGGATCATACTAGTAGGGCACGTGTTGTTTATATGCATATCCTTGAACTGTTCCTAGTCGTGGGTGTATCGAGACAGGGCATCGATATTCCAGAGTAGACTAGCGTATACCATTCTTGTCCCATATGATGGACGATGGATGATCCCATATCCATATGGTGTGCTGACACCAAAGATTGTATGCGGGTGCTCAGTGGAGACTAGGTACACTGAATGGACTCGCCGAGAACTCCTATGTGGTATTATATCTATCGTCGGATAGCAGTTCTCAAGTGACACTGGTACAGGTTAGTCTGTAGACCCAAGATCGACATAGAATCTTGTGTGTCCTCCCACTGTACTTTGATCTCCACCCTACCACGGCTCTACTGAGTCGTGCAAACAGGTGGACTTTGGGTACAGTCTCGAGGCACATAGAGGCAATGAGCAATAGAAGAGGTTTCGTCTCTCCCGGTATTGGGGGTTGATATTGTGCTATGCTTGATTGGCTATAACAGGAAGTCCCTAACCAGGGCTACTGAGATTTACTGATAAGCGTTATCAGTAGTTTCTTGATCTGTTATGAGCTATACACCGGCATGACTTATTGAGTTATTGGGGTCGACTATACCATCCCTAGACTCGATATGCAACATATCTGACGAGGAGACCGGACTGTATGGTAAGTGTTGCAAGATGACTCGACGGGAGTTTTTGTTAGTTATGTATATGCCCTAGAGGCCATTGTTGTACATTTGATGTATATTATGATGGATGCTTAGATATATACAGAGAGGACTTTCTTGCTCGTCATGATAGTATCCTATTTGGTTTCACTTTATCTTAACATGTTGACTTGTATTGGTTTACTGTCTTTCTCTCACATGTTGATAAAGCCCTTAGGATATGTACTCGACTACTGGGATTATGATGAGATCATACTAGTGGGGCCATAGTAGTCGATGAGTACATCCTATAACTGTTCCTAGTCGAGGGTATATCGAGACAGGGCATCGATACACCAGAGTAGACTAGCGTATACGCATCTTGACCCATATGATGGGTGATGGATGATCCCATATCCATCGGTGTTTTGACATCAAGGATGGTGTACGGGTGCTCAGTGGAGACTGGGTACACTGGACGGACTCGCCGAGAACTCCCAGTTGGTGATATACCACACGTCAGATGGCAGTTCTCCGGTGACACTGGTACAGGGTAGTCTGTAGACCCGAGATCGTCATAGAGTCTTGTGTGATTCCCACTATGCTTTGATTTCCACCTTACCACATCTAAGAGGGCGTGCAAAACGGTGGCTTTTGGGTACAGTCCCGAATCACATGGAGGCAATGAGCGATAGGAGGGGATTCGTCTCTCCCGGTATAGGGAGTTGATGTTGTGCTGTGTTCGATTGGCTATAACTGGAAGTCCCTGGCCAGGGCAGATATAGAGATTTACTGGTAAGTGTTGCTAGTAGTTTCTCGACCTGTTATGAGCCTCACATCGACACGACTTATCGGTTACTGGGGTCTGACGTATACCACCCCTAGACTTGATATGCGACATATCAGACGAACAGACCGGACTGTACGGGAGTGTTACTGATTGGATTCATAGGAGAACGGACAGGCTAGCTTGTTGATCTTCTGACCGCTTAATACCTGGGTGGCAGTTACGTTTAGCTGACCGCTTGCAGCTTGTGGGTGTTTGATATGATCATCACCTGCTACCGGCATATTGACGATTCTTTAGAGTCCTACACAGAGGTTTCTTGGCTCAGGCGAAACGGAGTAGAGGCACATATGTGATATGTGCAGGACCGAGGATAATACTATATGAGATACCATATTATATTCTCGTGATATTTTGATATGAATCGGGACATCGGATCAAGTGTTGATTCGATGAATCGGTAAATGATATATTAGCCGGTTATATTCGATATAGCCGGATCGTTGGATCAAGTGTTGATTCGATGATTTAATGTATAATAATATATATGATATATTATATTACATTATCTAATATTGGCTCATTTTATCATTTCATTTTCTCACTGGATTAATACATTGATATATATGCGATATATGTTAAATGTATTATTTTCTTATGTTGCAAATATATAATATATATGTGATATATATTATTGTAACATGATATGATTTATTATTAAATATGTTTAAGGATGATTATGAGGGATTAGGGTTTGATTAGGGTTAGCTCTTTCAAGTTCATTCTAGAAGGATTCTATTTTGTCTTGGTTAAGATATTATGGTTGATCTTTATCTTTAACCTAACCAAACCCTAACCCTAGTTTATTCTCTACAACTTTTTAGCCTATCATCCTTGACCATGGTTGATATATCAATCATATAGATTACTTTTCTATTCATCACAAAAGGATTATCTTTTCTATGATCATCTTCTTCTCTCTTGAGTTCTAAAAGAAAATACTTACTAGTTAATTCTTTAGTGATGATTTCAAGTGAGAAAGTGAATAAAAAGAAAGCATAAATACCACTCCCTCATCCTCATCTCATCTAGCCCATGAGATTAGGGTGTTCATCTCTTTAGAGTGAGAAAGCTTGGGTTTTTGCAACTTCGACGTAGATCATCGGAGATTCGGAACACTTCAAGCTAGTACGGATCGTTCGAGTCGTGGAGCCTCTCTTGAGTCCGGGAGATCGTGGATCGCGGTGAAGGGACTTCTACTCGGAGCTTGTGAAGTGAAGGAGCGGACTACAAAGGTTGTAATCCCTCACACATAGCTTTAAAGATATCATCTTGCATGCTAAACCGTAATAATCTAGCAAAGATCCCGTCTTTGGGTTGTTCGGCACGTCTAAAATTTTATCCGGGTATGTTTGATGCCTTATGAACCTTCTCAAGAGTGCCTAGGAACCCTTCAGTGGTATCAGAGCCTAACTAGAGCATTAGGCGACGTGTTTACGAAGTTAAAACTCCGATCGAACCCGAACCGACGAAATTTACCCCCTCTCTGGAAATTTTTCAAAATCTGGGGTTTTTCTGAATTAAAAATACCTGAAAAATACAGCAAGAAAAGATAAGAATTATTGTGAAATTCGTGCCTCTAATTCGACCACGTGGCCGCGGAACCGCGGCAACTACCCCCTATTGGCGGCGGTTCCGCGGCAATATAAGTGAATTAGCCACGGTTATTTGCACAGTAATTCTTGTCTCTGTGTTTACTATTTTATGGATATTTTTAATCTGACTCAAGTGTTGAGTATTCTGGGGTTTATTTTGTAATCGTAGATTCGATCGGAATATTTAAATTCGTTATTATTTCCGGATATTTAGAAACTGTTAAACTATTTGAACGGATATCATTAACTCACTGTTTCCCGGTACGGCAAACTTTCAAGTGTTGAATTTTTATCGGGTTTAAATCTTTCGGAAAAATTATACAAGTTAAGCAGTGGACCCTCTAGAAGTCAACAAACCTTAACTCGATTATGTGACCGTCTTGAACTGCCTTTTGAACCTTTGGGTTTGGGGCAGTACGGCGTGCCACATGTGAGGTGTTGGCTTGACCTTTCTACGGCTGGATCACTGGTACTATGACATATTCTAGGATTATTTGAACTCCGCTCAAGTGTTGAGCACTTTGGGATATTTTGGGTATTTGATTATCTGTTCGAAAAGTTTAATACTGTCTATTTATCTGGAATGTGATACAATATGTGGAATTCATTGTGTTAGGCATGAAATGTGAAGTATGTGATATTTCGGATTCATGATGTCTAAAGTGGTTGTGGATTCCAAATATTGTAGTTTTACACTTTCTTTTCTGTGACCGTAAGTGTAGTATGTAGTTGTATTGCCGGTTTTCGTTGCTATACATCGACGACGATCGGTGTATGCATACTTACTTACGTTGATGATATGAGATATTATGTGTTGCTGAGATATGATGTGCAGGATTGTCGCGATTGATTAGCCGGGGGTTTTATGTGCGATGAGAGTTTTATATTTTCATTCATGTAAATTCAAATGTAATGTAATATTCTTTTATTTGGGGCACTTCCAGGTTGAGGTTGATGCCACCAGTGTTGTATATTATTTACTTTTCCGCATTAGGATGGACCCAAGGAGGGGAGCACAGGTGACCGGGTTATGGGGTTCAGTGGGAGGCCATCTCGAGGAGTCGAGACCGGGTCTCCTAAACTCCAAAATTGGTAGGGTCGCTTGCCGCACTCGTAGGGGTCCAGGGTGTAGGCTTGGCTATTCATCGCGACTGTGGAATCCGTATTTTCTATTGTTGGCTAAGTACTAAATACGGACGTCCTAGTATATCCCACATTATATCTATGTTTCTGCTGCGATATCTGTGATGTGATCATTTGATATGTTCTGATGGATACAGTATATAGTATATATGATATATTATATAGATGTTACTTATGTTTTACACCCGCACTAGCCCTGCCCTGCTCTGTCGTTAGTTACCTAACCTAACGGTGCACGAGGGGACATCGAGGCGAATGCGGATGGCATAAGTGTACGTCGTATTTATCTGTGATGCTTATGAAGCATAAGCTGATGGGATTTTATTAATGAGATTAATAAAAAGAAAAGAAACCTAAAGATGTTGTAGAATCAAAACTTTATAAAAAGGGTAGCTACAGTTTTGCTTTGCACAGTGATATATATGATATATCCTGCACCTTATTCGATGGGGAAAGAGCCGAGATCCCTTCACCGGGAGTGACCTCTTTAGCGAAACTGGCAGATGCTACAAAACCCGGTTTGTCTTTTGATTGCTTTTAGAGTTTTGCTTTGCACAGTGATATATATGATATATCCTGCACCTTATTCGATGAGGAAAAAGCCGAGATCCCTTCACCGGGAGTGACCACTTTAGCAAAACCAAGAAAAGCCTCAAAAACACTCCTTTTTCAAAAACTACATGATTCTACGACGATATCAAGTTCATTACGCTCAGGGTTTTCTGAAAAACCTGCGTAGCCCTCCGTCATTTCAGATAGATATTATTTAGTATTCGTGCTATGTTTGTTGACTTAGTTAAGGCATAGTGTACGGTAGCTAAGTAATGTTTATCTGCTATAACATGAGATGTGATTGGATTAGGGTATTCGTACGGCCTTGTTGACTCAGTTAAGGGTCGTACGGGTGGGTTTAATTCAATCGGGAAATGTACGGGTTGAACTTGACTTGCGATTTATGGTTTGTTGACTTAGTTAAGGTCATAGATCGCTAGGGGCAAAATATTATCGGGAATTTCAAGTGTTGAAATTTGCAATGAGATTGCATACCTTCTATGAGATAGTTGGATCCCGATACCCACTGCGAGTAAGAGTTACTCCTGGGAGAGTTTTACACAGGACAATTAGTCAATCAAGTAGGTGTCTAGAAAAGTGTTAATGGGGTTACGCCTCTGAGAAAACGAGGTTTACTTTAATTAGGTCCATGCGAAAGCACGGAGAACCTCCCTCAAAGTACCGACACTGATCTGCCTGAAAGATTGACGAAATTGTAGGGTGTAATTAATCCCGGCTAATCTTACCTTTTAGGGTTTGAAGGTAGATTTGATAAAAACAGTGGGAGACATCCTGATTAGATAAGATAATAACCAATCTAATCTTGCAAGAGCATAGGCTAAAGTGTTTTCTTCTCTCTCTCTCCAGGTAGCGACCATGTCAGGCCATAATCAAGATAATAATATGGATGTATTGACTGAACCCGCTTATTATACTGAGCAGGGGAACGTTGGACCCGTTCTTTCTTATAAGAGTTATAAGACTGAACAGGAAATAGGAGAATATCTCGATTCTCACGCCGCCCAAAAGAACGTGCATGTTGATGCATCTTCTTCAGATGTATTAGTTATTGAGAACTGTTTCTCAGTTCACCCTACGTCCTGGGTATTGGATACCGGATCAGGATCCCACATATGTAAATTGTTACATGGGCTACGTAAAGGTAGAGAACTGGGAAAAGGTGATCATTCCGTTCAAGTAGGGAACGGTACAAGTATTACAGCCAAAGCAGTTGGCGAATATCACCTTGTATTACCAAGTCGTAATACACTGATTCTAAATGAGTGCTATTATATACCGAACATGATGTGCAACATTATATCAGTTTCTTTATTAAGTAAAGAAGGATATAATTTTGTAGTAAAGGATAATGTTATGAACATATTCCTAGATCAAAAGCTGATTGCATCAGGCTCGTTACATAATGGCATATTCATTCTGAATCAGAATACAGTCCTGAATATACAAAACACACACAAGAGGAAAAGTTCAGATATGAACGAATCCTGCTTGTGGCATTGTAGACTTGGTCATATCAATGCGACACGACTGGCTAAGTTACAGAAGGATGGTTATTTGAATCCGTTCGAATTATCATTTTATGATACTTGTCATTCATGTCTCAAAGGAAAAATGACCAAAGCTCCGTTTAGTGGACATGGAGAAAGAGTTACTGAACTCTTAGGACTAATACATAGTGATGTATGCGGTCCCATGTCTACTCATGCCAGGAACGGTTCTTCCTACTTCATTACATTCACCGACGATCTCTCTAGATACGGACATGTGTTTCTGATGAAACACAAGTCTGAAGCTTTTGAGAAATTCAGAGAATATAAGCATGAAGTAGAGAACCAAACGGGCAAAAGTATTAAAATTCTTCGATCTGATCGAGGAGGTGAATACTTAAGCAGTGAGTTCCTAGATTATCTAAAAGAGAATGGGATTCTCTCTCAGCTTACTCCTCCATATACACCACAGCACAATGGTGTATCAGAACGAAGGAATCGGACCCTATTAGATATGGTACGATCTATGATGAGCAATGCTGAGTTACCTATTTCCTTCTGGGGATATGCACTTGAGACAGCCATATACATATTGAATCTAGTTCCGTCTAAATCTGTACCTACCACACCATATGAGATATGGAGTGGGAAGAGACCATATTTTAAACGAGTTAAGATATGGGGTTGTCCGGCCTATGTCAAAAGACAAAATCCAGACAAACTCGAGGCACGATCAGTTCTTTGCAAATTTATGGGATATTCTAAGAATTCTCAAGGATATATTTTCTATCACGCTGAGGAACAAAAAGTGTTTGTTTCTCAATATGCCACCTTTTTAGAAAAGGAATTTCTTGCAAAAGAAATTAGTGGCAAAGAGGTAGAGCTGGAAGAGGTTCCAGAAACACAAATTGCAACTGAAGATTTAGTAGAACCAGAGCATTCAGTAGTACCTGACGAACCCCTGTCTCTCCGCCGATCTAGTAGGGTTTCTCATCCACCTGAGAGATACTACGGTTTTCTCATTGATGGTGGAAGCGAGGATTGCATCATGGAAGATGATGACCCGACTAGTTTCGAGCAGGCCATCACGAGTGGTGACTCTGTGAAATGGATGGATGCAATGCGATTTGAGATGGAATCCATGTACACCAATAAAGTATGGACTTTGGAAAATGCTCCTGAAGGGGTAAAACCCATTGGGAGGAAGTGGATTTTTAAAAAGAAATTTGGTGTAGATGGAAAAGTTGAGACTTTCAAAGCTAGACTTGTAGCAAAGGGATTTCGTCAACGACCAGGTGTGGACTATGACGAAACCTTTTCTCTAGTAGCTATGCTTAAGTCCATCCGGATCTTACTTGCCATTGCTACATACCATGACTACGAAATCTGGCAAATGGATGTTAAGACCGCCTTTCTAAATGGTGATTTAGAAGAGTGCGTGTACATGACTCAGCCAGAGGGCTTCGTAGATAGTGGGAGCAGCGGAAAGGTGTGCAAGCTGCTTAAATCCATTTATGGGTTAAAGCAAGCATCGCGGAGTTGGAACATCTGTTTTGATGTAGTAGTCAAAGAGTTTGACTTCATAAAAAACATAGATGAACCTTGTATCTATAAGAAGGCAGCAGAGAGTAAGGTTGTCTTCCTCGTATTGTACGTGGATGACATACTCTTGATAGGAAATGATATTCCTATGCTGCAATCAGTCAAGCTCTTCTTATCACAGAGATTCTCAATGAAAGATCTAGGTGATGCCTCCTGTATATAGGGAATTAGGATCTATAGAGATAGATCCAAACGGATACTGGGATTGTCCCAATCCAGATACATTGACACCATACTAAAGAGGTTTAGTATGGAAGAATCCAAGCGTGGGAACCAACCCACGATCTCTGGACTCACTCTCTCCAAAGAGATATCTCCCATGACTGATTTGGAGAGAGCTCGCAAGCAACGGATACCCTATGCTTCGGCAGTAGGCTCTATCATGTATGCGATGCTATGTACCAGACCCGATGTTGCATACTCACTAAGTGTAGTGAGTCGGTATCAAGCAGATCCTGGAGAGAGTCACTGGACAGCTGTGAAGAACATTCTCAAGTACTTGCGAAGGACTAGAGACATGTTCTTGGTGTATGGTAACGGAGAACTCCGGGTGGAGTCCTTTACCGATTCCAGCTTCCAGATACCGTTGCAGACTCGACGATGGAGGCTGAATACATCGCTGCCAACAATGCTGCCAAAGAGGCTGTCTGGATGAAGAAGTTCATCACTGAACTTGGTGTGGTTCCATCCATTGAACATCCAATACCTCTGTATTGCGATAACAATGGAGCTGTGGCTTTGGCCAAGGAACCCAGATCCCATCAGAAATCCAGACATATTCTGAGGCGGTATCACCTGATCAGGGAGATAGTTGATCGCCGGGAGATCGAGGTCAGGAGAGTAGATACGAAGGACAACACTGCGGATCCACTCACAAAGGCCATTCCCCAGATACAGTTTGAGATATTATTCGGGATGCTAGGTATGAGATACTATAGCAGCTGGCCTTAGTGCAAGTGGGAGATAGTTAGTTATGTATATGCCCTAGAGGCCATTGTTGTACATTTGATGTATATTATGATGGATGCTTAGATATATACAGAGAGGACTTTCTTGCTCGTCATGATAGTATGCTATTTGGTTTCACTTTATCTTAACATGTTGACTTGTATTGGTTTACTGTCTTTCTCTCACATGTTGATAAAGCCCTTAGGATATGTACTCGACTACTGGGATTATGATGAGATCATACTAGTGGGGCCATAGTAGTCGATGAGTACATCCTATAACTGTTCCTAGTCGAGGGTATATCGAGACAGGGCATCGATACACCAGAGTAGACTAGCGTATACGCATCTTGACCCATATGATGGGCGATGGATGATCCCATATCCATCGGTGTTTTGACATCAAGGATGGTGTACGGGTGCTCAGTGGAGACTGGGTACACTGGACGGACTCGCTGAGAACTCCCAGTTGGTGATATACCACACGTCAGATGGCAGTTCTCCGGTGACACTAGTACAGGGTAGTCTGTAGACCCGAGATCGTCATAGAGTCTTGTGTGATTCCCACTATGCTTTGATTTCCACCTTACCACGTCCAAGAGGGCGTGCAAAATGGTGGCTTTTGGGTACAGTCCCGAATCACATGGAGGCAATGAGCGATAGGAGGGGATTCGTCTCTCCCGGTATAGGGAGTTGATGTTGTGCTGTGTTCGATTGGCTATAACTGGAAGTCCCTGGCCAGGGCTGATATAGAGATTTACTGGTAAGTGTTGCTAGTAGTTTCTCGACCTGTTATGAGCCTCACATCGACACGACTTATCGGTTACTGGGGTCTGACGTATACCACCCCTAGACTTGATATGCGACATATCAGACGAACAGACCGGACTGTACGGGAGTGTTACTGATTGGATTCACAGGAGAACGGACAGGCTAGCTTGTTGATCTTCTGATCACTCAATACCTGGGTGGCTGTTACGTTTAGCTGACCGCTTGCAGCTTGTGGGTGTTTGATATGATCATCACCTGCTACCGGCGTATTGACGATTCTTTAGAGTCCTACACAGAGGTTTCTTGGCTCAGGCCAAACGGAGTAGAGGCACATATGTGATATGTGCAGGACCGAGGATAATACGATATGAGATACCGTATTATATTCTCGCGATATTTTGATATGAATCGGGACATCGGATCAAGTGTTGATTCGATGAATCGGTACATGATATATTAGCCGGTTATATTCGATATAGCCGGATCGTTGGATCAAGTGTTGATTCGATGATTTAATGTATAATAATATATATGATATATTATATTACATTATCTAATATTGGCTCATTTTATCATTTCATTTTCTCACTGGATTAATACATTGATATATATGCGATATATGTTAAATGTATTATTTTCTTATGTTGCAAATATATAATATATATGTGATATATATTATTGTAACATGATATGATTTATTATTAAATATGTTTAAGGATGATTATGAGGGATTAGGGTTTGATTAGGGTTAGCTCTTTCAAGTTCATTCTAGAAGGATTCTATTTTGTCTTGGTTAAGATATTATGGTTGATCTTTATCTTTAACCTAACCAAACCCTAACCCTAGTTTATTCTCTACAACTTTTTAGCCTATCATCCTTGACCATGGTTGATATATCAATCATATAGATTACTTTTCTATTCATCACAAAAGGATTATCTTTTCTATGATCATCTTCTTCTCTCTTGAGTTCTAAAAGTAAATACTTACTAGTTAATTCTTTAGTGATGATTTCAAGTGAGAAAGTGAATAAAAAGAAAGCATAAATACTACTCCCTCATCCTCATCTCATCTAGCCCATGAGATTAGGGTGTTCATCTCTTTAGAGTGAGAAAGCTTGGGTTTTTGCAACTTCGACGTAGATCATCGGAGATTCGGAACACTTCAAGCTAGTACGGATCGTTCGAGTCGTGGAGCCTCTCTTGAGTCCGGGAGATCGTGGATCGCGGCGAAGGGACTTCTACTCGGAGCTTATGAAGCGAAGGAGCGGACTACAAAGGTTGTAATCCCTCACACTTAGCTTTAAAGATATCATCTTGCATGCTAAACCCTAATAATCTAGCAAAGATCCCGTCTTTGGGTTGTTCGGCACGTCTAAAATTTTATCCGGGCATGTTTGATGCCTTATGAACCTTCTCAAGAGTGCCTAGGAACCCTTCAGTTTTGACAGCTTTGCTGGTTTTCTTCTGATCACTCAATACCCGGGTGGCCGTTACGTTTAGCTGACCGCTTGCGGCTTATGGATGTTTGATATGATCATCACCCACTGCCGGCTTATTGACGAGTCTTAGAGTCCCACACAGAAGTTTCCTGGCCCAGGCGAAAAGATGTGGTGTGCATATGAGATATGCGCGATGACCTAATTTAATACGACTATGTGAGACCGTTTGTTAATTGGGCGCTTTTCTATTGATCGGGTCGTATATGATATGACCGGATTGTTAAATCAATTGTTGATTTAACATTTTGACTTTTAGTGTTATTTTTTATTCAAACCCTTTTTATTAAAGAGGAAGAATGCATGCATGTATGCATATGTTGATGTGCATGTATGCACATGTTGATGTGCATGGATACATACATGCAAAAGTATCATGGTTGATGATACATCTTTGAAGGAAATATAAGACTCACATAGAACTATAATATATGGATATATATATATATATATATATATATATATATGTATTTGTTTTAAAACAAAAGGAAAAGAAAAAGATTAATCCATGGTTATCTTTCTACACTTTTCCAAAAGTAAACCACACTTCACCCACCTTTTAACCTTGGATTAATCTTTTCTTTTGGGTTTTAACTCACTTACTAAATATCTAGATACTATTAGAACCATGGTTTGAAAGGAGATAGAAAATATATTCTATCTTTTCTATTTTTCATTCAAGCTTTATCATTTCATTTTAGACAAAAGCTTTTGCCTTCATCTTCTTCTTCCTCCAAGCTTTCTTGATTTTTCCAAAGTGAGAGAGAGTTAAAAAGAAAGGGTTTTGACAAAAGAAAACACACCACTTTATCATTCTACTCTAATCTAGCCAATTAGTTTAGAGTGTTTAGCTTCATCTTTTTCTTGCATCAAGCGGAGCTAGAAGCTTGGACCTAGTGAACTTCGGGTGGATCATCGTGGACGCAGGAGCCTTTCCAACCTCTCAAGGATCGTAGGAGTCAAAACAAGAGAACTACAAAGGTTGTATTCTTTTCACTTAGTGTTTATTTGTTATTTTTATGAGATACAAGTGTTATTACCCAAGTATTCTAGTTAAAGATCCTTGCTTTGTTTGCTTGGCATCTCTATATTTTTTAAAGTGGCATGTGTGATGTTCCATAACTACAGTAGGTGCTAGGTAACCCTAACAGGGATATCCAACAAACTTATACAGAACTGTCCTTGCGTCAAGATTGTCTGGATTTTGCTTTTTAACATAGGCCGGACAACCCCATATCTTAACTCGTTTAAGACATGGTCTTTTCCCATTCCATGTCTCATATGGAGTGGTAGGCACTGATTTGGATGGAACCCTATTCAATAGGTATGCAGCTTCTCAAGTGTATATCTCCAAAAGGAAACAGGAAACACAGCAGTACTCATCATAGAGCGCACCATATCTCATAGGGTGCGATACCTCCGCCCCGATACACTGTTGTGCTGTGGTGTATATGAAGGAGTAAGCTGAGAGAGAATCCTATTCTCCGTTTAGAAAATTTAGGTATTCCATGCCTAAGTATTCGCCTCCTCGATCACATCGAAGGACTTTAATACTTCTACCCATTTGGTTCTCAACTTCAAGCTTATATTCCTTGAATTTCTCAAAAGTTTCAGACTTATGTTTCAACAGGAACCTATGTCCGAATCTCGAGAGATGATCAGTGAATATAATGAAGTACAAAAAACCAACCTTGGCATTTGCAGACATAGGACTGTATACATCATCATGTATCCGTCCCAAGAGTTCAGTAACACTTTCTCTGTTTCCATTAAACGGAGTATTGGTTTTTTTACCTTTGAGATAAGACTGGAAAGTATCATAAGATGAAAATTCGAACAGATTCTCATATTCATCTTTATGTAAGTTAGCTGGTCATGTCGCATTGGTATGACCTACTCTATAATGCCATAAGAAGGATCCGTTCATCTTTGAACTGCTCCTCTTGTGTGTGTTCTATATACTTTGAACTGTGGTTTGATTTAGAATGTATATGCCATTACATAACATGCCTTATCCAATTAACTCTTGATTCAGGAAAAATGTTCACAACATTATCCTCTAATACAGAATTATATCTTTCTTTAACTTAATAAAGAAACCGATGTAATGTTGTATATCAGGTTCGGTATGTAATAACATTTGTTCATAATCAATGTATTAATACAAAGTGATATCTGCTAACTGTTTTGGCTGCAACACTTGCACCATTCTCTACACTTAGAGATATATCACCCATTCCCAGTTCTAGACCTATCTATAGCCCATGTAACATATTACATATGCGGGATCCTGATCCGATATATCATACTCAGAACGTAGAGGATACTGAAAAACAGTTCTCGATAATGAACACACCCGAAGAAGATGTATCAATATGCACTTTCTTCGATTGGGTTGCATGGGAATCCGGATATTCCCCTATTTCCTGCTTGGACTTATAACAATTATAAGATAGAGCGGAACCAACATTCCCTATCATAGTATAATAAGCAGGTTCGGTCAATGCATCCATATTATTATCTTGATTAAGCCATGATATGGTCGCTACCTAGAGAGAGAGAGAAGAAAACACACTGCGTGCGCTGTTGCAAGATTAGATTGGTTATTATTTTATCTAATCAGGATGGCTCCCACTGTTTTTATCAAATCTTCCTTCAAACCCTAAAATGTAAGATTAGCCGGGATTAATTATACCCTACAAGTGCGCTAATCTTTCGGCCAGGCCAGTGTCGATACTTTGAGGGAGGTTTCTCGTGCTATAACATGGACCTAATTAAAATAAACCTTGTTTTCTCAGGGGCGTAACCCCGTTAACACTTTTCTAGACACCTACTTGATCGGCTAATTGTAATGTGCAAAACTCTCCCAGGAGTAACTCAGTGGGTATCGGGATCCAACTATCTCATAGAAAATATGCAATCTCATTGCAAATTTCAACACTTGAAATTCCCGATAATACTTTTGCCCCTAGCAACTTATGACCTTAACAAGGTCAACAAATTATAAGCGCTAGCCAAGTTCAACCCGTCATTTCCTGATTGAACTAAACCCACCCGCACGACCCTTAACAAGGTCAATAAAGTCGTACGACTACCCTAATCCAATCGCATCATATGCTTAAGCAGATAAGCACTAATCAGTTACCGCACACTATGCCTTAACAAGGTCAATAAACGTAGCACGTATACTAAGTAGTACTTATCTAAAATAACAACGGGCTACGACAGGTTTTTAAGAAAACCTTTTGCGTAATGAACTTGATATCGTTGTAGAATCGAGTGATTTGGAAAAGGAGTGTTTTAAGGTTTTTACTAGTTTCGCTAAAGAGGTCACTCCCGGTGAAGGGATCTCGGCTCTTTCCTTATCGAATAAGGTGCAGGATATAAATACCACTATGAAAAGCAAAAACTATAGAAGCAATCAAAAGACAAACCTAGTGGGTTGTAGTATCTGCTAGATTTGCTAAAGAGGTCACTCCCGGTGAAGGGATCTCGGCTCTTTTTGCTTATCGAATAAGGTGCTGGATATTATAAAATGAATACCGCTATGCAAAGCAAGAACTAGAGCTACCAGTTTTTAAAACAAGATTCTGCAACATTTTAGGTTTCTTTTATTTCATTAATCTCATTAATGAAGTCCTATCAAAATATGCTTCCTAAGCATCACAGAAGAAACGAAAGCATCAATATTTTTTATATCTCATATATATAATATAGGCATTCGTCTCAGAATATATCAAGTGATCACATCACAGAATATCAGTAGTAGAAGAACATATATGAAATATTGGATATACTAGGAATTCCATGTTTTAATTACGCCAGTATAAAACAAGGATTCCATGGTCACGATGAATAGCCAAAGCCACATACCTAGACCCCTACTATAGCGGAAAGCAACCCTACCAATTCTAGAGTCAGGAGACCCGGTCTCGACTCCTCGAGATAGTCTCTCGCTGGACCCTAGAACCCGGTTACTTGTGCTCTCCTCCTTGGGTCTATCCTAATGCGGAAAAGTAAATAATATACATCAATGGTGACATTATCCTCAACCCGGAAGTTCCCCAATAGAAGAATATTACATACAAGCTTTTAAATGAATGAAAATGAAAAACTCTCATCTCACATAAAACCCCTGGCTATTCAAACACGACAATCAAATATAACATATCACAGCAACACATAACATCACATGTCATCAACGTAAGTAAATAGGCGTATCTCAATTGTCGTTGACATATAGCACCGAAACCGGTGATACACCACATATTACACTTACGGTCGCAGAAAAAAAGTGAAAAACTACAACAATTAGAATCCGCAACCACCTTAGACATTATAAACCTAATGTATCACATACTTTAGATTTCATGCCTAACCAAATGAATTCCTTAGACATCACATGCCTAACAATTATAAACTCCGAATTTTAGTCTCGATATTGAAAACACTTTTCAATAACCTGTCGAGTAATTCAATAAGATTCCCGATAACCTAATCGAATGCTCGTCGGAAATTTTAGTAGACGGCCGCACCCCCGATGCCGTTGACGAACTGCACTAAGGCGGAACACCGCGGCCGCGAGCATCCGAACGGATGCTTTTGGCAACGGGGTTCTCCTACAGTCACTTGGTCGGGGCTATGGGACGTGGCTATCTACTAAGATTACCCGGCGAGTATCAGCGTACACTACATAATTGCAACGGACTTTTGAACCATATCAAAATTCCATGGCAACCGATCAAATGAGACTAAACTGCTAGATTTATAAAATTCAAACTAGTTATCACATAACCAATTTTGTGGATTCCAAATATTGTATCGCAATCACAAATAGTTAGACGAAGTTAAATTTTTCGATCGAATAAGCAAGCACCCAAAATTTCCCAACAAGCTCAACACTTGAGCGGAGTTCAAAAAATACCCAGAAACTGCCACAACTCCTATGAGCCATCCGTAGAAAGGCCGAACCATGCCTCACTCATGTCGCTACGGAACTGCCGTAAATCCTAGGGTATGACCGTGGTTCCGCGATCCAAAAAGTCGAGTTTGGGTATCGTTCTTCTAGAGGGTCCACAGAATCGCCTGCATGATTTTCTGAAGATTTTAAACTTGGAAAAAATCTAACACTTGGAAAATTTCCAGCGGGGGAAAATATGGGTTATTGATATCCGTTCAAACTTTTTAACGTCGTCTAAATAACCCGAATACATGTTAGAATTACGATTAGAAAACACTCATAGTTATCTTTGCAGAAAGTTAACATCACATGCAAATTTAGCAAAAAACAAGCAACACCTGAAACACTAAATCTCAGAGACTGGAACACACTACAAATTTGAAGCCCAGAGGAGCCTAATGAACCGAGCAGGATGGTTTTTAGGTCTATGTGGCCGGCCACTTTGAGGTGGTTTTGCTTCAAATTAGTATGGCGTTCATGTTACATCTCATATAACATTCTGCAGTTGCTAAAAAAAATTTTAGAGGCCTTTAAAAATTCGACAGAAACTAGATCATAGGGTTTCAAGTTTCAGAGTAGTTTTGGTTTCGTAATCTAACAAACATTGTTTAAAGCTCTAGTTTGGCTTTGATACCACTGTATGGTTATGTAGCGTGGCAGCAAGATTTCGGGAGATATCGTCCATATAGTTTTCAAATTTTTGCCGTTCTAAAGAACCTTAATCCTAAAATCTTAACTAGAGATTTAAACAAAACATCTTGCAAATAACTTTGCAAGTATAGTGAATGAGGAATACAACCTTTGTAGACCGGTCCTTCACTTCTAAAGCTCCATGTAGTAGTCCCTTCGCTGCGACTAGTGATCTCCTAAACTTTAGTATGGGTTCCCTTGAAGAAATGAACAAGCTTGCACGAAGTCTTCAAGGACGAAGATGATCTATGTCGAGGAGACTCAAGATCATTCTATCTCTTCAGTAATATGTGAATTAGTGAAGCAAACATCTTAAACAAAATGACTAGTAGTAGAGGATGATGAAGTAGGAATTGGGCTCTCTTTAGATTTCTTTTTCTCACAATATTTCATCACTTAGAAAAAGCTAGCAAGCTTTTTCTCATGAGGAAGAAGATGAAGTGATGAAAAGAATTAACTTATGTGGTGAGAATAGAATCCAAGGGTGAGTTAGTGTCATACACTAACCCATGTAGAGAGTTAACCATGGCTAAGGTATAATGGTTGGGTTAAAAAATATCTACAAGTGAAACAAAAATGGTGGACTTGGTCAATATTTCCACAAGCTTCTACAAGCTTATAGCCATGACAATTTCCATCCAATTTTTGAATTACTTAGATAAATATAAACCCTACATTACATCAAGCATGGTGTAAGTCATACACACAACTATGAAGCAGGTATCATCAAACATGACACATTAACATGTACATTAATATATATCATATATACACTAATGCACACAAGTGAGAATAAGAAATCATAAGTGAGCAAATATTAGTCAGTGTAACTTAATATATCAAATATATAATTATACATTAAATTATTAAATCAACACTTGATTTAATAATCCGGTTATATCACATACAACCGACTAATATCATATGAATCAACTTATCGAATCAACACTTGATCCGATAACCCGGCTATATCTCATATAACCGTCCGATATCACATATCGCGATAATAGAATACGGTATCACATATCGTATTAATCTCAGTCCCGCACATATCACATATGTGCTCCTACTTCGTTCTGCATGAACCAGGAAACCTCTGTGTAGGACTCTAAAGACTCGTTAATACGCCGGCAGTAGGTGATGATCATATCAAACACCCACAAGCCGCAAGCGGTCTGCTAAACGTAACGGCCACTCGGGTATTGAGCGATCAGAAGATCAACAAGCAAGCCTGCTCATACTCCTATGAATCCAATTAGTAACACTACCGTATGGTCCGGTCTCTTCGTCAGATATGTCGCATATCATAGCCTGGGGGTGGTATAACGTCAGAACCCAATAGCCTGATAAGTCATGCCGATGCAAGATCCATAACGGTACGAGAAACTACTGATAACACTTACCAGTAAATCTCTGTAACCCTGGCCAGGGATTTCCTGTTATGGCCAATCGAGCATAGCGCAACATCAACTCCCATTACTGAGAGAGACGAATCCCCTCCTATTGCACATTGCCTCCTTGTAACTGGGGAATGTACCCAAAAACAACCTTTTTGCACGATCTTCTCCATTTGTGGATTTTGTTTATTTGACCTCAACTGGTTTGGAAGTGGAACATTTTTTAAATTGGTTGAGCCCAATGCTTGTGGAGGAGATTGCGGAGTTGGAACGAAACCCAAAACTGGAGTTTGAGTGGAGTGAGAAGTGGGTCCATTCGGAGCATCGATTGAAGAAGAAGAGCCTTTTGAAGAATGGAGAATAGGCTCAGAAAAAGAAGAAGGATTAGAAGAAACGGCCGGGGTGTCATCATCTATCCGCGTGCTAATGTTGTTGTGCAACATCCTTCCAGATCTCAATTTAGTCATGGCACTCACATTATGGTTCTGTTGTTCAAGAGCAACATGTACATTATGTGGGTGACCAGGATTTGGGAGTGGTTGAGATTGAAACTTCCCTTTCTCTCGCTCTCTTAAAGAAGCATTCAGCAGTACAATCTGGGCTTCGATGGTCTTGATGCTTTTCCCGTGTGCAGTGGTGTGTTGCACCAGAGACTGAATAGAAGACTGGATGTTGGCAGTGGATTGAGTCGATTGCTTTACAAACGCCTCCAGACTCCGTTCTAGCGAGGAAACATTATCGTTGTTTGACGGAACAAAGTTGTTTCGAGGAAAATAATTATTGCATGGTGCAAAGTTGTTCGTCGTATTTTGAAAAGGTTGTGGTTGGAAAGGCTGCTGAAATTGTTGTTGAGTTTGTTGCTGAGCTTGTTGTTGAGGAGGAGGAGGCCTCTAGAAGTTGTTGTGGCCTTTGTATTGATGCTGCTTCTGATTCCAAGCGAAATTGAGGTGGTTTCTCCAACCGGGATTGTATGTGGAAGAGTATGGATCGTTTCTTGGTCTTTGCTGAAATGCAGTATTAACCTGATCCTGTCCTTGAGAAGGTGGATTATAAGGACACTCTTCGGTTAAATGAAATAGATCCGAACAATAAACACAAATGGTACGAAGGGGAAGAGCAGGGGCAGGAGAAGGTGCTGAGAATTTGCTCTCAATTGCTTCCAGTTTCCGTGTGATAGCAGCCATCTCGGCGTTCATCGCAATTGAGATGTCGAGTTGATGAACTCCTGCCCTAGAATGACCGAAAGAAGTAGAAGAAGAGGAAGAAGTGTTCGGTCTGGTGCTCTCCCATTGTAGTGTCAGTTCCGTAAGATCATCGAAGAATTGCCAAGCTTCCTCATTAGATTTGGATAAGAAGTGGCCTTGACAAATGGTCTCCAGCAACTGCTTAGTTGCTGGATTCAGGCCCTCATATAAAGTTTGGCAAGTTTTCCATCTTTCAATACCGTGATGAGGGCATTGCACAAAGACGTCCTTGTACCGGTCAAAGCACTTCCGAAAAGGTTCGATTGGAAGCTGGGTGAATTGATTTATTTCGTTTCGGATCCGTGCGGTCTTATGATCTGGGTAGAATTTTTTAAGAAACGCTTTTACAAACTCGTCCCAACTGGTTATCGAATGAGATTCGGTACTATACAGCCACTTTTCAGTAAGGTCACACAAAGTTAAAGGAATGACTCGTAGCCATATAGCATCATCAGACAGTTAGGTTGTCTTCATCATCGTACAAACGTTCTGGAATTTGTTGATGATGATGTAGGCATCTTCGGATTCAAGCCCGTGAAATTTGGGCAACTTGTTGATGAAGTGGGGATTAATTTCAAAATTATCCCCATTGGCCGGTAGAAGTGAAAGACAAGTTGGGAGTGCAGCGCGGGTAGGATAGAAACGATCCTTGAGCACGATTCGCTGTGGCGCTTCAACAGGATGTGGTTGCAGGTTATTCGCACCCAATGGAGGTGGAATTAGTCCCGGGAGAGGTAAAGGGATGTTAGGAGGAAATCCTGACATCTCGGAAGAAGAATTCAGTGATGGTGATGGTGAAGGTGAAGATGTATGAACAGAATCCCAGTCAACGACGGAGTTGGCCGGCAAAGGTAAGGGTGAAAGAGGAGTGGAGGGAGTTTCGACGTCGGAGTCGATCGCGTAGTCGGTAGCGACAAAAGTTACGCGGACTAGACGGGCACTAGTGTCCCGAGTCCAACCGGACATACACTAAACGAGTTTAGTATAGTCAAAGCATAGAATGTGGGGGTAAGAAAACGTCAATGGAGAGAAGTGGATGAAAGGTGGGTGAAATGGAATTCTGGTGACAAAGGGCAAATTTTTATAAAAGTTTTTGTTCTGTTGTTTTTTTTAGAAAGAGTTTTACAAAATGTATACGGATTTATGGCACAACTTCAAACAATCATAGTCAAAACATGCAAAATCACTCCTAGAACTATGGTCTTCAAAGTCCACTAGACTGCTCCTAACTGTTCCAAAATGACAAGTTGTGAGATAACCCTCAAATCATCTCTTCACTGCCAATTGTTGCCAGGTAAGCATAAGTGAGGTAAGAAGGGTTCCGCTCATGAATCACCGTGAGACGGGCCTTTTAAAATTACCTTTCTCACTTGTCTACCCTAGGCACCACAAAGTCAAGTTTAGATAAATGACCGAATGCCCACAACCTTCCTCTGTCCTATTGAGCACGACAAGTCCTTAGTTGGCTGAGTCTAGATATTTTTTATTAAGCTTAAGGGTAATGCGTATGCTTTTAGTGATTTTTGGGGTCTTAAGAAGGGTGATGAAATCCCCACCCAATCTGAATTGGTCTTATAGCCCCTTAAAGTCCATATTATTTATGCAAAACAATAACAAGCAAAAATCTAAAACACTTGCAAAAATTTATTTGGCGGCGGCGCAAAGAATCCTGCACAAAAACAGTTTTATTGGAGATGGAAAGAGAGTTTGCGCAAAGAATGCCGCAGAAAGAATAGTTCAGTGGAGTTCAAAGGGGGTAGATAGAAGATTTGAGTACTCACCTAAGTTTTTAGGTGCTGACGTCACAGATTGACTGCGGTTCCGCGGTCAAAACTTCACTTGTGCCGCGGTTCCGCGGCTTTTCAGACGATTAGGAGCTTCAAAATTCTTCCCTGTGCTAAATTTAGTGTCCTCTTCTTGGTTAGAGCCCATGAATCTTGATTTGGTCACTGAATTTGCTCCAGAATTGTATAGTTAACAGTGATTTGTCTTGATCCACCATGATGCAGCCACGAGATATGGGTCTAACTCCCCACAACTTTGGTACTGAACTTGATATTCTTCCTATTCTGCACACTTGCGCAAAAAAGAATCAAAAATAACAAGATGATTTTTACAGTTTTTTTGGTTATACATATATTCACAAATTACCCCGAAATGACACAAAGAAATAAACTACCGTCTCCCCGGCAACGGTGCTATTTGATTGATAGAGATTTGGTGTGCTTATTTTTAATTACCGCAATCAAGACGGTTTCGCTTGGTAGCTAGCCGGATAAGTACGGGTCGGTCCACGGAGAGATAGGAATCTTTTCTTAGTGTTTTAACGAATTAAGTCCAAATTGTCCAGCTTTGTTTAAGATTAACTATGTGCTAAATATGTATAAAAAGAGCTTGTTAGGGTTAGAATTTGGTTAGTTTAAGTTAGGAGTCGGTCACTTCTTTCGTTGCCACTCTTAATATCGATGTTATGGTAATCGTCAATAACGGGGATTAACATGACTAGGAAGGAAACTTGCGAGTATAAGCTAGGCTTTCCAACGCTTAGTTCCTTCCTTTTGGTCCTTGTCCGTCCGTTCTGGGCTCTTAGCCGTAACCTCCGGTCAATTTAACCATAACCGGTCTCACTAGGGTGTCACCGCTATCATGTAGGATAGGGTGCCATAAGGAGCGGATTGCGGTTCAATTGATGGGATTCTGAATCAAGATGTTGGGCAAAGAAAAGAGTGAGAGAGATTTCTTTCTCTCAAACTTCCCTTATCTTACCCTAACAAGTGAGAAACTACACACCCATTAAAAAAAAGAAAATAAAACAAAGAACGAAGATGGAAAGAAATGAATTAGAAAATCACAACTAGCTATTTGGGACCTCACTTAGGTAAGGATCACACTTGAGCATCATTGTTGTAAGGATAAAGGAAAAGAGAAAAATAGAACAAACAAACAAAAAAATAAAAACAACGATTTTAACAAAGAAAATTACAAGTAAAATATAAGAACACAATTATAAGACATGCATGTAAAAGAACTCTTCTTTATTCATCAATCACTCAAAAAGCTCACTACAATATCAATGGAGAATAGATGAAAAGGAAAGAGGAAGTTACAAATTATTATCTTATATCCTAATACAAGAAAAAGCATGATTTACTTGGCTTGGAACTGGGCTATTTATAGGCGGATACAAGAAACCCTAGGGATAAAATCCGAGCCCACATGAAGTTACAAAACTACCACCAAAATAGGATCCATCACTGAGTTGACTCGACCGCGGAACCGCCGCAAAAGTGCCATATTGGCCGCGGTTCTGCGGCCCTTTAGGTGAATTGAAGTGTCGTTTTTTAGGGGTTTTCCATGTTATTGTTCTTCTCTATTTAGCACACTTGGTTTCTTAGAATCTCTTCATTCTTCTCCCAGATTTTCAGCAGTCCAAAAAGATGAAAGAATGTGGACTTTTGCCTTGATTTTCTTGAGCTCCGCATTGTAAACTTGGTTCTTATGCCGCCTCCTTATGCTTTGTGCATGAAATGACCATTGATTTTCATTTTGTCCCTCGAACTGGTAGGCGACATCTGACGGATGGTGAGCGGAGATCCATATTTTATCTGTTATTGGCAGTAGTCCTGAATTTGTTGCGACTATTCATGATTTTTATTGTTTAGAGCTGAGAATCTGTAACCTGCAACTATTTAGCAATAACGGATCAAGAGTACCTACCTATATGCAATGTGATCAAGAATGGACGGTATAAAAGTGCAAAAATTTGATATGAACATAGCCATTACGTACAGCTAGTGCCGCTGACGTGCTTGTGGTTATAGATTTATCCAGTAACTCACTGCCGACATACTGTCGAATCTTTAGAGTCCCACACAGAGGGTTTCCCTGGTTCAGGAGAAATGATGTAGTAGCCGTATTGGATACGTGCAGGGTTCCGATCGATTGATGTACCGAGTACCCAGACTTTCAATCGGACAGTTGGTAATACTAGCCGGCTCGGGTTTGAGCCGGATTATTAAATCAGGTATTGATTTAATAATTTACATATATGTATTTTGATATGTATATTCTAGTATTATGTTCTTCGTGTTATTCTATCTCTTTGGGCATTCTTGTTTTTATCCGAATGCAGATATGTATATATAGTAGACTGTAATCCGTATTTTATTACGGATAATATTCTAGAAGGTGGACACCTCATCATGGATTTTTCCATTTATTCATAAATGGAAATGAGGTGTAAATTGAAGGAGAGGGGGTATGGTGAGAGCCATGGCTTCAATAGTTGACAAATGAATTATTAATTCATTTGTGGCAACTATTGAAGCAT
The DNA here is from genome assembly GCA_030015575.1 of Agapanthus africanus. Classification (NCBI taxonomy): domain Eukaryota; kingdom Viridiplantae; phylum Streptophyta; class Magnoliopsida; order Asparagales; family Amaryllidaceae; genus Agapanthus; species Agapanthus africanus. The sequence continues at coordinate 443,446,676 of JASDDO010000019.1, read as the reverse complement.
ACAACAACAACAACAACAACTGAGCCATTTTGCATACAACAACAACAAGAACTAATGAAGCATGGTTGAAATATTATATTGATGGAAATTGTTTTACAAAACCATTCCCATCTATTTTCTCTCACATGCTTGCTTATTTTTTTTTTTTTTGCTTCTCACCATTTTGCTTCACCTCCTTCTCTTGAGCTTCGCCACCTTCATCATCTTTCTTCTCTCTACACTCTTATGTGTTGAGAAACAAGAGAAGAGGTAAGATAGAGATAGTAGAACACTTAGAATTTCACACTACATCCTAGAGTTCTTAGATTAGCATCCCAAGTTCTTTAGTTGCTCCTAGTGATACTTAGTTAGGAGTTAGAGCCATGTATCACATCCTTCGGGTGGATCATCTATGACAAAGGAGGACCGGAGAACATGCTCGATCCCGGAGAACCGATGGAGCGGGAAAAGAAGTTCAAGCACGTTCAAGGTGGTAACTAGGAGCACATGATGAAGAAAGAAGACCGAAGGACACGGATCGTTTAGTAAGGCTTTCTTATCATAGTATATAGCACTCCTAGTTTAGCTAGTTAGGTTTATGGAAAGATCCGTTTTAATTGGGTTATTCTAGTGCCGTTTTGAAATCTTAGAAAAAATTTTGTTCCGCAAACCGCCACGTTTGATGGCTTGGGCGTTAGGGTAACCCAACACAATACACCTGCCATCTTTATGAACCTGATGAACCAAGTTTTCCGAGAGTACTTAGATAGGTTCGTTGTCATCCTCATCAATGACATCCTGGTGTATTCAAAGGATCGGAAAGAACACGCCGAGCACTTACGAATTGTCCTGGAGACATTGCGACAACATCAGCTCTACGCTAAGTATAGAAATTGTGAATTTTGGCTAGATCAAGTCGGATTTTTCGGACATATTGATTCAGGCGAAAGAATCTCAGTAGATCCAGCTAAGGTGTCAGCTGTCAGTGAGTGGTCGACATCAAAGACGGTGAAAGATATACGAAGTTTCTTAGGATTAGCATGATACTACTGACGATTCTTTGAAGGTTTTTCAAAGATTGCAGCACCCCTGACCAAGCTCACACGTAAAGATGAAGCAGTCATGTTATCAGAAGCATGTGAAAAAGTTTTTGTAGAACTCAAGTCAAGATTAACCTCTGCTCCTATTCTCGTAATACCGGATCAATCCGGAGGATTCATTGTGCATTGATAAAAGATTAGGATGTGATCTACACCAGCATAGAAAAATTGTGGCTTTTGCATCAAGACAACTGAAAGTTCATGAGCGTAACTATCCAACACATGATCTGGAGTTGGCAGTCATCATCTTCGCACTTAAAATCTGGCACCATTATCTCTTGAGAGAACGAGTGGATAGATATATTGACCATAAGAGTCTGAAGTATCTATTTACTCATAAGGAACTAAACATGCGGCAGAGAAGATTGCTACAACTCATGGCGGACTTCGATGTCAACCTACAGTATCATCCTGGGAAGGTGAACATAGTTCCTGATGCACTTAGCCTCCAGCCATTAGCAAAGAACCTTGCAGCTCAGTGGAAGCTACAACAAGAATTGCACGGATTGGCGATTGAATTAGTTATGCTAGGTAATGCTTCTTATTTGATGAAATTAAAAGTCCAGTCCACTCTTATCAATCAGATCAAGGCAGCTCAAGCAAATGATGCCAAGCTACAAAAAATCCGAGAACAAGTAGAAAGTGGACTTCAAACTGACTTCATCATCCACGAAGATGAATCCTTGGGATATGGAAATCGTTTATGTATGCCAAACGACTCTATTCAAGAAGAGTTGATGAAAGAAGCTCACAGCTCTCCGTATTCGGTACACCCCGGTGGTACAAAGATGTACAAGGAACTATGGTAACACTACTAGTGGTATAGAATGAAGCACGAAACAGTAAGAAGCATAGCAAAGTGTTTGGTGTGTCAGCAAAATGAAGGCTGAGCATCACAGAACTGCTGGTCTACTTCAGCTGTTACCAATCCCAGAATGGAAATGGAAGCACATTACCATAGACTTCGTGACTGCCCTTCCTCCCAGCATGAAGGGTAATGATGCAATATGGGTTATTGTGGATCAAATCATCAAGTCTGCTCACTTTATTCCATTTCGAATTGGCCATTCAACCGAGAAGTTATCAAAGAAGTACATGGAGATAAGCATAAATCTAAAGTAAGATTTAAACCATCAAGATGTACCATAATTGATACCCATGAACTCATGCAGGAGATCGTGAGATTACATGGATTACCTGTTTGCATCGTCTCCGATCGTGATACAAGATTCCGATCATAATTTTGGCAGAGTCTGCAAGCTAGCCTGGGAACGAGTCTGAATTTCAGCACGGTTTATTATCCACAAACGTACGGATAGTCAGATAGAACAATTCAGATTCTAGAAGACATGTTAAGAGCCTATATGTTAGACTTCGGAGGTTCGTGGGAAGATCACATACACCTTATGGAGTTTTCATACAACAGCAACTATCAGGAAAGCATTGGAATGTCACCATTTGCAACATTCTATGGACGGAAGTGTCATTCACCGCTAAGTTGGGATGACGTGAGAGATTGTGAACTCCTTGGACCAGAGATGATCGTGGCAATTGTGGACGTAGTTCGCAAGATCAAGGAAAGAATGCGCATATCCTAAGACCGACAGAAATATTGGGCAGATGCAAAGCGTCGACATATAGAGTTCCAACCTAGAGACCAAATATTCCTAAAGATATCTCCAAACAGAGGAGTGATCCGCTTTGGTAAAAAGTGTAAACTAAGTACAAGATACATAGGAGCGTTCGACATATTAGAACGAATTGGAGAAGTGGCATACCGTTTACCACTACCACCCTCATTGGAAGGAGTGCGCAACGTGTTCTACATTCCCAGCTATGACAATATGTGAATGAACCCAGCCACATACTTGATCACTCAGAGCTCACAGTACAGACTGACCTAACCTGCGAGCAACAACCGGTTGAGATCCTAGACCAAAAGGTGAAAACATTATGGAACAAGGAAGTAAACTTTGTCCGAGTGATGTGGAGAAAGGATTCGTCAGGAGAATCAACATGAGAATGAGTAGAAGACATGCGTGCAAGGTACCGTTATCTTTTTGAAAATTAGTCCCTATGTAATTGTAAATTTCAAGGACAGAATTCTTATAAGGAAGGTGGAATGTAACAACTTCGAAATCTTTGTACAGATATTTTCCTGTTAATATACATGAAAAGAGTATTACAGCCTGAGTTTGAGTTATAAGTCACTTTTTGTTAAATAAAAGCAAGAAGCCACTTGTAGCTCACTGGTAAATCCTTGCACTGCTGTGATGTAACCTGTGTATTCGATTCCCATCGTACACAATTATTTTTCTGATTTTTCTTTTTAACTTTTTGGAAGTCCAAAAGGTTGCACGTACAATACACGGGGAAATGAAAAGTTCAGAAAAATCAAACATGTGGAAAATGGAGTAAACAGAGGCATGAATCTCGAGGCATTTGCCTCAAGATCGACCGGCGGATATGCCCCTAGGGCCGGTAGGGATGGTTGGATGATCTCCAATGAGCTCCGTACTTTGCACACTCATCTCTTCAGCTCCTCTTAACTACTCTGCACTGTTTGATTTCCGTGCAATCAAACATAGACTTTTCAATTCACCAATTGATATTATTTTAATGTTTTTTAATCCACATTTTTAATTCCCAAACCCTAATTCTCTACTATAAATACCACCCCATACCCTAACTTTTACCCATTCTGAAAATTCTAGCAAAAACTCTCTCAAAATTTCCTAAGTGCAAGTGGAGTAAAATGGAGTTAGCGAGAAAGCTTCTCTCGTCGAAAATCGAAGCCGATTCTGGAGCTCCCACGATTCCACAAAGCCTCCCTCTTCTTCCTAAACCATTTCTTAAGTTTTTTAAACTGTAAGTCCTTCTCTTCTTCTTTTTCATCTAAATTCGTATTTTTTCAAAATATAGACAAAAGTAGAGTTAACACGTAACAATCTTCGTTTCTAAATAAATTAACAGGATTGATATGTCTAAATGTCATATAATCACCACGATATATTTTTAAAATAAAATCCATATCTATTGTCTTTTTATGAAACCAAAATTTAATGTTCAACACACAAATAACGAACTTTTGTATTAAAATACCTTGAACTTTAATATCACCTCTTTCGATAATTGTTAAATACCTTTAGGAAAAACTTCATGGGGTAACGACCTACCCCACACATACACTTTGGTTTTCATAGCACGATGGATATATATATGTTTGGTTCAATGTACAATTCTTACAATAAAATACCACATACTTTAAAAACGGGTTTCTTTTAAAGCGGTATTTCGTATTCTTTTGTGATTATGCATCTATAACCCTCATTAGGTAACCCACTAATGGATGGTGCAGATTATCGCACATCCTGAAGATAGTAGAGTGAGATGCAGCACTCATCACGGAGTATTCGATCTCGAAAGGATATAAATACGGTTTTTAAGAAAAACGAATTTTCTAAATAAAACAAATTTTTAAAAAAAATTATATAAAATTATAAATGCATATTTTTATTATATTATGAAACAATATTTTTCCAAAATTGAAAGATTACAAAATGTTAATAAAATACCATTAAGTTACCAAAATGACTAGTTTTCAATAAAATACCATAAACTTTTAAAAGCTAGGTATTTATCCTTAAAATACCTCAATACTTAAAACATATGCTCAGAAAAACCCTAAGTAATATAAATCACTCTCGAGTTTTATTTTTAATCTATATTAAAATATTTTTCATAAAACCCCCTCGAGATATACAAAAACAATATTTAAGGACTTTAGTAAATATGGGTTTAAGTGGGATCAATTCTCATGAGCCCACGGAGCTGGAGAAAGTGAGTGCTTGCCTATTCAGGTTAGACAAATAACGGAATTATCGATGGCAATTGTCTTGAAAAAATACAAATCCTTCCGTCCATGTGCATCAGTTGTCGATAACTCTCGAATCTAAGAATTCAACATTTAAATAAGTTTACAAGTGTCTGACTCAGTCTGAATCCAACCTCAAATCTGAATCCAAAATCAAACACGAATTCTTGATTATGAGGATGAATACTCAAATTCAAATATGAAATTTAAACATGTATACTTGACTTGACTTGACCGAACCATGGTTATAACTTGACATGACTACTTGAATACATGATTGCATCCTTAGCATGAACCTGAACATTTTGTGTCTATGGTTTCGGCCAAGACTGGTTAACCTAATCTATACAAAACATTATGTGGAGATAAAGGGGTAGAATGGTATGGAACGTATATCGTGACACGAGAGGTCACTTAAAAGACACCTACATGAATTCACATGTCGTTGTCCTGTAGGTTATGACGTGGCCTTGTACAACATGTTACCATAGTCGATGGGGTAAGATGGACTCCTCTCAAATGCATGGATACCTTCTTTATCAAACTACAAACAACCACATTAGAATAACTATCATATACCAGTAATCGTTCATATACAACTTTAGCTGTTCATTTCACTTTATATACTATCTTCTCTTTCTTCTTTTGGGACTTACCGAGCGTTAGTTCGCTGACGACATTCCTTTCTATTTCTTTCTTTGGAATATTCATCAGGAGGACCGGACACTAAAGTGATTGAGCCGAGCCAGGAGGACTTGGACCAGCTTGTGGCACAGCCTGACTACTAGTTCCTCTGCACTTATTTTTTGTATGCCATTGTTTAAGCATTTGCTTTATATCATTGTATCTTTTAATTTCAAACTGTTGTATGTAAAGTTGAATATAAATAAAGTTACTGTTTTATTTTATTCTCTTGTCATTCTTGTTCGTTTTTATATATTTCTTAATTACGCTTAACGTATTTATTTCAGTAAATACATTGCGGCATGCGATGTCACCGTTTCCGACAACTGGGAAGCGGGGCGTGACAATTCGGGATGAGCTCCAATATATGGCCGCCATTACCGTATTATGTATATTCTTTTATTAGGGCTTGACCAGGATGCAATCCATGTCACCATTGTATATATTTCATTTCTGTACTAGGATGAACCCAAGTGGATTGCTCGAGTAGCCAGGTTTTAGAGTGCAGTAGGTTTCCATCTTATGGAGTTAAGATTGGGCCGTCTCGCTCTAGAATTGGTAGGATGGTCGCCGCACTTATAGGGGTTATAGGTTCGACCCGCGGAGGGGTGCACAAGTTACCGAATTCTAGAAAGCGATGGTTGACCGACTCATTTCATTGAGGATGAGTTACCCAATTTTTAGAATTAGCAGGTGGCTTGCCGCACTCGTAGGGGTCTAGGATTGACTTTGTATGGGTTATCCACATGACCGGGGAACGCCGCGTCTCATTTGCGGCTCAAATGAACGTGGGGTTCTTAGTTTATCAGCTATTCCATATTGTTGTTCGCATACCTGTGATGATTAGTATCTGCCTGTGATGACTATTTTCTGCCTGCGATATTAATATATATTATATATTTAGTAGATGCTTCTATATGTTTTGCATCTGTGTTAACCCTGTCCCCACCCTGCCGTAAGTTAAGTAACCTTACGGTGAAGACCCGGGACCCCATGGCGAATGCGGATGGTATATAAAAGCATGTTGTTTTGGTTGTTTCTAGTGTGGCTTAGAAACTATATTTGATGGGACTGCATTATATCTTTAATGCAAGGAAAACAAACCTTTTTTATGTTGTCGGAACCAATTTTTAAAACTAGGTTTTCTTCAAAACAACCGTTGTCTTCTTTTGCTTTGTATATATGTATTCGGTTAGGAATATCCTGCACCTCATTCTATAAGGAAAGAGCCTTGATCCCTTCACGGGAAGTTTGCTCTTGAGAAAAAATTTGTGTTACTAGTTTTAAAATGCGGAGCCTAAAACACTCTATTTCAAAGCAACTCGAGTTCCATCAATGATATAAAGTTCATGACGTTAAAGGTTTTTTCGCTAAAACCAGCCGTCACCCTCTATCGTTTCAGATGAGTATCAATTAGTATTCATGCTTTGTGTTTTAACCTTCGCCAAGGCATAGTGTTTGGTAGCTAGGGGATATTTGTCTGTAGTATAGCTCGATGCATTAATCTAGAACAGGCGTACAGCTGTTTTGACCTTCATCAAGGGCTTGTACGAATGGGTCTAGATTAATTAGGACAATGACGGGTTGAACTTGACTTACAACTTATGATGTTTTGACCTTCGTCAAGGTCATAAACGCTTGGGGCAAAACCATATCGGGAGTTTCAAATATTAGAGAAACTTGCCAAGTTTGTGCATACCTTCTGAAGTGTGGTAATTTTGGTCGGCTTCCATCAATATTATTACACGATGACAGTTGGGTCTCGATTCCCACTGATGAGTAAGTATTACTCCTCAGGAGATCATAATTAGCTAATCTATTAGGTGTATAGAAAGTGTTAACGAGCTTATGGCTCTGCGGAAACGGAGTTATTTAATTTGGTCCGTGCAAAAGCATGGGGGACCTCCCTCGGAGTACCCACACTGACTTGGCTGAATGGTTAGCGAACTTGTAAGGTGTATATAATCCCGACTATTTCTCCTTTTAGGATTTGAAAGAGAATTCGAGAAAACAGTGGGAGCCATCCTGATTAGATAAAATGATAACCAGTCTAATCTTGCTATAGTGCATGCTGAGTGTTTTCTCTCTCTCTCTCTCTCTCTCTCTCTCTGGATACAACGACCCATGACTTACCTATAACTAAAACTCATTAACCAAATTAACCAAATCTTCTTACTTACGTTGGTTTTGGATTGTTATGATTCACGAAAAAGTCGTAAATATCTCTAATACTCTTACTTTCCTTTTGCATTTCCCCAGAACACTCCGTATCACTACGATGATCCATGTTTCTTGGAAATGGCCATCGTATAGTTATATACGAACTCGAAGAAATTATATCAGTCGAAGATGGCCACTAGTTCTGGAGAATTTAGATTGCATTATTCGATTGTCACTTCCTTTTACCTTCTCTCAGGTTGCGAGAGCTCCTTGTATTAGGAGAGTATACCTATTACGCTAATTAGATAGTCTTCTTCCAAAGGTTAGGCTGGTGCCGAAAGGTAGGAAAGGAAGAAAAACAATTAGCCTAGTACGGTGTACAGAATGTAAGATGCAGAGACATATAAAGTGATTAAAGAGAGAACAAAGGAAAGACTACTATCATGAATCTGGATAGTGAAAAAGGAATTATTATGAATACTCGGCCACCCCTTGAAATATTTATGTTTCAAAATTTCTGTGTAATTGTAAATGAGAACTGTTTTCCTAATTAATTTTGACTCCAAAGTATATATTTACTGGATTTGGATCTCACATCCGTACGGCGTTACAAATGCTGAGTACGTAAGAGTAGAATATTGGGAAATTGGCTATTTGATCGTCAATATTGGAATTTGTTGCAATTAGTGATATTGGATTAAATCGCCTGGATTTTCCTAACGGCAAATATTTGGTTTCGAATAACCGTTATCATGCACCAATTTTTAGAATGCTATATTTGTATCTTTATTTTATAAAGTCGGATATAAATTTTGAAAATTTTGTTACAAACATTTACCTTTATCAGTTGAAAATAAGGTAAGGTGCATTGAATAACGGTGTAAGACATTCTTAACAAAAATACAGTTTTAAACCTACAACACACGGAGTATTAGTTAGTATACTCTTGGGGCTTATACATGAAAATATATGTTGTTTAGTATCCTTCGGGACAAGTGGTTGGTACTCTTACTTCATTCAGATTTATCTATGAATTCTCTGGTTTTGACATGAAATCATTATAATGCAAGGCCCAAACATTTTGAGATGTTTATAGGTATAAGAATAAAGTAGAGAACCAAACATTGGAAGTATCAGGATTTTTCTATGTGAACGAAGATGTAGATACTTATGCTAGGTATTTCGTCATAGTAATATTGAGGACTTGATTCTCCCTCAGGTTACTCATCCACAGGTTTGCTCCTTGATGAGTGATGTTGTATCGGCCTTTTTCCATTTAGGTGATATGCACTGGAAATAGTTGCATGACATTTGAATTTGGTTCCATCTAAATTAGTGCTTTTGATTCTATATAGATATAAATTAGTTGTATATCTTGAGCTTATTAAGATATGGAGTTATCTGGTTTTTATTTAAAAGAAGAATCCGGACAAACTCAAGGCACGCTTCGGTAATGGTTGTTTGTGGATTATCCCAAGCATTCGCTAGGGTTTTGTTTCTACCATTTTCAAGATCAATAGTTGCATTGTTCTTGACTCACCGGCTCTTTATAAAGGGAACTTTTTTGCAAAAGAAACAAGTGGGAGTATGATAGAACTGGAAGTGATTCCAAAACTGTTGGCTATAGTTCCCTCAAGTCAATTATTGAATCGCAGGCATGCGATTACGATGATTGAGGGAGGACCTATATGGGTAGAACAGTCTTACTCAAAATGATAGTATGCTATCTGGTTTATCTTTATCATCATGTACATATTTTAGGTGGCATTACAGTTCACTTTTACATATTGATAGAGCCTATAGGATTCCTTCATCACTACCAGCATTATGATGGCCTTCATATATGTGGGAACTGGGCTGTCTATGAGCATATCCTTAAATGTCCCTAGTTGTGGGAGTATCGAGACTGGGCATCAATACACCAGAGTAGACTAGTGTATACTGATCGAGATCCCGACGAGGGGCGGTGGCCGGTCTCACAAGTCATTGGTGTTAGTTTGTTCACCTAAGATAGTATACAGGTGCTCATTGGGTTATTAGTATACTGGACGGACTCGACGGGAACTTGCTAGTTGGTATTATACCTATTGTCTGATAGCAGTTCCCAGGTGACATATGTACAGATTAGTCTGTCGACCTGGGATTGTTATTTGCGTTATGTGAGTTCCCAATGTGCTATGATTACTACCCTACCATGGCTCAAAGGAGTCGTGCAAACAGGTTTTAGTTAGGTACAGTCCCAAGCCACATGGAGGCAGTGAGTGGATCGTCGTGGATTCGTCTCTCCCGGTATTGGGGGTTGATGTCGTGTTGTGCACGGGTGGTAGCCATTAGAATCCTTGATCAAGGTGGTCGAGAATTGCTGATTTGGATCAGTAGTTTCTCAGTTTGTGATGGGCTTCATACCAACACAAAATGTCGCATTATTAGGGGTCTGACTTTGTCCACCCCTAGACTCGATATACGATATTCTTAGACGAACAGATTGTATTGTACGGATATTGTCACGGACAGGTTTAGTAAGGGTCAGGATGTGTTTGCTCGTCGGCCTTCCTTTCGCTCAATACCTGGGTAGCCGTTACGTACAGCTAGTTCCGCTGACATGGTTGTGGTTAAACCTACTACCAGCGTATTGACGAGTCTTTAGAGTCCCACATAAAGGGTTTCCTTGCTTCGGACGAAACGATGTAGATGTTGGCTATAGTGCCCTCAAGTCAATTATTGGATCGCATGCACGTGATTGCAATGATTAAGGGAGGACCTATACCGGTAAAACAGTCTTACTCGAGATGATAGTATGCTATCTTGTTTATCTTTATCAACGTGTACATGCTTCAGGTGACATTAAGGATCACTATTACATGTTGATAGAGCTCATAGGATTCTTACTTGACTACCAGCAGTATGATGGCGATCATATACGTGAGAGTTTGGTGGTCTATAAGCACATCCTTAAAGTGTCCCTAGTCGTGGGAGTTTCGAAACTGGGCATCGATACTTCGAGAGTAGACTAGTGTATACGGATTGAGATCCCGACGAGCGGCGGCGATGTTAGTGGATGTTGCAAACCCTCACAACACTTATGAGGAGGCGGAAGCGATAAACAATAATATTCTTGCATGCAACACCCACATAACCCAAGATTAGTTCTTAAACCTTAACTAGCAAACTTATCAAGAGATCTAATCTACTATGAAAGTGTGCTATACCTAATGATTCGGTCCTTCGGGTCTTCTCTTTGTTGCAACTCCTTAGCTGCTTCATGGTTGCAAAGAGCTCGATCTCCGGCCACCTCAAGATCCAAGACGACCCATCCGAGAGATATCGAACAAGCTACAAACTCTTCTCAAGAGCTAACTAAGAGATCAAATTTGCTAGAAGAGATCACATAGATGATATACAGGTCAATTAGTGGATTATTATTTGTCCCTTGACCTATGATTCACAACTCATGTGAAGGTTTAGATCAAGAAGTAGAGGAAGGAGAGAATTAGGAGAGAGAAGGTGTATGTGATGAATGAATGAAAAATGAAGTATAACAAAAGATATGGCTCAAAACAATAATTGATGCATGCATTATTTTTTTCACAAAAATAATGCACCATGCCTCAATAGTGAACCTAAATAAATATAAAATGATTTGAGCCATGCCTTCAACCATGCTAAGACTTTCTCCAAATTCCACCTCATCATTTCCATTTTCTCAAAATAAAAATCCATTTATGAGGTGTTTCCTTCTAGAAGGTATTCTTGTAACAATTAAAAGAATACCCCTCCACCGTATACCATATAAGTATACCCGTATCCGAATTCCGAAAAATACGAATACAAATAATCCAATAATATAATACCGGTATCCGGCTTAAACCATAGCCTACCAGTATTATCCTTCCGATCATTATTCATGTAACAATTACACGAACATGATCGAAACCATGCCGTAACAACTTACGGCCTTTACATCTTTTGCCTGAACAAGGGAACCCTCTGTGTGGGACTCTAAAGACTTGACAGTACGCTGGCAGTAGGTTTAACTACAAGCACATCAGCGGCACTAGCTGTGCGTAACGGCTACCCATGTATATGTCGATAAGGTGGCCGACGAGCGAACTCATCACAATCCTAACGAGCCTGTAAGCAACACTTACCGTACAGTCCGGTCTCTTCGTCTGATACGTCGCATATGAAGTCGAGGGGTGGTAAATGTCAGATCACATTAACTTTATAAGTCATGCTGGTTTATGGCCCATAACGGTTTGAGAAACTACTGATAACTCTTATAAGTAAATCTCGAGAACCCTGGCCAGGGATTTGCTGTTATGGCCGATCAAGCATAGCGTGACATCAACTCCCTAAACTGGGAGAGACGAAACCCTTCCTATCGCTCACTGCTTCCATGCGATTCGGGACTGTACCCAAAATCCACCTATTTGCACGACTCAGTAGAGCCGTGGTAGGGAGGAAATCAAAGCACAGTGGGAATCGCACAAGACACTATGAAGATTTCGGGTCTACAGACTAACCTGTACAAGTGTCACCAGAGAACTGCTATCTGACAAAAGGTATATATACCATCTAGGAGTTCTCGGCGAGTCCTGTTCGGTGTACCCATTCTCCAATGAGCACCTGTGTACAATCTTTGATGTTAAATACCAATGGTTGTGGGATAAACCATCGCCCCCAGGGTCAAGAAACGTACACATTAGTCTACTCTTGTAATATCGATGCCCTATCTCGATATACCCTCGACTTGGAACTATTAAAGGATATGCTTACAGAACGCCCATTCCCCACTAGTATGATCTACATCATAATCCCGGTAGTCAAGTATAATCCTCAAGGCTTCATCAACATGTATATAAAGATATGAAATACAACACATCATACGTTAAGATGAAGATAAACCAGATAGCATACTTTCATTTCGAGCAAAGATTGTTTTTGTACATATATATGCCTAGCATCCTATACAATACCGGCCTCTAGGGCATATATATCTATCAATCTCCCACTTGCACTAAGGCCTGTAGTTGGTGCAATAAGTACCCACTGTCTACACTAGAACCAGTTGCCGGCATACCGCATGCCTAACAGCTCGAACAGTTTCTCAAACTAGACTTGAGGGATGGCCTTGGTGAATGGATCTGTTGTGTTTACTCCCATACCTCGATATCCTGGTGATCCACTATCTCTCTGATGAGGTGATACCGCCTCAAGATATGTCTGGTTTCTGATGGGACCTTGGTTCCTTTGCTAAAGCCATGGTTCCATTGTTATTGCAATACAGAGGTATTGGATTAGCAATGGATGGAACCAGCTGAAGTTCAAAAATGAACTTCCTCATCCAGACTGCCTATTTTGCGGCATCATTAGCAGCAATATACTCAGCTTCGATCATGAAGTCAGCGACGGTATCTTTCTTGGAACTCTTCCAACATACCGCCCTTCCATTTAGGGTAAATACAAACCCTGAGATGGACTTACTATCATCCTTGTCGCTCTGAAAGCTGGAGTCGGTAAAGCCCTCCATTTGGAGATCTCCGTTACCATACACCAAGAACATTTCTTTAGTTCTTCTCAAGTACTTCAGAATGTTCTTCACAGCAGTCCAGTGTTTCTCCCCTGGGTTGGATTGATACCTACTTACTGCACTCAATGCATAAGCTACATCTGGGCGAGTACATAACATCGCATACATTATAGATCTTACCGCCGAAGCATAGGGTATAATGCTCATGCAAGCCCTCTCCTCATCAGTCTTTGGAGAGGGTGATCTCGTGACAAGCGGGTAAATTACCTCGCTTGGAATCTTCCATACTAAATCTCTTTCGTATGGTGTCAATGTATCTCGATTGGGAGAATCCCAATAATTTCTTAGATATATCGCTATAGATCTTAATCCCCAGGATGTACGAGGCATCACCCAGGTCTTTTATAGAGAACCTCTGCGATAAGAATAGTTTGACCGATTGTAGCATAGAAATATTATTTCCTATCAAGAGAATGTCGTCTACGTACAATACGAGGAAAGTAACAGTACTTTCTACAATCTTTTTATAAATACATGGTTCATCTATATTTTTGATAAAACCAAACTCTTTGATTATATTATCAAAGCAGATGTTCCAACTCCGTGATGCCTGCTTTAATCCATAGATGAATTTAAGCAACCTGCATACTTTTCCACTGCTCCCACTATCAATAAAGCCTTCTGGCTGATCCATAAAAACACATTCTTCTAAATCACCATTTAGAAATGCCATTTTAACATCCATCCACCGGATCTCATAGTCATAGTGAGCAGCTATAGCAACCAAGATCCGAATGGATTTGAGCATCGCGACTGGTGAAAAGGTTTCATTATAGTCCAAGCCTAGTCTTTGACGAAATCCTTTTATGACCAGCCTAGCTTTATAGGTCTCCACCTGACCATCCACACCGATCTTTCTCTTAAAGATCCATTTGCACCCTATGGATTTTACTCCAGAAGGTGCAACCTCCAATGTCTATACTTTGTTGGTGTGCATGGATTCCATTTCGGATCTCATGGCATCCAACCATTTCACCGAGTCACCACTCGTGATAGCTTGCTGAAAACTAGTAGGATCATCATCATCCATGATGCAATCTTCTCTATCACCATCAATTAGAAAACCGTAGTATCTATCAGATAGGTGAGAAGTCCTACTAGATCTACTGGTTGAGATTCGTCAGGTTCTACTGAAACCTCAGATTCAACCAAATAATCGGTAATTGTATGTGTATCAGGAATTTCATCTAGTTCTACCGTATTGCCAATAATATCATTTGTAAAAAATTCATTTTCTAAAAATGCGGTATACTGAGAAACAAACACCCTTTGTTCCTCCTTGTGGTAGAAAAGATATCCATACGAGTGTTTTGGATATTCCACAAATTTACACAAAACCAATCGTTTCTCCAGTTTGTCCGGATTCTGCTTTTTTACTAAAACCGAACAACCCCATATCCTAACTCTTTTAAGAGATGGTCTCTTCCCATACCATATCTCATATGGAGTGGTAAACACGGATTTGGTCGGAACCCTATTAAATAGATAAATCGCAGTCTCCAATGCGTGCTGATTGAATGATTCTCGGTGTGTAGGTAGAAAATATATAGAAATCACAACCAAAGAAATTTGTAAATCGCAATCAATAACGGTGTCAATTGTAGATTCATTAGCGGGTGTGGATCGTCCACAGGGAAAGTGTGATTTGATCGTAATTGATTTAGATGAATTGAAAATTAAAGAGAAAAGAAAAGAGAATTCGATTCAAGATTTATATAAGTGAATTTCAAGAATTATCTAAATCTAGATCTAATATCAAGAAAACTCAAAATCAAGAATCAAGAATCGATATCCAAATCGAATTAGTAATCAAGATTTGTAATGAGGCTCGTAGGAATCGATCGAATTTACAAAAGTGATGAAAACTTGTGATTACGTTTTCTTATCCATTAATGATTTGTTGCTAGATCGATGACGATCAACGAGATTTAAGGATCTTTTGAAGGAACTAAGGTTTCTTCATCTCATCCTTTATCCTTTCGTTGATTCTCATTCAAATGCTAGCCTCTAGTAAATTGAATTACCGATCGTTGATCTCTAATTAAGAGCGTAAACATTCAAGAAAGCATTTCGCTCGAAACTAGATTGTCGATGATTCAATTTACAAGAGTTAACAAAACATGTAAGAATTAAGAATCGTTTTAAGATTGTAATCATTATCATCTATCTATTCTCTCGACTTCTCTACGAGCGGAGTTTTTACTTAAGCATCATATCAAAGAACACAATCAAGAATTGAGATCTAATCATAATGCTCAAATATAAAGATAAGCAAGATAAAGAAATTTTACCTTTTATTAATCAACAATTTTGTTACAATTCGCTCAAGATCTATAAGATTTGAGGAAAGAACTCGATCGTCGAATTATCTCCGCACCGTCTCCGTGAGTCGCGGATCGTCTTGGATCACTTGCTCGGTTGAAGATCGGCGTCGCTTCTGAAAGGTTGAAGGCTTCTTACTTGATTTGTACTCGGAGATCTTGAATTTGGCTTTTGGAAATGGATTAGGGTTAGGGTTTGAATGCACAAGTTGTGTCACTCAATATCACGACCCGAAAGTACGGAACGCGACTGGCACTTAGATTACGAGACGTCTAAAGGCGTACCGTAACCTAAGTCAGCCAAAGCCCAGAAGAATCTAAACCAAAATCAAAAGAGAGTGAAGGAAAACCTTTAATGAAAATGGTTTTTAAAATCATTTAAGTTGCATAGAATCCCTTTTTTAAAACATCAAAAATTTCTGAAAATTTCGGCAGAGTCTCCCCTGTATTTTCTATCCCCCAAAATGGGTACAACAAGATAATAAACCTGTAATCATAAAATGGCATCCCCAAGCGGGAGCTAGCTCTTCGCCCTAGGCGGATCACAACCACATGCAATATAATAGTAATATCAAGAAAAGAGCATAAAGAAACGCAAAATACCAGAAAACACACGTCGGCTCAAGTGAGCTCGACCCAAAAGAAACCACAAATATACATATCTCTCAGTCTCATCACTAAGTCGCATATACAATATAAAGTGGTAGATGGAGAATACTAGATACAATGATAAAGCAAAAAGAAATAAAGTATACTCGCAACCCACCTACA
This sequence comes from Agapanthus africanus, assembly GCA_030015575.1. Classification (NCBI taxonomy): domain Eukaryota; kingdom Viridiplantae; phylum Streptophyta; class Magnoliopsida; order Asparagales; family Amaryllidaceae; genus Agapanthus; species Agapanthus africanus. The sequence continues at coordinate 443,430,197 of JASDDO010000019.1, read as the reverse complement.
GGCGATGTCGCGAGTCTGAGCAAAAGAAGCTGATGATAAGATAGCCCGCCGCTACAAGGGTGACGGGTCCGACCTGCAAGACACTGTGGCACAACGGGGGTGAGTTGCCAGCTCGTGAGTAGAATATAACATCTAATAAAGCAATCGTAAGAATGCACGTAATGCACCACAACATGCATGTCCATATGTGATATAATATCTCTAATATGCGTGCACAGGTATGCAATGTCATTATTAAGTCTTTAAGTGTTTTAAATGCTAAGGGTATTGAATTCTTAACTTTTTAAAACATGAATATCTGTATAATAGCTAAGTACCATCAAGAAATCATCTGAAAACCCGTGTCAAGCATCGACACCAAATAGGAATCATATTTGTCTCAATATCGGGCTCCGGCAGTCCGGATCGGCCCATATCATAAATCTCACGACAACGGTCGGTATCCTCCGGATATCCTCCGCGCCAGACATCACCGGTAGGTAGTCTTCCCCTGCCAGGCTCATCATCTACAACTCGATCTTCTTGCCCCGGGGTACCATACCGGGCCCACCATGTACCCGAGACGGTTCATCCACTCCTCGAATCGGGTCTCAAAATCCAACAGAAAACATGAAAACTCATGGTGGACGACACATACATCACGAGAAAACCGCAACTTTGTTTTGAAAATGATAAATATAAGGTTTTGTTAAATTCTTGCGGTTTTCCCCAAAAATCCAGAAATCGCAGCAATACTGAAATCATCAAGAAAATCATAATGTCCACATGTTATATATGATAAATGTCTATGATATCAATGCATACGATGTGAATTTTGCTAGAAATCTATATAAATATGATGATGATGCGAGGTATACGTATACTATGCAATTTCATATATCAAGTATGAATACAAGTGGCAATATTATGATAAACAGGTTCTATAGTGCACGTGGCATGGCAATTACCAAAGGCGTGTGTGTCACATGAATAGTGCGCGTGCAACAGATGCCAATGGTAATGGTGTTCGTGTCGTACAAAGTGATATCGCATAAGTATGGATGAATGTCCATGCAATCTAATATACTGTTCGCTATAAGGTAAGCTAGCTAACAATATAAATCTTGCATAAAGTAGGGTAATCCTAACTAGGGGGGCGTCTTGTGCCATTCAGACGATTCCCCCATAGATGAATACATCTACTCACCTGAAATCTCCGCTAATCCGATCCGACCACCGCCTTGCCTTTTCGCGCCGTGTCCGATGTTTCCCCGATCGATCCTATATTTGCACAATATCAAGCATAAGATTACAAAACCTAAGACGATGCAAGTCACAATATACAATTATCAACGCTCTCGAATTACTTATAGCATGCACTCGGTGCGCGGGAAAACGCACGAAAATCGCAATCCTTTAACTAGAATCATCATTTCGGGGAAATCGACAAAACTACAACCCGACTAGACGAAACCCCGCGTTCGTGCACTCTAATAGTCTTATACGAAGCTAATTATATCGCTAACATAACGCAATTTGATCGCATTCTAATTTTCGTAAAAATCTAGCAAGCAATTTTCTAGCCGATTCGATACAAACATCGCAATTTGTCGATTTAGCAAGCGTATCATTACACAATTAACCATTCTAATCAATTATATAACCAAAACCCTAACTTAATTTTTTACAACCATGTTTCAAACCCTAACTCAACATCAAAACCCATTCTTGATTTTCATGAACAATAAGTTACAACTAAATTAATACTTCAAAATTAAATTTTAGCACAAATAAACTACAAGTTAGCAAACTAGTTTAGAATTTTTACCTCACCAATTGAATCCTAGCATGATCAAGTCACCAAGAAGCCTCCTTTCATCAAGTTCTCAAACAAATTAGGGTTTGGGAAAGGTTGGATTAGGGTTTTGGTTTGAATAGAGATGGAAATTGTGAATTTTAGTTGAATTTTTAGCAAGAAAAAGAAGCAAAAAGAAGTGGGGAGATGGGGAATTCTGCTGAAATGGGGGTCGGCCAGCAGCAAGGGTGAGGAGGTGGGGAAAATTGGAGAAGTTTCTAGGTCCAAAAACACCCCATATTATCATTTAATGCTTTCATGTCAACCTTTTTACAAAAAAACCCATTTTTACTTCATTTTTTCACAAATTTTCCCACCCTAAAACCAAAAGTTTGCAAGACATGATATAATTTTATTAACACCATATTTTAGCTTATAAAGACTCCTAATTATGAAATTTACCTAATTAAATTTGTATTTATCACTAATTTAATGTATTTAAAAAGGCTTAAAATAATAAAAAAATAATTAATTACGAAATATTTTTTATTTAACTAGATAATTATAAGTGACATTTTAGTGACAAAATTATAGTAATATCTTATCTAAATTTTGTATAATTAGGTCTATAATGAAAAATACCTATTTGGACTTTTTACGGAAAAAGCCGAAAAATTAGCCGATTACCGAAAAACTGCCTAAACGATTTTTCGAAGGGTTACAATCTTCCCCCCTTAAAGAAATTCGGTCCCCGAATTTAGAATTTAACTACGCGTACCTTCAAAAAGATGGGGATATCTCTTCCTCATCTCGACCTCGGTCTCCCAGGTGACCTCCTCGCTGTTCGGGCCACGCCAAAGGACCTTGACGGACGGTATAACCTTCGACCTCAATTTCTTCACCTGCCGATCCAAAATGACCACCGGCTGCTCGGTGAAAGAAAGATCACGCTCTAGCTGGATCGTCTGGTGCTGAATCGCCTGGGAAGGATCATGAAGGTACTTGCGGAGCATCGAGACATGGAATACGGGGTGAACATCGGGGAAGCTGGGCGGAAGAGCTAACCGATAAGCGACTGGACCAACACGCTCTAGGATCTCGAAAGGACCAACATATCTAGGACTCAGTTTCCCTTTCCGCCCAAATCTCATCACACCCTTCATCGGAGAGACCTTCAGGAAAACATGATCGCCAACAGCGAACTCGAGTCGGCGACGGCGCCTGTCAGCATATGATTTCTGCCTGCTCTATGCCGCTCTCATCCTGTCCCGAATCAGCTGTATCATCTCGGTCATCTCCTGTACAATCTGCGGCCCCAAAATACTGCTCTCCCTGAGCTCTGTCCAACATACCGGCGATCGACATCTCCTCCCATATAAAGCCTCGAAAGGTGCCATCTGAATCGTCTCCTGGAAGCTATTATTTTAGGAAAACTCGATCAAAAGCAAATGACGATCCCAGCTACCACCGAAATCTAAAACACAAGCTCTGAGCATGTCCTCAAGAGTCTGAATCGTACGCTCCGACTGACCGTCAGTCTGCGGATGAAAGGCTGTGCTAAAACTCAATCGGGTGCCCAAAGCTTCCTGTAGTTTCTGCCACAATCGGCTGGTAAACTGGGTGCCACGGTCGGACACGATGCAAGTCGGAACACCATGCAGTTGCACTATCTCATCAATATAAACCTGGGCGTACTGAGAAAATCCAAAAGTGGTCTTCACTGGCAGGAAGTGAGCCGCTTTCGTCAGTCGATCCACAATCACCCAAATAGAGTCGTACCCTCGACTGGTCCTGGGTAGACCCACAACGAAGTCCATGGAGACCTGCTCCCACTTCCACTCAGGGATGGGCAAAGGCTGTAACTCGCCGGCTGGCCTCTGGTGCTCGGCCTTGACTTGCTGACAAGTCAGGCATCTGGACACAAAGTCTGTAACATCCTTCTTCATCCCGTCCCACCAGTAAACCTCTCTCAAATCACGGTACATCTTGGTGGAACCTGGATGCACACTGTATACTGATCTATGTGCCTCCTCGAGAATATCACGCCTCAGTCCCTCTGAATCTGGCACACACAGTCGAGTCCCAAATTGAAGTATCCCCTGATCATCAATCACGAACTCAGAAACTCTGCCCTGCCGAATCTGCTCAATAATCTCTAAGATACGGGCATCGCCGGACTGTGCCTCGCGGATACGGTCAAGTAACTGTGGGCGTGCTCTGAAATGGGCCAGCTGTCCCCCTGTAGGAGTAAACTCGAACTGCACTCTGCTGTCACATAACACCTGCCAATCCGCCGTCGACTGCATCTGCACTGCGCTCAAACAAAATAAGCTACTTCCAGGCCTCCTACTCAAAGCATCTGCCACCACATTCGCCTTGCCCGGATGGTATAAAATCTCGCAGTCATAATCCTTCACCAACTCTATCCAACGGCACTGTCTCAGGTTCAGATCTCGCTGCTGGAAGATATACTTCAAACTCTTGTGGTCAGTAAATATCTGGCACGACTTACCGTATAGGTAATGTCTCCAGATCTTAAGTGCAAATACCACTGCAGCCATCTCTAAATCATGGGTGGGGTAGTTCTGCTCGTGTTTCCTCAGCTGCCGAGAAGCATACGCGATAACTCTGTCGTGCTGCATCAATACACATCCCAGCCCCACTCGAGAAGCATCACAATAAACCACGAACCCGCCTGATCCTGAAGGCAATGCTAACACTGGAGCAGTAGTCAGACGAGTCTTCAACTGCTGGAAACTATCCTCACATGCCTGGGTCCAATCAAAAGGAACCCCCTTCCGGGTCAACCCGGTCAGTGGTGCAGCAATGCGGGAGAAATCCTGGACGAAACGTCGATAATAGCCGGCCAAACCTAGAAAACTGCGAACCTCTGTAACTGATACTGGTCTAGGCCAACGCTGAACTGCCTCGATCTTCTTCGGGTCCACACAAATACCATCTCTCATCACCACATGACCCAAGAAATCGACACTGTCTAGCCAGAATGCGCACTTGGAGAATTTGGCGAACAGCTGATGCTCCCTCAAAGTCTGTAATATGATACGTAAGTGCTGCTCATGCTCCTCCCGGCTCCGAGAATAAACCAAGATGTTGTCAATGAACACAATGATGAACTGATCGAGATACGGCCTGAATACGCGGTTCATCGAATCCATAAATGCTGCCGGGGCATTGGTGAGCCCGAACGATATCACCAAGAACTCATAATGACCATATCGAGTACGGAAGGCGGTCTTCGGAATATCCTCCTTCCGAACTCGTAACTGGTGATAACCTGACCGTAAATCAACCTTCGAGAAAAACCCTGCACCCTGGAGCTGATCAAATAAGTCATCAATGCGGGGTAGGGGATACCTGTTCCGTACAGTAACCCGGTTCAGCTGACGATAATCAATGCATAAGCGCATACTTCCGTCCTTCTTCTTAACAAACAGGACGGGAGCACCCCAAGGTGACACACTAGGTCGGATAAGCCCTTTGTCCAGCAAGTCCTGTAACTGATCCTTTAGCTCTCTCAGCTCCGCCGGGGCCATCCGATAAGGCAGTATAGAGATAGGCCCCGTGCCAGGGATCAAGTCAATACAGAACTCAATCTCGCGCTCTGATGGCAGACCAGGCAGTTCGTCAGGGAATACATCAGGAAACTCTCTCACAACAGGGATCTGGTCTAACGGAACCTCTGTGGAGCTAGTATCACAAATATAGGCTAAGAATCCCTGACACCCTTTCCTTAAGAGCTGACCAACGCGAAGAGATGAAATCAAGCTGGGAAGGGTAGCGCTACGATCTCCCTGAATAATAAGAACCGGCTCACCAGGAAAACTGAATCTGACTGCTTTTTCACGGCAGTCCACGGATGCATAACAGGTGGCTAGCCAGTCCATACCAAGAAGAACGTCAAATTCTAGCATATCGAGGAGAATCAAATCTACTGAAGAATCTCTCTCCCCGATACGAACGGAACACGATCGGTACACAAAACGGGCAACAAAAGACTCGCCTACCGGGGTAATAACGACAAGCGGCTGATCTAACGGAGAAGACTCTCGGCCCAACCTCGGTGCAAAGTACGTGGATACATAGGAATGTGTGGAGCCTGGATCAAATAATACCCGTGCATCAAAAGAACATACTGGCAGAGTACCTGTCACGACGGCATTGGATGCCTGTGCATCCTGAGGAGTCAACGCGAACACTCGGTCCTGTCCACCACTAATAGCTGGCTGTGCTCTGCCTCTACCTCGGCCTCTGCCTCTGCCACTGTCGCCTCATCCTCTCTGAACCGGACCGCCACGCCCACGGCATCTAGAAGCATCTGGCTAGCGTGGAACATCATCAGGAGTAAGGAGTAAAGCTCTCTGAGAAGGTGGTGAGGGTGGTAAAGTCACATGCGGGACTGTCGCCGCGCCCTGGCGTCCCATGGTACAGTCTCTGACACGGTGGTACTGACTCCCACACCGAAAACATCCTGGAGACGACTGCTGGGTCTGTGGATATGAACCAAATAACTGACCTCGTCTCAATCCTCTGCCTCCACCATCTCCCGGAAATAATCTATCACGATGTCTGCCTATCTGCCGCTGAGCTGGCGTATCAGTACGGATCCTCTTCGGCCCAGAAACGACCGAAGTCTCAGAAATACGCTCCTCCAAAAGTAAGGCTGCGTCCATCGCGGCTGCGTATGTATCAAAGTGCTGGGTGCCGATGGCAAGGAATAGCTGTGTATCAAGCCCTCGTACAAACCTCTTTATTCTCTTCTCTTCTGTGTCGACTAGGTACGGAGCATATCGAGACAACTGGGTAAACTGTATATCATACTCCGACACTGTCATCCCAGGAGTCTTGCGCAAAGACTCAAAACTACGGGCTCGAGCATCTCGGACACTCTCCGGAAGAAAACGGGCAAGAAATGCAGATGTAAACTCATCCCAGGTCATAGAAGGCAGACCTGCAGCTCGGCCTCTCTCTACTGAGTCGTACCATGTCTGGGCAAGACCCTCCAGACGAAAACTCGCAAACTCCACCAATCTATCATCAGAGCACCTCAACGAACGGCAAATCCGAGCCATCCTATCAAGAAATGCCTGTGGGTCCTCTGTCGCATCTGTACCGGTAAAAGCTGGAGGTCTTAATCTCATGAACTCCTGTAGTGAAACAGGGATAGTCTCCGTAGTAGCAGCAGGAGTGACCATCTGTGCAGCAGGTACGATTGTGGTCTGTGCGGTGGAAGGAACGTCCTCGGATCTCTGTGCCCGGCTGGACTCAACTAAAGATCCCATCATCTGCCGCAACTCTTGCATGCCGGCCTCTAATCTGGCAATACGGTCAGGATAAGGCGGATCAGTATGACCCTGAGGGGTAGGTGTATCATCCCGCTCGATCCTCGCCTCAGACGGGCCCGCCCGAAACTCATCCCTAGCGGCAGCCCGCTGAGCTCTCGTAGTCTTTGGCGGCATCGAAGCTGGAATAAGAAACAGGACTGATAAGTTCATTGCAATTGAATCAAGGAATGCAAGGAATCAAGAAAGGAAATACAAGCAATTATGTCCTAAGGTCACTTAGGCGGAGTACCGTATCGTAAGTATGCCGCGGATCATACCCACGCTACGCCACTCTGCTTAAGTCACCTACTCCATTTACCAAGGTCGTCCTACACTCAGAAAGGTAAAACCTACGCTCTGATACCAACTTTGTCACGACCCGAAAGTACGGAACGCGACTGGCACTTAGATTACGAGACGTCTAAAGGCGTACCGTAACCTAAGTCAGCCAAAGCCCAGAAGAATCTAAACCAAAATCAAAAGAGAGTGAAGGAAAACCTTTAATGAAAATGGTTTTTAAAATCATTTAAGTTGCATAGAATCCCTTTTTTAAAACATCAAAAATTTCTGAAAATTTCGGCAGAGTCTCCCCTGTATTTTCTATCCCCCAAAATGGGTACAACAAGATAATAAACCTGTAATCATAAAATGGCATCCCCAAGGGGGAGCTAGCTCTTCGCCCAAGGTGGATCACAACCACATGCAATATAATAGTAATATCAAGAAAAGAGTATAAAGAAATGCAAAATACCAGAAAACACACGTCGGCTCAAGTGAGCTCGACCCAAAAGAAACCACAAATATACATATCTCTCAGTCTCATCACTAAGTCGCATATACAATATAAAGTGGTAGATGGAGAATACTAGATACAATGATAAAGCAAAAAGAAATAAAGTATACTCGCAACCCACCTGTTAGGTCCACGTTACCTCTCCCGGTACTTTCGGGGTTGCGGAAACGGTAAAACAAAATTTTTTTCTAAGCTTTGTAACATGGACCGTAAAAGCCGGATCTTTGCTAAACAATAAACTAGCAACCTAACAAGAGATGTATCTACTCGGTTAGGGGTTATACCTCAACTTGAACTCCTTCTCTTCTTGTTGTTCTTCTTCTTTGTTGTTCTTCACTTCTTGTTGCTCTTCTCTTTGCTTGCTCAATGGTTGATCCGGACTTTGGTCACCTCCGCGGCCTCCTTGAGTCGAAGACGATCCACCCGAGAGATGTACACCGAGCTCCACCTCAAGCCGAGGTAACTAGGGCAAGGAGATTGCTAATCTAGAAGCCCTAGGGTGTGTAGAGGAGATGTATGGATGTGTTTGTCAAGTGAAAACCTTTTTCTCTCAACACATGAGATCAAAGGAAAAATCAAGAGGAGGAAGAAGAAGGAGGTTTTTAGCAACCATAGAGCTTCTCATTTCAAGAGAGAGAATGAGAATAATATTATGATACAAAAGAAAAGAACCATGGTTGTAAATAATGCAAAACCACATCATTACTAATTCCATCAAGATAAAGTTGATGGCTACTTTGAAATGACCATTATCATAATCCAAAAAGAAAAAGGAAAAGAAAAGAAGAGTGTGGAAACCTCTTGAAAGTCAATGGTCAACCCGGTCAACCGGTCAACAAAGTCAAGAGGGGTCAAATGGTCAATGCAATTAGCCATCATAAGATTATCACTAATAGGATTAGTAAATGATGTTCGCGGCTCATAATGGTTTTGACCAAACGAACTGTCAAAACCCTAATGAGCCTGTCACATAATGGTTTTGACCGAACCAACTGCCAAAACCCTAATGAGGCACCTCCTCCTTCATCACTCCGAAAAACTGTGCATACACACCTGCATCCGTATTCCGTAGAATGCGGATACACAGAAGACAAAACAAATCCATCCGTGCAATACTAGGATCTGGCTTAAACCAAAGCCTACTAGTACTGCCTGCCCGAACACCATACGCACACAAGTGTACGTAAGTGATCGCAGCCCTGCCGTAAAACCATACGGCCTCTACACGTTTCGCTCAGTGCAGGGAAACTCTCTGTGTGGGACTCTAAAGACTCGACACTACGATGGCAGTGGGTTTAACCACAGACCGCAAGCGGCACTAGCTGTACGTAACGGTCCCCAAGTAGATGTCGATAAGACGGCCGATGAGGTACACCCATCCGAACTCCTACTGAGTCTGTATGTGACAATCTCCGTACAGTCCGGTCTGTTCGTCTGATACATCGCATGGCGGGCCTAGGGGGGCGGTAAACGTCAGTCCCCTAATAGCGGTACAAGTCGTGTCGGAGTGAAGCCCAGAACACCCTGAGATAACACTGGAAACCTACCAGTATATCTCGCTTGCCCTGGCCAGGGACTACTTGTGTAATGGCTCTCCTAGACACAGCGCGATGTCAACCCCCAATACCGGGAGAGACGAATCCTGTCTAACCGTCACTGCCTCCAAGTGCTTCGGGACTGCTCCCAACTACTACCTGTTTGCACGACTCAGTAGAGCCGTGGTAGGGTAGTAATCAAAGAACAGTGGGAACACACTCGAGGCGAAGTGACAGTGTCAAGTCAGCGGACTAAGCTGTACTCATGTCACCTGGGAACTGATAACTGACGATAGGTATAATACCAACCATCAGTTCCCGACGAGTCCTGTCCAGTGTACTCGTAACCTAACGAGCACCCGCATACTATCTCAAGTACGACGTACTGACGGCTGTGGGACAGACCGTCTCCCGTGCTGGGATGAGAAGCGCATACGCTAGTCTACTCTGGAGTATCGATGCCCTATCTCGATACTCCCACGACTAGGGATGTGTATAAGGATGTGCTTATAGATTACCCAGCCCCCACGAGTGTGATCGCCATCACAACGCCGGTAATCAAGCAAAGATCCTAAGGGCTCTACTAATGCGTATAGGTGATATAATAAATAAACACACATGTACACATTAAAACAGAGACAAACCAAGTAGCATACTACTATATTGAGCAAGATTGTCTGTACAACTGTGAATATCCCAAGCTTCCATCAAGTAATATACATACTAGTATGATACAGTAATGGCCTCTAGGGTATATACACTAACAATCTCCCACTTGCACTAAGGCCATGTACTGGCGTATCGAAGACCTATCATCTCGATCAGCCGCTCGAACTGAGTCTGGGGTAAAGCCTTCGTGAATGGGTCCGCAGTGTTGTCCTTTGTGTCCACTCTCTGCACCTCGATCTCCTGTCGATCAATGATCTCCCTGATCAGGTGATACCGCCTTAAGATGTGCCTGGATTTCTGATGGGACCTTGGTTCCTTCGCTAAAGCTATAGCCCCATTGTTATCGCAATACAAAGGTATTGGGTTAACAATGGACGGAACCACCTGAAGTTCACTAATGAACTTCTTCATCCAGACCGCCTCTTTTGCGGCATCGCTTGCAGCAATGTATTCAGCCTCCATCGTCGAGTCTGCGACGGTATCCTGCTTGGAACTCCTCCAACATACCGCCCCTCCGTTGAGGGTAAACACAAAACCCGAGACAGACTTGCTGTCATCTTTGTCACTCTGGAAGCTTGAATCGGTAAAAGACTCGACCCTGAGGTCTCCATTACCGTAAACCAGGAACATCTCCTTAGTCCTTCTCAGGTACTTGAGAATATTCTTCACTGCTGTCCAGTGGTCCTCCCCTGGGTCTGACTGATACCGGCTTACCGTGCTCAACGCGTAAGCTACATCTGGTCTTGTACATAGCATCGCATACATTATAGATCCTACCGCCGAAGCGTAGGGTATAGTGCTCATGCGAACCCTCTCCTCGTCAGTCTTAGGAGACATCTTCTTGGAGAGGGTAATTCCGTGCAATGCGGGTATGTTACCGCGCTTGGAACCCTCCATACTAAATCTCTTCAGTACGGTCTCTATGTACCTGGACTGCGAAAGTCCCAATAGTCTCTTGGATCTATCTCTATAGATCTTGATCCCCAGAATGTACGAGGCATCACCCAGGTCCTTCATGGAGAACCTTTATGACAAAAACAGCTTGACCGATTGTAGCATAGGAACATCATTTCCTATCAAAAGAATGTCGTCCACGTACAAGACTAGGAACACGACAGTTCGTCCTACAATCTTCTTATATACACAGGGTTCATCTTCGTTCTTGATGAAATCAAATTCCTTGATTGCCTCATCAAAACAGATGTTCCAGCTCCGCGATGCCTGCTTTAATCCATAAATGGATTTAAGCAACTTGCACACCCTTCCGCTGCTCCCACTGTCTACGAAACCTTCTGGTTGATCCATGTAAACGCACTCTTCCAAACAACCGTTTAGGAAAGCCGTTTTAACATCCATCTGCCAGATCTCATAGTCATGGAAGGCAGCAATGGCAAGTAGGATCCGAATGGATTTAAGCATAGCCACCGGAGAAAAAGTTTCGTCATAGTCCAAACCAGGTCTTTGACGGAAACCTTTTGCAACGAGTCTAGCTTTATAGGTTTCCACCTGCCCATCTACACCAAGTTTCCTTTTGTAGATCCATTTGCATCCAACGGGTTTTACCCCAGGTGGAGCAATATCCAAGGTCCACACTTTATTGGCGTACATGGACTCCATTTCGGATTGCATTGCTTCCTGCCACTTATCAGAGTCCCTACTGATAATGGCCTGCCTGAAACTGGTAGGGTCATCTTCTTCCAAGATGCAATCTTCTCGATCCCCGTCAATGAGAAAACCGTAGTATCTCTCGGGCGGATGAGAAATCCTACCAGATCTGCGGAGTGGCTGAGGTTCGTCTGGGGTTATTGAATCCTGAGGTTCTGTCAAATTTTCAGTTTCAGTTTGTGGTCGCTGAATTTCTTCCAATTCTACCGTGCTCCCACTAATTTCTTTTGCAAGAAACTCCGTTTCTAAGAAAACGGCATGCTGAGCAACAAACACCTTCTGTTCCTCGGTGTGGTAGAATAGATATCCATAACCATTCTTTGGATATCCCACAAACTTACATAAAACTGACCGTGCCTCTAGTTTATCCGGTTTATGCGTTTTAATATAAGCCGGACAACCCCATATCTTAGATCTTTTAAGATATGGCCTCTTTCCATTCCATATCTCGAACGGAGTCTTAGGCACTGATTTAGACGGAACATCATTCAATAGGTATGCTGCTGTCAATAGCGCATGTCCCCAAAATGAAAGAGGCAACTCGGCATTACTCATTATGGAGCGAACCATATCCAGTAGGGTACGATTCCTCCGCTCCGAAACACCGTTGTGCTGTGGTGTATAAGGAGGAGTAAGCTGAGAGAGAATACCATTCTCTTTTAAGTAATCTAGGAATTCCGTGCTTAAGTACTCCCCTCCCCTGTCAGACCGGAGGATCTTGATACTTTTGCCAGTCTGGTTCTCTACTTCGTTTCTGAATTCTTTGAATTTCTCAAAAGCTTCAGATTTGTGTTTCATCAGATACACATAGCCGAACCTAGAGAGATCGTCAGTGAATGTGATGAAGTACGAGAACCCACCCCTTGCATGTATAGACATCGGACCGCATACATCACTATGTACGAGTCCCAAGAGCTCGGTTGCTCTTTCTCCATGTCCGGTGAACGGAGATTTGGTCATCTTCCCTTTGAGACAAGACTGACAAGTTCCATAAGATGAAAACTCGAACGCATTCAAGAGTCCATCTTTATGCAACTTACTCAGTCTTTTCTCTCCGATATGACCAAGTCTACAATGCCACAAGTAGGATTCATTCGTATCTGAATTCTTCCTCTTGCGTGTGTTTTGTATATTGAGAACTGTATTCTGATTTAGAACGTAGATACCATTACACAGTGTACCCTCTGCAACCAGTACCTTATGAAGGTAAATGTTCATGATATTCTTTTCAAGAACAAAGTTATATCCATCTTTATCGAGTAAAGAAACTGATATGATGTTGCAAACCATGGAGGGTACATAGTAGCAATCGTTCAAAATCATAGTCTTGCCATTTGGCAATACTAGGTGATATTCACCGACGGCTGCCGCATTAACTTGTGCTCCGTTCGCTACTCTGAGCGACATATCACCTGGTGCAACTTTCCTACTTTTTCTCAGTCCCTGCAATAAATTACAGATATGAGATCCTGATCCGGTATCAAGTACCCAGGAGGTAGGGCTGACCGTAAAACAGTTCTCAATTACAAGAACACCTGAAGTAGATGCAAAACCATGCTTCTTCTTCAACTGGGTATCCTTGAAATCCATACTTTCCCCTTTCCCATTCTCATACTCATGACTGTTGTCACAAGTTAGAGCTAAACCAACTTTCCCCAGTCCCGAATAAGAATTCGGATCGGTCAAGCGATACATTTTATTATTTTGATTAGGGCGTGAAAAGGTTGCTGCCTGGAGAGAGAGAAAAGAAACACTCAGCGTATGCTCTTGCAAGATTAGATTGGTTTATTAATTTATCTAACCAGGATGTCTCCCACTGTTTCCTCAAATTCTTCTTAAAACCTTTTTAAAAGAAGAACTAGCCGGGTTTTAATTCACGTCACAATACTTGCTTAACCTTTCAGCCAGGCTAGTGTCGGTACTTCGAGGGAGGTTTTCCAACGCTTTCGCGAAGTTCCTTAATTAAAGAACCTCTTTTCCCTGGGGGCGTAGCCCCGCTAACACCTTTCTAGACACCTACTAGGTTTATAGCATTGATCGTTAAGTGAAATAATCTCCCGAGAGTAAACCAACTCATCAGTGGGATCGGGATCCAACTGTCATTGTGTGATAACCTAGATGGAATCCACTCTAGTCACCACACTCCAGAAGGTATGCGAAATCTGCAAGTTTCAGTTCTTTTGAAACTCCCGATGTGGTTTTTGCCCCTAACTGTTCATGACCTTGACTAGGTCAACAAGCCACAAACTGTTAGACAAGTTCTACCCGTCATAATCCTGATTGCATTATACCCACCCGTACGTGCCCTTGACTAGGTCAACAAGGCCGCACGACTGTCCTAACCAATCACATTTGCAATCCACAGAAAAATATTATTTAGCTACCGTTCACTACGCCTTGACTAGGACAACAAACGCAGCACGAATACTGAATAATATTAATCCGAAACGACGGAGGGCTACGGCTGGGTTTTTGGCGAAAAACCCGTTAACGTAATGAACTTGATATCGTTGAAGGAACCTGATTGCACCTTTTTGAAAAATACAGTGGCGAAAACTTTTGCTAAAGAGGTCACTCCCTGTGAAGGGATCTCGGCTCTTTCCTCGTCGAGTGAGGTGCTGGGCATTCGTAAGATGAATACCTCGATGCAAAGCAAGAATAATCGACTATAGTGAAGTTATTACCCTGACGCAAAGTTTTGTCCAAGGGGTCACTCCCGATGAAGGGATCTCGGCCCTTGCCTCGTCGACTGAGGTGCTGGGCATTCACAACCGAATACCGCGATGCAAAACAAAAATGAACGTCCTTGCAATAACAGCTTTTTGAAAAATTGTTCCAACAACGTCTTTTAGGTTTATTTTCTTGCATTAGTTCTTTTAATGCGTCCCATCATTTAAATCCTACCATTTGCAGAAAACAACCAAAATATGACGTACGCTTATGCCATTCGCATTCGCCACGGGGCCCCGTCATCACCCGTTAGGTTACTTAACTAACGACAGAGCGGGGGCTGGGCTAGCGCGGCTGTAAAACATAAGCAACGCCTAAATAGTTATTATATATGGCAATACAGCAATGATAGCCAATCCAGATCACAAATGAACACTTTGGATATACTAGGAACCCGCGATTCGTTCGAGCCTGCAACGAAAAACGGATTACACGGTCACGATGAATAGCCAAAACCCCATCCAAGACCCCTACGGGTGCGGCAAACTACCCACCAAGTACCCGAAGCGAAGCAACCTCTCTCAATGCCATGAGTAGGCCACTCGGCACTTCGAGATACCCGGTAGTTTGTGCACCCCCTCCATGGGTCTATCCTAGGAGCAAAAACAGTAAAAAGAATTATACAATGACGGCTACAACCCCGACCCGGTTGTGCGGCCAAACAAATAATATTACATCAATTTACAAATTTATTACATGAATGAAAGAAAAAG
The DNA here is from genome assembly GCA_030015575.1 of Agapanthus africanus. Lineage (NCBI taxonomy): Eukaryota > Viridiplantae > Streptophyta > Magnoliopsida > Asparagales > Amaryllidaceae > Agapanthus > Agapanthus africanus. The sequence goes on along the minus strand of JASDDO010000019.1, from coordinate 443,414,976 downwards.
AAACTCTCATCTCACATCCACCCCGGCTATTCATCCGCGACAATCCAACGAATTCATATACACAAACCATCAACAACAATCACAGATCACAGATATGTATAACCCCGACTAATCGACATATAGCGATTAGCCGACGTTCAATACATAAGAACATCACAGATATAACCAACATAGTCAAAGTGTAGTGAAGTTCGGAAAAAATACGGAATTATAGGCCCCCAAAAACAAATTTCTATTCTGGAAAATCTGGGCACATATAATATATCTCAAAAATCCTAAAACCAATACAGAGATACACTGCACCAAAATCGAGGCAGAGAGGAGACAAGACGGCCGCGGATCCGCGGCGACATAGCTTGCTGCCGCCGCGGAAACGCGCTCGTTTGGTCAGATCTCTGGCTCGTTTTTGGTGGTTATCTTTAGAAAACCCTGAGATGATTTTAGGTGCATGACAAATTTTGTTTTGACCAGAAAAAAATTTAACAGAAACTCAGGTTTTCGCAACTTGGTTTTATCGATTTTTCCGTTTCGAACTTCGATACACTTCACTACCAAGCTAGTTTATGTTTAGTTAGGCTCTGATACCACTGTTAGGTCCACGTTACCTCTCCCAGTACTTTCGGGGTTGCGGAAACGGTAAAACAAAAATTTTTTCTAAGCTTTGTAACATGGACCGTAAAAGCCGGATCTTTGCTAAACAATAAACTAGCAACCTAACAAGAGATGTATCTACTCGGTTAGGGGTTATACCTCAACTTGAACTCCTTCTCTTCTTGTTGTTCTTCTTCTTTGTTGTTCTTCACTTCTTGTTGCTCTTCTCTTTGCTTGCTCAATGGTTGATCCGGACTTTGGTCACCTCCGCAGCCTCCTTGAGTCGAAGACGATCTACCCGAGAGATGTACACCGAGCTCCACCTCAAGCAGAGGTAACTAGGGCAAGGAGATTGCTAATCTAGAAGCCCTAGGGTGTGTAGAGGAGATGTATGGATGTGTTTGTCAAGTGAAAACCTTTTTCTCTCAACACATGAGATCAAAGGAGAAATCAAGAGGAGGAAGAAGAAGGAGGTTTTTAGCAACCATGGAGCTTCTCATTTCAAGAGAGAGAATGAGAATAATATTATGATACAAAAGAAAAGAACCATGGTTGCAAATAATGCAAAACCACATCATTACTAATTCCATCAAGATAAAGTTGATGGCTACTTTGAAATGACCATTATCATAATCCAAAAAGAAAAAGGAAAAGAAAAGAAGAGTGTGGAAACCTCTTGAAAGTCAATGGTCAACCCGGTCAACCGGTCAACAAAGTCAAGAGGGGTCAAATGGTCAATGCAATTAGCCATCATAAGATTATCACTAATAGGATTAGTAAATGATGTTCGCGGCTCATAATGGTTTTGACCAAACGAACTGTCAAAACCCTAATGAGCCTGCCACATAATGGTTTTGGCCGAACCAACTGCCAAAACCCTAATGAGGCACCTCCTCCTTCATCACTCCGAAAAACTGTGCATACACACCTGCATCCGTATTCCGTAGAATGCGGATACACAGAAGACAAAACAAATCCATCCGTGCAATACTAGGATCTGTCTTAAACCAAAGCCTACTAGTACTGCCTACCCGAACACCATACGCACACAAGTGTACGTAAGTGATCGCAGCCCTGCCGTAAAACCATACGGCCTCTACACGTTTCGTTCAGTGCAGGGAAACTCTCTGTGTGGGACTCTAAAGACTCAACACTACGCTGGCAGTGGGTTTAACCACAGACCGCAAGCGGCACTAGCTGTACGTAACGGTCCCCAGGTAGATGTCGATAAGAAGGCCGATGAGGTACACCCATCCGAACTCCTACTGAGTCTGTATGTGACAATCTCCGTACAGTCCGGTCTGTTCGTCTGATACATCGCATGGCGGGCCTAGGGGGGCGGTAAACGTCAGTCCCCTAATAGCGGTACAAGTCGTGTCGGAGTGAAGCCCAGAACACCCTGAGATAACACTGGAAACCTACCAGTATATCTCGCTTGCCCTGGCCAGGGACTACTTGTGTAATGGCTCTCCTAGACACAGCGCGATGTCAACCCCCAATACCGGGAGAGACGAATCCTGTCTAACAGTCACTGCCTCCAAGTGCTTCGGGACTGCTCCCAACTACTACCTGTTTGCACGACTCAGTAGAGCCGTGGTAGGGTAGTAATCAAAGAACAGTGGGAACACACTCGAGGCGAAGTGACAGTGTCAAGTCAGCGGACTAAGCTGTACTCATGTCACCTGGGAACTGATAACTGACGATAGGTATAATACCAACCATCAGTTCCCGACGAGTTCTGTCCAGTGTACTCGTAACCTAACGAGCACCCGCATACTATCTCAAGTACGACGTACTGACGGCTGTGGGACAGACCGTCTCCCGTGCTGGGATGAGAAGCGCATACGCTAGTCTACTCTGGAGTATCGATGCCCTATCTCGATACTCCCACGACTAGGGACGTGTATAAGGATGTGCTTATAGATTACCCAGCCCCCACGAGTGTGATCGCCATCACAACGCCGGTAATCAAGCAAATATCCTAAGGGCTCTATTAATGCGTATAGGTGATATAATAAATAAACACACATGTACAACAAAGCAGAGACAAACCAAGTAGCATACTACTATATTGAGCAAGATTGTCTGTACAACTGTGAATATCCCAAGCTTCCATCAAGTAATATATATACTAGTATGATACAGTAATGGCCTCTAGGGCATATACACTAACACCACCTACGGGCGATGTCGCGAGTCTGAGCAAAAGAAGCTGATGATAAGATAGCCCGCCGCTACAAGGGTGACGGGTCCGACCTGCAAGACACTGTGGCACAACGGGGGTGAGTTGCCAGCTCGTGAGTAGAATATAACATCTAATAAAGCAATCGTAAGAATGCACGCAATGCACCACAACATGCATGTCCATATGTGATATAATATCTCTAATATGCGTGCACAGGTATGCAATGTCATTATTAAGTCTTTATGTGTTTTAAATGCTAAGGGTATTGAATTCTTAACTTTTTAAAACATGAATATCTGTATAATAGCTAAGTACCATCAAGAAATCATCTGAAAACCCGTGTCAAGCATCGACACCAAATAGGAATCATATCTGTCTCAATATCGGGCTCCGGCAGTCCGGATCGGCCCATATCATAAATCTCACGACAACGGTCGGTATCCTCCGGATATCCGCCGCGCCAGACATCACCGGTAGGTAGTCTTCCCCTGCCAGGCTCATCGTCTACAACTCGATCTTCTTACCCCGGGGTACCATACCGGGCCCACCATGTACCCGAGACGGTTCATCCACTCCTCGAATCGGGTCTCGAAATCCAACAGAAAACATGAAAACTCATGGTGGACGACACATACATCACGAGAAAACCGCAACTTTGTTTTGAAAATGATAAATATAAGGTTTTGTTAAATTCTTGCGGTTTTCCCCAAAAATCCAGAAATCGCAGCAATACTGAAATCATCAAGAAAATCATAATGTCCACATGTTATATATGATAAATGTCTATGATATCAATGCATACGATGTGAATTTTGCTAGAAATCTATATAAATATGATGATGATGCGAGGTATACGTATGCTATGCAATTTCATATATCAAGTATGAATACAAGTGGCAATATTATGATAAACAGGTTCTATAGTGCACGTGGCATGGCAATTACCAAAGGCGTGTGTGTCACATGAATAGTGCGCGTGCAACAGATGCCAATGGTAATGGTGTTCGTGTCCTACAAAGTGATATCGCATAAGTATGGATGAATGTCCATGCAATCTAATATACTGTTCGCTATAAGGGTAAGCTAGCTAACAATATAAATCTTGCATAAAGTAGGGTAATCCTAACTAGGGGGGCGCCTCGCGCCATTCAGACGATTCCCCCATAGATGAATACATCTACTCACCTGAAATCTCCGCTAATCCGATCCGGCCACCGCCTTGCCTTTTCGCGCCGTGTCCGATGTTTCCCCGATCGATCCTATATTTGCACAATATCAAGCATAAGATTACAAAACCTAAGACGATGCAAGTCACAATATACAATTATCAACGCTCTCGAATTACTCATAGCATGCACTCGGTGCGCGGGAAAACGCACGAAAATCGCAATCCTTTAACTAGAATCGTCATTTCGGGGAAATCGACAAAACTACAACCCGACTAGACGAAACCCCGCGTTCGTGCACTCTAATAGTCTTATACGAAGCTAATTATATAGCTAACATAACGCAATTTGATCGCATTCTAATTTTCGTAAAAATCTAGCAAGCAATTTTCTAGCCGATTCGATACAAACATCGCAATTTGTCGATTTAGCAAGCGTATCATTACACAATTAACCATTCTAATCAATTATATAACCAAAACCCTAACTTAATTTTTACAACCATATTTCAAACCCTAACTCAACATCAAAACCCATTCTTGATTTTCATGAACAATAAGTTACAACTAAATTAATACTTCAAAATTAAATTTTAGCACAAATAAACTACAAGTTAGCAAACTAGTTTAGAATTTTTACCTCACCAATTGAATCCTAGCATGATCAAGTCACCAAGAAGCCTCCTTTCATCAAGTTCTCAAACAAATTAGGGTTTGGGAAAGGTTGGATTAGGGTTTTGGTTTGAATAGAGATGGAAATTGTGAATTTTAGTTGAATTTTTAGCAAGAAAAAGAAGCAAAAAGAAGTGGGGAGATGGGGAATTCTGCTGAAAAGGGGGTCGGCCAGCAGCAAGGGTGAGGAGGTGGGGAAAATTGGAGAAGTTTCTAGGTCCAAAAACACCCCATATTATCATTTAATGCTTTCATGTCAACCTTTTTACAAAAAAACCCATTTTTACTTCATTTTTTCACAAATTTTTCCACCCTAAAACCAAAAGTTTGCAAGACATGATATAATTTTATTAACACCATATTTTAGCTTATAAAGACTCCTAATTATGAAATTTACCTAATTAAATTTGTATTTATCACTAATTTAATGTATTTAAAAAGACTTAAAATAATAAAAAAATAATTAATTACGAAATATTTTTTATTTAACTAGATAATTATAAGTGACATTTTAGTGACAAAATTATAGTAATATCTTATCTAAATTTTGTATAATTAGGTCTATAATGAAAAATACCTATTTTTACTTTTTACGGAAAAAACCGAAAAATTAGTCGATTACCGAAAAACTGCCTAAACGATTTTTCGAAGGGTTACACTCAACTTGTAGAATTTTGGATCAATTTTCAAAAACTTTCAACAACCTTTTTGAAGAAGCCTTTGGGTCCTTTTTATAGCTTTTTTTAGCTTCCCCAGAAAGCTTGATTAGGATTAGCTTCCTTTAGAAGCTAGGTTTAGTTTAGCTCCACTTGCAAGCTTGGGAGTTAGGTAGAAACTTCTAGAGTTAGTCAGTTAGAGCTAGCTTCCTTGATAAGCTTGGAGGTTAGGAAGAAGCTTCTAGGTTTAGGTAGTTATGTGACTTGCTTAAGAAGCTTGGAAGTGTTTAGCTTGAACAAAAAGCTTTGTTGTTCGGACAGAACCTTCTGGAGATCTCTGGATTTTGTAGTGGCTTGAATGAGTTTGCACTTTAAAAAAAGAAGTCTGAAGTGAAGCTCTGCTGACGTAGCGACGACGTGGCCGCGGATCCGCCGCGGGAAGGGCCATTCGGCCGCGGATCCGCGGCCCTTTAGTGGCTTTGATGCATAATTTTTCTAGGTAAGTTTGTACCGACTTTGTGGCACTTTTCTGATGTGTGGAATCTCATAAATATTTCTTATTCACTTCCAAATCAAAAGTCTTGGACTTGGCGTATTTTTATCAGCACTTTTAACAGTTTCGGCTCTTTTCCTGGAATTTCCTGCACAGATTATCGAGACAAGTGTTGCGCTATACAAAAGATCATGTGTGCCATGATAAACACTCAATTTCCCTCAAAATGTCGGTTATAATATATAACAAATGTTATTTGGTATTTTACAGTCGTTTTGCTAATATGTGCTATATTCATTCCGAACACCTTTAGATGAGTGCAAATGGTAGGGAAATTGACGTGTTAAAAATGCAATATTTTCGACTGATCAAATTCCCCCAAACTTATTTTTGGTCGTCTCGAGCAAACTGTTTTATTAGAAAGAGATGGAGAAAATAAAGAAAAAGGAAAAACTAACTAGCACACTTTCGTAGTCAACACGATTGCACTGAGCATGTGCAACAAGCCTTTAAACCTCTAGGTGTCCCTTGAAGGAGGAGTGTTGTCTCCTGAGGGTTTTCAGCGGATTGCACCCACAAAATCCAATAATAAAAGGAAGACCGTGAAAGTTACATATAAAAATAAGAATTATAAAAGAAAGACTCTGACAATTTGAGTTTCCAACTGTACTAGCTTTTCGGTTGTCATGAGCCCTATCTTAATAGTCATGAAAAGATGTTAGAAATCACATCATCCCTCAATAAAACATCGTCTTTATTCTTCCTTTCTTCCTTTCTTCCAAACAACGATCATATACCCCTACGTGTGTGTAAAGAACATCCCTACACTTGGAGAATTCAATTCAAGCTATCATACTCTTATCCATCTACCTCAGTACTTTTTAATCGGTGAATATTTAGATAGATTTGCTCACACATTTTTCATGCGACCGTTAATACTTCTTGAGGTACTAACCGACCGATTACTCATGTGCTTGCTGATTAGGCGTATTAGTATTTTCCTCGTCTTGCACCACCTAAGGCTTAGCAGTGACTCTCAAACCAGTTGGTCTAAGGCACTAGGTAATGAAGAACCCTTGCTATATTTTTTTATGCTGCCTTGGTGATAACAAAACCAGTGTTCATTTTTCTCAACACCATTTAATTTTTTTATTCATTTTTTTTATTTATTTCCTTCATACTTTGGCTTTTAGACAAGAGCATTTCAAGGTATCCTCTACTATCCCGAGTTTCAAGACGTGTGTAAGTGCGTATAGTAGGGTATCAACATTTAAATGTTTGGCTTCCAAAATATGAACTATTTTTCAGACTTATATCCTCAGATTAGTGACTTCTTTTATCTTACTAACCCTTGGGACAACGGCTCATAACTACTTATTACTAGTTCGTATAAGAAAACTTCTAATTTTCTTGGTTTTCTTAAATTTTTCCAATCTTTTGGATATAATTTTTCACTATCTAATCATTTATTATCTTATTTATGTACACAAATTTTTTTTTTTTGAAAATTTTTAAATTTTTATATGTTTTTAAATGTTTTGTGCTTACTCAAAGTATGATGCAAATGATGCGAAAATAAGCACAAACCTCCCCAAACTTATTTTCAACAGTGTCCTCACTGTTGCCTTCTGCTAAACCTCAAAAAACCTGTAAGCTTGGGAGGAAATTTATTAATGGGGACAATAAATATGATCGTGAAAATCCTCCTCCAAACTTATATTTGGCTCACAATATTTGAGTAAAAATTTTCTTTCCAAGAGCCAGATTATCCCCTCCAAAGTTGAGTTAAACAATGTTAATCTTTTGAAAATCACAAGAGGGGGTCAAGATTATTGGTCGATACCAAGTTTTGCAAAGACCGAAGGTCAACACCAACCATTTGAAGATTTTATCAATGTAGTGCACCGGTTGGTGAAAGAACAAATTGAATAGAGCCAAGAAGAAGTGGGGAAAAGATAAGTAGTGTGAAAGAATGTGTTTGCGTCTCGTTTTGGAGAGACGACTCAGTGATTGTGATGGATTACTTGCATTCTCTTTATAGTTCAGAAGAAGGGGTGGAGGTTCAATTTCTTTGTTTGGGAGATGATTCTTCTCAACACCCATGTCATTCAAAAATGCGAGTTCTTCAGCGAAGATTTCCTCAAAAGTCTCATCAATACCCCGAAGAATAATGTCATCACAAAGTACGGGGTGATCTTCAGACTCCAAAAACAGTTCAGAATCAGTGTTAGTTGTTGACCCGGACAACTCGGTTGAAGAGTCCGTATGTGTAGGATACATAGTTGGGTCAAACAACAACATATGAAAAGAGTCTAGATCAGTATCATGAGGATCATCAATTTCACTGCTGTCGACATCCATTAATTCGACAGAACAGACCTGAGCAGTAGGTTCGGAGGGTACACTTCCTAACTTGTAAATGTTCAGCTCAATTGACCTATTCCCGAAAGATAAGGTTATAGAGCCGTTACGACAGTTGATTATAGCATTGGAAGTGGCCAAAAAGGGGCGACCAAGGATCACCAGAATTTGATTCTGTGGGTTTGCTACAGCCTGTGTAACAAGTACAATAAAGTCCACAGGGAATAAAAATTCCCCGATTTTTATCAACACATCCTCCAGTTCACCCCTGGGTTTGGTGATTGATCGGTCAGCCATTTGGAAAGTGCAAGGAGCTGGTTTCAACTCTCCGATCCCTAACTGCTCGTAAACCGAGAAAGGAAGCAGGTTAACACTTGCGCCAAGGTCAAGTAGAGCACGGTTGATGTGTTTATCCCCAATAGAAATGGAAATAGTAGGATATCCAGGATCCTTACGTTTCCTAGGTAATTGTTGGGAAAAAGCTGCGTCTACAGTCTTTGACATGAATATCTTCTTTGGCACTTGAGTCTTCTTCTTCCTAGTGCACAAGTCCTTAAGAGTTTTAACGTAAGCGGGGACTTGTTGTATTGCATCTAGAAGAGGGATATTGATGTTAACCTGTTTCAAGATTTCAGTGATCTTCTCCCTTTGTGGACTTGGTCTGTTTCCCCTTAACGATTCGGATAAGGAGCTTAAGCAATAAGGTCGGGGTCCAACATTGGAGAAGATCGTGTGGGTGGGAACGATCTAAGAATAGGAGTGGGGATCGTTTTTGGTGGACTAAAAGAGCTGTGCTGAGGTGTCGAGCCTAGGGGAAAACGGAGAATAGGCTCGGAAGAAAATGGTGGGGTAGACGAACTGGGGTCAAAATTAGAAGTAGAAGTGGAAGGAAAGGTCTCAGCCGGGGTATCATCGATTGATTCATCATTATTAGTCTCAATCTCCTTACCAACATGATTGTCAAGCACTCTTCCAGATCTCAACGTGGTGATAGCGTTCACATGATATGAATAACCAGGATTGGGTAAAGGTTGAGCTGGAAGTTTCCCTTTCTCTCTTGCACTCATTTTGGCTTTTAATCTTGCAATTTCTGCTTCCATCGATTTAATACTCTCAGCTTGAGAGGTGGAGTTTTTCTTTATATCATCGACGGAAATCTTTATTTCAGCCGACACTTGCATGAGATTTGTCAGAAGAAAGTTCATGAATGAAGAGGATTCATCAGCACCGGTCAACTGCAAAGGATTATTTGGTACAGGTGTGTTGACCGGATTTTGAAAGTTTTGTGATTGGAAGGGGTGCTGACTCAATTGAAGTGGTTGCTGTTGTGGTGGAAGAGCCCTTTTGAAATTGTTTTGGGTTGGAACCGTGTTTTGAGTTTGTGATTGGTTCCAAGCAAAATTAGGATGATTCCTCCAACCCTAATTATAAGTGGAAGAAAATGGATCATTTCTCGGTCTTTGTTGGAAAGCAGAATTGATATGCTCATGACCCTGAAACGGAGAATTCAATGGACATTCTTCCGTCAAATGAGAAGGATCAGAACAGCATCCACATACAGTTTTGGAAAGTGACATTTGATTTAGGGCGGCAGCTAAAAATTTATTTTCCATAGTCTCGAGTTTCTTTTGCATTGCTGACATTTCAGCTCTAACTCCTATGGAAACATCAGACTGGTTATTGGCCCCCCTAGGTGATTGACTTACACCCACCCACTGTAAAGATCTTTCAGCGAAATCTTCTAAGAATTTCCAAGCTTCTCCATCATCTTTGGTCATGAAAGTGCCTTGACACATGGATTCAAGCGTCTGTTTTGTGGTAGGATTAATGCCCTCATATATGATTCTGCACCGATCCCATTTAGGGATTCCATGATGTGGACATTGAACCAACAGATCCTTGAAGCGTTCAAAACACTTCGAGAATGGTTCATTTGGAAGCTAGGTAAATTGATTTATTTCGCTACGGACTCGAGCTGTCTTATGATTGGGGTAGAATTTCTTAAGAAATGCTGCGACGAATTCTTCTCAATTTGAAATAGAATGTGCGGTTGTGTTATAAAGCCACTTCTCAGCTATATCGCACAAGGTGAATAGGAGAAAACGTAGACGCATAGCATCCACAGAAAGCTGTAAAGTACCCATCATTGCGCATACATTTTCAAATTTGGTAATAAAGACATATGCGTCTTCAGACTCGAGACCGTGATATTTGGGTAGAAGATTGATGTATTGGGGTTTTATTTCAAAATTGTCCCCGTTGGCTGGTGGAATGGTGCGACAGGTCAAAAGAGGACCTCGTATAGGATAGCATCTCTCCTGGAGAGAGATGCGGGGTAGATTCTGTGCACCTGCGGACGGTGGCAGAGTAGTGGTAAAGAAGTTCGATGGAGAACCGTCCATCGAAATGGTTGTGGTGGTGGGTAAAGAAGAAGTAGATGTAGAAATACCGACTTCGGAGTCGATATGGGGAACGCGGACAAGACGGGCACTAGAATCCCGTTTCCAGCCGAGCATGCACTAAAGGGTTTAACACAAGTGGCAGCGTTGTGATAATTAAGGAAAATGATAAGTTGGTGTTTGTTTTGAAGAAGATACGGTTTTTGAAAAAATGATGCAAATCACAACAAATGTACAAGCAACCCTAAAATCTAGTGGTCACCTAGGTCAAGTCTCTAGACCGCTCCTAACTGTCAGAAGACAAATCGCAGGATCAATCCTCTACTGCCTCTTTGTCCCTCCTATGGCCAGGTAAGTGCCAGGTAAGTGGGAGGTTCTCCACTACGTAAGTAGTGGGCCAAATTAAGTAACCACTTGCCTTAGACACACTTGCCTTAGACACCACAAAAGAAACGCGGATAAGCACTAGATTACCCACGACCTCCTTCTGTCCTAAGTGAGCGCGACGGTCCTTAGAGTCATGTCTAGATATTTTTTAATTAATGAGGGTAATGCGGATGCAGTTTTGTGATTTTTCGGGGCTTAGGAAGGGTAATGAACTCCCCACCTAATCTGAATTTGGTCTTTGCCCCTTAATTTCCGTATTAAAAATGCAAACAACCAAGATCAAACAAGCACAATTTTTAATTTTTTGCGGCGCTGCGAATTTTTGCAAAGAAACCTGCAGAAATTGGTTAATGGAGCAGAGAAGGGAGGAGATAAGAAAGTTCGAAATATACCAGAGAAGTTTGGTGCACTGAAGCTTCTGACCCGCCGTGGAACCGCCGCGAAAAAAGCAGTATGGCCGCGGAAACGCGGTGATATGATGAGATCACTGCACACAATTTCGTGCAGATGCTCCTGTTCACTCACTAAACTCCCTGAAATTCTCTGAAATTTTTTCCTCTCTCTCCACAGATTGTAGATTTCCTCGCAACAAATCACAACAAATCGTTAAGCGCTTGTTACGAATTTTGATCAAAAAATTCTGATGGAAAAATAAAATTTCAACTCAAATAACAAAAGCGAACAAAATAGCACATATCCCCGGCAACAGCGCCATTTGATTGAATGATTCTCGGTGTGTAGGTAGAAAATGTATAGAAATCACAACCAAAGAAATTTGTAAACCGCAATCAATAACGGTGTCAATTGTAGATTCGTTAGCGAGTGCGGATCGTCCACAGGAAAAGTGGGATTTGATCGTAATTGATTTAGATGAATTGAAAATTAAAGAGAAAAGAAAAGAGAATTCGATTAAAGATTTATAAAAGTGAATTTCAAGAATTATCTAAATCTAGATCTAATATCAAGAAAACTCAAAATCAAGAATCAAGAATCGATGATATCCAAATCGAATTAGTAATCAAGATTTGTAATGAGGCTCGTAGGAATCGATCGAATCTATAGAAGTGATGAAAACTTGTGATTCCGTTTTCTTATCCATTAATGATTTGTTGCTAGATCGATGACGATCAACGAAGTTTATGGATCTTTTGAAGGAACTAAGGTTTCTTCATCTCATCCTTTATCCTTTCGTTGATTCTCATTTAAATGCTAGCCTGTAGTAAATTGAATTACAGATCGTTGATCTCTAATTAAGAGCGAAAACATTCAAGAAAGCATTTCGCTCGAAACTAGATTGTCGATGATTCAATTTATAAGAGTTTACAAAACTTATAGAAATTAAGAATCGTTTTAAGATTGTAATCATCATCATTTATCTATTCTCTCGACTTCTTCATGAGCGGAGTTTTTACTCAAGCATCATATCAAAGAACACAATCAAGAATTGAGATCTAATCATAATGCTCAAATATAAAGATAAGCAAGATAAAGAAATTTCACCTTTTATTAATCAACAATTTTGTTACAATTCGCTCAAGATCTACAAGATTTGAGGAAAGAACTCGATCGTCGAATTAGCTCCGCACCGTCTCCGTGAGTCGCGGATCGTCTTGGATCACTTACTCGGTTGAAGATCGGCGTCGCTTCTAAAAGGTTGAAGGTTTTTTGCTAGATTTGTACTCGGAGATCTTAAATTTGGCTTTTGGAAATGGATTAGGGTTAGTCTTTGAATGCATAAGTTGTGTCACTCAACTTGTGGAATTTTGGCTCAATTTTCAACAACTTTCAACAACCTTTTTGAAGAAGCCTTTGGGTCCTTTTTATAGCTTTCTTTAGCTTCCCCTAGAAGCTTGATTAGGATTAGCTTCCTTTAGAAGCTAGGTTTAGTTTAGCTCCACTTGCAAGCTTGGTAGTTAGGTAGAAACTTCTAGAGTTAGTTAGTTAGAGCTAGCTTCCTTGATAAGCTTGGAGGTTAGGAAGAAGCTTCTAGGTTTAGGTAGTTATGTGGCTTGCTTAAGAAGCTTGGAAGTGTTTAGCTTGAACAAAAAGCTTTGCTGTTCAGACAGAACCTTCTGGAGATCTCTGGATTTTGTAGTGGCTTGAATGAGTTTGCACTTTAAAAGAGGAAGTCTGATGTGAAGCTCTGCTGACGTGGCGACGATGTGGCCGCTGATCCGCCGCGGGAAGGGCCATTCGGCCGTGGATCCGCGGCCCTTTAGTGACTTTGATGCATGATTTTTCCAGGGTAAGTTTGTACTGACTTTGTGGTACTTTTCTGATGTGTGGAATCTCATAAATATTTCTTGTTCACTGCCAGATCACAAGTCTTGGACTTGGCGTATTTTTATCAGCACTTTTAACAGTTTCGGCTCTTTTGCTGGAATTTCCTGCATAGATTCTCGAGACAAGTGTTGCGCTATACAAAAGATCATGCGTGCCATGATAAACACTCATTTTCTCTCAAAATGTCGGTTATAATATATAACACATGTTATTTGGTATTTTACAGTCGTTTTGCTAATATGTGTTATATTCATTCCGAACACCTTTAGATGAGTGCAAATGGTAGGGAAATTGACGTGTTAAAAATGCAATATTTTCGACTGATTACGTGCCCTAAGAATGATATTGGTAACTCAGCATCACTCATTATAGTTTGTACCATATCTAATAGGGTACGATTCTTCCTTTCCGACACACCGTTGTTCTGTGGTGTGTACGGAGGAGTGAGCTGAGAGAGAATCCTATTCTCTTTTAGGAAATCTAGAAAATCTGAGCTTAGATACCCACCTCCTCGATCTGATCGAAGTTTCTTGATACTCAAGCCTGTTTGTTTTTCTACTTCATATTTATACTCCTTGAATTTTTCGAAGGCTTCGGACTTATGTTTCAACAAGAACACGTGCCCGAATTTCAAGAAATCATCAGTGATAGTTATGAAGTATGAAAAACCACCTCTCGCATGTGTAGACATTAGTCCCACTATGTATGAGGCCTAATAGTTCAGTAGCTCTCTCTCCGTGTCCAGTAAACGGAGTTTTGGTCATTTTACCTTTGATAAAAGACTGGCAAGTCGCGTAAGATTTATATTCAAACGGGTTTAAATATCCATCTTTATATAGCTTGGTTAATCTTGTTTCGTTAATATGACCAAGTCTACAATGTCAAATGAAAGCTTCATTTATGTCTGAAACCTTTCTTTTGTTTGTGTGTTGTATATTGAAAACTGTGTGCTGGTTTAGGACGTATATCCCGTTATTTAATGTACCAGACCCAATCAACTCTTGATTAAAGTTAATGTTCATAACATTAGATTGTAATACGAAATTATATTCAGCATTGTCTAACAACGATGCAGATATAATATTATATAACATCGAAGGTACAAAATAACATGGGTTCAAAACCAATATACAACCCGACGGCAAACCAAGGTGATACTCTCCCACTGCTGTAGCATGTACAGAGGAACCATTCCCAACCCGGAGAGTGTGATCACCTTTCTTCAAAAAGCTGCTATTTCTCAGCCCCTGCACACAATTGCAGATGTGAGATCCTGACCCGGTATCTAATACCCAAGAAGCAGAGTTAATTAAAAAACAGTTTTCAATTACAAACACACCTGAAGTGGAAGCATCACCATACTTCTTCTTCTTGAGGCCGGCCAGGTATCAAACGCAGTTTCTCTTCCAGTGCCCAGTCTGGTGGTAGTGGAAGCATTCCCCTCGTCCTGTCATAGCAGCCCCTATCTTGTCCTTTCCCGGTGCCTTTTTCACTCCTCCTCTCGGCTTGATGGGTTTCTTCTTCTTCTTTCCCTTGGCCTTGGCTTTCGGGACGGAAGAAGAAGATGGCCCAGTAATTAGAGCGGGAGTTTTGGCTACCTTTAGCATGCTCTCTGCACTCCTCAACATATTGAGGAGTTTAGATAATGACTTCTCCATGTTGTGCATGTTGAAGTTTATAATGAACAAAGAAAAGGCAGGGGGAAGGGACTGTAGAACAATATCAACATACTGTTCGTTCTCCATGGTCCAACCCGGGTCCTTAAGTTCTTCAATAAGTCCAATCATCTTCAATACATGGTCACATACAGATGTGCCAGCAGCCATCCGCATTTGAAACAACTTTCGAGATGCCTCGTATCGGAGAGTACGAGATTGCTCTCCATACAGCTCCTTTTTATGGAGAAAGATGGATTATACATCCATCTTCTCATACTGCTTCTGATGTTCATTGTTTATAGAAGTAAGCGCGAGGCACTTGGCTGTTGCACAGTCTATATCCCATGTCTTGCAGATTTCTTTATCCGCAATTGAAGAATTATGGCCTGGGCTAGGAGGGGCTGGAGTAGTCAGGACGTATCCGACCTTATCATAGGTCAGGGCAATATTTACGTTCCTTAGCCAATCTTTGTAATTCGGACCCATGAGTTTATTCTTGTCTAATAAAAGCTTAAGTCTCGTCATAGGTATCTTCTATTAGGAGAGAGAAAAGAAGACACTCAGCGATTGCTCTTGTATAATTAGATTGGTTATTAATCTTATCTAATCGATGTCTCCCACTGCTTTTTATCAAATTTTCCTTCAAACCTTAAAAAGAAAATTAGCCAGGATTAATTGCAATCTATAAGTTCGCTAACCGGTCGGCCAGGACAGTGTCGGTACTCTGAAGGAGGTTCTCCATTCTTTCGCACGGACCAAATTAAAATAAACCCCATTTTCCTAGAGGCGTAACCCCGTTGACACCTTTCTAGACACTTACTGGATCAGCTAATTGTAAAGTGCAAAACTCTCCCAGGAGTAACTTTTACTCACAGTGGGATCAGGATCCAACTATCATATAGAAGATATGCAATCTCATTGCAAATTTCAACTCTTGAAATTCCCGATATGATTTTTTACCCCTAGTGTCTTATGACCTTAATTATGGTCAACAAATCATAAGCACTAGTCAAGTTCTACCCGCCTTTTGGTGATCGATTTAGACCCACCCGTATGACCCTTAACTATGGTTAACAAAGTCATACGAATGTCCTAATCGATCGCATCAAATGCTTTGTAGGAAGACATCACTTAGCTACCGTACACCACGCCTTAACTATAGTCAACAAACGTGTCACGAATACTAAGTACTCTGCTTCCTAAAATAGTGGAGGGCAACGGATGGTTTTTATGAAAACCCTTAACGTTTTGAACTTGATATCGTTGTAGAATCTTATGAAAGGAGTGGTTTAAGCTCTGATTTGAATGGGATTTTGTGATCAAAGAATTGCTAACCGCAATCAAGAACGACGTCGCTTGGTAGCTAGCCGGTGAGTACGGGTCGGTCTACAGGGATTTTGTGTATTCTTAATTTGTTCTAACGAGTTAATTCCAAACTGTGTTGGATTGATTATCACTAAAAACTAAGGTTGATCTAGACTAGGATTAAAATCTTGCTAGGGTTAGGTTTAGGTTAAGTTTGGAAAGTCAATATTCCTCACGGCTTTCTATGCCCTAATTAAGATCTATTAGGTGTTATGGTAATAATTAATAAAGGGATTTGTACCATCGGGGAGAAACGATATTTCTTCCTCTAGGTTCTTATCCTTCCTTTCTCAATTATTACCCTAACCTCCATGGAAAACATATACAACCGGCCTTTTAAACTACGGATTCACCGCTATCTCGTGGGGTAGGGTGCCGTAGGGAGCGGTGTGTGTATGTATGCATGGAGTCCTATGAATTATTATGTGATGGGCAAGAAGGGGTGAGAGATTTTCATCTCTCAAACCTCTCCTATTCCTAACCCTAACAAGTGAGGAACTACTCACTTATTAGGGAATTGATAAACATGTTCTAAACTAATTAACTAGGGCAGATAATAAAAATTATACTAAGGCAGAAATAAAATTAAGAACTAGGGCAGATAATAAAAATCTTACTTTATTTGATGGCTCTCTCCAAACATTTACACCGAATTAAAATTCTGAATAGATGAAATAAAAAGAGGCATACTTCAAAAAGAGGTTTAGGGCTTCTATTTATAGATCATAGAAACCATAGGGTTACATTCGATTCACATCTGCATTTACAATTTTACCCTAAAGAAGCCTAGTCAACGCACCGACACGTCGTCAAACGACGCACCGACACGTGCGCACCATGGCCGCGGAACCGCGGCCAAAACCTATGTTTGGTTGCGGTTCCGCGGCCATATAGAGGAGTTATTGGTTCTTGTTTTCTTGGGTTCTGTGTGCTACTTTGTACTTGGCTTTTCTTCACTTGGTTCTTCAGAATGTCTTCTAGTTTCTTCCAGATTTCCACAATGGATAATGTCGTGGACTTTTTACCGTTTGCTTCATGTTGAAGTCTTAAATCTTGTACTGCCTTTGTGCTTCATGAAATTGTCCATTGATCTTCGTTTATTGTTCAAACTGTAGGTATGATCAAGATTCTTCCATTTATTGGTCGTAGTCTCACTTTTGTATCGTCTTTTCATCATTTTCACTGTTTTTGTTCCGAGAACCTGTAACCTGCAACTATGTAGCAGACATGGATCAAAAGCACCTGTCTATTTGTAAAATGAATAAGAATGGGGAATATAATAATGCAAAATTATGATATGAACAAATACACCCAAACTTATCTTTTGCTCGTCCTCGAGCAAACCTAGTTTTATTCTCGAAAAAGATCTAACCTCACTTTCGCAGGGAAACGCGATTGCACTGAGCTCGTGCAACAAGCCGTTAAACCTCTAGGTATCCCTAGTAGGAGGAGTGTTACCTCCTCAGGGTTTTCAGCGGATACTACCCATAAAATCCAATCAATTCGGCCTATTGACTTTTATTCTCCAATTAGGTTTTCTAACGAGAAACTCTATTATCTTCGACTCAGAATTTATCCACCCGTATTTTTCACGCTTCCTTATTATTTAATTTAAGATTATATATGTTTTTATAAATTTACTTAGGTTTTAGCATCTTTTAAGTTTTCCTTCTAGGGTTCTATCTCAACTTAGGAATTTTTTATCATCTCTATTAAAGACACAAGTCCTATTTTTCATTCCTATCTCTTATCTAAATCCCAATCACATACCCCTACGTGTGTGTATATATCATCCCTACACTTGGAAATTCAAATCAAGCTATTATACTCTTGTTCATCGTCCAAAGTACTTTTCAATTGGTGAATTTTATCACACATTCTTCATGCAACCGTTAATACTTCTTGAGGTACCAACGACCGATTACAAAATATGTTTGCATATTAAGGTGTAATTCCTAGTCTTGTAATACCTAAGGCTTTTAGCGGTGACTCCCAAACCAGTTGGTTTAAGGCACTAGGTGATAAAGCACCCTCGCTAAATATTTTTTTCTATTTATGCAGCCTTAAGTAATTACAAAAACCAGTGTTCATTTTTTTTTATCTTTTTATTCATACTTGTATTTTTATTTTTTTTATTTTCCTTCATACTAAGGACTTTAGACAAGAGCATTTCAAGGTCTCTTCTACTATTCCAAGTTTTAAGGTTCGTGTTTTGTGCAATTTGTAGGGTATATATTTTCAGAATTTAGACTTAAGATTAGGAATTATTTTTCAAACTTATACTTTAATAAAAATATCAATAATTTTCCCTTGTTTTAACTTAGCCCAAGAAGTCAACTCGAAATTTGCCTATTTCTAAATAAACTACAAAGACATTTACTTTCTACCATTAAATTTTAAGAAAGGTTATTTTTAGGGTTTTTAATTTACTAAGTCTAAGGTCTAGTTGTTCCTATCTAGTTAACCTATTTGTCAAACTCAAGTTAATTAAGGCCAAAATTGAATTTTTCAATTTTTGTAATTTAAAATTTTTCAAAATTTATGGGTTTTAAAATAAGTATGCAAATGCAAAAATATACATATGAATGCGAAGGAAGAAAGCTTACCGAGCACACCCCCAAACTTAAACTTGACAGTGTCCTCACTGTCAGGCTACACCAAGAGGGTCAAAAATGTCGGCACTTACCTGTTTTTATTTTAGATATATATATATTTTTATTGTTGCAAGAAAAACAAAACATATATACAAAAAGGTCCCACCCCCCAAACTTGAGTTAAACAATGTTACAAGTCAATTCCAAGCTTTGCAAAGACCAAAAGTCAACACCAACCAGTTGAAAAATTTATCTGTGTAACGTATAGGTCGGTGGAAGAACATGTTATAAAGAACCAAGAAGAAGAAGTGAAGAAGTAAGAGGTGATATGGAAAGTGTTTCCGTGAACATGGATGTGAAGAGATAAAAGGTGATGATGAATAAAAATGAGAATGTGAATGATCAGAAATCAGTGGAATATTGGCATTCTCGTATTTTATTAAAAGAAAATGTGGTGGTTCAATTTCTATAGGAGGAGGTTGATTAACCATACAATCCCCGAGGTGTTTCTGTGGATCCTTTACTGGCTTAGCATCATCCATCATATGTATATGATGTTCAATTATGAGGGAACTAATCTCCTAGATGTCCGCCATAGTCCATCCAAAAGCTTACTGGTTATTTTGTAAGACCATTAAAAGGGCTTTCTCTTGCTCGAGGGCTAGAGAGGCCGATATGATAACGGGAAAGGTCTCATTCCCACCTAGGTAAGCGTATTTAAGGTGAGACGGCAAAGGCTTGAGTTCGATTTTCGGAAGCGAAACAATTGGGGAGGCTATCTCGAACTCAAAGGATTCCAACAATGGTTCGAAATCACTGTAAGCAACCGAATCGGATGGTTCAACTAACTCATCCAAAAATTCAAAGGACTCAAACTCGGGCGGTTAGTCATCAAAATCGTCCGAAAAAGTGAAACATTCGTAATCTTTATCGGTTGTGCAAACTGTGTCAAATTTAAGGAGGGACGCACTAGTGGCGTCAAAACTGTTGTGATGAAACATAAATTTTTCAAGCTCGCAGTCCTCCTGCATGATTTCGTGGATCGAGCAAACTTCTCGTGTACTAGCTTTAGGCACGGAGGACAGAGTTCCTATCTTGTAAATATTGAACTCACTAGACATCTTCCCGAAGGATAGAGTCATAGAGCCATTGCGACAATTGATTACGGCATTGGAAGTGGCCAAAAATGGTCGACCGAGGATCACCGGAATGTGGTTCCGTGGGTTAGCAACAGGTTGCGTGTCCATAACAATAAAATCAACGGCGAATATGAAGTCCCCTACTTTGATCAACACATCCTCTAACTCATCCCTAGGATGGGTGATTGATCGATCAGTTATTTGGAGAGTACAATGAGTGGGTTTCAACTCTCCAACACCTAATTGCTTGTACAAGGAATAGGGAAGCAGGTTAACACTAGAACCAAGATCTAAAAGTGGGCGATTGTTATTCTTATCCCCAATTGTTATTGAAATTGTAGGACAGCCAGGGTCCTTTCGTTTTTGGGGCAAGGGTTAAGGTTGGTTAATAGCATTGCTCACAGCACTGGCTACTGGCACTTTCTTGGGTATCTGAGACTTTCTCTTCGAGGTGCATAAGCCCTTTAAGATTTTCGCGTAAGAAGAGACCTGTTGAATTGCATCCAAGAGAGGTATATTTATGCTAACCTGTTTGAATAACTCCACAATCTTCTCCATTTGTGGAGTTGGTTTATTGGATCTCAACCTGTTTGGAAAAGGAACATTTTGAAAATCTGTTGAGTCCAATTTTTGTGGATCAGATTACGGAGTTGGAACGGATCCCAGTGTTGGTGTGTTCGCGAAGTGAGATGTGGGTCCGTTTAAATTAGAAGAAGTAGAGCCTTATGAAGAATGAAGAATAGGCTCTAACGAAGAAGATGAAGAAGAAGAGGAAGATAGAGAAGCACCGGCAGGGGTGTCCTTGCTAATACCCACGTTATTGTGCAACACTCTTCCAGATCTCAACGTGATCACAGCATTTACATTATGATTTTGTTGTTCATAAGCAACATGTACGTTTTGTATGTGACTGGGATTAGGCAATGGTTGAGATGGAAGCTTTCCCTTCTCTCGCTCGCTCAACGCAGCAGTTAGTTGTGCAATTTGGGCCTCGATTGATTTGATACTTTGATCATGTGAAGCACTGTTGTGCACCAAAGACTGAATGGAAGTCTCCAACCTTACTGCGAATTGTGTAGATTGTTTTAGAAACGCATCTAGACTTCTTTCTAGCGAGATAACCTTATCATCATTTGGTTCAACAAAATTGTTTAGAGGGTAAGAGTTGTTGGGCACAAAATTGTTCATTTGGTTTGGGTAAGGTTGTGGTTGGAAAGGTTGCTGGTATTGAGTTTGTTGGGGTGCTTGTTGTTGTGGAAGAGGAGGCCTTTGAAAGTTGTTATTGCCTTGGAATTGTTGATTTTGATTCCAAGCAAAATTTGGGTGGCTCCTCCAACCTGGATTATAAGTCGAAGAGTATGGATCATTTCTTTGTCTCTGCTGAAAAGCAGCATTGACTTGATCTTGTCCTTGAATAGGTGGATTGTAAAGACACTCTTCGGTAAGATGTGATGGATCCGAACAACAAGCGCAAACAGTTCGTGGGGGTAAAGCAGGGGCAGGAGAAAGTTATGAGATTTTGGTCTCAATTGCTTCTATCTTTTTCGTAAGTGCGGCCATCTCGGCCTTCATTGCAATCGACATATCTAATTGATGTATGCCTGCCCTAGACTGACCAACAAAAGATGAAGTGGCCTTAGTGCTCTTCCACTGAAGTGTTTGTTCAGCAAGATCGTCGAGAAACTACCACGCTTCCTCGCTTGATTTTGTTAGAAAGTGACCTTGACAAATGGTTTTCAGTAACTGTTTCGTTGCTGGGTTCAATACTTCGTATAAAGTTTGGCAAAGTTTCCAATTTTCGATACCGTGGTGAGGGCATTGAACAAGTAGGTCTTTAAATCTTTCAAAACACTTCCAAAAGGGTTCAGAAGGAAGCTGGGAAAATTGAATAATCTCATTGCGAATTCTCGCGGTCTTTTGATGTGGATAAATTTTTTTAAGAAAAGCTTTAACAAACTCTTCCCAATTTTTAATTGAGTGTGATGCTGTGCTATACAACCATTTCTCAGCTAGGTCACATAAGGTGAAAGGAATGACCCTTAGCCTTATAGCATCATCTGAAAGTTGTGTTGTTTTCATCATTGCACAAACATTCTGGAATTTATTTATGAAGATATAGGCATCTTCGGATTCCAGTCCTTGAAATTTTGGCAACATGTTGATGAAGTGGGGTTTGATCTCAAAGTTATCCCCATTTGCCGATGGGAGTGAAAGACAAGCAGGTAAGACGGTGCGGATAGGGTAGAAAAGATCCTGGAGCGCGATTCGTTGGGGCGCTTCAACAGGTGGGTGTTGTGGGTTATTCGCACCTAGCGGAGGTGGAATCAGTCTCGTGGGTAATGTGTTGTTAGGATTAAATCCCGACATCTCCTTAGAAGACGAAGAATGTGAAGGTGAAGGTAAGGAAGTGGAAGGAATTTCGACTTCGGAGTCGAAAGCGTTGTCAGTCGGTACCAACGAGACACAGACTAATCGGGCACTAGTGTCCCTAGTCCAACCGAATATACACTAAAGAGGTAGTGTAGTTAAAAAGGTGAAAAACAGAAGGTGGGGGTAAGAAAACGTCAATGGAAAGAAAGTGGGTGTAAGTGAGGTGCACGGATTTCTTAGCGACAAGTTGCAAGTTTTTGTAAAAAAAAAATTCCTTTTTTTTTCTTTTTATGTTTTTTTATGTGGAGCTTTTTTCAAAAAAGATTTTCGATAAAAGTCTTAGACACACGTTCAATCAATCACAAATGCACAATCACGCCTAAATCTAGGATCACCTAGGTCAGCTAGACAGCTCCTAACTGTTTCAAAGGGCAAGAAGTAAGGACCTCAAACCGCCTCTTCATCGTCAATTGTGGCCAGGTAAGCACAAGTAGAGAAAGGAGGGATCTGCTCACGAATCACCGTGAGACGGGCCTTTTAAAGTTACCTTTCACTACCTATCTAGCCTAGGCACCACAAAGTCAGGTTAGGATCAACGGTCGATGCCTACAACTATTCCTTTGTCCTATTGAGCGCGAAGTCCTTAGGGCTGAGTCTAATCTTTTTTAATTATTTGATGGTCAATGCAATATGCTTTATGTGATTTTTGGGGTCCTGGGAAGGGTGATGAAATCCCCACCCAATCTGGATTGGTGTTCAAGCCCCTTAAAGTTAATTTAGATATGCAAAGCAATAAACACAATCACTTGCAAACAATTTTTTTAGCGCGGCGCAAAGAATCCTGCACAAGATCAATTATTGAAGAAGGGGAGAAATTTTTTTAGCGCAAAGAATCTTGCAGGCAAATTTTACAGAGGAGATATTGGGGTTGCAGAGAAGAAGAGAAAGCTTACAGCGATTTTTCAACGAGCTGACGTCACCTTCCTGCCGTGGTTCCGCCGCCAAAATGTGCTTCCCTCCGTGGTTCCGCGGTAGATTGTGCGGTTCAGTTTATGAAATTTCTTCTGCTCCTCTGTTATGATTTTCCTCTGTTGTTGAGATCTGCTGTTTTCTGTTTTGCTCTCTGGATTTTTCCAGATCTGAATTCGTTCATCGATCCTGCACAATTCAAACGAAAACCCTTCAAAGAATAACAAGATGATAAATTTTTTTATTTTTATATTTTTCAGTTTTTATGATTTTTCAATTTTTATATTAACCCGAAATTACAAAAAGAAAATAACTACGCCATCCCCAGCAACGGCGCCATTTGATTTGAATGGGATTTTGTGATCAAAGAATTGTTAACCGCAATCAAGAACGGCGTCGCTTGGTAGCTAGCCGGTGAGTACGGGTCGGTCCACAGGGATTTTATGTATTCTCAATTTATTCTAATGAGTTAATTCCAAACTGTGTTGAGTTGATTATCACTAAAAACTAAGGTTGATCTAGACTAGGATTAAAATCTTGCTAGGGTTAGGTTTAGGTTAAATTTGGAAAGTCAATATTCCTCATCGCTTTCTATGCCTTAATTAAGATCTATTAGGTGTTATGGTAATAATTAATAAAGGGATTAGTACCATCGGGGAGAAACAATGTTTCTTTCTCTAGGTTCTTATCCTTCCTTTCTCAATTATTACCCTAACCTCCATGGAAAACATATACAACCGGTCTTTTAAACTACGGATTCACCGCTACTTCGTGGGATAGGGTGTCGTAGGGAGCGGTGTGTGTATGTATGCATGGAGTCCTATGAATTATTATGTGATGGGCAAGAAGGGGTGAGAGATTTTCATCTCTCAAACCTCTCCTATTCCTAACTCTAACAAGTGAGGAACTACTCACTCATTAAGGAATTGATAAAAATGTTCTAAACTAATTAATTAGGGCAAATAATAAAAATTATACTAAGGCAGAAATAAAATTAAGAACTAGGGCAGATAATAAAAATCATACTTTATTTGATGGCTCTCTCCAAACATTTACACCGAATTAAAATTCTGAGTAGATGAAATAAAAAGAGACATACCTCAAAAAGAGATTTAGGGCTTCTATTTATAGATCATAGAAACCCTAGGCTTACATTCGATTCAAATCTGCATTTACAATTTTATCCTAAAGAAGCCTAGTCAACGTACCGACACGTCGTCAAACGACGCATCGACATGTGCGCACCATGGCCGCGGAACCGCGGCCAAAACCCATGTTTGGCCGCAGTTCCGCGGCCATATAGAGGAGTTATTGGTTCATGTTTTCTATGGTTCTTTCTGATGCTTTGTACTTGGTTTTTCTTCACTTGGTTCTTCAAAATGTCTTCTAGTTTCTTCCAGATTTCCACAGTGCATAATGTCATGGACTTTTTACCGTTTGCTTCGTGTTGAAGTCTTGAATCTTGCACTGCCTTTGTGCTTCGTGAAATTGTCCATTGATCTTCGTTTATTCTTCAAACTGTAGGCATGATCAAGATTCTTCCATTTTTTGGTCGTAGTCTCACTTTTGTATCATCTTTTCTTTATTTTCACTGTTTTTGTTCCGAGAACCTGTAACCTGCAACTATGTAACAGACATGGATCAAAAGCACCTGTTTATTTGTAAAATGAATAAGAATGGGAAATATAATAATGCAAAATTATGATATGAACAAGCTCCAGTTTTAAAAGTCGAATGGTTTTGTAGTATCCTTCTAATTTTGCTAAAGAGGTCACTCCTAGTGAAGGGATCTCGGCTTTTTCCTTATCGAATAAGGTGTTGGATATTTATGAATACCACGATGCAAAGCAAAAGTTAGATCAACTATAAAAAACAATCGAGTGCTTTGTAACATTTGCTAGTTTCGCTAAAAGGATAACTCCCGTTGAAGGGATCTCGGCCCTTTCCTCATTGAATGAGCTGCTGGATATTCATCAAGGAATACCACTATGCAAAACAAAAACTAGAGTTACTAATTTTAAAAAGTTTAATTCTACAACATCTTTAGGTTTCCTTTTCATAACATTAATCACATTAATGTTGTCCCATCATTTACGTTTCCTAAACATCACAGAAAAGAAACGAAAATAGGACATATGCTTATGCCATCCGCATTCGTCACGGGGCGCCGTCATGCACCGTTAGCTTACTTAACTAACGACAGAGCGGGAGCTGGACTAGCGCGGGTTCAAAATATAAGTAACGTTTATTGTATATATCATATATAAATAGCTATTCGTCACACGCATTTATAAACATTCCAGACAAAGATGAATACATTAGATATACTAGGAATTCCGTACTTCATTTAAGCCCTTAATGAAAGACGGTTTCCATGGTCGTGATGAATAGCCAAACCCCACCCTAGACCCCTGCGGGTGAGGCAAACTACCTTCCAAATTCCTGAAGTGAAGCAACCTCCCTCAACAAAGTGAGTAGGCCATTCGGCACTTCGAGAACCCGGTAGTTTGTGTACTCCACCTTGGGTCTATCCTAAGAGCTAAAATAGTAAAAAGAAATTATACAACGGTGGCTACAACCTCAACCCAGATGTGCCCCGCAAAATAATATTACATTGCTTTTTACAAATTACAAGAATGAAAGAAAAACACTCTTCTTACATCTCCGGCCATTCATCACGACTATCCAACATATTCATATACACATACCATCGCATGATACCAATACCGATGTGTGGAACCTAGACTAATCGACATATAGCAATTGGTCGACGTTTTCATAACACACATACACATCACTAAGCTTGTAAAGTAACCGCGACATTAGAATTCTGCACGAGATTAGCAAACTAAATCATTTTCCAACTCTTGAAAAAATCCAGTGAGCAACCTTTTAAAAACCGATCTTTTGAGCCAATCCGGGAGTCGAAACGAACTCGAAACCCGTATGAACTTTGTGAAGGAGAAGAACAACATATTAACAGTCGAATGGAGGGCCTAGAGGGGGTACCCCACCCCCGAGGCCACCACGAGGTGGCCAGGAGGTGAGGCAAACCCGAAACTGCCTATGATGGGGTAGTTCCGGGTCCCCATCACCAAGACCACCTGGGGAGTAGGCCCAGCCGTTTGGTCCCCCGGCGGTGTCCCTGGGGTGTGCACGCTCCACCCCGCGGCTTCTCGGTTCAAACCGTGAGCCCGCGGGGTGTGCAAACATCTCAAAACATCGATTTTCAAAACTGTTTTCGGGAGTTTTTGCACGACGAAAAACGAAGAAATTCTAACGTTCCTACAAGCTATTTAAGGTTTAAGATAAGCTCTGATAACATGTTAGTGGATGTTGCACACCCTCACAACACTTATGAGGAGGCAGAAGCGATAAACAATAATTTTCTTGCATGCAACACCCACATAACCCAAGATTAGTGCTTAAACCTTAACTAGCAAACTTATCAAGAGATCTAATCTACTATGAAAGTGTGCTATACCTAATGAACCAGTCCTTCGGGTCTTCTCTTTGTTTCAACTCCTTGGCTCCTTCGTGGTTGCAAAGATCTCAATCTCCGGCCACCTCAAGATCTAAGACGATCCACCCGAGAGCTATCGAACAAGCTACAAACTCTTCTCAAGAGCTAACTAAGAGATAAAATTTGCTAGAAGAGATCACTTAGATGATATAGAGATAAATTTTAGTGGATTATTATTTGTCCCTTGGCCTATGATTCACAACTCATGTGAAGGTTTAGGTCAAGAGGTAGAGGAAGGAGAGAATTAGGAGAGAGAAGGTGTATGTGATGAATGAATGAAAAATGAAACATAACAAAAGATATGGCTCAAGAAAATAATTGAAGCATGCACTATTTTTTCATAAAAATAATGCACCATGCCTCAATAGTAAACCCAAATGAATATAAAATGATTTGAGCCATGCCTTCAACCATGCTAAGACTTTCTCCAAATTCCACTTCATCAATTCCATTTTCTCAAAATGAAAATTCATTTATGAGGTGTCTCTTTCTTGAAGGTATTCTTGTAACAATTACAAGAATACCCTCCACCGTATACCGTATAAGTATATCCGTATCCAAATTTCAAAAAATACGAATACAAATAATCCAATAATATAATAACGGTATCCGGCTTAAACCAAAGCCTACCAGTATTATCCTTCCGATCATTATTCCTGTAACAATTACACGAACATGATCGAAACCATGCCGTAAGAACTTACGACCTCTACATCTTTTGCCTTAATCAGGGAACCCTCTGTGTGGGACTCTAAAGACTTGACAGTACGCTAGCATTGGGTTTAACCATAAGCATGTCAGCCGCACTAGCTGTGCGTAACGGCTACCCAGGTACATGTCGATAAGGTGGCCGACGAGCGAACTCATCACAACTCTAACGAGCCTGTAAGCAACACTTACCGTGCAGTCCGGTCTCTTCGTCTGATATGTCGCATATGAAGTTTAGGGGTGATAAATGTTAGACCCCAGTAACTTTATAAGTCATGCTGGTTTACAGCCCATAACGGTTCGAGAAACTACTGATAACTCTTATCAGTAAATCTCAAGAACCCTGCCCAGGGATTTGCTGTTATGGCCGATCAAGTATAGCGCGACATCAACTCCCTATACCGGGAGAGACGAAACCCTTCCTATCGCTCACTTCCTCCATGCGATTCGGGACTGTACCCAAAATCCACCTGTTTGCACGACTCAGTAGTGCCGTGGTAGGGGGGAAATCAAAGCATAGTGGGAATCACACAAGACACTATGACGATCTCGGGTCTACAGACAAACCTGTACAAGTGTTACTAGAGAACTGCTATCTGACAATAGGTATATATACCAGCTAGGAGTTCTCGGCGAGTCCTATTCAGTGTACCCATTCTCCAATGAGCACCGGTGTACAATCTTTGATGTCAAACACCAATGGTTGTGGGATAAACCATCGCCCCTAGGGTTAAAAATCGTACACACTAGTCTACTCTTGTAATATCGATACCCTATCTTGATATACACTCGACTAGGAACTATTAAAGGATATGCTTATAAACCGCCCATGCCCCACTAGTATGATCTACATTATAATCCTGGTAGTCAAGCATAATCCTAAGGGCTTCATCAACATGTATATAAAGATATGAAATACAACACATCACACGTTAGGTGAAGATAAACCATATAGTATACTATCATTTCGAGCAATGATTGTTTCTGTACATATACATGCCTAGCATCTAAAAAATACAGGCCTCTAGGGCATACATATCTAATAGGTGGCTGGTCTCAGAAGCCATTGGTGTCAGTTGGTTCACCCAAGATGTATACAGGTGTCTTTCCCCCAATCAGAGCAAAGCTCTGTTCAAATTTCAAAATTTGAAATGAAGCAGCGCTTCATAGCAGCGCTAGCGCTAAGAGTCAATGACTCTGATGCAGCGCTCACGTGCAAACCACGAGAGCGCTAGCGCTAGCAGCGTCAGTGCTGAGAGTCAAAGACTCTGAGGCAGCGCTCACATGCAAAGCACATGAGCGCTACCGCCAAGTACGCTAGACTTTGAAGCAGCGCGCTACGTGCAAAGCACATGAGCGCCGGCGCTAAAAGCACTGCACTCTAAGCAGCGCACCACGTGCAAAGCACGTGAGCGCTAGCGATAGAACAAAATGTTCTCAGTCCTTGGATAAAAAATCCAACGAACATGATTAAAAATCATCAATTGACCAGAATAAAATTCTGTTAAGGAAATATTCTTCAGAATCTTTCCAAACAGGAAAGATTGTGCTTTGAAAATCAGAGCACTATTGGATCAATGATCCAATGGTGATTAAAAATCATCAAAATACAGAATAAGTTCTGTATGGAAAAAATTTCCCAATCTTGTTAAAAATAAGAAGATTGCCTTCTGTAAATCAGAAGCCCTTGGATCGAAAATCCAACAGGGGAAACACCCCAAAATCAATTAGAGAAAAGATCTCCTTAACTGATTCAACAAATCAGCCTACCCTATATAAAGGCCCCAAGACTTCAAGTCTTGCATAGAGGAACCTCCCTCCCAACTTTGAGAAATTTCAGAGAGAAGAGCAAGCTCTCGGCAGAAGAAGAATTTCTTCAAGGTAAAACAAAGAGATTAAATCATTTCATCAAAAAAAGAACTTAGTTCTTATGCTAGATCATAGATCTATAAGACAAATGTCTATCACAAAAAGAGATCATAACATCTCATCATAAAAAGGGGGAAGAATAATTCAATTCTCTTAGGATCACAGATCCGTAAAGGCAAAGCCTTTCATTAAAAACATAAGAGATTGAAATATCTGCTATAAAATAAGAACTTTGTTCTTGGAACCATGAGACAAAGTCTCTTGTAAGCGAGAATTTATTTCTCAGATCACGAAATCGATCAGAAGCGCACTGCGCTCATTATCTGGCGCTCAGGGCCAAGTGCGCCATGTGCTCATCATGTGTGCTCTACTTAACAGAAGCGCTCTGCGCTCATTGACGGGCGCTCAGCTCCAAGCGCGCTACGTGCTCCTCACGTGTGCGCTGAGAGAACATAAATTGTTCTTTAAATGATAAAGCCCAGAGCCATAATGAGTGCTCAGCACTCAATATAAGACAAAACGTTGTCAAGACCAATGCTCGGCATTGTTAAATGAAAAAGGACTGAGCCTAATTAAATGTCCAACATTTTAAATGAATGGGCCGAGCCCAAGTTGGCCACAGATCTCTAATTTAGATTAATTGAGCCCATATGCTCATAAATCATTGATCTTAGTCCTAAGTTGGACTATAGATCTCCCAACCAATATTGGTTTAAGGGTACATCTCTTCACTCCTCTGATTTGTATTGTTGTAATCCTTCAACGTCTTTAGGGAGGTGATAGGTCTCGACAACCAGACATTCTATGGACTGTGGGGTCCTTAAACTTATGGACCATGATGTTCTTAAACTTTACGGACTGTGGGATCCTTAAACTCATGGACTGTGATGTCCTTAAACTTTACAGACTACGATGTCTCTAAACTATCATAGACTGTGAGGTCCTTAAACTGATAGATTATGATGTCTTTAAACTTTACACTGGACCGCAAAGTCCCTAAACTAAAACAATAGAGCCCAAATGCTCTTTTGTTGGATCTAAATGATCCTGTTAAGTAGATCTTAGTCTAAAATTAGACTAACGTATCCTTAACAAACGGTTAAATTGATCTTAGTCTCAAATGAGATTAACGATCCTTAAACCCAACCCAAAACCCAAATCTAAGAAAATACGGATTTGGACTAATCCACGCCCTACGGGTGACAACATAAATTATTCTCCGTATACAATCTATGGGAAACCAAAAATAAAACAAATACACACGACACGAAGTGACCATCAGGAGAAGGAGAAAGTTGTTACCGCGATGCGGTAGCATAATTAACTGCAGGGGCTTGCGCCTTCAGGGAAGAGCGTCCCCACAATCAAAAACCCCTCAAACGAGGGGGAATCTGACGAAGTCTGCTACAATGGCTGCATCCATCTAAACCTCCGATACACGGTGCCATAAATCAACTAGGCATCTTCGGAGAGGTGGACGGATAAAACCAAATAGCATCTACCCCTAAATTCAGGCAGGACAAACCTACGTGGTTCTGTCTCCCGTATTCGACGGTGAACAGATTCTGGCATGCACGGTGGGACCTTTTCCTCTTTCTACTCCACACTTCGTGTGTCGTGTTTCGCAAACGAATCTCGGTTTGCTATGGTTGTCCCTGGATTCGAAGTACTAAGATTTGGTGTTTTGCTCCGTGCAGAAAATAGAAAATCAATGGCTTTCAACTGCATAAACTGCAACAACTGCAACAACTCCCACTCTGTCCTTGCTGGAGGAGTGACTTATGGGCCTCAAGCGGCCTCCGTTTTCAAGATGCCATAGAACAGGTGACGCAAGCCACCACTTGGCTGTTCTTTGGGACCATGCTCCGACCCATGAGCTTCAATGCCCCACTGCCATCACAAGAAGCTCCGAAGAAGTTGGTCTTTGATCGGCTTACGACTACCGCGGCCCCTCTCAACGGGTCGCCCAAATCCAACGCCTCGGTCTTTGATAGACTGGGCCAAAACTCTAAGAAGAAGCCCGAGATACCTTAGGGGGTTATCACGAAACGGCTAGCCATCTCTGCTCCAGTGAACGAAGTCATCAGAGAGTCTTCCCCAGCTAAGGGATCAGTCTCCACTAGACTGCCCGCTCTAACATCCGCTTCAGGCGAAGTCAACAAGTCTCCTTCCCCTGCTCGGAAGTCTGCCTTCGACAGGTTGGCCATCCCCACTCAACGAACGTCAGTTTTCAATAGGCTGGCACCAACGGCAACCCTTCACCAGGACAGGGGCATGAGAGAGCTACCCCCATAGCTCAATCAATACCGTCTGCAAGGCATGCTCGACGTCGCCACTGACGCTGAGTGAGGAAAGCTAGGGGCAGTTCCCCTTCTGGACTGACTCCGCCAGCTCCAACGGTAGAAGTCGATGATGCTGTTCCAACTGGAAACAACTTTGAACCACTCAGAAGAGTCCACAAGAACTCTCTGATGGCCGTGCTGAAAAGATCTCCTCCACCTGTGGAGTATGCTACAAAGACAAAGCTGGAGCAGCCCCCACAGCGGCTGTCCTCTAAAATTCATAAGGTCTGGCGACAAGTCCAAGACTCGGTGTCAACCCAGACTACTCCCGTCGATCGAAGAAGATGAAAGTTCGGCTAAAGAGGGACCACCCTACTATACCACAGAAAGTGTCATCTATTTGGGTGCCTGCTGCAACGGCCCCTTCAATTTCGACCACCCACAAAAGAAGGAGGCCAGAAAAAGTCCCCGCGTCCGCAACGAACCTCAAGGGCACTGATTCTGAACGCCCCAAGTCTGGGGGTATGGTGGTGCACACTGTTTATATGGCATCCGGAAAAGAGGATAGCCATATCTCTACGGTCCATCGACCACTCACCAGATCCATAACAAAGGCTCAGGAGCAACAACAGAAGCTCTTGGAAATGTTAACACAGATGGCCGCACTCACCGAGCCAAAAAAAGGCGGAGACGTCATCAGAGCAGCGTCATGAACAAGAAACTGATACTGAGTTCCTCCACAGGATCCTCGAGAAGAAGGACAAAGATGCAGCAGAACAAGCGGCCAACATAAAACGAATGGCGCTTTTATTCCAAGATATGCTCGGGATAATGATAGAGCTGGATCCTCCAGCTGAAGACCTCCCGATTATCCTTGAAGACGACAGAGGGGAGACATCGAACCCTTTTCCAGCTTGTTCAGCAGCCAAGGAGGAGACCATCTCCAAAGCCGTCCTGGATGACTATATCGCTCAGCAGATACGAGCTCATCAGGCGACCGAAGCGGCCGGGAAAATTGTTAAGACTGGACGACCCTATCCGGGTTGGTATGACTAAATAAAGTACCCACCGGGATATACGATCCCTAAATTCCATGTGTATAAAGGGACGGGGAATCCACACCAGCACGTTGCTCAATTCAGAGCCCTGTGCGATAATACTGGGGGTGACGACAAACTGCTGCTTCACCAGTTTGTTGGCAGCTTGTCTGAAACAGCGTTTGAATGGCACTCCGAGCTCCTAAATGGCTCCGTTAAGACATTTGCAGAAATGGAGTTACTGTTAACACAAAGGTTCGCAATCGCTAGCAAACACACCCCAATCACGGCATCAATTAACACCAGGGTGAGGCCAAGCGAAACATGGGTCCAGTATGCGATACGATGGCGGAATTTATGGTTGAAGTGCAAACAGCGCATCGAAGAAGCTCCTGCTGTAGGCATGTTCGTGGGTATTCTTGATCCGCAGGCGACCATATCCCAGTTCATGATGTTCTTCATGCCAAATACTTTCCAGGCCTTGATTCACAAGCTGGCCCAAATGGATCAGATGGGTCATAGACAATCTTCTTCGAAGATGGAATCTCGAAACGAAAAGGGGAAAGGGAAAGCGACCTTTGTCGCCAATGCTCAGCAGCAACCCAGTGGTCCAAAGCCAACTGATCGCCAAGACAATAGATGGCGATTCTTTAATGAGAAATTGAACCGCCCTTATTCGTTTCCCCGGGATAAAACGAGGAGACCGTTCGAGCTGGCAGTGCACAACAGGCTCATCACCTTGCAGGATCCAAAACGCCCATTACAGCACGGTGATGCCAACAATCCCAATTACTGTCCCTATCACCAAGTGGTAGGCCATCCAATCGAAGATTGCTTCATCTTCAAAGGATGGATTGAGGACCAGTACCATCAAGGAAAATTCGCACTGTCCAAGAATTGGAAAGTAAGCCCACCTCAGTCGCACGCTCTTTAAAAAGGGGACACGCCAGGGGCATCGTGCTCTTTTGTAGAAGAAGCTCCATCGGAGGCCGCACTTTCAGCCAAAACGAAAAAAATGTTGAATGAACTCTAAGCATGTCCGGTGATTAAGTGGAAAAGCCCGCTGGAACCCGTGATTATTGAGGGGATGCTGAAGTCGCGCCCAATGCTGAAAGTTGGTGAAGGTGGACAAAACATTCAAGTCAAGCCTCCAAAGTCTTTAAAGAAAAAGAAGAAGGAAAAGAAGCACGTCCAACTCGAAGACAGCCGTACAGGTCTACAGAAATACATCGATGCACTGGAAGAATATAACCAGAAGGCACAGACCCCAATCACGTTGGACGGATTCTTTAAGCATGTTCTTAAGAGTGAAGACGATGACGCTGATGAAGGAGACGATTCTTCAGAAGGGCCTGAAGACTATGTGGTGAGCTGCCACATGATCTCTCACTCGATAAATGGCAAAGAAGCTCCTGATGCAGAAAAACTAGGGACAAATCCCGAACCAGAACTCCTAAAACCGTCAGATGAGATGATTGACATGGTTCTGAACGAGGCCTGTCAAAAGTGCAAAGATGATCGAGAGCGCGAAATTGCCATATTTGAAAAAGCCAAACGCCGGCGACTGGAAGAAAGGTTTAAAACACTCCCACCAAATCAAAGCACATCCACTATAGACAAAAGCAGGCTTAAGATGAAGAAACGATTCGCTAAAGCCCTATAAATGGGGATGAAGCTGCCAGCCTCCAAAGGAAACACTCCTGGTGGGATACACTTTGACGAAACGGAGGTACATCCTAGTTACTACTTATACCATCAAAGGATTGCACATCCTACCAAAGAATGCAATGCCTTTAAAAACTTATGGCAAGGATTTGTTGCCCACCGGTGGCATTTCAAGTGGATGAAGCGTAAGACGCGTCGAGAGCAGAACAGCTTGATAGATGAGCGCAAAAGAACTACCAGCAACTGTCACATGGTTGATAGCAAGGGATAGCAAGTTCTCACATTCGGGAGCAATTCGGATGAAGAAATAGCCCTCGGCCCTCTCTTCAAGGAATCCATCTCCGAAGAAGAAGAGATAAAGACCTGCGAGAACATTCAGCTGCGCAATCGCACGCTACCCGAAAAGAATCTCGGACCCGCAAACAGGGGATCGGATAGAAAAGATAAGGGGAAGGAAAAGGTCCCTGAGGATATCGCCCTCGATGATCGACTCGTCGAAGAGCTGGCAGCCAAGGACCCACCTAAGAAAAAAAGGTGGATTACAACGTTCTGGCATACCTGAGGAAAATACCCTCGCAACTGAGCATTCTCGATGCCCTCGTGTTATCTAAAGAGGCAAGAGATTCTTTGATCAAGGCACTATAAGAGCCCAAGCAGTTTTAAGCTTTCCTTGCAGAAGAAAAGATGAAGGACGAGCTGGAAGAAGTGCACACAGCTGACATCACTTTTGGAGATGGAGATCTCCTCCTCGGGACGTGTGAGCATAACCGTCCTCTATATGTCACCGGATACTATCATGACATCAAGATAGGAAAGATCTTAGTCGACAATGGATCCTCTGTCAACCTCCTAAATGTGAGAGTGCTAAAGGAAATTTGCATGAGCGTGTAGCACCTCGCTCGGGATAAAATCACCATCTCCGGTTTTGACTCCCAGTCATCATGGACGCTCGGGTCTGTGATACTGACATTGCACTTTGGGCTGCTCGTCACTGACATCAAGTTTCACGTCATTGACGCCAAGACTTGCTACAACGCTTTGCTCGGTCAGCCTTGGTTACACGAGTACAACATCATCCCTTCTACACAACATCAGTGTATGAAGTATTTCAAAGATGGGCTTGAATACACTATGACAGGGAAGCTGAACCCATTCTCCATAAACGAAGTTCGTAAGTATGAAGACGCAAAGTACTTCTTACCAGACTTTAAAGATATGGAAAGATTCCATAAACCTAAGAATAAGCAAAAAGTTATCACCACCATTCCGGTCTTCGGGAGTGATACCGAGGAGAAAGAAGAGATAGTCTATTCGGGACCGTCCCAATGCAACAAGCCTGGACCGTCTACCCCTATGTTGGTCTTCAGCAGTGACTCTGAAGATGAGGTCAATGCAGTATTTTCTGTTCGGACATCAATATGAGCCTTCACTGGAGAAGATCAAAGCTTGCAAATAGCTATGGTTCCATAGCAGCACTACAAAGAGCTTGACGCACTTGGTACCTATGGTGTGCAAGATCTGCAGACATTCTACGTCCCTCCCAGGCGAAGAGATAAAAAGGCAATCCTCTTTTATCGATCCTCAGAAACCAATGTCGAGAAGGAAATCTGGCATAGTGCCGATTCTACACTTGACAGACTCCAGCCCATCCGTCTGCCCAGATACTACACAGAAGGATTAAAAAGGATATTGAGGTGCCAAGGCATACCCTTCAAACAGATTGCTCGAAAAGCTCAGTTCTACAACAGGATCTGGAACATCCCCGAAACTCAGCGAAATTGCCCAACGGGAGAATGGAAACGATCGGGCTTGGATATGACCAATCCAAGAAACGGGAGCGATTCCATGGCTTCTACGTTATACATGACTTTGATGAAGAAGGAGATGCTCTGTTAGAAGACGCTAACCTTGAACCAAAATGAGGTCCTTCCTCGAAAGTGCCAAGTCCGTCGTTCGAAGAACAGATGGATAAGCTAATAAGGGAAGCGTGTCAAAAAGTCCGGGATGACCACAACCACGAAATGGCCATTTATGAGAAAGTCAGGACGCAGCGCCTCCTCCAGCAGGCTGTGGAGAATGATGATGCTCTTCGTCGCCAGCCCGTCATACAAAATACCCAACACGGAGGTAGAAACAAGCTAAAGAACGAAAAAAACGTTCGACAGCGGCAAAGCGTGTCCAAGAAGCCTCGCGATCGAAAATTAAGCAGCCGGGATCCGTCTCTTATAAAGAAGATGGGTCGAGCATATTCTTTTCCCCAAGACAAGATCAGGAAGATATTCGATCTTGTCATGAAACATCAAATGGTTACGCTCCCGGAGTCCAAACACCCTGAGCAAGCAGACGAGGTCTCGCACCCGGATTATTGCTCCTATCACCGAGCGATAGGACATCCTCTCGAAGACTGCTTCACATTTAAATACTATGTAGAAGACCAGTATCAGTAAGGTAGGTTCGCTTTATCCAGCATTTGGATGGTTACCCTGCCACAGAAGCATGAACTGAAAGCCACGTATGCAGCGAGAGTAGAACCAGATCAACATCGGTTATGGAAACGATCTCGTACCTGTCACGTAATAACGCTGACGAGAAGAGTGTCC
The DNA here is from genome assembly GCA_030015575.1 of Agapanthus africanus. Taxonomy (NCBI): domain Eukaryota; kingdom Viridiplantae; phylum Streptophyta; class Magnoliopsida; order Asparagales; family Amaryllidaceae; genus Agapanthus; species Agapanthus africanus. Next base: position 443,378,005 of record JASDDO010000019.1, on the reverse strand, counting down.
AAAAATATGGATGACCTCTCTTGGCGCTTCAAAAACGATGATGACGAAGTGATCTCAGAGTTTCCACCGGCGCCAAAAGAGCTGGAAGATGGGATACATACTACTGCAGATAACCTCAGAAAAATTGACTTGGGGACGGCAGGCGATCTACGGCCTACGTTCGTCAGCGAGCTGCTGTCTAAAGAACAGGTGGCTACACTCAAAGACGTGGTCATGCGGTATAAATACTTCTTCGTATGGAACTACTCCAAGATACCGGGGCTAGATCCAGAGATAGCTGTGCATAAATTGGCGATATCCCCGAACGTCAAGCCAGTCAAGCAATCACCAAGAAGAATGCGGCTCGAATTTGAAATGAGCATCAACGCCGAGGTCAAGAATCTAATCGACTCCGTCTTCATCCAAGAAGTGCAGTACCCCGACTAGATTGCCAACATTGTCCCAGTAATGAAGAAAAATGGGACAGTGCACATCTGCATGGACTTTCGGGACCTCAACAAAGCATGTCTGAAGGATGACTTTCCCGTACCGGTTACAAAGCTGATGATAGACAACATGTCCACTCACGAAGTCTTCTCCTTCATGGACGGCTCATCAGGATACAATCAAATAAAGATGCATCCTGAAGACCAGAAGCATACCGCTTTTCGGACTCCTCTGGGCATATTTTGCTACAAAGTAATGCCTTTCGGTCTGAAGAACGCCGGTGCTACCAACCAAAGGGCCATGACGAAGATTTTCGATGACCTCATACACAAAATCGTCGAGTGCTATATTGACGACCTCGTGGTAAAAAGCAAATCACACGAGGAGCATTAGGAGCATCTAAAGATAGTGTTCCAACGTCTTCGGAAATACAACCTGAAGATGAACCCTCTCAAATGCGCATTCGGAGTTTCCTTGGGCAAATTTCTAGGGTTCATCATACGACACCGAGGCATCGAAATAGATCCATCGAAGATCAAGGCGATTATGGAAATACCTTCGCCAAGAACTCTCAAGCAACTGCGGTCTCTCCAAGGAAAGCTCGCGTATATTCGACGATTCATAGCCAATCTCTCCGGCAAGTGCCGTCCCTACAGTCATTTAATGAAGAAGGGGACCCCATTCGTCTGGGATCGCAAATGCCAAACCGCACTGGACGAAATCAAGCAATACCTACAGAATCCGCCGGTACTGACCATTCCGGTCAAGGGAAAACCTCTCATCCTGTACAAAACAGCCCTTGAAGATTCTTTAGGCATGCTATGGGCACAGGAGAATGACCATGGGAAGGAGTGAGCCCTCTACTATTTGAGTCGAGTTCTCCTGGGGGCAGAAAACAACTACTCCCCTATCGAAAAACACAGCCTGGCATTAATTTTCGTGATAATGAAGCTCCGGCATTATGCTTTGGCACATGAGGTCCACCTTATATCAAAAGTGGATCCTCTCAAATATTTGATGTCAAGAGCCATACTAACAGGACGGCTCTCTAAATGGGCTCTACTCTTGATGGAGTTCTCGATAACATATTGACCTCCCAAGGCAGTGAAGGGTCAGGCCATTGCTAACTTCCTCGTTGAGCATCCAATACCTGCTGATTCACCCCTAAATTGCAAACTACTAGACGAGCACGCGTTTGACACGATCGACAGAGAGAAAGGGGGAGTGATACCCGATGGGAATTCTACATTGACAGGGCATCTTCCATGAAGAAGCGAGAGCACAGCTCCCCTATAATCAAATCTAGGGTTGGCCTTATCTTCGTGACTCCGCAAGGAGGGATAACGCGCTTTGCCTTCTCCTTAACAGAGCCGAGGACAAACAATGAAGCCGAATATGAAGCTTTGATAGCAGGTCTTGAGATCACTGTCGACATAGGAATCGAAAACCACCTTATATACGGAGACTCCCAGTTGGTTGTTAATCAAGTAAACGGCGACTATCAAACGTGCAAACCAGAGTTGGTAAAGTACGGTGAGAGAGTGCCACAATTGCTCACTCAAATTCCCTCCTACGCCTTGGAAAGCATACAGCGTGTAGGAAAGAGCAAGGCGGATGCATTAGCCAAACTCGCTAAAGAACTTGCTGACGAAAACCTCGATAACGTGAGGATCGTTGTGCAAAGTCGTCAGGTTCTCGCACCGGCAGAAATATCTCCGGAGTCGTTTGAAGAAAAGGAAGCGACCAAGCAAGCGGCCCTACAAATAGAGGACCAAGAAAAGGTCAAGGATTGGAGAGAAGTCTTTATAGACTACTTCAAATCCTGTCGGACACCTGAAGATGCGTCCTCAAGACATCAGCTCATGAAAAGAGCTCTGTCTTTTGCCTTCGTTAATGATACTCTGTATAAAAGATCGTTCGACTCTCTGTGGCTAAGATGCCTGGGACCAGAAGAAGCGAGGAAAGTCATCTAAGAGACTCATGACGGATTCTGCGGTTCTCATCAAGCCGGGCCAAAGATGAAGCTGAAGATCAAAAGAATGGGCTACTATTGGCCCACGATGATTCAGGATTGCTTTGAATACGCGAAGCAATGCCATTCGTGCTAGATTCATAGAGACTTCATCCACCAGCATCCAAACCCGCTACACCTAATGGTGGCGAGCTTGCCATTCGAAATGTGGGGAACCGACATAATTAGGCCCATCAAACCAGCATCGTCCAGAGGACATCGGTTCATATTGGCAAAAAATGATCACTTCTCTAAGTGGGCAGAAGTAGTACCACTAAGAGAAGTGAAGATGGAGAACATCCTCCATTTTTTCAAGACACGCGTCATCTATCGGTTCGGCACTCCACGACGAATTATCTCCGATAACGGGCCGGCCTACAGAAGCCACAAAATCAGCCGCTTCGCGCAGCAACATAATATAGACTGGAGATAATCTTCGGTTTATAATCCCCGAGCTAATGGTCTAGCTGAGGCTTTCAACAAGACCTTTATGAAGATCATTAAGAAGACGGTGTCTCAAAATAAGAAGGACTGGCACGAGAGACTGGATGAAGCTCTCTGGGCGTATCGGACCGCGTTCAAAACGGCCACGAATAAAACGCCGTATGCATTGGTCGGCACAGAAGCAGTACTCCCCTTGGAGATAGAGCTACCCTCTCTACGAGTGGGAGTTTATTATGAGCTAACAGATGAAGAGAATGCTCATCTTCGGATTGAGGAGCTCGATGCCCTTGATGAAACTCGTCTCATGGCGCAACAAAACTTAGAGGCTTACAAAGCAAAGATGACGTGCTCATACGAGAGATTGACTAGGCCGAGAACATTCCGCCAAGGCGAACTCGTGCTAGTGGTCAAGAGACCTATGATTCCCAATCGTGCCAAATGGAGGAAAATCGAGCCGAATTATGAGGGTCCGTACATCATAGATAAGGTCTACCAAGGTGGGGCTTACTTGCTCATGAATATGCATGGCGAAAGACCCTTCCGACCAATAAACGGCCGATTCCTTAAGAGATACTATGCTTGACGAGTCACGAACCAGGTTAAGGATAGATGATGATGCCTATGTCCGCTCGCTATCTTCTTGAGTCCAGATTTTGAAAATAGTATTCTACGATACCCCGTCCCAAACATGGAGATCTAAGGACCGAAACGCCCCTAAACTAATAGAGGACCGAAACGTCCCTAAACTAACGATGGAACGCAACGCCTTAAAACTAGAAACGGATCGAAACGTCCCTAAACTAATGATGGATCGCAATGTACTAAAACTAGCAACGGACCGAAACATCCCTAAAACTACTACAAACGAAGCATCCTCAGGCTGACGTATTAAGAGAAAAAAAACGTTACGTCCATAAGCAAAATAGGCACGGATGAAAACCCGAAAGGGCTCCGTGAGTAAAAACAGCAGGGCTACCGGGGAGTTTGTGAAAACCCGAATGGGCGCAATCTTATTAAAAGACACTTGCAAGGTCCTCTCGACCTTGTAAGGAGAAAATACCTGTGTGAGATCCTTACGACTCACAAAGGAGCAACACACTTAGGCATCCCAACGACTCCTAAGAAGAAATTACACTTACGAGATCCTCACGAATCGTAAGGAGAATTCCCCTTTGAGACCCTCACGGCTCATAGGATTCAAAAGCCTTAGGCTACAGGGATCTGAACCTGTTCTTAAGCCATCGCCTTTCCCAGACTGCCCTAAAAGCGTGTCAATGCTGACCCTTGTATACAATCCATGGGCACGAATAAACATTTCCTTAACAGAGTCCCACCAGCAACTAGGGATATGCTCACACGGTGAATGACCCTTGTAATTCCTCTTGACTTATAAGGAGAAAACACTCTTATAAGATCCTTACAACTTATAAGAGAACATATACTTAAGAATCCTCACGATTTTTAAGGAGAAAACGCACTTACGAGATCCTCATGACTCGTAGGGAGAAATACCTTTATGAGACCCTTACGGCTCATAAAGTTAAAAGTCTTAGTTGACAAGATCCTAACCCTGATTGCTAAGCCACCTTTGTTCGAACCAACAAAGGCAGATGATGATTCGCTCCTGACAATGTCCCAGTGGTAGCGATGTTGATGCCTTCCAAGTCCTTTCACGGCAAATGATGATTCGCTCCTGGCAATATTCCAGTCGCAGCGATGCTAATGCTAAGACTGGCATCAGATTCCAAGTTCCATACTCGCGATAAAAAATCAGCAAGCTAAAAATGCATATGAAATAGCCGAAATGATGGGGCAACTTGCAACAAAATCAGCAAGTAAAACATATGTATACAAAATAGCCAAAATGGTTGGGCGACTCGCAATAAAAAGCAGCGAGTAAAAATGATAGCCGAAATGATTGGGCACCGCGAAAAATAGCCGAAATGATTGGGCAATCGCGACTTTCGCGATATAAAAAGCTGAAATGATAGAGCATCGCGGAAAGAAATAAAAAAAATGAAATGAAACTTTTTGCCCTACAGGTGAGATCACATCAATCCCTGTATACAATCTAGGGGCACAAACAAAAAGAGAACCATATCATCCTACCAGGCTCCATCAGAAAGAGCCAAGTCTCGATGGCAACATCTATAACCTAGAGATCAACAATGGTGTTCCTTTTCGTTCCAACCAGAAGGAGATACGACGTCAACAAACGGAGCGATGGTAAAGTCCCCTAGTTCTAAATCTCAAAGGTTCGCAGACAGCCTAGAGACTATCTCGGAGCCATGGCAGAGTCCCTAGTTCCAAGTCTCGATGGCCACATATATAGCCTGGAGACCCACAACAGCGTTCCTCCTCATTCCAGCAGGATTCGGACACAACAATCAACTGGAGCCATGGCAAAATCCTTAGTTCCAAATCTCGACGGTTCACAGACAACCTAGAGACCACCTCGACATTCGTCTCATTACAGCAGACGCAACGTCAGCAAAGCAGAGCCATGATAAAGTCCCTTGTTCCAAATCTTGAAGGTTCACAGAAAACCTAGAGACCACCTCGACATTCATCTCATTACAGCAGACATAATGTCAGCGGAGCGGAGCGGCGGCAAAGTTCCCAGTTCCAGCACTCGGCAGTTCACAGACAACCGAGAGTCAACCCCTGACCCCGTAAAACATGGCTAAAGTCAATCCTGACCCTGTGGAACACGGCCAAAGTCAATCCTGACCCCGTGGAACACGGCCAAAGTCAATCATGACCCCGTAGAACAAGGCTAAAGTCAATCCTGACCCCGTGGAATACGGCTAAAGTCAATCCTGACCCCGTGGAATACGGCCAAAGTCAATCCTGACACCGTAGAACACGGCTAAAGTCAATCCTGACCCCGTGGAACACGGCCAAAGTCAATCCTGACCCCATGGAACACGGCTAAAGTCAATCCTGAACCCGTGGAAAATGGCCAAAGTCAATCCTGACCCCATGGAATATGGCCAAAGTCAATCCCGACCCCGTAGAACACGGCTAAAGTCAATCCTGACCCGTGGAATATAGCCAAAGTCAACCCCCGATCTCGTAGAACACGGTAAAAGTCAATTCCCGACCCCATAGAACATGGCGAAAGTCAATCATGACACCGTGGAAAATGGCCAAAGTCAACCCTCGACCTCCTCGTCGAAGCAATGCTTTGACTCGGGAGTAGGTCAACTCATCAACCACTTACGAGTCCTCTCGACTTGTCCGGAAGAAAATTCTCTTATGAGATCCTTACGACTTTTAAGAGAAAACACACTTGGGAATCCTCACGATTCCAAAGGAGAAAATACACCTACGAGATCCTCTCAACTCGTAGGGAGAAAAATCTTTATGAGACCCTCACGGCTCATAAAATTGAAAAGTCTTAGGCGGCAGACCTGAACCTGTTTCCTAAGCCATCGCTACCCTCCAAGGAGTTCATGATGAACAGTTATCTACCATCTATAGGCCACTTGCTAAAATCACATGGCGACAACACAACAAAAAGAAGAAAGCAACAGTAGGAGATAAAAAAAATGTGTATCTTTTATTCATGAATTCAATTGAGTACAAGACGAATCATATAAAAGAATAAAGAAAATGGATTCATGTTATTCAAAAATTACAAATGTTTAATTGATACAAAGGCAGCTACTAAGAAGGAGGCGTTTTCAATAAGTTAGCCAGTTGCTCGCGCGCTCCTCTAACTCCTTTTCATGGTCAGCCACTGCGGCCAGCTCCGCTTCGATTCGAGCCTGTTGCTGCAGACAAGAAAAAAGTTTCTCATCGATTTCCCGTTGAGCAACTTCGCGACTCTGCTTAACCCGCTCTAGAAGGTCGAGCTTTTTCCTTAGCGCTAGCCCGTCCGAAATGCATCATTGCAAATTGTCAAAGATGGCTCTCAATTGCACAGCGTTTGCTTCAACCTGGGCGTGCAGCCGGGCAGATTCACCTGAAGCCTCCTTGCGTTCCTTTCGCCTCAAGGTCGCTTCTTGTTGAAATGGCGGAAGAAGGGAACGCTCTGCTCAACCCATGCAGCCCGTTGAGAATTCAAAGCCAACATTTCTGGAATGGGACGCCTATGCTCAATCTTATGCAGACAGGCCTCGATCTTCCTGCAGTAGTTAACCCAAGACTCGACGACGCCCTCGCTATGGAAGTTCATGAGCATCGCCAACATGCGATTAACTTCAGCGGTAAAATCTGCAGCAGATGCAAAGGCCTCGGCATCAAGGTCCTCGACGAACTCGCTTAACATCCGTTGGCTATTCACAGCACCCCTGGAAGAAAGGCGTATAGCAAAAGGCCCTGCTAGCATAGGAATCTGAGACTCGAAGGGAGTTGGAGTCGGTGTTATTGCTGCAAAACAAATCATAGTCAGATATCGGCTTAAGAGATAAAGAAGATGCAAGAGAGATGAAGGCTACTATACCGGCTACGACAGGTGGCAGAGCTGGGAGTACTGGTGGCGCGACGATTCTCTCGTCCCCACCTTCAATTTGTAGTGTTGTAATCAATTTAAAGTTAACAACGGCAGGGTCACCCATTAAAGAAAAAAAGGACGTCAGTTAGAAAAGATATTCACCGGCACTAGTAGGAAAAGCGACTTCCGATTGGAAGGGGAAGTGCGGGTTCAGCACTTGATACAGATGATCAAAGAGAACTCCTGCAAGGTTACGATGATACATGGTCAGTACACGAAAGATGTTATCCCCGATTTAAATTAATCACAAACCTATACCTTCCAGCATTTGAGAGCATGTAAGAGGAGACGAAGGGACAACGACCATCAGAGCGGCACCTGATGATGCTTCTTCAGGTGGCACAACCTCAGCGCTCACCACACCTACATTCGAAATAAACAAAATGTCATCAGAAGGGACCCAAATGGAATGCAAAACAAAAAGAATGCAGCGACCTGAGACCTACCAGACTGGTCATCGGCCAAAACTGCGACGGAAGCATCACCAAGCGTCGTGACTTCTTCGGTCTCATTTTGGGGGGACGGTTTCGGTGCCAGTGGCTTCATCCCCCGATTCTATGAGAGCTTTCGTGACACTCGTAATGTCGGGCGATAGCATGGAACCACAAGGGGAAAGAGTGGCAATTGGGGCAATCCCGGACTCCTGAGAAAGATTGGCCACTTCAGGATCGGTGGTTGCCGTCATCTCGCCTGCTTCCTCGTCGCCAAGACTTAGCCCTGCAGGATATGATATATTAGAATTTGAAGATCAAATTCTAATAAAAAGACCCAGTATTATGTTACCTTGGGGTGGCTTTTCGATTGCCTCCCGAGCCGCGCGCAAAACCTGTCTATGAACGGTAGACAGGGAAGCTGGAGCATCTTCGGAGGAAATAGTGACGGATGGAATAGCGCTTGAGCATGCACCCGCAGCCAAGCCGTCATCACGTTCCCTCGCTGCATGCTTTCTGCGCTTCTTGTCATCCTTGGAGGTAAGAAAAGACCTCCTCAAGACCTCCGTCAAAGTGACGTCATCGTCCGAGCCAGGAGCTACCTCTGAAGCCGTTACGGTGCCCGTCATCGGCTGCTTGAGCGAGGCCTCTTTCGGCAATACTGGGAGAGCTGTGATTTCAACAGCTGGCCCTAGAAGCGTCGCCACGCCGCCATGCAGGATCGACACCGTACTTGGGATAACCTGAGTCGAGCTAGTCCCTGCAATAAGATGAAAAAGAAGGGTCAGACTACCCATGAAGAAAAAGTGAACGAAGGTACAATGAACCGAAATATACCGAGGCCCAAGGAAGCGCGAAGCCTTTCCTCCTCTTTGAAAGTCTTGAGGGAAGCTGCAAGAGCTTCTTCGGCAGAGATAGCTGTTCAAGAAGAAAGCGTTAGTCAAAGCATAGTAATTAAAATGACAACGGAAAGAAAAGACCGAAGTATACCTGATTGAGCAATGGTGATCAGCGCTGCCTCATTGCGAGCCAATTGCGCTGAAATCGCGATAGCAGCCTCCAGATCGGTATCATCCGGCGCCATGAATAAACCTTCATTGATCCCTTATTCGCTCAATCCCTCGCAGTAAGGAGCATGGAGCTCCTGGCTAAATACAACGTCCGCAGAAAGTATCGACTTCTTTTTCTTCTCCGAGCGAGCGTCGGCAGCCGATAACACAAGCTTGCGCTTGGTGGGCAATTTTGGACGACGAGTTCCAATCTCCGCACCCACGCCAGACTCGGGAGACGCCACAGCTACCGCTTCTACAGGCACATGGAGTAGGGGTAGCTCAGGAATAACACATGGTACCATAGCCGCAGCAGCTTCCCTCAAGGGAGGACGAACAATGGTCCGTCACTTCAAGGGAACGGCTGGATTACCAGCCGGGGTGGTGCCCTTGCGATCAAGTAGCAATCGCTTTTCTTCCCTAGTAATGGCGCCCATCGAATGTTGATACCACGCCACATATACGTTCAGAGCTTTCGGAATACAACTCGTCTCACTGATGAAAAAATTGGACCCTGTGTTTAGGCGCATGAAGTGGTGCAAAGCGCTCCGGATACCCTCTTCAGTACCAACCGGTTCTGCCAAGAAGGCCTCGAGCGGGACGCCGTGATTATAAATTGATTGCTGGGCAAAACGGTAGGGTTTATATCTCAGGAACAAAGCCGAGTCGTTCTTCCTGAACACCAAGTCGCCCGACCTGATTGAATATAAATGGAGAATCTCCCAAGCTTTTAAGATAGAAGCTCCGTCCTTAAAGGTGTCCCACAGCGGCTGCACCATCTTGGTGGATTCCTTACCGATAGTCATGACCTTATCAACAAAGGTCATGCCGTCACCGACTGTACGTGGGCGAAGAATCAGACCCCGAGCCTCTCGCTGATTTGGCTCCAAAGCAGAAGCATCGACTAGCCGCATGACCCGTGGAAAGTTGCAAGTTTCATAGAAATGGGGCTGCTTGTGAATTCCAAAAGCGCCAAGCACATGCAGCTCGAGCCATGAAGTAAAATAATGCATCGGGAAGTTCACGGGATGCACCCCCGGTTGAGTAGTGTCGGCTGCCAAGCTAAGGCCATGATACAAATAAGCCAGCTCGGCAATCCCAACGGCAACCTGAGTCCTTTTGACCATTCGGTGAGCCGGGTAGAAAACGGATGGCCTCATGTAACGAGGGTGCATGGGGAGCGCGAACCAGCTTATCTATAAACCAAGAAACCCTAGAGAGAACACCTCTTCATCGATGTCCTGAGCGGCGAGTTCTGAAAAGGGGACGACCGCGGCATTCGGGAGGAAGAAACTCTTTTGATCTGCTTCCGCTATCGGCCGGTTATCCAAGCCAAACCGAAAGGATTTTCGAGTTTGGCGAACTTCTCACCTTGTTGTGACAAAGCTTCTGGATGAAGAAAACGGGCGATGAAGTCCGCAAAGCTGATCCCGTGGCTTCCAGATTCGAGAAATAAGCCCTCGTAAATATTTAGCACCTTGATTAAGCTTGGAAACCGGTGCTGAATGGCATTCTCTGGGGTCAGACACATCATTACCGATCGAGTGGCGAAAATATACTCGTCGGGGGGTAAGATCTCCTCATAGTGCTCCCCCCGAAAGGCAATCCGAAAATCTCCGCAAACTCTTCCAAAGAGATCGAAACTTCCCGATCTAGTAGAAGGAAAGTATAAGTTGGAACGTTCCATTGTTCCAAAAAGGCTTTGACCCACCATGCAAGAGGTGTGGAATACTGGAACAAAGAAGCATAGATCACAGGGTACAACCCGAGCCTTAGTAGCCGTGACTTCTTTGCCGATAAGATGTATCGGGCCCACTGCAGATATCCGGCTGGTGATGGGGAGTTAAGCCTATGTTGTATGGCTGTCCCCAAGGACGCGACTCGTCCTGATATATACGCCGTCCCAGGATATCTAAAACCATCGACGGCTGCACGGGTATCGCGGCCATAGAAGGTTCAAGACAATCCTCTGAGGTCCAGTTGACCTCCTCCACGGCATATTTCATCGGAGGTGCGTCAGCATAATGGATCGCCGAAATGGGCTTCGAAAGTGCTGCTCAAGAAAGCTGCGCCGACCCCTGATGATCTGATTGTACCACGTTCCCCGTAGATGAAGGTTCTTCCGCTCTGGGTCATGATCCTTGATCAGTGCAAAAACTTCCCGGTCTACTGGCGCATTAGCAAATGCGCTCTCCTGACGAACAAAGGGGAATGAAGTATCGAAAGACATAGTGCCTGCACGAAAAAGAACAAAAAAATTATTAGCCGTCGATGCTACAATTTAAGTTCTGGCACTAGGTACTTTATATTCGTACCACACTGCAATGCAGTGAAAAAGGGCCGGAGGGACCCACATAATCTGGATGATAGCTCATCATTAATAAAACTGTCTCATCATTTGATGAGACTATCATTAAATGAGGAAATTCCAAAAGGATTCTTGTTTATTGAGGGTCCCTCGGGCTAAGGAGTAAATCTCCCATTGAGAACAACGCTCCACAGCAGAGTGACATCTATCAGCTATGATGATGAAAGGAATAAAAATTCCTCAAGAAAAATTCTGAAGAGCAATGCTCTGTAAAGATGATGGAATAACCCATCAGAAAACTTAAAGTAAAACTTTTAATGAATTAGAAATTCCGAGATCTTCAAGATCTATGAACAAACTCTAAGAGTTCTTCATAAAAGATTAACAAATCTATATGATTTGAAAGAGCTGTAAGTCCACGTTACCTCACCCGGTACTTACGGGCATGCGGAAATGATGAAAAATGATTTTTCAAGAGGTGGTAATATGGACTCAAAATACGGATCTTTCTCAAACAACTATCTAACAAACCTAACAAGAGTTTTACCTACTCGGTTAGGGGGTTATACCTTTCTTGAACTCCTTCGTCTTCAACTCTTTGCGGTGTACGGATCGACCTCACCTCGTCGTCTCCTTGCGCCGAAGATGGATCCGCCTGAAAGCTTCTACCTTTGGCTTCTCTTCAAATTAGAAGAAACTAGAACACTTGGTTTGCTAAACCTTGTGAACTAGGATGAGTAGAGGAGTGTGTTGGGATTTATCTCTATGGTTCTTGCTTCTAAACACATGATACAAGTGAACCATAGACTAGAGAGTGAGCAAGAGGAAGAGGGAGAGCTCAAGCAAGAGAGAGAAAGCAAATGAGAGAGTGAGTAACTCTTTTGCCATCCAAGCTCTCATAATCCAAAGTCATCATAACAAATAATAGTAATCAAGTATTATGTGATGGTTCAAGTCAAAATGGCCATATCATTTCATGCACTCATTTTGCAAAAAGAAACAAGCAAGCAAAAGTCTTTGCCATGAAATGATAGCCATTGTAATGATGATGGTCAACTAGTCCAACCTAGTCAACCGGTCAACAAAGTCAACAAGTCAACAAAGTCAACCCCTCAACAACCATGTCACTATAATACTTAATTAATATTATTGTTAATTATATTTCTAATTCTCATTAGGCTTTCGCAAAAAGTCAATAGTCAACAGTCAACAGTCAACAACCCCAATGAGAATCCTCTGCCTCTGTCTCTCTGTCAACTGTGCATACACACCCGCATCCGCGTTCCGAGGAACACGAACACAAACGAAATAAAACCAATCCCAAAATGTACACTAGGATCTGGCTTAAACCAAAGCCCGCTAGTGTTAACTGTCCGGACACTAAAACGTGCATAAGTGCACAGATGTGACCGAACCCTGTCGCAAAACCATGCAACCTGTCGCAAAACCATGCGACCTCTACTTTTTTGCCTAAAGGCGAATAGCTATCTGTGTAGGACTCTAAAGACTCGACACTACGTTGGCAGTGGGTTTAACCACAGACCGCAAGCGGCACTAGCTGTGCGTAACGACCCCTAGGTAGATGCCGACAAGAAGACGGACGAGGTGAAACTCATCTGAACTCCTACTGAGCCTGAATTTGACAATCTCCGTACAGTCCGGTCTGTGCGTCTGAATACATCACATGGTGGGCCTAGGGGGGCGGTAAACGTCAGTCCCCTAATAGCGGTACAAGTCGTGTCGGAGTGTAGCCCAGAACACCCTGAGATAACACTGGAAACCTACCAGTATATCTCGCTTGCCCTGGCCAGGGACTACTTGTGTAATGGCTCTCCTAGACACAGCGCGATGTCAACCCCCAATACCGGGAGACACGAATCCTGTCTAACCGTCACTGCCACCAAGTGCTTCGGGACTGCACCCAACTACTACCTGTTTGCACGACTCCTTTGAGCCGTAGTAGGGTAGTAATCAAAGTACAGTGGGAACACACTCGAGGCGAAGTGACAGTGTCAAGTCAGCAGACTAAGCTGTACTCATGTCACCTGGGAACTAATGACTGACGATAGGTATAGTACCAACCAATCAGTTCCCGACGAGTCCTGTCCAGTGTACTTGTAACCTAACGAGCACCCGCATACTATCTCAAGTATGACGTACTGACGGCTGTGGGACAGACTGTCTCCCCTGCTGGGATGAGAAGCTCATACGCTAGTCTACTCCGGAGTATCGATGCCCCGTCTCGATAGTCCTACGACTGGGGACCTGTATAAGGATGTGCTTATGGATTACCCAGCCCCCACGAGTGTGACCGCCATCACAACGCTGGTAATCAAGCAAAGATCCTAAGGGCTCTACTAATATGTATAAGCGATATGCTAAAAGAAACACATGCACATATTAAAATAGAAACAAACCAAGTAGCATACTACCATTTTGAGCAAGATTATATATACAAGGTGAATATCCCAAGCTTCCATTAAGTAATATACCAACTAGTATGATACAGTAATGGCCTCTAGGGCATATACACTTACAATCTCCCACTTGCACTAAGGCCATGTACTGGCGTATCGAAGACCTATCATCTCGATCAGCCGCTCGAACTGAGTCTGGGGTAAGGCCTTCGTGAGTGGATCAGCAGTGTTATCTTCCGTAGCAACTCTTCGAACCTCGATCTCCTGGTGACCCACGATCTCCCTGATCAGGTGATCCCGCCTCAAGATGTGTCTGGACTTCGGATGGGACCTGGGTTCCTTCGCTAAAGCTATAGCCCCGTTGTTGTCGCAATACAGAGGTATTGGATTAGCAATGGACGGAACCACCTGAAGTTTTGTTAAGAACTTCCTCATCCAGACAGCTTCTTTTGCGGCATCAGCAGCAGCGATATATTCCGCTTCCATCATCGAGTCTACAACGGTTTCCTGTTTGGAACTCTTCCAACACACCGCCCCTCCATTGAAGGTGAAGACAAAACCCGACATGGACTTGGAATCATCCTTGTCACTTTGGAAACTGGAGTCAGCAAAGGCCTCGATCTGGAGGTCTTTTCCGCCGTACACCAAGAATATCTCCTTAGTCCTTCTCAGGTACTTGAGAATGTTCTTTACCACTATCCAGTGCTTCTTCCCTGGGTCCGACTGATACCAGCTTACAACGCTCAATGCGTATGCTACATCTGGTCTGGTACACAACATCGCATACATAATAGAGCCTACCGCAGATGCGTAGGGTATTGATGACATGCGAGCCCTTTCCAAATCAGTCTTGGGAGACATCTCTTTGGAGAGGGTGATTCCGTGACAAGCCGGCAAATTACCGCGCTTGGAATCTTCCATACTGAATCGTTTCAGTATGGTGTCGATGTACCTGGACTGTGAAAGTCCCAACATCCTTTTAGATCTATCACGATAGATCTGGATCCCCAGAATGTAGTTGGCGTCGCCCAGGTCCTTCATGGAGAACCTGTGTGACAAGAACCCCTTGACAGATTGTAGCATAGGAATGTCATTTCCTATCAGAAGAATGTCATCCACGTATAGAACGAGGAATACGACAGTTCTTGCTACAAATCTACTATAGATGCATGGTTCATCTAGATTTTTGATAAAGCCAAATTCTTTGACTGTCTCATCAAAGCAGATGTTCCAACTCCGCGATGCCTGCTTTAGTCCATAGATGGACTTAAGCAACTTGCACACCTTTCCGCTGCTCCCACTCTGAATGAAACTCTCTGGCTGGTCCATATAGAAACACTCCTCTAAATTTCCATTTAGAAAAGCGGTCTTTACGTCCATCTGCTAAATCTCATAATCGTGGAAGGCAGCAATGGCAAGAAGGATCCGAATGGATTTCAGCATAGCCACTGGTGAAAAGGTTTCGTCATAGTCCAAACCAGGTCTTTGACGAAAACCCTTTGCAACAAGTCTAGCCTTATAGGTCTCAACCTGTCCATTTACACCAATCTTCCTTTTGAAGATCCACTTGCATCCTACGGGTTTTACCCCATCTGGAGCAACGTCCAACGTCCATACTTTGTTGGTGTACATGGACTCCATTTCGGTCCGCATTGCATCCAGCCATTTTACCGAGTCAACGCTCTGAACGGCCTGCTGGAAGCTAGTAGGCTCATCATAATCAATGATGCAGTCCTATCTATCCCTGTCTATGAGAAAACCGTAGTATCTTTCGGGCGGATGAGACTGCCTACTACTCCTGCGGAGCGGCGTAGGAATGTCCTGTTCTTTTGAACCCTCTGGTTCTACTAAGCTCTCGGTAATAGCTCGTGGTTCTGGAATTTCTTCCAGTTCTACTGCGCTCCTACTTATCTGGTTTTCCAAAAACTCAGTTTCAAAGAAGCAGGCATGAAGAGAAACAAAAACCTTTTGTTCCTCTTAGCGATAGAAGAAATATCCCTTGGAGTTCTTTGGATATCCCACGAACTTGCACTGTACTGAGCGTGCCTCGAGTTTGTCCGCATGCTGCTTTTTGACAAAAGCCGGACATCCCCATGTCTTAATGTGCTTAAGATAGGGTTTCTTCCCACACCACATCTGATATAGTGTGGTAGGTACAGTCTTAGTTAGAACTCGGTTCAAAAGATATGCAGCTGATTCTAGCGCATATCCTCAGAATGATCGTGGCAACTCAGCGTTACTCATTATGGAACGTACCATATCCAATAGGGTCCTGTTCCGTCTCTCCGATATACCGTTGTGTTGCGGAGTGTATAGAGGAGTAAGCTGAAAGAGAATACAATTCTCTTTTAGGTAATCCAGGAACTCAGCACTCAAGTATTCTCCACCTCGATCAGATATCAGTGTCTTGATACTTTTGCCGGTTTGTTTTTCTACCTCATTCTTATATTCCTGGAATTTTCCAAAGGCTTCGGATTTATGTTTCATTAAGAAGAAATATCCGTACCTTGAAAATTCATCCGTAAAAGTAATGAAGTAAGGAAAACCGCTTTGCGCATGTGTAGACATTGGACCACACACGTCGCTGTGTACGAGTCCCAAGAGCTCGCTCGCTCTTACTCCGTGTCCAGTAAACGGAGTCTTTGTCATCTTTCCTTTGAGACAGGGTTGACAAGTTGCATATGATTGATATTGGAATGGATCCAAATATCCTTCTCATATAACTTCGTCAACCTTCTCTCATTGATGTGACCTAGTCTACAATGCCACAAGAAAGCCTGATTAATTTCTGGAGACCTTCTTTTGTGTGTATTCTGGACATTGAAAATCTGTGGTTGGTTTAATACGTATATACCATTTTTTAATGTACCTGACCCAATCAGAACTTGATTAAGGTGAATGTTCACAATATTACTTACAAATGCAAATTCATAACCTTCTTTAGATAATAAAGATATAGAAATGATATTACAAGTTGCATTGGGTACAAAATAGCAATTACGCAAAACCAAAACGTGTCCATCTGACAAGCCCAGGTGATAGTCCCCCACGGACTCAGCATCCATGCCAGCTCCGTTTGCAACTCTGAGGGTCATATCACCTGCCTTCAAAACCCTACGCTTTCTCAGTGCCTGCAAAGAATTACAGATATGAGATCATGATCCTGTATCCAATACCCAGGAGCTAGAGTTTATTGAAAGACAGTTTTCAATAACATACACACCTGAAGCCGAAGCCGCAACTTGCTTTGGATCCTGGTTTCTGGCCTTCCAAGCCCTGCAATCTTTCTTCCAGTGTCCCTTCTTATGACAATAGAAGCATTCTTCCTTACCCACAAGCTGCCCCGCTATCTTTGTTGCCTTTGCTTTTCCCTTCATATACACTTTACTAACACCGCCCCTTGGTTTGGCGGGGGCTTTCTTCTTCTTTTCCTTGGCTTTCGCCTTGGATTTAGAAGAAGAAGATCCTCTTACAAACAAAGTGTATGTTTCCCTACTTTTCTGTAGGGTGCCCTCTGCACTCCTCAGCATGTTAAGGAGCTCCGGAAGTTCAACTTCTTTTTCTTGCAAGTTGAAGTTCAGGATAAACTGGGCGTAAGTGGAAGGAAGGGATTGGAGAATCAAGTCCGTATAGAGCTCGTTCTCTAACGTGGTCCCAAGGTCCGCGAACTCCTCAATGAATCCAATCATCTTAAGCACGTATTCCGCTACCGATGATCCGATGGCCAACCTTGCCGAAAATAGCTTCTTCGACACTTCGTATCTTGCGATACAAGATTGCTCTCTATACAGTTCTTTTGTATGGAGAAATATGGATTCGAGGTCTATATTCTCGTGCCTCCTCTGATGTTCATTGTCCATAGAGGCAAGTACGAGGCACCTAGCCATCGCGCAATCGATCTCCCAGGTCTTACGGATTTCCCTATCCGCAACGCTAGAGGTAGGACCTGGGACAGGGGGAGCTTTGGTGGTAAGAAGATACCCCAGCTTGTCGTAAGTGATTGCCATTTTGACATTCCTGAGCCAATCTTTGTAGTTTGGCCCTGTCAGTATGTTTTTATCTAGAAGTAACTTAAGTTCGGTCATGTCGATTGGTCGCTGCAATTATGAGAGAGAGAAGAAACACTCAGCATGATGCTCTTGCAAGTTTAGAGTGGTTTTTAGTTTGTCTAAACAGGATGGCTCCCACTGTATCTCGAATTCCTCATCAAACCAAAAAGGAAGAATTATTCGGAATCAATCTTACCGTACAATACTTGCTTAACCGTTCAGCCAGGCCAGTGTTGGTATTTCGAGGGAGGTTTTCCAACGCTTTCGCGAAGTTCCTTAATTAAATAACCTCTTTTTCCTGGGGGCGTAGCCCCGCTAACACCTTTCTAGACACCTACTTGGTTTATAGCATTGATCGTTAAGTGAGAAATTTTCCGAGGAGTAGCATATACTCACAGTAGGATCGGAATCCAAATATCATCGCGTGACAAAACTGAAGGAATCCTACCAGAATCATCACGCTCCAAATGGTATGCAGCACTAGCAAGTTTCAGGTTCTTTTGAAACTCCCGATGTGGATTTTGGCGCCATGCTCTTATGACCTTAACTTTTGCCAACAAATCATAAGTCACATGTCAAGTTCTACCCGTCATTCTCCAGATTAATTTGAACCCACCCGTACCTACCCTTGACTTTGGCCAACAAGGCGGTACGACTGTCCCAAACCAACGCATCTATCTATGCTGCACACGAATACCCAATAGCTACCAATCACTATGCCTTGACTTTGGCCAACAAACATAGCTTGAATACTATTGACTATTCATGTGAAACGACGGAGGGCTACGAATGGTTTTGGCGAAACCGTGAATGTAGTGAACTTGATATAATCGATGGAACGAGATAGCTTTTAAAAGGAGTGGCTCAAGCTCCGCATTTAAAAGTTGGTTTTTGAAAAGAACCGAGTGGTTTTGAAAGTGTTCCAACGACTTTACTTGGTTTATTTTCTTGCATTAATTCTTTTTAATGCGTCCCATCATTTAATCCTACCATTGCAGAAAACAACCAAAATATGACGTACACTTATGCTATCCGCATTCGCCACGGGGCCCCGTCATTACCAGTTAGGTTACTTAACTAACGACAGAGCGGGGCTGGACTAGCGCGGATGTAAAATATAAGCAACGCCTAAATAGTTATCATATATAGATATATTGCAATGATAGCCAATCTAGATCACAGATGAACACATTGGATATACTAGGAATCCCCAATTCGTACGAGCCTGTAACGAAAAGCGGATTACACGGTCGAGGTGAATAGCCAAACCCCACCCTAGACCCCTACGGGTGCGGCAAACTACCCGCCAAGTACCCAAAGCGAAGCAACCTCCCTCAACTCGTGAGTAGGCCACTCGGCATTTCGAGATACCCGGTAGTTTGTGCACCCCACCTTGGGTCTATCCTAGGAGCAAAAACAGTAAAAAAAATTATACAATGACGGCTACAACCCCGACCCTGTTGTGCGGCCATACAAATAATATTACATCAATTACAAATTACAAGAATTGAAAGAAAAGAAAACTCTCGTCTCACAACCCCCGGCTATTCACCCGCGACAATCCAATGAATTCATATACACATACTATCAACATTACAGATCACAGATATGTATAACCCCCACTAATCGACGTATAGCGATTAGCAGACGTTCAATACATATAACACATCACAGATATAAACCCGTTAGCTTTAGTCTTTAGAAGTTCGATAAAAATACGGATTTTCAAGCCCTAAAAACAAATTTTTCTTTCTGTAAAATCTGGGCAGAAAAAACATATTTTAAAAATCCCAAAACAACCCCAGAAACACTCTGCAAGAAAACAATGCCACGACCGAGTCAACTCGACTGCGGTTCTGCGTCGGGAGCGTGCTCCCGCCGCGGAACCGTGGAGCTTTGATCGAGTAGTTGGACCTGTTTTCTTTGGTGTCTTAACAAAAGCCTGAGCCGATTTTTCATGTATAATTTATTATTTTTGGAACAGAGGAAAAAATCGGCAGAAACTATATTATTCGGGTGTGTTTCGTGATATTTTATCCGATCGAACTTCTACTTACTTTGCTAACATGTTAGATAGAGTTTAACTAGGCTCTGATACCACTGTAAGTCCACGTTACCTCTCCCGGTACTTTCGGGCTTGCGGAAATGATGAAAATCGATTTTTCAAGAGGGGGTAACATGGACTCAAAATACGGATCTTTATCAAATAACTATCTAACAAACCTAACAAGAGTTTTACCTACTCGGTTAGGGGGTTATACCTTTCTTGAACTCCTTTGTCTTCAACTCTTTGCAGTGTACGGATCGGCCTCACCTCGTCGTCTCCTTGCGCCGAAGATGGATCCACCTGAAAGCTTCTACCTTTGGTTTCTCTTCAAACTAGAAGAAACTAGAACACTTGGTTTGCTAAACCTTGTGAACTGGGATGAGTAGAGGAGTGTGTTGGGATTTATCTCTATGGTTCTTGCTTCTCAATACATGAGACAAGTGAACCATAGACTAGAGAGAGAGCAAGAGGAAGAGGGAGAGCTCAAGCAAGAGAGAGAAAGCAAATGAGAGAGTGAGTAACTCTTTTGCCATCCAAGCTCTCATAATCCAAAGTCATCATAACAAATAATAGTAATCAAGTATTATGTGATGGTTCAAGTCAAAATGGCCATATCATTTCATGCACTCATTTTGCAAAAAGAAACAAGCAAGCAAAAGTCTTTGCCATGAAATGATAGCCATTGTAATGATGATGGTCAACTAGTCCAACCTAGTCAACCGGTCAACAAAGTCAACAAGTCAACAAAGTCAACCCCTCAACAACCATGTCACTATAATACTTAATTAATATTATTGTTAATTATCTTTCTTATTCTCATTAGGCTTTAGCAAAAAGTCAATAGTCAACAATCAACAGTCAACAACCCCAATGAGAATCCTCTGCCTCTGTCTCTCTGTCAACTGTGCATACACACCCGCATCCGCGTTCCGAGGAACACGAACACAAACGAGATAAAACCAATCCCAAAACGTACACTAGGATCTGGCTTAAACCAAAGCACGCTAGTGTTAACTGTCCGGACACTAAAACGTGCACAAATGCACGGATGTGACCGAACCCTGTCGCAAAACCATGCGACCTGTCGCAAAACCATGCGACCTCTACTCTTTTGCCTAAAGGCGAATAGCTCTCTGTGTGGGACTCTAAATACTCGACACTACGCTGGCAGTGGGTTTAACCACAGACCGTAAGCGGTACTAGCTGTGCGTAACGACCCCCAGGTTGATGCCGACAAGAAGACGGACGAGGTGAAACTCATCTGAACTCCTACTGAGCCTGAATGTGACAATCTCCGTACAGTCCAGTCTGTTCGTCTGAATACATCGCATGGTGGGCTTAGGGGGGCAGTAAACGTCAGTCCCCTAATAGCGGAACAAGTCTTGTCGGAGTGTAGCCCAGAACACCCTGAGATAATACTGGAAACCAACCAGTATATCTCGCTTGCCCTAGCCAGGGACTACTTGTGTAATGGCTCTCCTAGACACAGCGCGATGTCAACCCCCAATACCGGGAGAGACGAATCCTGTCTAACCGTCACTGCCTCCAAGTGCTTCGGGACTGCACCCAACTACTACCTGTTTGCACGACTCCTTTGAGCCGTGGTAGGGTAGTAATCAAAGTACAGTGGGAACAAACTCGAGGCGAAGTGACAATGTCAAGTTAGCGGACTAAGCTGTACTCATGTCACCTGGAAACTGATGACTGACGATAGGTATAGTACCAACCAATCAGTCCCCGACGAGTCCTGTCCAGTGTACTCGTAACCTAACGAGCACCCACATACTATCTCAAGTACGACGTACTGACGGCTGTGGGACAGACCGTCTCCCCTTCTGGGATGAGAAGCGCATACGCTAGTCTACTCCGGAGTATCGATGCCTCGTCTCGATAGTCCTACGACTAGGGACCTATATAAGGATGTGCTTGTAGATTACCCAGCCCCCACGAGTGTGACTGCCATCACAACGCTGGTAATCAAGCAAACATCCTAAGGGCTCTACTAATATGTATAAGCGATATGCTAAAAGAAACACATGCACATATTAAAGTAGAAACAAACCAAGTAGCATACTACCATTTTGAGCAAGATTGTATATACAAGATGAATATCCCAAGCTTCCATTAAGTAATATACAAATTAGTATGATATAGTAATGGCCTCTAGGGCATATACACTAACAAGAGCAAACCCCTGTTAATAGGTTAAGAAACCCTAAGAAAGATCTCTTTAGATCTATGAAAAGCAAAGCTCTATTGAGAAACCCTAAAAAAATCTTTATGATTTGAAAAGAGCAAAGGTCTGTTAATTGGTGAAGCCCTAGATTATAAAATAATCTCTTCAAAAGATTTGATCTTTACCTAAAAATTTGATAGAATTCTGTCTCTAGGAAAGTTCTTAAAACAGAGAGTTGTGCTCTAAAAGAGAATTATTCTCAGAAAAACAAGAAAGGAGATGAACATAGATCATCTCAAGGGCCAAAGGCCCTATTTATAGGTACTGAGAGCCGTTTCAACTTCTAAGTTTATCCAAGGGCGCAGATGCTGCCACCGCTGCACTCATGTATAAACCAAGTGAGCGCAACGATGGGGGGGCATTTGTTTCCCTCAATCAGAGCAATGCTCTGTTCAAATTTCGAAATTTGAAATGAAGCAGCGCTTCATAGCAGCGCCAGCGCTAAGAGTCAAAGACTCTGATGCAGGGCTCACGTGAAAAGCACGAGAGCGCTAACGCTAGCAGCGCCAGCGCTGAGAGTTAAAGACTCTGAAGCAGCGCTTACACGCAAAGCATATGAGCGCTAGCGCCAAGTGTGCTAGACTCTGAAGCAGCGCACCACGTGCAAATCACGTGAGCGCTAGCGCTAAGAGCACTGCAATCTAAGCAGCACACCACGTGCAAAGCACGTGAGCGCTAGCGATAGAACAAAATGTTCTCGGCCCTTGGATCAAAGATCCAACGAACATGATTAAAAATCATCAATTGACTAGAATAAAATTATGTTAAGGAAATATTCTTCAGAATCTTTCCAAACAGGAAAGATTGTGCTGTGAAAATCAGAGCACCGTTGGATCAATGATCCAATGGTGATTAAAAATTACCAAAATACAGAATAAATTCTGTATGGGAAAAATTTCCCAATCTTGTTAAAAACAAGAAAATTGCCTTTTGTAAATCAGAGGCCCTTGAATCGAAGATCCAACGGGGGAAACATCCCCAAATCAATTAGAGAAAAGATCTCCCTAACTGATTCAACAAATCAGCCTACCCTATATAAAGGCCCTAAGACATCAAGTCTTGCATAGAGGACCCCCCTACAAACATTGAGAAATTTCAGGGAGAAAAGCAAGCTCTCGGCAGAAGAAGAATTTCTTCAAGGTAAAACAAAGAGATTAAAGCATCTCATCACAAAAAGAACTTAGTTCTTATGCTAGATCATAGATCTATAAGACAAATGTCTTTCACAAAAAGAGATCATAACATCTCATCATAAAAAGAGGGAGAATAATTCAATTATCTTAGAATCACAGATCCATAAAGGCAAAGCCTTTCATTAAAAACATAAGAGATTGAAACATCTCCTATAAAATAAGAACTTTGTTCTTAGAACCATGAGACAAAGTCTCTTGTAACTGAGAATTTATTTCTCAGATCACGAAATCGATCAGAAGCGCTCTGAGTACATTGTCTGGCGCTCAGCGCCAAGCGCGCCACGTGCTCCTCACGTCTGCACTACTTAACAGAAGCGCTCTACACTCATTGACTGGCTCTCAGCGCCAAGCGCGCCACGTGCTCCTCACGTGTGCGCTGAGAGAACATAAATTGTTCTTTAAATGATAAATCCCAGAGCCATAATGAGTGCTCAGCACTCAATAAAAGACAAAAAGTTGTCAGGACCAATGCTTAGCATTGTTAAATGAAAAAGGACTGAGCCTAATTAAATGTCCAACATTTTAAATGAATGGGCCGAGCCCAAGTTGGCCACAAATCCCTAATTCAGATTAATTGAGCTCATATGCTCATAAATCTTTGATCTTAGTCCCAAACTGGACTATAGATCTCCCAACCAATATTCGCTTAAGGATACATCTCTTCACTCCTCTGATATGTGTCGTTGTAATCCTTTAACGTCTTTAGAGAGATGACAGGTCCTGACAACCAGACATTCCATGGACTGTGGGGTCCTTAAACTCATGGACTATGATGTCCTTAAACTTTACGGACTGTGGGGTCCTTAAACTCATGGACTCTGATGTCCTTAAAATTTATAGACTATGATGTCTCTAAACTACTATGGACTGTGAGGTCATTAAACTCATACACTATGATGTCTTTACACTTTACACTGGACCGCAAAGTCCCTAAACTAAAATAATAGATCCCAAATGCTCTTTTATTGGATCTAAATGATCCTGTTAAGTAGATCTTAGTCTAAAATTAGCCTAACGTATCCTTAACAAACGGTTAAGTCGATCTTAGTCTAAAATTAGACTAACATATCCTTAACAAACGTTTATGTTGATCATAGTCTCAAATGAGATTAACGATCCTTAAACCCAACCCAAAACCCAAATCTAAGAAAATATGGATTTGGACTAATCCACGCCCTATGGGCGACAACACAAATTAGTCTCCGTATACAATCAATGGGCAACCAAAAATAAAACAAACACACATGACACGAAATGACCATCTGGAGAAGGAGAAAGTTGTTACCGCGATACAGTAGCGTAATTAACTGCAGGGGCTTGCGCCTGAAGGGAAGAGCGTCCCCATAATCAAAAACCCCTCAAACGAGGGGGAATCTGACGAAGTCTCCTACAATGGCCGCATCCGTCTAAACCTTCGATACACGGTGTCATAAATCAACTTGGTATCTTCGGAGAGGTGGACGGATAAAACCAAATAACATCTGCCCCCAAATTCAAGCAAGACGAACCTACGCGGTTCCGTCTCCCGTATTCGGCGGCGAACAAGGTGCTCATTGGGTTATGTGTACACCGGACGGACTCGCCGGGAACATGCTAGTTGGTATTATACCTATTGTCAGATAGCAGTTCCCTGGTGACATGTGTACAGGTTAGTTTATCGACCTGAGATCGTCCTTTGTCTCGTATGAGTTCCTACTGTACTTTGATTACTACCCTACCACGACTCAATGGAGTCATGCAAACAGGTTTTAGTTGGGTACAGTCCCGAGCCATATGAAGGCAGTGAGCGGATCGTCAGGGGATTCATCTCTCCCAGTATTGGGCGTTGATGTCGCGCTGTGCACGGGTGACCATCACCAGAAATCCTTGGCCAAGAAAGTCGAGAATTACTGATTTGGATCAGTAGTTTCTCAGGTGGTGATGGGCTTCATGCTGACACTGAATATTGCGTTATTAGGGGTCTGACTTTATCCACCCCCCAGACCCGATATGCGACACTCATAGATGAACGGACCGGACTGTATGGATATTGTCACTGTCCGGCTCAGTAGGGTTTCAGGATGAGTTTGCTTGTCAGCCTCCTTTTCTCTCAATACCTGGGCAGCTGTTACGTACAGCTAGTGCCATTGACGTGCTTGTGGTTAAACCCACTGCCAGCTTATTGACGAGTCTTTAGAGTCCCACACAGAGGGTTTCCCTGGTTTGGGCGAAACGTTGTAGAGGCCGTATGGTTTTATGGCAAGGTTCGATCATATACGTGCACTTGTGCATGGATAATGATCGGACGGATAATACTAGTGGGCTTTGGTTTAAGCCGGATCCTAGTATTATATTTTTGGATTATTTTCGTCTCGTTGTATTCGTATTCAGTCGGAATGCGGATACAGGTATGTATATACAGATAAGGGCTATTTTTGTAATCCGTTACAAGATTACTTTTAATGATGCCCATTGATTGTGGCATGTATATACAACATTTAGGATTTTGTTTAAATGTTTAAAATTGTTTATGTGGAAAGTGTGATTGCAAGTCTTGGCTTGTGGCATTTATTGATGGCATGGCTCAAGTGGTGACTCGTGGTGGTACTATTGAACCATGCTTGATTTTATTGGTTTTGTGAGATATTTTAGATAGGGATTTTCTTTAGTTGCTAGTGAACATTCAAAATATCACACAACACCAAGAGAGAGCCAACCACTACTTTTCTTGGTTTGCTATTTTTTTGTGCCAAGTCTTGAGCTGACTTCTTGACATGGCTTCTTCTTCACTTTCATCCATACCCTCTCATGAGTTGAGAATCAATGGATGTCTTGAGACAAATGATCACACACTCTCTCTACTTCATCTTGTGCATCTAGGCTAGCAAACTGGATGCCCGAGTTGCTTCGGTTTGAAGCGGGAGCCCGTATTAAGAATTCTCGATGTGGATCGTTTTCGACGAGGAAGACCGGAGAGCGAACTTGTTCGAGGCAGCCGCGAGGAGCTTAGACAGAGGTTGAAGACCGAAAGACACGGATCGATCGGTATAACCATTCTAAACTCCTAGTTTATAGACGTAACATCTTAGAATGTGTTTAGGGGTTAATTAAGCGTTAATGCGGATTTTTAGTAAAAAGTCTACCAAAATAATTTTCAAATATTTTATAAAAATTAATGAAATTTTATTAGTATTTAATTTGGGCTTGCACACACATGTGCATGTTAACCTAGGGCTAAATTGGGGTTAAACCATGCTTAAGTAGCCATGGTGTATTAACCCATTCCATTAGGGTATTTTGTAGTTAATTAAGTAAATTAGTTTTCAAAAAAATTCAAAAATAATTGTTTTCTTTTGGGTTGAATTGAGAGAGGAAGGAAGAGAGAGAGAAGGAATGATGAGTTAGGAGGCATGGGAGACAAAGCATGGCTAGAATTTATGGAGGAGAGAGAGAGGGGCATGGTTGACTCTCACTCTCTCAAGTGTTTCTCAAAACCCTCATAATTTTTTTTCTTTCTCTCACCTCACACACACTCTCTCCCCCTCTTGTTTCTGCACAGCAGCAGCCTCCCTCTACCTCATTATTCTTCTTCTTCTTCCCTTCATTCAAGCCCCAATCTCCATTAAAATCCATTTCCTCTTCACAAAACCTCTTGCTTATCATCATGGTTGTTCTTGAGGCAAGTCCTTGCCTTTGAAAGCAAGGTTTGCAAGTTGAGCCACCACTAAACCACTTTGAGGTAAAAGCTTACCCTAATCCTTTTCCTCGCTAAACTCTGAGTTAATTAACTTAAATTATGGTTTAAGTGGTGTATTGGTGCTAATTAGGTGATTTAAGTGGAGATTAGGTCAAGTAATGATTTTTATGGCTTAATTAGCGTGACTAAGTGTTATTAGTGCTGTTTAATCCAAGTTTTTGCACGAGGTTACACTAAAACCCCTTAATGTATTAATTTAGTGTTTAATTAGTGTTTTAGTTAAGAATTATAGCCATTTTGGGATCTGCTTCAGGAAAAAGTTGAGTTTACTGGAGCATGTTCACTAGACCTAGACCACACACAGAGCACGAGACCCCTATTCACTTCCAAGGCCATAAATTAATTAGTTCTAGCCGCAATTTGTGGCCAGATGGTGGTAGTTTGTGTCGGGGTTTGGTCCACTGGAGTCTGCTGTATATTTAAGATTTTTGGTATATGCAACTTTTCTTATTTCAGCTCGTATAAAAATCTGGGACCTATTTCCTTGTTTTAGTGCTTTTAAAATTGCGTGACACGTACGTTATGTAAGTAAATTTAATATCTACGGGGAAATCGCCCGTATGGTGTTATGCGTCAGGGCTTGATAGGAGATTGTAGCCGCGTGTTATACTCATATATATATTGGTTGTGCATATGTACCATTGTAGCATACCCCTCTTTTGTTGCATATAAACATAGTATTTGTGAGACACCGCACTGTTACTAACGGTTCATGCTGCACGAGCACTAATTGTATGCTATACACACACCGTTAGTAATTGCCATGACATGCCTATACACATATACAGTATTTTATCGTTATCCATATTGGCGCACATACATATTGTACACTCATACTTGCGTATGTACCATTTGTATATCCATACTTGCGCACATACATATTGTACATTCATACTTGCGTATATACCACTTGTACATCCATACTTACGCACATACATATTGTACATTCATACTTGCGTATATACCACTTGTACATCCATACGTGCGCACACACATATTGTACACTCATACATGCGTATATACCACTTGTTCATCCACACTTATGCACACACATATTATACACTCATACATGCGTATATACCACTTGTACATCTATACTTGCGCACATACATATTGTACACTCATACATGCGTATATACCACTTGTACATCCATACTTGTGCACATACATATTGTACACTCATACATGCGTATATACCACTTGTACATCCATACTTGCGCACATACATACTGTATGCGCACATACATATTGTACACTCATACATGCGTATATTTGTCACTACCCGAATTATTAGCTTGTGACCAGCACTTAAATCACACAACGTCTAAAGGCGTAACGTAATTCAAGAAAACTGAAACCCAGAAATCTAAACCTTTTTAAGAAAATAAAGAAGTTGAAGTTTTGAAATCAAGATATAATGAAATCAATTTTTCCTAATGCATAGAAAAGGAGCATGAAAAATGCAAGTGGATTATGCAAGTTTAAAAAACATGTTTCGTCTTTTTTTAAAAATTTAGGCAGCACCACCTTTGTATATTTTGATCCAAAACTACATATACAAGATAATGGTAAAGACATCCCCAAGCGGGAGCTAGCTCTTCACCAAACGGCGGATCACAACCACGCAAGACGATATATATAAGTATACGACGCCCAACGGAGAAGATCACCATAAAGATAAAGAAAAGCAAGACATAAAAGCCACAAGTAGCGGAAAACCCCTCGCTCTGAGTCTCGCAACCACAATCCCACTAAGTCTCATTACTTATACAATTTACAAATTTTGATTGATGGAGTTGACTAGATACAATATGAAATATAAATACAAGAGTGGGTACGATACAAATGTCCCACCTACCAAAACAAAACTCCCGAATGCAATTGTGTGCCAGCGATGCCGCTACTGATCCATGTGGGCAACCTGCAAGAACTGTGGCACAACGGGGGTGAGTTGCCAACTCGCGAGTAGAAAAATATCTACAAGTAGAAATCGAATAAACAACGACTCCTAAGTCAACTATATCATAAAGGTAATACTATGATATCTAGGGTGACCATGTCTGTATATGTGCCAACAAGGTGCTCAATGCCTATAAGTATGTGGATAACATCCAACAGTATAATCAATGCATGTATGCACGTGGATCTCATCCACCCATATAATCAATGTATGTATGCATGTGGATCTCTTCCACCCATATAATCAATGTATGTATGCATATGGATCTCGTCCACGTGTCAACCACTGACACAAAAATATCATGCATATAAATATCATAAAAGCATATGTATGAAAATATGAGGATATAAATCAACATATGTCCCTCGCGACACCTCAAAATCATGGAAGCTGAGTGTCCAGCATCGATACTTGAAATATCATGAAACCCGTGTCTAGCATCGACACGCAAATCCACATATCTCTCGTGATCCGTCAGTCTGGATCAGCCCATGGGCTCCGTCAGTCCGGATCGACCCATATCATCTCTCGACTCCGGTCGGTATCTTCCAGATATCCGCCGAGCCCAAATACAATCACCGATGGATAGTGCTCCCTTGCCAGGCTCACCGTCTAACAATATGAGTCTTCTCGCCCGAGGTACCTCACCGGGTCCACCATGTACCCGCAGACGATGCCTACCGCTCCTCGAATCGGGTTTCACATGCCACTCTCAGAACCGAGAAAACACATGGTGGACGCACTGAAATATCATGTCAAGAGAAACCGGGTTTTTAAAATAATACATACTTTCTTTTTATATAACTACGGTTCTCAAATCCAGAAATCTCATGAAAACAACATATCTCAATGCGTATGAACATAACGCATGATGTATGCGACATATAAAAGAATGTAAGCATATCCATATATCATACAGCATGGAACAGTGATGCAACAATATCAGGGAAAACTGCTTCAAAATGAATCACGTTTTTAAATATATACTGCGGTTCCCAATTTCTCCCAAGTCAAATGCAACATCGTATAAGGTGCATATGTAACTATAGCAAGTAAACTATGCAAGGGGTCATATCATGATGCAGCAATACTACTGTGTAGAGACATGGCAATTATCGATGATGAAGTGTGTGAGCCGGCAAATCTGTGTAAGTGTAACATACGCATCATCGATAATGGTGTAAGTGTACTAGCACAGGTATAAGCAATGCCATGAGAATAACATGAATGCAGCATAATGTAAATCATCGGCTAAAAGCTACAAGGTATACATATCTAAATGATTGAGTCAGTAAATCAATCAATCGGCACCGAGCCACAACACAACGTACGGTATAATCCATCGTACGGCAACCCCTAGTCAAGGGTAAGGATCAATCGTCATAAAACTCATCACGTACGGAAAATCATCGTACGGCGTCACTAAACCATCGGGGATCCTATCATCCTATATGACAAAGAGGGGTATGGACCTAACGTCTCGTACGACACATCACACATGATTCACAACATTTATATATCTATATACCTACGTCCCAGATCACATCCAAAACAAACTCATATCAGGGGACCGGTAAATGTATCAATCATCTCAGTCAACTCGCATCCGTATACCAACATATAATCATATCACATGCCAAATCGTATTCTCTTTTCATCGCATCTAAATCTCACATACACACCGAACCATACAATCAGTTTTTAAAAGATGCGAATCGTAGTTTTGAAAGTCGGGGCTACGGTGTTTTTAAGTAAAAGATATCATTTGCAAATTCGTAACGTCCCTCAAGGTATCTGTTTAAAAGATGCATACGATTCTTCAGTTTGGAAATAGGTATGGTTTGGATGACACATTTACGTCGGCTATCTAGTCTTATAGTACCCTAAACGGCAATATCGTCAAACATCATCCTCAAATTCCGTCATCACATATTAGCCGTATCATATCACTTCTAACTATCCTTTAGTTTCTAATATGGTTCTCTAACTATCCTTTAACTCTATTTATAGTTTTCTATATAAGATTTCCTTAACCATATTCTATATGTATAAATCGGTTTCCATCAAAGTTTGCGGGGGTGCTATACGCCATCCACCCGACTTCCTCCGTGGATATAGATCCACTCATCTTCGCTTGCCGAAGTCGATGACGCCATGATCCGTCACATCGGAATCCATGCGAAGGTACCTACAATAATAACACATATCGCAACGCTATTAAAATCAAGTTCTGTAAACCAAAACGGCACACGGATCGCCTATAGGTTAGAACCTATAGCCCACGCATGCAAAACCAACCAATTATCTCTAGTTGTTGATGTACAAACACCCAACAACCAATACAATATCAAATACTAAAATCCAAATTTCAGAATACGGAAAACCCGAAAACAACAACATAGGAAAACCCTTCCCAGATTTTGACTCAGGTCAAACTAGTCAATTTTGCATATGGGGTTGCTCTAGATATAGGATAACAATGCCACAGACCAAAATCCACACCATTCTACCCCAACATGGCGCAATTTGCGGATAAAATGATTTAATCTGCGGCCAGATTATCATATTAGGCGCTCAGGTTTCTAGGGGTTCTTCATGGTTGCCTGCACGTCTCTCTGTCATGGGAACTTATTTTCTAGTGGTCTTGGGTCATCCCAGATTCGCATATACCCTCAAAGACTGTCAATTTAATCGATGTCGGAAAGATCCAAGTTCGTGTTTGGGTTCCATTCTCTTTTCTAGGTCAGTAAAAACACCACTAAGATCTAACTGAACACCCACTACTAGTTATATGTCTACATAAACACCCAGCCCTTCTCTTGAATTTCCAAACATCACAATACCGCACTAAAACAACTCCTAAACTGAACAAAAATGATAGGAATTGAAACTAAACTGAATGGAAGGGATTATACCTCATGGGTGCAGCTCAAGAAAACTCCAGCTCTCCAAAGTCATCAAAATCCCACATTAATGGGTCCAAAGTGTAGAGAGTGAAGAGAGGATCAACTTTTGTGAAGAGAGTTTAGGGTTTTGGTGAATATTTGAAGATGGATCTTGGGGTAGAGGTGGAGGGAAGTGAGTTGAGGAAGATGTAGAAGGAAAAATAATGGGGAAATGAAGTAGCATGGCTGCCCTCTCTCTCTCTCCTCCTCTTATTCTCACCCACTTCCTCATCTATTTACATTTTTACCCTTTTCTCTTTTCTTCTCTCTTTTCTTCTCTCTTTTCTTTTAAAACCAAACCCTAAAGTATCCAAAACAAAACAAGAAAACAACATGTAACAAAAATGCCACATGACATGGTGCACTAGCCATGGAAAACTGTAGAAACACGGATTTAGCTTAATTGCAATTAGCAGTGCACTAATCGGGTAAAATTTTAAACTGCATATAATAAATCTTAAAAATGCCAAATCCTTTAAATATATTTTTAAATGAATAAATTATTTTAATTTCCATTTATTTCACAAATATTGGTATATATATTTATACCCATTTTCGAAAACCCCAATTTCACAAATCGGGCAGTTTTCGGTAAAAATATTATTTTAATATTAAATTCAAAGAATAATATTTTTTATTTTCTCAAATATTACAATCTTCCCCCTTAAATAAATTCGGACCCCGAATTTAAATTTAAACCCAAAAAATCTAAAACATTTCCATAATCAGCTCAAATCAACGGGGCTCCGAAATCATGGAAAATGCAGAAATAACACAGTGCGTCGCGTGTGCCTGAAAACGAATACGAAACTCAAAATAGAACTCCGTCAAGCGCTACGCAAATCATCTGATTTGCACGCATATCCTCGGAGTTACCATGGAGATACAGATCTCGAAACCACTACTGAAGTCCAATATATACTAGTCAAATACTATAATACGTGTATAGTACGCATCCTTGAAAACTCCCAAATCTGAATAAAATACATGCAAAATCTTTTCTGAATCGTCGCGTGATGCGTAACTCACGGCATAAGCGACAAACGCTCATTTGTAAGATAATAATATATGTCCATATATGTTTTGCTAAATATACGTTCCGTCATTTCAAAATAACCCAAAAGGTTTTCCTTTAAAAAAAATGTTCGTGTCGCTCACAGCCACGTAGGAAATAGCGAGACTATAGCTCTTTTTCAAAAACCTCTTGGTAAACTTTTAATGAATGCAAAGTACTCAGGTACTGTCCTCAATCAGTCCTGTTTGGCAATTATATAATATAGTGCCCAAAACGAAAACAAAGTGCCCAAAAGCAAAATCAGCATCAAAAGGTGTATCCAACAATTTCGTGCGTCCGGTGCGCACGGAATCAAATCCAACACAGGTGCCACTATACGCATAAAGCAAAACTAAGTGTAACGAATGTCCACAAAAGCATCTGTCCACTCCAACGGGTGTACACGACAACAATATCTGGTGCATCTATTGTGCACGAAAATCACAAATCTGGTGCATCAAATGCACGAAATACAAGTACGGTGCAAACAATACACGAAAATCATATTAATAACTCAAATGTGTATAAGAACAACACCGAGTGTATCAAGGTGTAAAAATCAAAAATGTGTGCAACTACGAGCACAAATCCGTATCAACGCACTACAAGCACATGTGAGATATACCGAGTGCAAAAATCACATCATCCATATGAAATCCACAAAATTATAAACACATGCTACGAAGGTACAAAATCAACATCAAATGCAATGGATATGAACAAATCGCAAATCAACACAACGGTGTATAAAATATATTAAGTGCGATAACTATGCGCAAAAATGTAAATACCCAGTATGTGCTGCCATGGTGCAAGAAAACAATATCATGAAACTCGATCATCAAAACTCAAATCCTAGCGATATAAGCGTGATACTCGGATCACAACGCAAATCACAGTAAATGGCATTGAGGTACACCTCCTACAATGTTGAAAAATAAATCGGTGCGCCTAAACCGGCAGAACAAGAACATCGGGTTGCCTCCTGCTCCCGGTTTGGCGTCCTCAGTTTCTGGGTTTTCATTTTCGCTGCCGATTCACCAATCTCGCAATCCATCGGCTCATCGGCCCGGTCAGGTGTGCTAACGGAAACGATTCCGCTCTAGCACTTCTCTGGTCATCTCTCGGCCAATCATCACGACCACTCGTAAAGAAGCACGTTACTGGTGTCGGCTTCTGTTCCTCTGAATACACGTGATACAACTGATCCTGGGTGCAAATCTCATTGCAGCAGTGTCCTGGAAGGAGTCCTGCTCAAGGTCTCTTCCGATCTCGCCTATGCCGAACTGTACGGAGGCTGGTACTCTTACATAATCTTTTCTCATTTTCTGGACATCTGCGTGTTCTGCACACATTTCCTCGGGAATTGGCTGTATCCCAACGCCTCTGTATGCATATCAGATCTCTAATCTCGACGGGGAGTAGTAACAGCTTGTCAGCATCTCGCATGAACCTCTGGCTCCATTCGTCTTTATCATCGTCCGCTTCGACGTCACGTCTTGCTGTCTGCGTACTGCTACTGTTCTCGGCCACGGTTAGTCCAAAGTCTCTCACACGGACTCGAAATCGCGTACTCTATATCTTCATCACTCTGTGGAAGATATATGGCCGAACACATCCTCGGGAACTCGTCCCAACCATCGGAGAAATACTCAATACTCGTCCGTTCTCTATCAACTCACAACGCATCTGGGTAAGGTCCTCTATCCGAAGCTAGTCAGCTTACTACTCTCTTATCACATGGTATCCGAACGACGTCAAACTTTTCGATTGAGTCATCAAGGTCCCAAAATTTCCCGAAGGCTCAACACTTGAGCACGGTCTAAAAATATCTGGTACATACCACAGTACCTCTGGACCAGCCGTAGAAGGGCAAACCCAAGCTTCACGGATGACACTGCTAAACTGCCGCAACCCCTAAGGTTCAAAGCGGTTCCATGGTCATCATGTCGAGTTAGGGTTTCATTCTTCTAGAGGGTCCACAGAATTACCTGCATGTTCTTCCGAATACTTAAACTTGGAAAAATGGGTTTCTGACATTCGTTCGAACTTTTTAGCTTTGCCTATACAACATGTGAATACCCTTCGTCCGCATGCTAAACAATGCCTCAATCCTCCAGGAAAGGTGATATATCGACGGTTATCTCTGGATCGGTCTGCTCTAGATCTGAGTAAGACTCTCCACACTGGAAATCTTCAACTCGACTGGGCCAGCATCGGCACATCAATCTGATGAAATACCTTCGTCTCTCAACTCGGGATAGACTAGCTATCACCTGTCGCATCTCTGTCTGGAAGCTCCAGCGATCTCAGCTCGTAAGCCCTGGAAGTGACATCCCATCATCTCAGCAACAGCTGGGTCATCTGTTCACACGGTATACGACATCAAAACCTCTAAGGTATGATGTACATCAACAGTCCTCTCGCAACTAGCAGCCTCTATCAATGGCCCGATCATCCGGTGTAAAACCAAACACTCTCCTCATCTGAGAGGTCATAACACAAAAACTAATTCGATACGTTCCCATGTCACCAGAAAACACAATGGTCAGCCCTCATACCAGACGAGCTCGCCCTAACCGCAACACTAGCAGCAGCTAAATCTGTGCTCAAACATGGTGACAGGAACCTCAATCGAGTATCGAAGAGAGCAGATCAACGGCAAGAAAGGAAACGACAGATCCAGAATGGATACATGATCATAAGAAGGAACAGCATCAATGAGAGTATGATCATGGAAATGAATAGAATCAAAGATCTCAAATGGATGTATAATCATGGGTATGAAGAGAATCATAAGTCTCAAAATATGTACACCCTAAGGTTTCTTAAGTGGAGTATCGTATCGTAAATATGCCGCGGAACATATGTACGGTACATCACTCTATTCAAGCTACCTACTCCATCAATTAGGGTCAGCCTATGAAATGAAAGTTCCGGTCTATAATACCCCTTCCCCCCCCGTTCAAGTCTAAATTCTGTAAGGTCAAGCCTAGATTCCGAAATACATACCCGCCCTAGACTCCGCATAGGCAAACATAGACTCGAACAAAGGTTAAACCTAACGCTCTGATACCAACTTTGTCACGTTCCAAAATATTAGCTCGTGACCAACAATTAAATCACGCAATTTCTCCCAAGTCAAATGCAACATCGTATAAGGTGCATATGTAACTATAGCAAGTAAACTATGCAAGGGGTCATATCATGATGCAGCAATCCTACTGTGTAGTGACATGGCAATTATCGATGATGAAGTGTGTGAGCCGGAAAATCTGTGTAAGTGTAACATACACATCGTCGATAATGGTGTAAGTGTACTAGCACGGGTATAAGCAATGCCATGAGAATAACATGAATGCGGCATAATGTAAATCATAGACTAAAAGCTACAAGGTATACGTATCTATATGATCGAGTCGGTGAATCAATCAATCGGCACCCAGCCACAACACCACGTACGGTATAATCCATCGTATGGCAACCCCTAGTCAAGGGTAAGGATCAATCGTCATAAAACTCATCACGTACGGAAAATCATCGTACGGCGTCACTAAACCATCGGGGATCCTATCATCCTATATGACAAAGAGGGGTACGGAACTAACGTCTCGTACGACATATCACACATGATTCACAACATTTATATATCTATATACCAACGTTCCAGGTCACATCCAAAACAAACGCATACCAGGGGACCGGTAAAGGCATCAATCATCTCAGTCAACTCGCATCCATATATCAAAATATCATAATATCACATGCCAAATCGTATTCTCTTTTCATCGCATCTAAATCTCACATACACACCCGAACCATACAATCAGTTTTTAAAAGATGCGAATCGTAGTTTTCAAAGTCGGGGCTACGGTGTTTTTAAGGAAAAGATATCATTTGCAAATCCGTAACATCCCTCAAGATATCTGTTTAAAAGATGCATACGATTCTTCAGTTTGGAAATAAGTATGGTTCGGATGACACATTTACGTCGGCTATCTAGTCTTATAGTACCCTAAACGGCAATATCATCAAACATCATCCTCAAATTCCGTCATCACATATTAGCTGTATCATATCACTTCTAACTATCCTTTAGTTTCTAATATGGTTCTCTAACTATCCTTTAACTCTATTTATAGTTTTCTATATAAGGTTTCCTTAACCATATTCTATATGTATAAATCGGTTTCCATCAAAGTTTGCGGGGGTGCTATACGCCATCCACCCGACTTCCCCCGTGGATATAGATCCACTCACCTTGATCTTCGCTTGCCGAAGTCAATGACGCCATGCTCCGTCACATCGGAATCCACGTGAAGGTACCAACAATAATTACACATATCGC
The DNA here is from genome assembly GCA_030015575.1 of Agapanthus africanus. NCBI lineage: Eukaryota > Viridiplantae > Streptophyta > Magnoliopsida > Asparagales > Amaryllidaceae > Agapanthus > Agapanthus africanus. The sequence goes on along the minus strand of JASDDO010000019.1, from coordinate 443,340,853 downwards.
AACGCTATTAAAATCAAATTCTGAAAACCGAAACAGCACACGGATAGCCTATAGGTTAGAACCTATAGCCCACGCATGCAAAACCAACCAATTATCCCTAGTTGTTGATGTACAAACACCCAACAGCCAATACAATATCAAATACTAAAATTCAAATTTCAGAATACGGAAAACCCGAAAACAACAACATAGGAAAACCCTTCCCAGATTTTGACTCAGGTCAAACCAGCCAATTTTGCATATGGGGTTGCCCTAGATATAGGATAACAATGCCACAGACCAAAATCCACACCATTCTACCCCGACATGGCCGCAATTTGCGTCCAAAACGATTTAATCTGCGGCCAGATTATCATATTAGGGGCTCAGGTTTCTAGGGATTCTTCATGGTTGCCTGCACGTCTCTCTGTCATGGGAACTTATTTTCTAGTGGTCTCGGGTCATCCCAGATTCTCATATACCTTCACAGACTGTCAATTTAACCGATGTCGGAAAGTTCCAAGTTCGTGTTTGGGTTCCATTCACTGTTCTAGGTCAGTAAAAACACCACTAAGGTCTAAGTAAACACCCACTTCTAGTTATAGGTCCACATAAACACCCAACCCTTCTCTTGAATTTCCAAACATCACAATACCACACTAAAACAACTCCTAAACTAAACAAAAATGCTAGGAATTCAAACCAAACTAAATGGAAGGGATTATACCTCATGGGTGCAGCTCAAGAAAACCCTAGCTCTCCAAAGTCATCAAAATCCCACATTGATGGGTCCAAAGTGTGAGGGTGAAGAGAGGATCAACTTTTGTGGTCAGGGTTTAGGGTTTTGGTGAATATTTGGAGATGGATCTTGGGGTATAGGTGGAGGGAAGTGAGTTGAGGAAGATGAAGAAGTAAAAATAATGGGGGAAATGAAGTAACATGGCCACCCGCTCTCTCTCCTCCTCTTATTCTCACCCACTCTCTCATCTATTTACCTATTTACCCTTTTCTCTTTTCTTTTCACTTTTCTTTTAAAGCCAAACCCTAAAATACCCAAAACAACACAAGAAAACAACATGTAACCAAAATGCAACATGACATTGTGCACTAGCCATGGAAAACTGTAGAAACACGGATTTGGTTTAATTGCGATTTGCAGTGCACTAATCGGGTAAATTTTAAACTGCATGTAATAAATCATAAAAATGCCAAATCCTTAAATATATTTTTAAATAAATAAATTATTTTAATTTTCATTTATTTCATAAATATTGGTATATATATTTATACCGATTTTCGAAAACCCCAATTTCGCAAATCGGGCAGTTTTCGGGAAAAATATTATTTTAATAATAAATTCCAAAAATAATATTTTATATTTTCTGAAATGTTACAATATACCACTCGTACATCCATACTTACGCACATACATATTGTACACTCATACATGCGTATATATCACTTATACATCCATACTTGCGCACATACATATTGTACACTCATACTTGCGTATATACCACTTGTACATCCATACTTGCGCGCACACATATTGTACACTCATACATGTGTATATACCACTTGTACATCTATACTTGTGCACATACATATTGTACACTCATACATGCATATATACCACTTATACATCTATACTTGCGCACATACATATTGTACACTCGTACTTGCGTATATACCACTTGTACATCCATACTTGCACATATACATATTGTACATTCATACTTGCGTATATACCACTTGTACATCCATACTTGCGTCCACACATATTGTACACTCATACTTGTGTATATACCACTTGTACATCCATATTGGCACATATACATATTGTATACTCATACTTGCGTATATACCACTTGTGCATCCATACCTATATACATACTTGTTGCACATACATAGATGATGCTAGCTTTGGTTTTAGTGAATTGGGGACCGCATGAGATATTTTCAAAACTGGATCCATTTAAAAGAGCGGTTTCCCTTAATATGTCATATCATTGTTCCATGTTGCATGATATTAGAATATGTTTACATGTTTATCATATGTCATATACATCATACTTTATGATTTTATGCATTGAGATACGCTGTTTTCCTGAGATTTCTGGATTTTAGAACCGTGGCTATTTCAAAGAAAGCATTTACTCTTTTAAAAATCCCGATTTCTCTTGATATGATATTTCAGTACGTCCACCATGCATTTTCTCGGTTCTGAGACCTGTGACATGTGAAACTCGATTCGAGGAGCTGAATGAGGCTGATTGCGGGTACATGGTGGACCCGGTATGGTACCCCAGGGCGAGAACGAATTGTTGTGCTGTAGACGATGAGCCTGGCAGAGGGACTACTACCTACCGGTGATTGGTTGGAACTGGCGGTTATCCGGAGGATACTGACCAGAGTCGAGAGATGGATATGGGTTGACCCATACTGCAGGGGCCGAGGGCCGATTCCGCAGATGGAGCCCGTGGGCCGATCCGGACTGAAGAAGCCCGATATATGAGGATTTACGTGTCGATGCTAGACACGAGTATTTCATCATATTTCGAGTGCCGATGTTGGGTACTCATGTTTCCATGAGATTTACAGGATATGAGGGCCGATTAGAGTGACGGCGCCTGAGTTATTGGGGGTTTGGGTGTATTGATGGACACCGGTTTTTTTCCACGATGATGACTCATGTTGATGATATGTCTTCCCATGCTTAGCACTCATTTATATGCATTGCATCATGTAGTTGTAGTACCTAATAGAGTACCTCGAGTGATTATTGCATACCCAGATTATCATATTGATGTTATCAGATTGCACATGTTAGAGTATCGCAGTACATGCATACCTGTGATTACCAGTATATGTTATTTACTATTCACGAGTTGACAACTCACCCCCGTTGTGCCACAGTGTTTTGCAGGTTGACCCTCGGAGTAGTCGCAGCAGGGCTACATCGTTGTATCTTTTTGTTGCGGATCCCGCTACAGTTTGGCGTGTAGGCCATTTTGCTTATAGCTGGGTTGCGGGTATCCGTTTATATTTCATTGTACATTCTATTGTATCTAGTACTCTCCATCTACCATATCATGTATTGACTTAGAGACCAGTCGTGAGGACGATGTTATATATTATTTTATACTCTGGATGTCGAGCTAGTGTGAGCCGACTTTATTTATGCAGTTTATATCGTTTATGCTGTTTTCACTTATATTGTTCATTTCTTCACTACGGCGTCGTATACTATTCTCGTGGTGATTGTTTCCACCGTTGGGCGTATTTGCTCCCGTTTAGGGATACTTTATCTATACTATATGTCATTGTACTTATATCATGTCTTGTACCTGTAGGGTTCCTGGGCACACTAATGAGGTCTCACAAGGCATCAACCATGCCAATTTATAATTTTAAGGTGCCGAGAAACCCTAGTCTACGGATTGTTAACTACTTATTGGTTTCGCCTAAAATCTAGTTAACGATCCGTAGACTAGGGTTTCTCGGCACCGTAAAATTATAAATTGGCATGGTTGATACCTTGTGAGACCTCATTAGTGTGCCCAGGAACCCTACAGTGGTATCAGAGCCTAGCTAGAGCCTTAGGCGATGCGTAGACGGAGTTTGAAGTCCGATCGAACCGAAACCCCATTGCAAAATCACTCTCTGTACTTTTTTCAAAACTGTTGAATTTTGTGAATTAAAAATATGCAGAAAAATAAGCAGGAAAAACAAAGAATTACTGTGAAGTTTGGGCTCCTAATTCCATAATTCGACCGCGGAACCGCGGCCAAACCAGGGGTTTGGCGGCGCTTCCGCGGACCAAATTTGGACTTAATCCCTCAAATTTCATATATTTATTCTTAGGTCCTTTCTTGGCAATTTTTTATGTGAATTTTTTAATTCCACTCAAGTGTTGAGTTTTCTAGGGTTTTATTGGGGATTCGTTAATTTGATCGGATAATTTAACTTCGTTTATGTTTTTCCGGATATTTTAGAAACTGTTAAAAAGTTCGACTGGATATAAATACCCACTTTTTCCCCTGCCGGGAAATTTCCAAGTGTTGGATTTTTCCGTAGTTTAATAACGTTCTAAGTAGTGCAAGTAAAGCGATGGTCCCTCTAGAAGACAACAAACCTTAACTCGATTATGTGACCGTCTTGAACTGCCCTTTGAACCTTAGGGTTTGGGACAGTACGGCGTGCCACATGTGAGGCGTTGGCTTGACCCTTCTACGGCTGGACCGTTGGTACTGAGGCATGAACTGGATGTTTTTAAACTTGTTTCATGTGTTGATCTGTTTCGGGAAAACTTGGGTGTTCGTTTGTTCGATCGGAAAGTTTAACATTTTCTATTTATCTGGAATGTGATACAATAATTGGAATTCACAAGCATTTATGAGATAACTAATTTGAATGTTATAAACATAGCACTTTAGTCTCACTTGATCGGTTGCCACGGAATTTTGATGTGATCAAAAGTCCGTCGCAATCACGTAGCGTATGCGGATACTCGCCGGGTAAACTTAATAGACAGCCTCACTCCATAGCCCCGACCAAGTGACTGTAGGAGAACCCCGTCGCCGAAAGCATCCATTCGGGTGCTCGCGGCAGCGGTGTTCCGCCTTGGTGCACTTCGTCGACGGCGTCGGGGGTGTGGCCGCCTACTAAAGTTTGCGACGAGCATTCGATCAGGATTTCGGGAATCTTGTTGAATTGCCCGACTTGATATTGAAAAGAGTTTTCGATAATGAGACTAAAATGTGGGGTTTATAATTGTTAGGCATGCGATGTCTAAGGAATTCATTTGATTAGGCATGCGATGTCTATGCAGGTTGCGGATTCCAACTGTTGTAGTTTTACACTTTCTTTTCTGTGACCGTAAGTGTAATATGTGATATCGCCGGTTTCGTTGCTATATGTCAACGACAATTGGGATGCGCATATTTACTTACGTTGATGACATGTGATGTTATGTGTTGCTGGATATGTTATATTGGATCGTCGTGTTTGAATAGCCGGGGTTTTTTATATGAGATGAGTGTTTTTCTTTTTCATTCATGTAAAAACTTGTATGTAATATTCTTTTATTGGGGCACTTCCAGGTTGCGGAAGATGTCACCGTTTGTATATTATTTACTTTTCCGCACTAGGATAGACCCAAGGAGGGGAGCACAAGTAACCGGGTTCTGGGGTCCAGTGGGAGACCAACTCGAGGAGTCGAGTCCGGGTCTCCTAACTCCAGAATTGGTAGGGTTGCTTGCCGCTCTCGTAGGGGTCTAGGGATGTGGGTTTGGCTATTCATCGCGACCGTGGAATCCGTGTTTTATACTGGCTCGTATTGAAAACACGGACGTCCTAGTATATCCAATATTTCATATGTTTCTTCTGCTGCGATATCTGTGATGTCATCATGTGATGTTCTGTGATAGATACAGTATATAGTATATATGATATATTATATAGGCGTTACTTATGTTTTACACCCGCGCTAGCCCTGCCCCGCTCTGCCGTTAGTTACCTAACCTAACGGTGCACGAGGGGACATCGAGGCGAATGCGGATGGCATAAGTGTACGTCGTATTTATCTATGATGTTTAGGTAACTTAAATGATGGGACTTCATTAATGTGATTAATGAAATAAAAGAAACCTAAAGATGTTGTAGAATCGAATTTTAAAAATAAAACAGGTAGCTACAGTTCTTGTTTTGCACAGCGGTATATATGATATATCCTGCACCTTATTCGATGAGGAAAGGACCGAGATCCCTTCACCGGGAGTGACTCCTTTAGCAATAACTGGCAGATGCTACACACTCGGTTTGTCTTTTGATTGCTTTTAAGAGTTTTTGCTTTGCACAGCGGTATATATGATATATCCTGCACCTTATTCGATGAGGAAAGGACCGAGATCCCTTCACCGGGAGTGACTCCTTTAGCAAAACTAGAAAAGCCTAAAAAACACTCCATTTTAAAATCATTTGATTCTACAACGATATCAAGTTCATTACGCAATAGGTTTTCAGAAAAACCTGTCGTAGCCCTCCGTCATTTCAGATAAGTACTAGTTAGTATTCGTGCTGCGGTAGTTTGGCCTCCGTCAAGGCGTAATATACGGTAGCTAACTAGTGCTTATCTGCTAGCATATGATGCGATTGGATTAGGGTATTCGTACGGCGTTGTTTGGCCTCCGTCAAGGGTCGTGCGGGTGGGTTTAATTCAATCAGGAAATGACGGGTTGAACTTGACTAGCGGACTATGGGTTGTTTGGCCTCCGTCAAGGTCATAGAACGCTAGGGGCAAAATTATCAGGAATTTCAAGTGTTGAAATTTGCAATGAGATTGCATACCTTCTATGAGATAGTTGGATCCCGATACCCACTGCGAGTAAGAGTTACTCCTGGGAGAGTTTTACACATTACAATTAGCCGATCAAGTAGGTGTCTAGAAAGGTGTTAACGAGGTTACGCCTCTGGGAAAACGAGGTTTACATTAATTAGGTTCGTGCGAAAGCACGGGGGACCTCCCTCAAAGTACCGACACTGGCCTGGCTGAAAGATTGGCGAACTTGTAGCGTGTAATTAATCGGCTAGTCTTTCCTTTTAGGGTTTGAAGGAAGATTTGATAAAAAGCAGTGGGAGCCATCCTGATTAGATAAAACATAACCAATATATTCTTGCAAGAGCGCACGCTGAGTGTTTTCTTCTCTCTCTCTCCAGGTAGCGACCATATCACGCCTTAATCAAGATAATAATATGGATGTATTGACCGAACCCGCTTGTTATACTGAGCTGGGGAACGTTGGTCCCGCTCCAACTTATAATTGTTATAAGACAGAGCAGGAAATTGGGGATTACCAGAATTCCCGTGCCGCCCAAACGAAGAAAGTGCATACTGATGCATCATCTTCGGGTGTGTTCATTATACAGAACTGTTTCTCAGTACTCTTTACGTCCTGGATATGAGATACCGGATCAGGATCCCGCATATGTAATATGTTACATAGGGCTACAGAAAGGTAGAGAACTGAGAACGGGTGATAAGTTTCATGAGGCAGAAAACGGGGCAAGTGTTGCAGCCAAATCTGTTGGTCACTGTCACCCTGTATTACCAATACATTGATTCTGAACGAATGTTATTAGATACCGAACCTGATACAAAATCATATCTGTCTCTTTATTAGTAAAGAAACGATATAATTTTGTGTTGTCGGATAATGTTTTGAACATTTCCTATATCAAAAGTTGATCGGTTGAGGCACGTTATCTAAAAGCATTGATGTTCTAAATCAAACTACAGTTCTTAGTATACAGAACACACACAAGAGGAAGAGTCCAGAAATGAACGAATCCTTCTTGAGGCATTGTAGACTAGGTCATATCAATGTGACCCGACTAGCTGAAGTTACATAAAGATGCATATTTAAATCAGTTTGAATTTACATCTTGTGAAACTTGCCAGTCATGTCACAAAGATACGATGACCACAGCTCTGTTTATTGGAAACAGAGAAAGAGTTAGTAAACTCTTGGATTTAATACATGTTGATGTATGAAAGGTCCCCTGTCTACACATGCCAGGACCGGTTCTTTATACTTCATTACATTCTTTGATAATCTCTCGAGACTCAGACATATGTTCCTATTGAAACATGAGTCCGAACCTTTTGAGATATTCATAGAATATAAGCGAGAAGTAGAGAACCAAAATACGGGTATAAGTATTATGTCCTATGATGAGATCATGGAGGAGAATACTTGAGCACGAAATTCTTGGACTATTCTAAAGGAGAATGAAATTCTCTCTCAGCATTACTCCTCCGTATACACCATAGCACGATGGTATATCGGGGCGGAGCAATAGCACCCTATATGATATGGTGTGCTCTATGATGCGTACTACTGAGTTTCCTATTTCCTTTTGGGAGTTATGCACTTGAGAAGTTGCATAACTATTGAATAGGGTTCCAATCAAATCAGTTGCCTACCACTTCATATGTGATATGGAAAGGGAAGAGCCCATATCTTAAGTTAGTTAAGATTTGGGGTTGTCCGACCTATGTCTAAAAGCAAAATCCGGACAAGCTCGAGGCAAGGACTGTTATGTAGAACTGGAAATGTTCCAGCTATACAAATTGCGGCTGATGATTTGATAGAACCAAAAGATTCAATAGTTACCAACGAACCTCAGCCTCTCCGCCGATCTAGTAGGTTTTCTCACCCACCAGAGAGATACTTCTGTTTCTCTATGACAGTGGGACCGAGGATTGCATCATGAGATGATGACCCAACTAGTTTCGAGCTGGCCATCAGGAGTGGGACTCTGTAAGAATGGCTGGATGCTTAGCGATCTGAGATGGAATCCTTATACACCAACAAAGTATGGACTTTGGTTGCTATATCTGAAGGGTTAAATCCACATCAGGAGCAAGTATATCTTGAGAAGATTACTTGGTGTAGTTGGAAAGGTTGAGACTTTCAAAGCTAGACTTGTTAAAGGTTTTCGTCATCGACCAGGCGTGGATAATGATGAAATCTTTTTCCAATGGCTATGCTTAAGTCCATCCAGATCCTACTTGCCACGGCTACATACCATGACTACGATATCTGGTGGTTGCGTGTCATGACTGCTTTTCTAAATAATGTTTTGGAAGAGAGCGTCTATAAGTACACAGCCAGAGGGCTTCGTAGACAGTGGGAGCGGCGGAAACGTGTGCAAGATGGTTTATGTGATAAAGCAGGCATCGCGGAGTTGGAACATCTGTTTTGATGGATTAGTCAAAGAGTTTGACATCATCAAAATGGTAGATGAACCTTGTATAAACAAAAAGATAGTAGGGAGTATAGTGACGATCCTCGTAGAGTACGTGGATGATATGCTCTTGATAGGGAAGGAGTTTCCTATGCTACGCTCGGTCAATCTCCGGTTATCACAAGAATTCTCCATAATAGGATCAAAGTGATACCTCCTAAATCCTGGTTTTGGATCTATGAGATAGATCTAATTGGATGTTAGGATTCTCACTAGTTGTAGTGAGAAGGTATCAACCGATCCTGGGGAGAATCACTGGAAGGGTTCCAGGGTGATAAGGACGACTGAAAGTCAGTCACAGGCATTGTCTTTACCCTCAGTAAAGGGACGGTATGTTGGAAGAGTTCCAAGATAGATACCGTGGCATACTAGACGATAAAGGCTGGATACATCACTACTTAAGATGCTACCAAAGTGGCTGTCTGGGTGTATATTGGTTCATGAGATGAACTTAGTTCCTCACATTGTGTGACAATGGAGTTGTGGCTTATGCCAAGGAACGTCCGTCCCATCAGTGATCCAGACATATTCTAAGGCTGTATCACCTGATCATGGAGATAGTTGACCTCCAGGGTGATCGAGGTTAGGAGAGCAGACTCAGAGGATAACACGGCGGATCCACTCACGAAGGCCTATTCCCAGAGAGAGACTTTTATGGGATGGTTGAGTATGAGATACTACAACCACTGCTATCAGATGGCCCTAGTGCAAGTGGGAGATTGTTAGTTATATGTATGCCCTAGAGGCCATTGCTATACATAGGATGTATATTGTAGTGGATGCTGGGACATATATAGGGAGGACTTTCTTGCTCGACATGATAGTATGCTATCTGGTTGCTCTTTACCTTAACGTGTACACTGATTGTCTCTCTGTTACATATTGGTAAAGCCCTTAGGATGTGTACTTGACTACCTGGACTATGATGCGGATCATACTAGTGGGGATATGGTAGTCCATAAGTACATCCTTCAAAGTCCCTAGTCGTGGGTATATCGAGATGGGGCATCGATATACCAGAGTAGACTAGCGTATACCTTCTCGGCCCATGCAGATGGGCGATGGATGATCCCATATCCATTGGTGTTTGACATCAGAGATGATATACGGGTGCTAAGTGGAGACTGGGTACACTGGACGGACTCGCCGAGAACTCCCAGATGGTATTATACCTTACGTCAGATGGCAGTTCTCTGGTGACACTGGTACAGAGTAGTCTGTTGACCCGAGATCGTCATAGAGTCTTGTGTGGTTCCCACTGTGCTTTGATTTCCACCTTACCACGTCCAAGAGGGCATGCAAAACGGTGGTTTTTGGGTACAGTCCCGAGTCATATGGAGGCAACGAGCGATAGGAGGGGATTCGTCTCTCCCGGTATAGGGAGTTGATGTTGCGCTGTGTTCGATTGGCTATAACCGGAAATCCCTGGCCAGGGTTGCTGAGATTTACTGGTAAGTGTTACCAGTAGTATCTCGAATTGTTATAGACCTCATATCGACACAACTTATCGAGCTATTGGGGTCTGACGTTTACCACCCCTAGGCGAGATATGCGACATATCAGACGATCAGACCGGACTGTACGGTAAGTGTTACTGGTTGGATTCACAGGAGTGTGAGCGGGCTTGCTCGTCGATTTTCTGATCGCTCAATTCCCGGGTGGCCGTTACGTTTAGCAGACCGCTTGCGGCTTGTGGGTGTTTGATATGATCATCACCTGCTGCCGGCGTATTGACGAGTCTTTAGAGTCCTACACAGAGGTTTCCTGGCTCAAGCGAAACGAAATAGGAGCGCATATGAGATATGTGCGTGACCGAGAATAATGCGTGTATGTGATACCGTATTTCATTCTCGCGATGAATGTATCGAATGGTTGTATGCGATATAACCTAGTTATCGAATCAAGGATTGATTCGATAAGCCGATACATTGGATACTAGTCGGTTATGTGCGACATGACCGGATCGTTAAATCAAGTGTTGATTTAATGATTTAATGCATAATTATATATTTGATATATTACTTTGCATTAACTAGTATTGGTTCACTTTAAATGGTTTTTCTCACTTGTTGGTGCACATTGTATATGTGATATATTATTTGTGCACAAGTTTGTATCATGTTTGATGATGCATGCTAACTTTGGTTTGTGTAAAGATTAAACCATGGTTGTGTAATGGTTAGGGTTTTCATTTTCTTATTCATTTGTTTATTTATTTATTCTTTTTGGAAAATGATAAGCATTAAGAGAAAATGGTGGCTAATTTTGTTTGTTGTTGAAACTTCTTGAAGCTTTGACTTAGTGACCATTTTGTCTCATGCTTAACCCTAACCATTCCACTTAACCCTAGTCTATTCTCTACACTTTACCATGGTTGCATTATGATAAGTATTCATTTATTTTCTTTTTGAAAGAATACTCATCATAATATTATCTTCTTCTTCTTCATCTTCTACTTGAAGAAAAAGCTTGCCTCATCAATGGCAACTTGATGAAATGAGAGAGAAATCCAATTCTAAATTGAACCCACCTCCTATTTCTTCATCCTCTACCTCTTGCCAAGTAGTATATGGTGTTTTCTTCACAAGTTTCATGACTTGGTGAAGTTGGAGCTTGATCTTGCGATGCCTCGACGTAGATCATCTTCGGCACGAAGCCGACGACCTTGCCCGCCCATTTCTCCGATGAAGCCGACGCTAGAGTCCGGGATTCCATTTGGACAGCGGAGAGGACTTCATCACGGAGCCGTGGAGGTGGAGGACCGGATCTACAAAGGTTGTATTTCCGTTCTTGTAGTTTAGTTGTTAAAACAAAACCCTAACCACTCTCACAACCATGGTTTAATCTTTACAAAAATCAAAGTTAACATGTATCATCAAACATGACACAATTAAGTGCACAAAAAGCATATCACATATACAATGTGCACATCCGAGCGAGAAAATCCATTTAAAGTGAACCGATACTAGTTAATGCAAAGTAATATATCAAATATATAATTATGCATTAAATCATTAAATCAACACTTGATTTAATGATCCGGTCATATCGCATATAACCGACTAATATCTACAGCAACAACTTATCGAATCAACACTTGATCCGATAACCCGGCTATATCGCATAAAACTGATCAATGTCACAAATCGCGAGAATGAAATACGGTATCACATACACGCATTATTCTCGGTCCCGCACATATCTCATATGCGCTTCTATTTTGTTTCGCTTGAGCCAGGAAACCTCTGTGTAGGACTCTAAAGACTCGTCAATACGCCGGCAGCAGGTGATGATCATATCAAACACCCACAAGCCGCAAGCGGTCTGCTAAACGTAACGGCCACCCGGGTATTGAGCGATCAGAAGATCGACGAGCAAGCCCGCTCACACTCCTGTGAATCCAACCAGTAACACTTACCGTACAGTCCGGTCTGATCGTCTGATATGTCGCATATCTCGCCTAGGGGTGGTAAACGTCAGACCCCAATAGCTCGATAAGTCGTGTCGATATGAGGTCTATAACAATTCGAGATACTATTGGTAACACTTACCAGTAAATCTCAGCAACCCTGGTCAGGGATTTCCGGTTATAGCCAATCGAACACAGCGCAACATCAACTCCATATACCGGGAGAGACGAATCCCCTCCTATAGCTCATTGCCTCCATGTGACTCGGGACTGTACCCAAAAACCACCGTTTTGCACGCCCTCTTGGACGTGGTAAGGTGGAAATCAAAGCACAGTGGGAACCACACAAGACTCTATGACGATCTCGGGTCAACAGACTACTCTGTACCAGTGTCACCAGAGAACTGCCATCTGACGTAAGGTATAATACAATCTGGGAGTTCTCGGCGAGTCCGTCCAGTGTACCCAGTCTCTACTGAGCACCCGTATATCATCTCTGATGTCAAACACCAATGGATATGGGATCATCCATCGCCCATCTGCATGGGTCGAGAAGGTATACGCTAGAGTACTCTGGTATATCGATGCCCCGTCTCGATATACCCACGACTAGGGACTTTGAAGGATGTACTTATGGACTACCATGTCCCCACTAGTATGATCCGCATCATAGTCCAGGTAGTCAAGAACACATCCTAAGGGCTTTACCAATATGTAACAGAGAGACAATCAGTGTACACGTTAAGGTAAAGAGCAACCAGATAGCATACTATCATGTCGAGCAAGAAAGTCCTCCCTATATATGTCCCAGCATCCACTACAATATACATCCTATGTATAGCAATGGCCTCTAAGGTATACATATAACTAACAGTACCCGTTTTCGGGGCTAATTTTTACAAAGGAGTTGCTGCCGAAATTTTTAAGAAAATAATTTAAACTTTAAAGATTTTTACTCGAGATTTCTAAATGTTTTAAACCAATGTTTTCATCACTAACTACTTTTAATGGTTTTGATTTCTGGGTTTTCGGCTTACTTAATTGTTAGTTATATGTATGCCCTAGAGGCCATTGCTATACATAGGATGTATATTGTAGTGGATGCTTGGACATATATATAGGGAGGACTTTCTTGCTCGACATGATAGTATGCTATCTGGTTGCTCTTTACCTTAACGTGTACAATGATTGTCTCTCTGTTACATGTTGGTAAAGCCCTTAGGATGTGTACTTGACTACCTGGACTATGATGCGGATCATGCTAGTGGGGACATGGTAGTCCATAAGTACATCCTTCAAGGTCCCTAGTCGTGGGTGTATCGAGACGGGGCATCGTTATACCAGAGTAGACTAGCGTATACCTTCTCGACCCATACAGATGGGCGATGGATGATCCCATATCCATTGGTGTTTGATATCAGAGATGATATACGGGTGCTCAGTGGAGACTGGGTATACTGGACGGACTCGCCGAGAACTCCCAGATGGTATTATACCTTACGTCAGATGGCAGTTCTCTGGTGACACTGGTACAGGTTAGTCTGTAGACCCGAGATCGTCATAGAGTCTTGTGTGATTCCCACTGTGCTTTGATTTCCACCTTACCACGTCCAAGAGGGCGTGCAAAACGGTGGTTTTTTTTGTACAGTCCCGAATCACATGGAGGCAATGAGCGATAGGAGGGGATTCGTCTCTCCCGGTATAGGGAGTTGATGTTGCGCTGTGTTCGATTGGCTATAACCGGAAATCCCTGGCCAGGGTTGCTGAGCTTTACTGGTAAGTGTTACCAGTAGTTTCTCGAACTGTTATAGATCTCATATCGACACGACTTATCGAGCTATTGGGGTCTGACGTTTACCATCCCTAGGCAAGATATGCGACATATCAGACGACGATACCGGACTGTACGGTAAGTGTTACTGGTTGGATTCACAGGAGTATGAGCGGGCTTGCTCGTCGATCTTCTGATCTCTCATTATCCGGGTGGCCGTTACGTTTAGCAAACCGCTTGCGGCTTGTGAGTGTTTGATATGATCATCACCTGCTGCCGGCGTATTGACGAGTCTTTAGAGTCCTACACAGAGGTTTCCTGGCTCAAGAGAAACGAAATAGGAGCGCATATGAGATATGTGCGGGACCGAGAATAATACCAGTATGTGATACTGTATTCTATTCTCGCGATTTGTATCATTGGACGGTTATATACGATATAGCCGGGATACCGAATCAAGTGTTGATTCGATACATTGATACACTTGATATTAGTCGGTTATATGTGATATGACCGGATCATTAAATCAAGTGTTGATTTAATGATTTAATGTATAATTATATATTTGATATATTACTTTACATTAACTAGTATTGGTTCACTTAAGATTGATTATCTCACTTGATTGTGCACATTGTATATATGATATAGTTTTGTGCACTAGATTGTATCATGTTTGATGATACATGTAAACTTGGGTGTGTATGATTAAACCATGGTTATGTTAATGGTTAGGGTTTTGATTTACTTATTTATTTATTCTCTTTATTCATTTTGGCAAAGGAAAATGAAATGGTGGCTTGCTTTGTCTTTTGTTGAAGCTTCATGAAGCTTTGAAGAAGTAACCATTTTGTTTCTTTCCTTTAGTCTAACCATTCAACTTAACCCTAGTTTATTCTCTACACTCACCCATGGTTACAAAATGATAACAATCACTTGATTTTGTTTTGATTATTATTCTTTTTCATTCTTTTTCTTCTTCTTCTTCAAGAGAAAAAGAAAAGCTTTGCTTGAAAAATATCAAGTGTTGAAATCAAGTGAGAAATCCAAAACCAAAGTGAACCCACTTCCTATTTCTTCATCCTCTACCACTTGCCAAGTAGTATAGGGTGTTTTCTTCACAAGTTTCATGACTTGGTGAAGGTGGAGCATGATCTTGAGTTGCCTCGACGTAGATCATCTTCGGCATCGAAGTCGACGACTTAGCCCAATCATTTCTTCGACGAAACCATCGCTAGAGTCCGCGATCCGATGATCGCAGCGGAGGGACATCATCATGGAGCTAAGGAAGTGGAGGACCGGATCTACAAAGGTTGTATTTCCATTCACTTTTTAGTAAATCAGTTTACTAGCTTGCATGTTTCGCCTAAACTCTAGTTAACGATCTCGATTAGGGTTTCTCGGCACTGGAATTTTTGAATTTGGCATGTTTGATACCTTGTGAGACCTCATTAGTGTGCCTAGGAACCCTACAGTGGTATCAGAGACTAGGTAGAGCTTTAGGCGAAGTGTAGACGAAGTTAGAAGTCCGATCGAACCCGTAAACCCCGACAAAACCCTTCTCTGTACATTTTTCAAAACAGTGGATTTTTGTGAATTAAAAATTCTCAGAAAAACAAGCAGGAAAAACTAAGAATTACTGTAAAGTACGGTCCTCTAAGTCAATAATTTGACCGCATAACCGCAGCGAAACCATGGGTTTAGCGGCGGTTCAGCGGCCAAAATTTTGACTTAGTCCCTGAAATTTCATATATTTATTCTTAGGTCCTTTATTGGCAATTTTTTATGGGAATTTTTTAATTCCACTCAAGTGTTGAGTTTTCTAGGGTTTTATTGGAGACTCGTTAATTTGATCGGATAATTTAACTTCGTTTATGTTTTTCCGGATATTTTAGAAACTGTTCAAAGGTTCGACCAGATATAAATACCAAATTTTTCCCCTGCCGGGAAATTTCCAACTGTTGGATTTTTTCCGTAGTTTGAGAACGTTCTTAATAGTGCAAGTAACGCGATGGACCCTCTAGAAGACAACAAATCTTAACTCGATTATGTGACCGTCTTGAACTGCCCTTTGAACCGTAGGGTTTGGGGCAGTACGGCGTGCCACATGTGAGGCGTTGGCTTGACCCTTCTACGGCCGGACCGTTGGTACTGAAGCATAAAGTGAATGATTTTAAACTTATTTCATGTGTTGATCTGTTTCGGGAAAAATTGGGTGTTTGATTGTTCGATCGGAAACTTTAACATTTTCTATGTATCTGGAATGTGATACAATAATTGGAATTCATAAATAGTTATGAGATAACTGAATGAATGTTATAAACATAGCACTTTAGTCTCACTTGATCGGTTGCCACGGAATTTTGATGTGATCAAAAGTCCGTCGCAATCACGTAGCGTACGCCGATACTCGCCGGTAAACTTAATAGACAGCTACGCCCCATAGCCCCGACCAAGTGACTGTAGGAGAACTCCGTTGCCGAAAGCATCCGTTCGAGTGCTCGCGGCAGCGGTGTTCCGCCTTAGTGCACTTCGTCGATGGTATTGGGGGTGCGGCCGTCTACTAAAGTTTGCGACGAGCATTCGGTCAGGATGCTGGAAATTTTGTTGAATTGCCCGACTAGATATTGAAAAGAGTTTTCAATAAACGAGACTAAAATGCGGGGTTTATAATTGTTAGGCATGTGATGTCTAAGGAATTCATTTGATTAGGCATGCGATGTCTAAAGAGTTTGCGGATTCCAACTGTTGTAATTTTACACTTTCTTTTCTGTGACCGTAAGTGTAATATGTGATATCGCCGGTTTCGTTGCTATATGTCAACGACAATTGGGATGGGCATATTTACTTACGTTAATGACATGTGATGTTATGTGTTGCTGGATATGTTATATTGGATCGTCGTGTTTGAATAGCCGGGGTTTTTTTTATGTGAGATGAGTGTTTTTCATTATCATTCATGTAAAAATTTGTATGTAATATTCTTTTATTGGGGCACTTCCAGGTTGCGGATGATGTCACCATTTGTATATTATTTACTTTTCCGCACTAGGATAGACCCAAGGAGGAGGGCACAAGTAACCGGGTTCTGGAGTCCAGTGGGAGACCAACACGAGGAGTCGAGTCCGGGTCTCCTAACTCTAGAATTGGCAGGGTTGCTTGCCGCTCTCGTAGGGATCTAGGGGTGTGGGTTTGGCTATTCATCGCGACCGTGGAATCCGTGTTTTATACTGGCTCGTATTGAAAACACGGACGTCCTAGTATATCCAATGTTTCATATGATTCTTCTGCTGCGATATCTGTGATGTGATCATTTGATATGTGATGATGGATACTGTATATAGTATATATGATATATTATATAGACGTTACTTATGTTTTGCACTCGCGCTAGCCCTACCCCGCTCTGTCGTTAGTTACCTAACCTAACGGTGCACGAGGGGACATCGAGGCGAATGTGGATGGCATAAGTGTATGTCGTATTTATCTGTGATATTTAGGTGTTTTAAATGATGGGACTTCATTAATATGATTAATGAAAGTAAAAGAAACCTAAAGATGTTGTGGAATCGAATTTCAAAAATAAAACAGGTAGCTACAGTTCTTGCTTTGCACAGCGGTATATATGATATATCCTGCACCTTATTCGATGAGGAAAGGGCCGATGATCCCTTCACCTGGAGTGACCCCTTTAGCAATAACTGGCAGATGCTACACACTCGGTTTGTCTTTTGATTGCTTCTATAGTTTCTGCTTTGCACAGTGATATATATGATATATCCCGCACCTCATTCGACGAGGAAAGGGCCGACGATCCCTTCACCGGGAGTGCCCCCTTTAGCAAAACTAGAAAAGCCTCAAAAACACTCCATTTCAAAATCATTTGATTTTACAATGATATCAAGTTCATTACGCAATAGGTTTTCAGAAAAACCTGTCGTAGCCCTCTGTCATTTCAGATAAGTCCTACTTAGTATTCGTGCTACGTTTGTTGACCTCCGTCAAGGCGTAGTGTGCGGTAGCTAACTAGTATTTATCTGCTTATGCATATGATGCAGATTGGGTTAGGGTAGTCGTACGGCCTTGTTGACCTCCGTCAAGGGTCGTGCGTGTGGGTTTGATTCAATCAAGAAATGACGGGTTGAACTTGATTAGTAGCCTACGGTTTGTTGACCTCCGTCAAGGTCATAGGGTGCTAGGGGCAAAATTATCGAGAATTTCAAGTATTGAAATTTGCAATGAGATTGCATACCTTCTATGAGATAGTTGGATCCCGATACCCGCCGCGAGTAAGAGTTACTCCTGGGAGAGTTTTACACATTACAATTAGCCGATCGAGTAGGTGTCTAGAAAGGTGTCAATGGGGTTACGCCTCTGGGAAAACGAGGTTTACATTAATTAGGTTCGTGCGAAAGCACGGGGGACCTCCCTCAAAGTACCGACACTGGCCTGGCTGAAAGATTGGCGAACTTGTAGTGTGTAATTAATCCCGGCTAGTCTTTCCTTTTAGGGTTTGAAGGAAGATTTGATAAAAACAGTGGGAGCCATCCTGATTAGATAAAATAATAACCAATCTATTCTTGCAAGAGCGCACGCTGAGTGTTTTCTTCTCTCTCTCTCTCTAGGTAGCGACCATATCACGCTTTACTCAAGATAATAATACGGATTTTTGACCGAACCCGCTTGTTATACTATGCTGGGGAACGTTGGTCCCGCTCCAACTTATAAGTGTTATAAGACAGAGCAGGAAATTAGGGGATTGCCAGAATTCCCATGCCGCCCAAACGAAGAGAGTGCATGCTGATGCATCATCTTCGGGTGTGTTCATTATACAGAACTGTTTCTCAGTATTCTTTACGTCCTGATATGAGATACCGGATCAGGATCCCGCATATGTAATTTGTTACGCGGGTTACAGATAGGTAAAGAACTGAGAACGGGTGATAAGTTTCATGAGACAGAAAACGGGGCAAGTGTTGCAACCAAGTCTGTTGGTCACTGTCACCCTGTATTACCAATACATTGATTCTGAACAAATGTTATTAGATACCGAACCTGATATACAAAATCATATCAGTCACTTTATTAGTAAAGAAAGGATATAATTTTGTATTGATGGACAATGTTTTGAACATTTCCTATATCAAATGTTGATCGGTTCAGGCACGTTATCTAAAAGCATTGATGTTCTGAATCAAACTACAGTTCTTAGTATACAGAACACACACAAGAGGAAGAGTTCAGAAATGAACGAATCCTTCTTGAAGTATTGTAGACTAGGTCATATCAATACGACCCGACTAGCTAAGTTGCACATAGATGCATATTTAAATCTGTTTGAATTTATATCTTGTGAAACTTGCCAGTCATGTCACAGAGATAAGATGACCATAGCTCTGTTTACTGGAAACAGAGAAAGAGTTAGTGAACTCTTGGGACTGATACATGATGATCTATGTAAGGTCCCCTGTCTACACATGCCAGGACCGGTTCTTTGTACTTCATTACATTCTCTGATGATCTCTCAAGATTCAGACATATGTTCCTGTTGAAACACAAGTCAGAACCTTTTGAGATATTCACAGAACATAAGTTAGAAGTAGAGAACCAATACGGGTATAAGTATTATGTCCTTTGATGAGATCAAGGAGGAGAATACTTGTGCATAGAATTCCTGGACTATTCTAAAGGAGAATGAGATTCTCTCTCAGCATTACTCCTCCGTATACACCATAGCACGATGGTATATCGGGGCGGAGCAAAAGCATTCTATGTGATATGGTGTGCTCTATGATGAGTACTACTGAGTTTCCTATTTCCTTTTGGGAGTTATGCGCTTGAGAAGCTGCATACCTATTGAATAGGGTTCCAATCAAATCAGTTGCCTACCACTTCATATGTGATATGGAAAGGGAAGAGCCCATATCTTAAGTTAGTTAAGATTTGGGGTTGTCCGGCCTATGTCTAAAAGCAAAATCCGGACAAGCTCGAGGCAAGGTCTGTTATGTACAACTGGAAAGGTTCTAGCTATACAAACTACATCAGATGATTTGGTAAAACCAAAGGATTCAGTAGATTCCAACAAACCTCAGCCTCTCCGCCGATCTAGTAGGGTTCCTCATCCGCCTGAGAGATACTTTGGTTTCTCTATGACAGTGGGAGCGAGAATTGCATCATGAGATGATGACCCAACTATTTTCAAGCTGGCCATCAGGAGTGGGACTCTGTAAGAATGGCTGGATGCTTAGCGATCTGAGATGGAATCCTTATACACCAACAAAGTATGGACTTTGGTTGCTATATCTGAAGGGTTAAATCCCTATCGGGAGCAAGTATATCTTGAGAAGATTACTTGGTGCAGATGGAAAAGTTGAGACTTTCAAAGCTAGACTTGTTAAAGGTTTTCGTCATCGACCAGGCGTGGATAATGATGAAACCTTTTCCAGTGGCTATGCTTAAGTCCATCCGGATCCTACTTGCCACGGCTACATACCATGACTACGATATCTGGCGGTTGGGTGTCATGACTGCTTTTCTAACATAATGTTTTAGAAGAGAGCGTCTGTAAGTACACAGCCAGAGGGCTTCGTAGACAGTGGGCGCAGCGGAAACGTGTACAAGATGCTTTATAGGATAAAGCAGGCATCGCGGAGTTGGAACGTCTGTTTTGATGTAGTAGTCAAAGAGTTTGACATCATCAAAATAGTAGATGAACCTTGTATAAACAAAAAGGTAGTAGGGAGTATGGTGGCAATCCTCGTAGAGTACGTGAATGACATACTCTTGATAGGGAAGGAGTTTCCTATGCTACGCTCGATCAATCTCCGCTTATCACAATGATTCACCATATAGGATCAAAGTGATACCTCCTAAATCCTAGATTTTGGATCTATGAGATAGATCTAATTGGATGTTAGGAGACTCACTAGTTGTAGTGAGATGGTATCAGCTGATCCTGGGGAGAATCACTGGAAGGGTTCCAGGGTGATAAGGAGGACTGAAAGTCAGTCACAGGCATTGTCTTTACCCTCAGTAAAGGGACGGTATGTTGGAAGAGTTCCAAGCTAGATACCGTGGCATCCTAGACGATAAAGGCTGGCTACATCGCTACCAAAGATGCTACCAAAGAGGAAGTCTGGGTGTATATTAGTTCATGAGATGAACTTCGTTCCTACCATTGTGAGACAATGGAGTTGTGGCTTATGCCTAGGAACGCCCGTCTCACCAGTGATCCAGACATATTCTGAGGCAGTGTCACCAGATCATGGAGATGGTTGATCTCCAAGGGATCGAGGTCAGGAGAGTAGACTCAGAGGACAACACGGCGGATCCACTCACAAAAGCCTTTTCCCAGAGAGAGACTTTTATGGGATGGTTGAGTATGAGATACTACAACCACTGCTATCAGATGGCCCTAGTGCAAGTGGGAGATTGTTAGTTATATGTATGCCCTAGAGGCCATTGCTATACATAAGATGTATATTGTAGTGGATTCTTGGACATATATAGGGAGAACTTTCTTGTTCGACATGATAGTATGCTATCTGGTTGCTCTTTACCTTAACGTGTACAATGATTGTCTCTCTGTTACATGTTGGTAAAGCCCTTAGGATGTGTACTTGACTACCTGGACTATGATGCGGATCATACTAGTAGGGACATGGTAGTCCATAAGTACATCCTTCAAGGTCCCTAGTCGTGGGTGTATCGAGACGGGGCATCGATATACCAGAGTAGACTAGCGTATGCCTTCTCGACCCATACAGATGGGCGATGGATGATCCCATATCCATTGGTGTTTGACATCAGAGATGATATACGGGTGCTCAGTGGAGACTGGGTATACTGGACGGACTCGCCGAGAACGCCCAGATAGTATTATACCTTACGTCGGATGGAAGTTCTCTGGTGACACTGGTACAGGTTAGTCTGCAGACCTGAGATCGTCATAGAGTCTTGTGTGATTCTCAGATGATGCTTTGATTTCCACCTTACTGTTGGAGATAGTGCCCTCATAGTCAATTATTGGATCGCAGGTACATGATTGCAATGATTGCGGAGGACCTATACCGGTAGGACAGTCTTACTCGAGATGATAGTATGCTATCTGGTTTGCCTTTATCAGTCGTGTACATGTTCAGGTGACTGATTACATGTTACACTTTGATAGAGCCCTTAGGATCTTGCTTTACCACCAACAGTATGATGGCGATCATATACGTGAGAGTTGGGTGGTTTATATGCATATCCTTAATTGTGGTCCCTAGTCGTGGGAGTTTCGAGACAGGGCATCGATACTCCGGAGTAGACTAGTGTATACAGTCGAGACCCCGACGAAGGGCGGTGGCCGGTCTCACAAGCCACTGGTGTCAGTTGGATCACCTAAGATGTATACAGGTGCTCATTGGGTTATGAGTACACCGGACAGGACTCGCCGGGAATCTGCTAGTTAGTATTATATCTATCGTCAGATAGCAGTTCCCTGGTGACATGTGTACAGGTTAGTTCATCGACCTGAGGTCGTCATTTGTCTCGTGTGAGTTCCCACTGTGCTTTGATTTCTACCCTACCACGGCTCAAAGGAGTCGTGCAAACAGGTAGCTTTTGGGTACAGTCCCGAGCCATATGGAGGCACGTGAGCGGATCGGCAGGGGATTCGTCTCTTCCGGTATTGGGGGCGAGATCGTGCTGTGTCTAGGAGAGCCATTACACATAGCCCACGGCCGTGGCAGGAGATTTACTGGTAGGTACTCCAGTAGTATCTCAGGGTGTTATTGGGCTACACTCTGACACGACTTATACTGTTATTGGGGGTCTGACGTTTCTAGCCCCCTAGGCAGATATGCGATACTCATAGACGAACGGACCGGACTGTATATACATTGTCACTATTAGGCTCAGTAGGGTTTCCGGATGAGTTCGCTCATCGGCCTCCCTTGAGGTCAGTCCATGGGCAGCCGTTACGCATTGCTAGTGCCGCTGACGGTTTGTGGTTAAACCCACTGCTAGGGTACTGACGAGTCATTAGAGTCCCCCACAGACAGTTTCCCAAGTTCGGGCGAAACGTTGTAGAGGCCGTATGGTTTTATGGCAGGGTTCGGAAAATGCAAACGCACGTATTATTTTTCGGGCAGATGATACTGGTCGGCTTTGGTTTAAGCCGGATCCAAGTATTATATTGAGTAGATATAATATCTTTGTCTCAGTTGCATTTGTATTCGGTCATAATACAAATGCGGGTATATTTATACAGTTACGGGGTTATCCTGAAAGTTGTTTCAGGATCACTTTTGGAAGTTGCCAGTTTCCAGTTTTCTATCAGCCGTCTTTTAACATTTGGTTAAAGGCGGATTTATCTTTTCTTGGATGAGGGTGAGTCATGCTTCTAGAAGGTTCTAAAAGTTTCTAGGATGGTGACTAGGTTCATGAACCTTTAATTGCATTTATTATGTGATGACTAGGTTTATGTGAGTCATGGTTTACATTAATGCTTTTTGTTCTTGTTAAGATCTTTTCTTCATGATAAGCTTCATGTTATGGTCACCACTTGCTCCTACCATCACCTCCCTCCATCTATAAATGGCCGGCCCCTCCCCTCACTCTCACACTCTCTCTCACTTGATGCTTTCATTTGGTAGAAAAAGATTATGATAGATTTTTCGGTGTATGGAATTTCACAGCTCATTTCATTCCATCACCCGATTCCCATGGAAACTTCATTAACCGATCGTCCACGGATTTGGACGAAGTGAGGCAAAGTCATCTACTCATTCTCTACATCATTCTTGGTCGTCTCTTTTAGCAAACTTGACGACCGAGTAGCCTCGAGTCAGAGGCGGGAGCCCGTTTAAAGAATCGTTGACGTGGTGCCACCTAGACGAGCATATTGGAGATCGATGAGATCGGAGCAGCAGCAACGGAGCGTGAGATGATGGTTGAAAAACGAAGGACTCGGATCGTTCGGTATAACCTTTCTACACTCTTTACAGTTTGTTAGTTTAGCAATAATGGAAGATCCGGGTTAAAGTATACGATAGCGCCAGTTAAAAGTTTTTGTTCCGCATTTGGCGTCTGTAGACGGCCGGGGCGCTACCGTAGACTTACAGTGGTATCAGAGCCTCACCATTTTGCTATACTAACTTGTGCTAACGCGTTTAAAATATCGATCGAACCGGAAATCAAAAATCGCAATTTTTCAATTTGACTGTTTCTGTTAATTTTCAAACTGGTCCAAATGTCATTTTGACCATACCAGAATATCAAGCAGGGTTTTTTAGGAATACTGGAGAAATTCGACCAAGTGATTCGACTGTTCCGCCGCAGGAAAGTAACGTCACTTAGCCAATTTTCTACAGTGCATTCTATGTTGGAAATTGGGATTTTTGGTATATATCTTTTGGGCCCAGATTTTATTACTGTTCAACAGATTTGCGTGGGGCCCACTTTGTGATATTTAGTCGATCGAAATTTAAACATGTTAGTTTACAGTGCTTACATTATATCTCCGACCGGGAATGTCATTTGATCGGTAAACCGCGTCTGATTGCTATAGTTCTTTTAGACGGGTTTGCGAACGTGACATTCGCGTTGATGTTCTGTGTTGTGCTGTGATGTTGCGGATTTGTCGTGGTGGATAGCAGTGTGCAATGGTAGTACAGTTTGAGTTTATTTGTACATTTGATATTGTGGGGCGAGCGTCCAACTTGTGGACTGCCGTCACTGCCTGTTGTATAATATTCTTTTGGGGCACGACCAGGTTGCGGTCGATGTACCTATTGTACTATTTTTCATTACTATACTAGGTTTTGCCCCGCGACGGAGTGCACGGATAGCCGGGTTCTGGAGGGCAACGGTTCCGCATCTCATGTCTTTGAGAGGCAGAGGGGTCCCACTCTAGAATTGGCAGACTATTCGCCGCACTCGTAGGGGGTACAGGTTGACCCAAGGAGGGGTGCCCAAGATTACCGGATTCCGTGAAGTGCAGGGTGGTCCATTCACTTTGCTGTAAGGGGCTGCCTCGCTTCAGGTTTTGGCGGGTAACTTGCCGCACCCGTAGGGGTCTAGGTTTCATTGCACAGGCTATCCATACGACAGGGGAACGTCGGGTTTCAGCAGCGGCTCTGTGAAACCCGGGGAACCCAGATTATCTGTATTGTTCTGTGATGCTTATTACTTTTCTGTAATGTTGCATATTATCACGCCTGGAGCGATTATTGTATATTGGTTTATATACTATTAGATGTTGTATATGTTTTACACCCGCGCTAGTCCAGTCCCCGCTCTGTCGTTAGTTAAGTAACCTAATGGATGATGACGGGACCCAGTGACGAATGCGGATGGCATATACGTACATTTTATTTTCGTTCTTTTCTGGTGTGATTGATTGATGGGACTGTGTTGATTCTGATCAATGCAAAGTAAAACAAACCTGTTTGCAGTTGTTGGAACAAATTTAAAAGTGTTATTGCAAAGACGTTTCCTTTTGTTATGCATAGCGGTATTCGGTGGAATATCCTGCACCTCATTCGACGGGGCAAGGGCCGATATCCCTTCACCGGGACTGACCCCTTGGGCAGAAGTTTGCGTCAGGGTAATAACTTCACTATAGTCGATTACATGTTGCTTTGCATCGCGGTATTCAGTGGAATATTCTGCACCTCATTCCATCAGGAAAGAGCCGAGATCCCTTCATCGGGAATGACCTCTTTAGCAAAAGGTTTTCGCCACTATATTTTTATAAAAAGCTATCAGGTTCCTTCAGCGATATCAAGTTCACTACGTTAAAGGTTTTTCGCCAAAAACCAGTCGTAGCCCTCCGTCGTTTCTTATGGATGGTCAGTAGTATTCAAGCTATGTTTGTTGGCTTACGTCAAGGCATAGTGTTTGGTAGCTGCTGGGTATTCATTTGTTGCATAGATAGATGAGCTGGTTTGGGACAGTCGTATTACCTTTTTGGCTTACGTCAAGGGTATGTACGGGTGGGTTCAAATTAACAAGATAATGACGGGCAGAACTTGACATGTGACTTATGATTTGTTGACATACGCCAAGGTCATAAGAGCATGGGGCATAAATCATATCGGGAGTTTCTAAAGAAACTGAAACTTGCCAAGTATGCGCATACCTTCTGGAGTATAAGTAACGTGGATGCATTCCATCACGTTATCATGCGATGAGAGTTGGATCCCGATTCCCACTGATGAGTTGGTTTACTCTTCGGGTGATCCCGATTAATTCTTCTTTAGGTTTGGAGGAGAATTTGACAGGACAGTGGGAGGTTTCCGGATTAGATAAAGTGATAACCATTCTGATCTAGGTTAGAGTGCACGCATAGTGTTTCTTTTCTCTCTCTCTTTGGCAGCAACCTTTGACCGACCCTAGACTATGACTCAGTGACCAGGTTGACCGAACCTTCTTAATATACTGGCTTTTGGATTGTCTATGTTGCATAAGTCATTGCCACTCCTTCTTCTACCCTTTGAATTTCTCAGAACACCCGTATTATTACGGACATCCACTTCCATTGGATAGATCCATCGTATGGTTATATACGAACTCGAAGGGACTTCTTCGAGGATGGATCCAGGTTCAGGAGAAATAGAATTGGTTTATTCAGTTGTCTTTTATTATCACCTTCTCTCAGGTTGCGAGAGCTCCTTGGTTTAGGAGAGTACACCTATTACGCTTATTGGAAAGTCTTATTCCAAACCATAGGCAGGTGCCGAAAGGTAGGGAATGAAGAAAACCAATTAGCCTAAGTAGGGTGTGCAGAAGGTAATATGTAAAGACAAAATAAAAGGATTAGAAAGAGGGCAAAGTAAATTGCGACCGATATCATTCACGACCAAAACCGCGTACTTCATCGCCACTTCTATTTCACCTTTAAAGGAATAAGGTATTATTCAGTTGTCTTTTATCATCACCTTCTCTCAAGATACGAGTACTCCTTGGTTTAGGAGGGTACACCTATTATGCTTAATGGATAGTCTTCTTCCAAACCATAGGCTGGTGCCGAACGGTAGGGAAGGAAGAAAACCATTTAGCCTAACGATGGTGTACAGAAGGTAACGACTAAAGACAAATAAAGGGATCTGGAGAGATGGCAATAAAATATACGGTTGAAGTCATGAATTGGATTATGGAAGAGGCATTACTATGAATACCAGGATACCCCTACAAAACATTTTCATGTTTCAGTGCATTGTTAAAGAAAAACTGTTTTCCCGATTAGACACTTACTCCAAGGGTATGTATTTACCAGGTTTCATTCTCATATTTGTATGGTTTTACAGATGATGAGTGGGAGTAAGTTATTGGGAATTAGGTGATTATCCTCATTATATCGGAATTCGTTAGAATTGGTGATATTTGAGGAAATCGCCAGGGTACAGTTTTCAACCTACGACGCACAGGTTTTGAGTTGTTTAACTCAGCGGACTTATACAGAGTATTGTATGTTGTCCAGTGTCCTTCAGGACAAAGGGGTAGGTCCTCGTACTATGTTCTGTTTACTTATAACTTCTCTAGTTTTTAGACAAGTGTTTCGTAGAAATACAAGGTCTAAGTTTTGAGAAGTTGTGGGTATAAGAATAAAGTAGAGAACCAGGTGTCACAAGTATCGGGATTCTTCAAAGAGATCGAAGATGTAGATTCTTGTGATTGGTATTCAGATGATAGTGATGGTTTTGAGAAACGTGTTTCTCTTTCAGGTTACTCATAATTGGATGGATTCCTAAGTTGAGTAATACTGATTAGCCTCTTTCCATTAAAGTGATATGCACTGGAGACAGCTGCATGATTTGAATATGGTTCCAATTAAATAAGTGCCAAAATTTCTATATTGGATATAGAATGGATCGTACCTTAAAAGATATTAAGGTATGGGGAGTTGTCCAGCTTATGCTTAAAACCAGACTCTGGATAACTCAGGGCACGTTTCTGTAATGGCTGTTTGTGGGTTGACCCTGGCTATGACGAGGGTTGATATTCTACAATTTGGAAGATCAATAGTGATATTGTTCTTGACTCGCCACAGTTTTAGTAAAATGGATCTTTTTCAGAAAACAGTAGTGGGAGTATGGTAGAACTGGAAGTGATTTCAGAACCGCGAACGATTACGGAAAATTTAATAGGACCTATATATTCAATCAGGTTTGACATTCCATTAGCCACTCCGCAGATATGGTGGGTAACCTCAGACACCCGAGAGGTACTTCGGTAGGCTCAAGGACGGTGACAGGGAGGTTCTTATCTACCCAGACTTGACACTACTGTTGTTCGAGGTTATGAGACCCGGTAGGAGGGTTGTCGTAGTCAGTGGGAGCAGCGGAAGCATGGTGGGCAAGTAGCTTATGTCTATTTATAGACTAGAGCAGTTATAGCGGAGATAGATCATCTAGTTTTGATGTGAAAGTTATGGGTTTGACTTCGATCAGAATAGGGGATGGATCTGTTTAGAAGGTAGTAGAGTGTGATGTCATGGTATTTGGATGACATACACAGAGTAGGAAGTAAAATTCCTATACTACGATCGGTTGTACTGTGGTCGTCATACAGTTGTTTCTCCAGATAGGATATGGATATAATATCAGACATTATGGTTTCTGGATCTATGGTTTTAGATCTGGATTTGGGTAGTTTCCTAATGTTGGTACTTTGACAGTATTCTAATGGTTTTTAGAATAGTTGACTCCCAGCATGGTGGTGTACCTGCAGGTGATGGAGTCACCCTCTCTAAAGATGTCTTACAGACTAAAGGGGAGAGGGATGTGCATGATTGGCAGATCACTTGCTTAGGCAATTGAGTCAATCATGAGATGTCAAGTACCACACCAGATATTGTTTTTGCACTAGATGCGATAAGTTTGTATTAATCCAATCCTGGAGAGACATAAGGAAGCAGTTTTAGAACATAAGTGGATGTTCTACGGATTTGATGACGGCAGCCTCCTTCGGGAGACGATTATCATTCCAGGCTTTAAAGGTGACATGGTTGACAGAGTGATTGTCAGAGTTTTAGTTTTCCCTCTGATGAGGAACAGTATTATGGACAGGTGGTCCAAGAGGATACTGTGGGTGGCATGGTGCCCGATACTGATTAGGTTCAGTGATCGATACAGTCTAAGAAGTTTGGATTTGGAGTTCATTTATGAACTAGGTCCCATCAGATATCCAGACATATTCTAAGACAGGTATTACTCGATTCGGGAGATGGCTTTCTCCGCGAACTTGAGATTAAGAGAGATATAGAAAGAAACATCTAGGCAGATCCACTCACTGAGGCTATTTCTCGAACACAATAGTTATACAAACGGGCTTTGTGAAACTGATTAGTAGAGGAGTTGGATATTCGTTTTCACACGGGCTGTGAGTAGTCGACATTGCAATAATTAGCCTTGAGTGCAAGTGGGAGATTGTTGGAGATAGTGGCCTCATAGTCAATTATTGGATCGCAGGTACGTGATTTCAATGATTGCGGAGGACCTATACCGGTAGGACAGTCTTACTCGAGATGATAGTATGCTATCTGGTTTGCCTTTATCAGTCGTGTACATGTTTAGGTGACTGATTACATGTTACACTTTGATAGAGCCCTTAGGATCTTTCTTTACCACCAACAGTATGATGGCGATCATATACGTGAGAGTTGGGTGGTTTATATGCATATCCTTAATTGTGGTCCCTAGTCATGGGAGTTTCGAGACAGGGCATCGATACTCCGGAGTAGACTAGTGTATACAGTCGAGACCCTGACGAGGGGCGGTGG
Organism: Agapanthus africanus; assembly: GCA_030015575.1. Taxonomy (NCBI): domain Eukaryota; kingdom Viridiplantae; phylum Streptophyta; class Magnoliopsida; order Asparagales; family Amaryllidaceae; genus Agapanthus; species Agapanthus africanus. The sequence goes on along the minus strand of JASDDO010000019.1, from coordinate 443,311,120 downwards.
CCGGTCTCACAAGCCACTGGTGTCAGTTCGATCACCTAAGATGTATACAGGTGCTCATTGGGTTATGAGTTGTAGGGTTCCTAGGCACCCTAATGAGGTCTCACATTGGCATCAACCATGCCAATTTCAAATTTTGCGGTGCCGAGAAACTCTAGAGTACGGATCGTTGGCTAGAATTCTAGGCGAAAAGTAAACTAGTTAACACTTAACTATAAGAATACGGAAATACAACCTTTGTAGATCCGGTGCTCCACCTCCATGGCTCCGCAATGAAGTCCTCTCCGCTGTCCAAATCGAACCATGACTCTCACTGTGGTTTCAACGGAGAAAAGACCGGGCTAGGTCGTCGACAACGTGCCGAAGATGATCTACGTCGAAGCATCACTAGATCAAGCTCCACCTTCACCAAGCCATGAAAACTTGTGAAGGAAACACACTCTACTACTTTGCAAGAGGTAGAGGATGAAGAAATAGAAAGTGGGTAGACTTTAGAATTGGATTTCTCACTTGTTTTCATCAATCACCATTGATGAAGTAAGCTTCTTCATGGAAGAAGAAGATGAAGAAGAAGAAGAAAGTGTTATGATAAGTTATTTAAAAAATGAAAAGAAAATGAAAACTTATCATAATGTAAACCATGGTCAAGTGTAGAGATTAAACTAGGGTTAGTGGGAATGGTTAGGGTTAAGGATGAGATAAGAATGGTTGACTTGATCAAAACTTCAAGAAGCTTCAATATAAAACAAAATTAGCCACCATTCTTTTCTCTTTATCTTTTCCAAAAGAATAAACAAATAAATGAATAAATAAATAATGGGAGAATAAACAAAACCCTAACCACTCTCACAACCATGGTTTAATCTTCACACAAATCCAAGTTAACATGTATCATCAAACATGATACAATCATTTGCACAAAAAGTATATCACATATACAACTTGTACACCAAGTGAGAAAATCCATTTAAAGTGAACCAATACCAGTTAATGCAAAGTAATATATCAGATATATAATTATGCATTAAATCATTAAATCAACACTTGATTTAACGATCCGGTCATATCGCATATAACCGACTAGTATCCAATGTATCGGCTTATCGAATCAACCCTCGATTCGATAACTAGGGTATATCGCATATAACCTAATCGATACATTCATCGCGAGAATGGAATACGGTATCACATACACGCATTATTCTCGGTCCCGCACATATCTCATATGCGCTCCTATTTCGTTTCGCTTGAACCAGGAAACCACTGTGTAGGACTCTAAAGACTCGTCAATACGCCGGCAGCAGATGATGATCATATCAAGCACCCATAAGCCGCAAGCGGTCTGCTAAACGTAACGGCCACCCGGGTATTGAGCGATCAGAAGATCGACAAGTAAGCCCGCTCACACTCCTGTGAATCCAACCAGTAACACTACCGTACAGTCCGGTCTGATCGTCTGATATGTCGCATATCTCGCCTAGGGGTGGTTAACGTCAGACCCCAATAGCTCGATAAGTCGTGTCGATATGAGGTCTATAACACTTCGAGAAACTACTGGTAACACTTACCAGTAAATCTCAGCAACCCTGGCCAGGGATTTCCTGTTATAGCCAATCGAACACAGCGCAACATCAACCCCCTATACCGGGAGAGACGAATCCCCTCCTATCGCTCATTGCCTCCATGTGACTCGGGACTGTACCCAAAAACCACCGTTTTGCACGCCCTCTTGGACGTGGTAAGATGGAAATCAAAGCACAGTGGGAACCACACAAGACTCTATGACGATCTCGGGTCAACAGACTACTCTGTACCAGTGTCACCAGAGAACTGCCATCTGACGTGAGGTATAATACCATCTGGGAGTTCTCGGCGAGTCCGTCCAGTGTACCCAGTCTCTACTGAGCACCTGTATATCATCTCCGATGTCAAACACCAATGGATATGGGATCATCCATCGCCCATCTGTATGGGTCGAGAAGGTATACGCTAGTCTACTCTGGTATATCGATGCCCCATCTCGATACACCCACGACTAGGGACTTTCAAGGATGTACTTATGGACTACCATGTCCCCACTAGTATGATCCACATCATAGTCCAGGTAGTCAAGCACACATCCTAAGGGCTTTACCAACATGTAACAGAGAGACAATCAGTGTACACGTTAAGGTAAAGAGCAACCAGATAGCATACTATCATGTCGAGCAAGAAAGTCCTCCCTATACATGTCCCAGCATGCACTACAATATACATCCAATGTACAGTAATGGCCTCTAGGGCATACATATAACTAACAATCTCCCACTTGCACTAGGGCCATCTGTAGCAGTGGTTGTAGTATCTCATACTCAACCATCCCATAAAAGTCTCTCTCTGGGAACAGGCCTTTGTGAGTGGATCCGCTGTGTTGTCCTCTGAGTCTACTCTCCAAACCTCGATCACCCTGGAGATCAACTATCTCCATGTGTAGGGTTCCTAGGCATCCTAAGGAAGTCTCACAAGGCATCGAACATGCCAATTTCAAAAATTATTGGTGCCGAGAAACCCTAACACGGATCGTTTACTAGATGTTTAGGCGAAACGGAAAACTAGTTAATTATTTAACTATAGGTTAGATGCTACAACCTTTGTAGATCCGGATTTCCACCTCCTTAGCTCCACGTGATCATGCCCTCGCTGTCCATCATGAATCCTCGACTCGTTCGTCGGCTTCATCGGAAAACGGGCGAGCAAGGTCGTCGGCTTCGTGTCAAAGACGATCTACGTCGAGGTTGCACTAGTTCAAGCTCCGACTTCACCAAGAAGTGAAACTTGTGAAGAAAACACCCAAAACCACTTGGCAAGAGGTAGAGGATGAAGAAATAGGAGGTGGGTTCACTTTAGATTTGGATTTCTCTCACTAAAACTCAAGTTGCCATTGATGTAGCAAGCTTGAAGAAGAAGAAGAAGATGAGGAAGATGATGATAATGTTATGATAAGTAATTGAAATAAAAAGGAAAATCAATACTTATCATAAAGTAAACCATGGTTATGTGTAGAGAATTGACCAAGGTTAGATTAGTGGTTAGGGTTAAGGATGAAGACAAAAGGATGACTTTGGTCAAAGTTTCATGAAGCTTCAATAAGCTTCATGAAGAAAAGAAACCCTTTTTGTTTTCTTTCACCTAATTAAATGAATAAATAATGGATAAATAATTAAGTGAATAATCAAAAACCCTAACCCTTATCATAACCATGGTTCAATTCTTCACACAAAGCCAAGTTATTATGCATCATCAATCATGATACAAACAAGTGTACACAAAACATATCACATATACAATGTGCACACCAAGTGAGAAAAATCCGTTTAAAGTGAACCAATACTAGTTAATGCAAAGTAATATATCAAATATATAATTATACATTAAATCATTAAATCAACATTTGATTCAATGATCCGGTCATGTCGCACATAACCGACTAGTATTCAATGTATCGATTTATCGAATCAATGATTCGATAACTAGGTCATATCGAATATAACCAATCGAAACATATATCGCGAGAATGAAATGCGGTATCACATACACGCATTATTCTCGGTCCTGCACACATCTCATATGCGCTCCTATTTCGTTTCGCTTGAACCAGGAAACCTCTGTGTAGGACTCTAAAGACTCGTCAATACGCCGGTAGCAGATGATGATCATATCAAGCACCCACAAGCCGCAAGCGGTCTGCTAAACGTAACGGCCACCCGGGTATTGAGAGATCAGAAGATCGACGAGCTAGCCCGCTCACACTCCTGCGAATCCGACCAGTAACACTTACCGTACTGTCCGGTCTGTTCGTCTGATATGTCGCATATCAAGTCTAGGGGTGGTAAACGTCAGACCCCAATAACCCGATAAGTCGTGCCGATGTGAGGCTCATAACGGGTCGAGAAACTACTGGTAACACTTACCAGCAAATCTCTGATCAGCCCTGGCCAGGGACTTCCCTGTTACGGCTAATCGAGCACAGCGCAACATCAACCCCCAATACCGGGAGAGACGAAACCCCTCCTATCGCTCATTGCCTCCATGTGACTCGGGACTGTGCCCAAAGACCACCGTTTTGCACGCCCTCATGGACGTGGTAAGGTGGAGATCAAAGCACAGTGGGAATCACACAAGACTCTATGACGATCTCGGGTCTACAGACTAACCTGTACAAGTGTCACCTGAGAACTGCCATCTGACGTGAGGTATAATACCATCTGGGAGTTCTCGGCGAGTCCGTCCAGTGTACCCAGTCTCTACTGAGCACCCGTACACCATCTCTGATGTCAAACACCAATGGATATGGGATCATCCATCGCCCATCTCATGGGTCGAGAAGCGTATACGCTAGTCTACTCTGGTATATCGATGCCCCGTCTCGATACACCCTCGACTAGGGACCTTGAAGGATGTACTTATGGACTACCATGTCCCCACTAGTATGATCTGCATCACAGTCCAGGTAGCCAAGTACATATCCTAAGGGCTTTACCAACATGTAACTATAAGACAGTATAAAGAGACTAGTGTACATGTTAAGATAAAGAGCAACCAGATAGCATACTATCATGTCGAGCAAGAAAGTCATCTCTATATATATGTCCAAGCATCCAATATAATATACATCATCTGTACAATACTGGCCTCTAGGGCATACATACAACTAACAATCTCCCACTTGCACTAGGGCCAGCTGCTGTAGTATCGCATACCGAGCATCCCGAAGAGTCTCTCAAACTGTATCTGGGGAATGGCCTTCGTGAGTGGATCCGCAGTGTTGTCCTTCGTGTCAACCCTCCTGACCTCGATCTCCCGGCGATCAACTATCTCCCGGATCATGTGATACCGCCTCAGAATATGCCTGGATCGCTGATGGGACCTGGGTTCCTTGGCCAAAGCCACTGCTCCATTGTTATCGCAATACAAAGGTATTGGATGCTCAATGGATGGAACCACACCAAGTTCAGTAATGAACTTCTTGATCCAGACAGCCTCTTTGGCAGCATCGTTGGCAGCGATGTATTCAGCCTCCATCGTCGAGTCTGCCACAGTTTCCTGCTTGGAACTCTTCCAGCTAACCGCCCCTCCGTAAAGGGTAAAGACAAATCCCGACTGCGACTTAGAGTCGTCCTTATCACTCTGGAAGCTCGAATCGGTAAAGGACTCCACTTGGAGTTCTCCGTTACCATACACCAAGAACATATCTCTAGTCCTTCGCAAGTACTTGAGAATGCTCTTCACAGCTGTCCAGTGACTCTCTCCAGGATCAGCTTGATACCTGCTCACTACACTTAGTGAGTATGCTACATCGGGTCTGGTACATAGCATCGCATACATGATAGAGCCTACTGCTGAAGCATAGGGTATCCCTTGCATGCGAGCTCTCTCCAAATCAGTCTTGGGAGACATCTCTTTGGAGAGAGTGACTCCAGAGATCGTGGGCAAGTTCCCACGCTTGGACTCTTCCATACTAAACCTCTTTAGTATGGTGTCAATGTACCTGGATTGGGACAATCCCAAAATCCGTTTGGATCTATCTTTATAGATCCTAATTCCCAATATGAAGGAGGCATCACCAAGATCTTTCATTGAGAATCTTTGTGACAAGAAGAGCTTGACCGCTTGCAGCATAGGAATATCATTTCCTATCAAGAGTATGTCGTCCACGTATAATACGAGGAAGACAACCTTACTCTCTGCCACCTTCTTGTAGATACAAGGTTCATCTGGATTTTTGACGAAATCAAACTCTTTGATAACGACATCAAAGCAGATGTTCCAACTCCGCGATGCTTGCTTTAATCCATAAATGGATTTAAGCAGCTTGCACACCTTCCCGCTGCTCCCACTGTCTACGAAGCCCTCTGGCTGAGTCATGTACACGCACTCTTCTAAATCACCATTTAGAAAGGCGGTCTTAACATCCATTTGCCAGATTTCGTAGTCATGAAAGGCAGCAATGGCAAGCATGATCCGGATGGATTTAAGCATAGCCACTGGAGAAAAGGTTTCGTCATAGTCCACACCTGGTCTTTGACGAAAACCCTTTGCTACAAGTCTAGCTTTGAAAGTCTCCACTTTCCCATCTACACCAAGTTTCTTCTTGAAGATCCACTTGCTCCCAATGGGTTTTACCCCATCAGGAGCAACTTCCAAAGTCCATACTTTGTTGGTGTATATGGATTCCATCTCGGACCGCATAGCATCCAGCCATTTCACTGAGTCCCTACTCGTGATGGCCTGCTCGAAGCTAGTTGGGTCATCATCCTCCATGATGCAATCCTCGCTTCCACCGTCAATGAGAAAACCGTAGTATCTCTCAGGTGGACGAGAAACCCTACTAGATCGGCGGAGAGGCTGGGGTTCGTCGGGTTCTACTGAATCCTCTGGTTCTACCAAGTCTTCTGTTACAGTTTGTGTTGCTGGAACCTCTTCCAGTTCTACCTCAATGCCACTAATCTGTTTCATAAAAAAACCTTTTTCTAAGAAAGTGGCATGTCGAGAAACAAACACCTTTTGTTCCTCGGGGTGGTAGAAGATATACCTTTGTGAATTTTTGGGATATCCTACAAACTTACATAAGACAGATCTTGCCTCGAGTTTGTCCGGATTTTGTCTTTTGACATAGGCTGGACAACCCCATATCTTAACATACTTAAGAGATGGTCTCTTCCCTTTCCATATCTCATATGGAGTGGTAGGCACTGATTTGGTAGGAACCATATTCAATAGGTGTATGGCTGTCTCAAGCGCATACCCCCAGAAGGAAATAGGTAACTCAGCTGTACTCATCATTGAACGCACCATATCTAATAGGGTGCGATTCCTTCGTTCCGATACACCGTTGTGCTGTGGTGTATAAGGTGGAGTAAGCTGAGAGAGAATCCCATTCTCTTTTAGATAATCTTGGAACTCATTGCTCAAGTATTCTCCTCCTCGATCAGATCGAAGGATCTTAATACTTTTGCCCGTTTGGTTCTCTACTTCGTGCTTATATTCTCTGAATTTTTCAAAAGCTTCAGACTTGTGTTTCAATAGGAACACATGCCCGTATCTAGAGAGATCGTCAGTGAATGTAATGAAGTATGAAGAACCATCCCTGGCATGTGTAGACATGGGACCACATACATCACTATGTATTAGTCCCAAGAGTTCGGTAACTCTTTCTCCGTGTCCCGTAAACGGAGTTTTGGTCATCTTGCCTTTGAGACATGACTGGCAAGTGTCATAAGATGAAAATTCAAACGGATTTAAATACCCATCCTTATGCAACTTAGCTAGTCGTGTCGCATTGATGTGACCAAGTCTACAATGCCACAAGAAGGATTCGTTCATTTCTGAACTCTTCCTCTTGTGTGTGTTTTGTATATTGAGGACTGTATTTTGATTTAGAATGAATATGCCATTATGTAGCAAGCCTGATGCAATCAACTTTTGATCTAGGAATATGTTCATAACATTTTCCTTTACTACAAAATTATATCCTTCTTTACTCAATAAAGAAACTGATACAATGTTGCACATCATGTTTGGTATACAATAACACTCATTCAGAATTATTGTATCACCACTTGGTAATACAAGGTGATATTCGCCAACTGCTTTGGCTGCAACATTTGCACCGTTCCCTACTTGAACGGAATGATCACCTTTTCCCAGTTCTCTACCTTTTCGCAGCCCATGTAACATCTTACATATGTGGGATCCTGATCCGGTATCTAATACCCAGGACGTAGGGTGAACTGAGAAACAGTTCTCAATGACAAACACACCCGAAGATGATGCATCAACATGCATGTTCTCCGTTTGGGCGGTGTGAGAATCCAGATATTCTCCTGTTTCCTGTTCATTCTTATAACACTTATAAGATAGAACGGGTTCAACGTTCCCCTGCACAGTATAACATGCAGGTTCGGTCAATACATCCATATTATTATCTTGATTAAGGCATGAAATGGTCGCTACCTGGAGAGAGAGAGAAGAAAACACTTTAGCGTAAGCTCGTGCAAGATCAGATTGGTTATTATCTTATCTAATCAGGATGGCTCCCACTGCTTTTTATCAAATCTTCCTTCAAACCCTAAAAGGAAAGACTAGCCGGGATTAATTACACACTACAAGTTCGCCAATCTTTCAGCCAGGCCAGTGTCGGTACTTTGAGGGAGGTCCCCCGTGCTTTCGCACGAACCTAATTAATGTAAACCTCGTTTTCCCAGAGGCGTAACCTCGTTAACACCTTTCTAGACACCTACTTGATCGGCTAATTGTAATGTGTAAAACTCTCCCAGGAGTAACTCTTACTCGCAGTGGGTATCGGGATCCAACTATCTCATAGAAGGTATGCAATCTCATTGCAAATTTCAATACTTGAAATTCCCGATAATATTTTACCCCTAGTGTTCTATGACCTTGACGAATGCCAAACAACCCATAGTGCACTAGTCAAGTTCAACCTGTACATTTCTTGATTGAATTAAACCCACCCGCACGACCCTTGACGAATGCCAAACAACGCCGTACGAATACCCTAATCCAATCTGCATCATATGCATAAGCAGATAAATACTAGTTAGCTACCGTACACTACGCCTTGACGAATGCCAAACTACCGTAGCACGAATACTAAGTAGTACTTATCTGAAATGACGGAGGGCTACGCAGGTTTTCATAAAACCATGAGCGTAATGAACTTGATATCGTTGTAGAATCAAATGAAGTTTTGAAATGGAGTGATTTTGAGGCTTTTCCAGTTTTGCTAAAGGGGTCACTCACGGTGAAGGGATCGTCGGCCCTTTCCTCGTCGAATGAGGTGCGGGATATATCATATATATCACTGTGCAAAGCAAAAACTCTTAAAAGCAATCAAAAGCAAACCGAGTGTGTAGCATCTTTCAGTTACTGCTAAAGGAGTCACTCCCGGTGAAGGGATCTCGGTCCTTTCCTCATCGAATAAGGTGCAGGGTATATTATATATACCGCTATGCAAAGCAAGAACTGTAGCTACCTGTTTTATTTTAAAATTCGATTCCACAACATCTTAGGTTTCTTATCTTTCATTAATCACATTAATGAAGTCCCATCATTTAAATACCTAAACATCACAGATAGATATGACGTACACTTATGCCATCCGCATTCGCCTCGATGTCCCCTCGTGCACCGTTAGGTTAGGTAACTAACGACAGAGCAGGGCAGGGCTAGCGCGGGTGTAAAACATAAGTAACGTCTATATAATATATCATATATACTATATACTATATCCATCACAGAGTCACATCACAGATATCGCAGCAGAATAAACATATGAAATATTGGATATACTAGGACGTCCGTGTTTTCAATACGAGCCAGTATAAAACACGGATTCCACGGTCGTGATGAATAGCCAATCCCACACCCCTAGACCTCTACGAGAGCGGCAAGCAACCCTGCCAATTCTAAGGTTAGGAGACCCGGACTCGACTCCTCGAGTTGGTCTCCCACTGGACCCCAGAACTCGGTTACTTGTGCTCCCCTCCTTGGGTCTATCCTAATGCGGAAAAGTAAATAATATACAAAGGGTGACAGCTTCCGCTACCTGGAAGTGCCCCAAATAAAAGAATATTACATACAAGTTTTTACATGAATGAAAATGAAAAACACTCATCTCACATAAAATCCCCCGGCTATTCGAACACGACGATCCAATATAACATATCCAGCAACACATAACATCACATGTCATCAACGTAAGTAAGTATGCATACCCCAATTGTCGTTGACGTATAGCAACGAAACCGGCGATATGAACATACTACACTTACGGTCACAGAAAAGAAAGTGTAAAACTACAACAATTGGAATCCGCAACCTCTTTAGACATCGCATGCCTAACAGATATAAATCCCGTATTTTAGTCTCATTATCGAAAACTCTTTTCAATATCATATGGGACTAAATTGCTAGATTTATAACATTCATTCAGTTATCTCATAACTACTTGTGAATTCCAATTATTGTATCACATTCCAGATAAACAGAAAATGTTAAACTTTCCGATCGAGCAGTCGAATACCCAAGTTTTCCCGATACAACTCAACACATGAAATAAGTCTAACAACATTCAGTTCGTGCCTCAGTACCAACGGTCCAGCCGTAGAAGGGTCAAGCCAACGCCTCACATGTGGCACGCCGTACTGCCCCAAACCCGAAGGTTCAAAGGGCAGTTCAAGACGGTCACATAATCGAGTTAAGGTTTGTTGTCTTCTAGAGAGTCCATCGCGTTACTTGCACTACTTAGAACGTAGTTAAACTATGGAAAAATCCAACACTTGGAAATTTCCCGACAGGGGAAAAATTGGGTATTTATATCCGGTCGAACTTTTTAACATATTCTGGAAATTATCCGGAAATACACAAAAGACGAAATTTGATAATCCGATCGAAATACCGAATCCCTATACAACCCCAGAATACTTTTCTGTAGAGTCACAATAAAAATACCCCAGAAAATACAGCATTATATTATATGAGTTACTGTGCAGAAAATATTAAACAAGGGAACAGTAAGGCCGCGGAACCGCCGCACCATGCATAGCACGTGCCGCGGTTCCGCAGTGGAAAAGTTGATTCAGACCCTCGAATTTCACAGTATTTCATATAAGACCCTGCATGATTTTCTGCATATTTTTAATTGACAAAAATCCAAAATTTCAGAAATTTTCCAGAGAGCACCTTGGGGTTTTGGTTTTCGGTTCGTCCGGCTTTCAAACTCCATCTAGACTTCGCCTAAGCCTCTAGCTAGGCTCTGATACCACTGTAGGGTTCCTAGGCATCCTAAGGAAGTCTCACAAGGCATCGAACATGCCAATTTCAAAAATTATTGGTGCCGAGAAACCCTAACACGGATCGTTTACTAGATGTTTAGGCGAAACGGAAAACTAGTTAACTATTTAACTATAGGTTAGATGCTACAACCTTTGTAGATCCGGATTTCCACCTCCTTAGCTCCACGTGATCATGCCCTTGCTGTCCATCATGAATCCTCGACTCGTTCGTCGGCTTCATCGGAAAACGGGCGAGCAAGGTCGTCGGCTTCGTGTCAAAGACGATCTACGTCGAGGTTGCACTAGTTCAAGCTCCGACTTCACCAAGAAGTGAAACTTGTGAAGAAAACACCCAAAACCACTTGGCAAGAGGTAGAGGATGAAGAAATAGGAGGTGGGTTCACTTTAGATTTGGATTTCTCTCACTAAAACTCAAGTTGCCATTGATGTAGCAAGCTTGAAGAAGAAGAAGAAGATGAAGAAGATGATGATAATGTTATGATAAGTAATTGAAATAAAAAGGAAAATCAATACTTATCATAAAGTAAACCATGGTTATGTGTAGAGAATTGACCAAGGTTAGATTAGTGGTTAGGGTTAAGGATGAAGACAAAAGGGATGACTTTGGTCAAAGTTTCATGAAGCTTCAATAAGCTTCATGAAGAAAAGAAACCCTTTTTGTTTTCTTTCACCTAATTAAATGAATAAATAATGGATAAATAATTAAGTGAATAATCAAAAACCCTAACCCTTATCATAACCATGGTTCAATTCTTCACACAAAGCCAAGTTATTATGCATCATCAATCATGATACAAACAAGTGTACACAAAACATATCACATATACAATGTGCACACCAAGTGAGAAAAATCCGTTTAAAGTGAACCAATACTAGTTAATGCAAAGTAATATATCAAATATATAATTATACATTAAATCATTAAATCAACATTTGATTCAATGATCCGGTCATGTCGCACATAACCGACTAGTATTCAATGTATCGATTTATCGAATCAATGATTCGATAACTAGGTCATATCGAATATAACCAATCGAAACATATATCGCGAGAATGAAATGCGGTATCACATACACGCATTATTCTCGGTCCTGCACACATCTCATATGCGCTCCTATTTCGTTTCGCTTGAACCAGGAAACCTCTGTGTAGGACTCTAAAGACTCGTCAATACGCCGGTAGCAGATGATGATCATATCAAGCACCCACAAGCCGCAAGCGGTCTGCTAAACGTAAAGGCCACCCGGGTATTGAGCGATCAGAAGATCGACGAGCTAGCCCGCTCACACTCCTGCGAATCCGACCAGTAACACTTACCGTACAGTCCGGTCTGTTAGTCTGATATGTCGCATATCAAGTCTAGGGGTGGTAAACGTCAGACCCCAATAACCCGATAAGTCGTGCCGATGTGAGGCTCATAACGGGTCGAGAAACTACTGGTAACACTTACCAGCAAATCTCTGATCAGCCCTGGCCAGGGACTTCCCTGTTACGGCCAATCGAGCACAGCGCAACATCAACCCCCAATACCGGGAGAGACGAAACCCCTCCTATCGCTCATTGCCTCCATGTGACTCGGGACTGTGCCCAAAGACCACCGTTTTGCACGCCCTCATGGACGTGGTAAGGTGGAGATCAAAGCACAGTGGGAATCACACAAGACTCTATGACGATCTCGGGTCTACAGACTAACCTGTACAAGTGTCACCTGAGAACTGCCATCTGACGTGAGGTATAATACCATCTGGGAGTTCTCGGCGAGTCCGTCCAGTGTACCCAGTCTCTACTGAGCACCCGTACACCATCTCTGATGTCAAACAGCAATGGATATGGGATCATCCATCGCCCATCTCATGGGTCGAGAAGCGTATACGCTAGTCTACTCTGGTATATCGATGCCCCGTCTCGATACACCCTCGACTAGGGACCTTGAAGGATGTACTTATGGACTACCATGTCCCCACTAGTATGATCTGCATCACAGTCCAGGTAGTCAAGTACATATCCTAAGGGCTTTACCAACATGTAACTATAAGACAGTATAAAGAGACTAGTGTACATGTTAAGATAAAGAGCAACCAGATAGCATACTATCATGTCGAGCAAGAAAGTCATCTCTATATATATGTCCAAGCATCCAATATAATATACATCATCTGTACAATACTGGCCTCTAGGGCATACATACAACTAACACCATGATCAGGTGATACTGCCTTAGAATATGTCTGGATCACTGATTGGACGGACGTTCCATGGCATAAGCCACAACTCCATTGTCACACAATGGGAGGAACTAAGTTCATCTCATGAACCAATATACACCCAGACAGCCACTTTGGTAGCATCTTAAGTAGCGATGTATCCTGCCTTTATCGTCTAGTATGTCACGGTATCTAGCTTGGAACTCTTCCAACATACCGTCCCTTTACTGAGGGTAAAGACAATGCCTGTAACTGACACTCAGTCGTCATTATCACTCTGGAACCTTTCCAGTGATTCTACCCAGGATCGATTGATACCATCTCACAACAACTAGTGAGTATCCTAACATCCAATTAAATCTATCTCATAGATCTAAAACTCAGGATTTAGGAGGTATCATTTTGATCCTACACGGAGAATCATTGTGATAAACGGAGATTGATCGAGCGTAGCATAAGAAACTCTTTTCTTATCAAGAGTATGTCATCCATGTACTCTACGAGGATCACCACCATACTCCCTACTACCTTTTTGTTTATACAAGGTTCATCTACCATTTTGATGATGTCAAACTCTTTGACTAATCCATCAAAACAGATGTTCCAACTCCGCGATGCCTGCTTTAATCCTATAAAGCATCTTGTACACGTTTCCGCTGCTCCTACTGTCTACGAAGCCCTCTGGCTGTGTACTTATAGACGCACTCTTCTAAAACATCATTTAGAAAAGCAGTCATGACACCCAACCACCAGATATCGTAGTCATGGTATGTAGCCGTGACAAGTAGGATCTGGATGGACTTAAGCATAGCTACTTGAAAAGGTTTCATCATTATCCACACCTGGTCGATGACGAAAACCTTTAACAAGTCTAGCTTTGAAAGTCTCAACTTTTCCATCTACACCAAGTAATCTTCTCAAGATATACTTGCTCCTGATGGGGATTTAACCCTTCAGATATAGCAATCAAAGTCCATACTTTGTTGGTGTACATGGATTCCATCTCAGATCACTAAGCATCCAGCCATTCTTACAGAGTCTTACTCCTGATAGCCAGATCGAAGCTAGTTGGGTCATCATCTCATGATGCAATTCTTGCTCCCACTGTCATAGAGAAACCGAAGTATCTCTCAGGCGGGTGAGGAACCCTACTAGATCGGCGGAGAGGCTGAGGTTCATTGGAATCTACTGAATCCTTTGGCTCTATCAAATCATCTGCTGTAGTTTGTATAGCTGGAACCTTTCCAGTTCTACATTACAGACCTTGCCTCGAGCTTGTCCGGATTTTGTTTTTAGACATAGGCCGGACAACCCCAAATCTTAACTAGCTTAAGACATGTGTTCTTCCCTTTCCATATCACATATGAAATGGTAGGCGACTGATTTGATTTGAACCCTATTCAATAGGTATGCAGCTTCTCAAGTGCATAACTCCCAAAAAGGAAATAGGTAACTCAGTAGTACTCATCATAGAGCACACCATATCAGATAGGGTGTATCTGCTCCGCCCCGACATACCATCGTGCAATGGTGTATACGGAGGAGTAATGCTGAGAGAGAATCTCATTCTCCTTTAGAATAATCCAGGAATTCCGTGCTCAAGTATTCTCCTCCTTGATCTCATCAAAGGACATAATACTTGTACCCTAATTGGTTCTCTACTTCTAACTTATATTCTGTGAATATCTCAAAAGGTTCAGACTTATGTTTCAACAAGAACATATGTCTGAATCTTGAGAGATTATCAGAGAATGTAACGAAGTACAAAGAACCAGTCCTGGCATATGTAGACAGGGGACCTAACATACATCAACATGTATCATCCCAAGAGTTTACTAACTCTTTCTCTGTTTCCAATAAACAGGGCTATGGTCATTTTATCTTTGTGACATGACTGGCAAGTTTCATAAGATGTAAATTCAAACTGATTTAAATATACATCTACATGTAACTTCAGCTAGTCGGGTAGCATTGATATGACCTAGTCTACAATGCCTCAAGAAGGATTTATTCAGTTCTGAACTCTTTCTCTTGTGTGTGTTCTGTATACTAAAGAACTGTAGTTTGATTTAGAACATTAATGCTTTTAGACAACGTGCCTGAACCGATCAACTTTTGATATAGGAAATGTCCAAAACATTATCCAACAATACAAAATTTTATCATTTCTTTACTACTAAAGAGACTGATATGATTTTGTATATCAGGTTCGGTATCTAATAGCATTCGTTCAGAATCAATGTATTTGTAATACAGGGTGACAGTGACCAACAGACTTGGCTGCAACACTTGCCCCGTTTTCTGTCTCATGAAACTTATCACCCGTTCTCAGTTTTTCTACCCTTTTGTAGCCCTATGTAACAGATTACATATCTGGGATCCTGATCCGGTATCATATACCAGGATGCGGAGGATACTGAGAAACAGTTCTGTATAATGAACACACCCGAAGATGATGCATCAGCATGCACTCTCTTCGTTTGGGCGGCACGGGAAATCTGGTATTCCCCAATTTCCTGCTCTGTCTTATAACAATTATAAGGTGGAGCGGGACCAACGTTCCCCAGCTCAGTATAATAAGCGGGTTCGGTCAATATTCCGTATTATTATCTTGATTAAGGCATGATATGGTCGCTACCTGGAAAGAGAGAGAAGAAAACACTCAGCGTGCGCTCTTGCAAGAATAGATTGGTTATTATTTTATCTAATCAGGATGGCTCCCACTGCTTTTTATCAAATCTTCCTTCAAACCCTAAAAGGAAAGACTAGCCGGGATTAATTACACTATACAAGTTCGACAATCTTTCAGCCAGGCCAGTGTCGGTACTTTGAGGGAGGTCCCCCGTGCTTTCGCACGAACCTAATTAATGTAAACCTCGTTTTCCCAGAGGCGTAACCTCGTTAACACCTTTCTAGACACCTACTTGATCGGCTAATTGTAATGTGTAAAAGTCTCCCAGGAGTAACTCTTACTCGCAGCGGGTATCGGGATCCAACTATCTCATAGAAGGTATGCAATCTCATTGCAAATTTCAACACTTGAAATTCCCGATAATATTTTGCCCCTAGCAGCTATATGACCTTAACATAGTCAACAAATCATAAGTGCTAGTCAAGTTCAACCCGTCATTTCCCGATTGAATTAAACCCACCCGCACGACCCTTAACATAGTCAACAAAGTCGCACGACTACCCTAATCCAATCACATCATATGCTTATGCAGATAAGAACTAATTAGCTACCGCACACTACGCCTTAACATAGTCAACAAACGTAGCACGAATACTAACTAGTACTTATCTGAAATGACGGAGGGCTACGACAGGTTTTTCTGAAAACCTATTGCGTAATGAACTTGATATCGTTGTAGAATCAAATGATTTTAAAATGGAGTGTTTTTGAGGCTTTTCTAGTTTTGCTAAAGGAGTCACTCCCGGTGAAGGGATCGTCGGTCCTTTCCTCGTCGAATGAGGTGCAGGATATATCATATATATCACTGTGCAAAGCAAAAACTCTTAAAAGCAATCAAAAGACAAACCGAGTGTGTAGCATCTGCCAGTTATTGCTAAAGGAGTCACTCCCGGTGAAGGGATCTCGGTCCTTTCCTCATCGAATAAGGTGCAGGATATATCATATATACCGCTGTGCAAAGCAAGAACTGTAGCTACCTGTTTTGTTTTGAAATTCGATTCTACAACATCTTAGGTTTCTTTTTATTTCATTAATCTCATTAATGAAGTCCCATCATTTAAATACCTAAACATCACAGATAAATACGACGTACACTTATGCCATCCGCATTCGCCTCGATGTCCCCTCATGCACCGTTAGGTTAGGTAACTAACGGCAGAGCGGGGCAGGGCTAGCACGGGTGTAAAACATAAGTAACGTCTATATAATATATCATATATACTATATACTGTATCTATCACAGAACATCACATGATCACATCACAGATATCGCAGCAGAAGAAACATATGAAATATTAGATATACTAGGACGTCCGTGTTTTCAATACGAGCCAGTATAAAACACGGATTCCACGGTCATGATGAATAGCCAAACCCACACCCCTAGACCCCTACGAGAGCGGCAAGCAACCCTACCAATTCTAGAGTTAGGAGACCCGGACTCGACTCCTCGAGTTGGTCTCCCACTGGACTCCAGAACCCGGTTACTTGTGCTCCCCTCCTTGGGTCTATCCTAGTGCGGAAAAGTAAATAATATACAAAGGGTGACAACTTCCGCAACCTGGAAGCGCCCCAATAAAAGAATATTACATACAAGTTTTTACATGAATGAAAATGAAAAACACTCATCTCACATAAAAAACCCCGGCTATTCAAACACGACGATCCAATATAACATATCCAGCAACACATAACATCACATGTCATCAACGTAAGTAAATATGCGCATCCCAATTGTCGTTGACATATAGCAACGAAACCGGCGATATCACATATTACACTTACGGTCACAGAAAAGAAAGTGTAAAACTACAACAGTTGGAATCCGCAACCATCCTCAGACATCGCATGCCTGACCAAATGAATTCCTTAGACATCACATGCCTAACAATTATAAACCCCGCATTTTAGTCTCATTATCGAAAACGCTTTTCAATATCAAGTCGGGCAATTCAACAAGATTCCCGAAAAACTGATCGAATGCTCTTCGTAAACTTTAGTAGGCGGCCGCACCCCTGATACCGTCGACGAAGTGCACCAAGGCGGAACACCGCTACCGCGAGCACCCGAATGGATGCTTTCGGCGACGGGGTTCTCCTACAGTCACTTGGTCGGGGCTATGGAGTGAGGCTGTCTATTAAGTTTACCCGGCGAGTATCCGCGTACGCTACGTGATTGCTACGGACTTTTGATCACATCAAAATTCCGTGGCAACCGATCAAGTGAGACTAAATTGCTAGATTTACAACATTCATTCAGTTATCTTATAACTTATTGTGAATTCCAATTATTGTATCCCATTCCGGATAAATAGAAAATGTCAAACTTTCCGATCGAACAATCGAACACCCAAGTTTTCCCGATACAGATCAACACATGAAATAAGTCTAACAACATTCAGTTCGTGCCTCAGTACCAACGGTCCAGCCGTAGAAGGGTCAAGCCAACGCCTCACATGTGGCACGCCGTACTGCCCCAAACCCGAAGGTTCAAAGGGCAGTTCAAGACGGTCACATAATCGAGTTAAGGTTTGTTGTCTTCTAGAGGGTCCATCGCGTTACTTGCACTACTAAGAACGTCGTTAAACCACGGAAAAATCCAACACTTGGAAATTTCCCGACAGGGGAAAAATTGGGTATTTATATCCGGTCGAACTTTTTAACATATTCTTAAATTTATCCGGAAAGCCACATAGACAAAATCTGATACTCCGATCGAAACACCGAATCCCCAAAACAACCCCAGAAAATTCAACTCTGGAAAAAAAATTAAAAATTCCCATAAAACTCAGTACAGTGAACTAGGAATTACTGTGCAAAGGAACAGGGCTGACTTCATCAAGGGGCCGCGGAACCGCCGCAGAAGCCATGCTTCTGCCGCGGTTCCGCCGCGAAATTTACTGTTCATGAAATAATTTTTGCATCGTAATTCTTAGATTTCCCTGCTGAATTTTTTAGCAATTTTTAATCTTGAAAAATCCACGATTTTAGAAAAAGTACAGAGAGCAATTTTTGGGGTTGGGTTTCGGTTCGATCGGGTTTCAAATTCCGTCTAGACTTCGCCTAAGGATCTACCTAGTCTCTGATACCACTGTAGGGTTCCTAGGCACCCTAATGAGGTCTCACATTGGCATCAACCATGCCAATTTCAAATTTTGCGGTGCCGAGAAACTCTAGGGTACGGATCGTTGGCTAGAATTCTAGGCGAAAAGTAAACTAGTTAACACTTAACTATAAGAATATGGAAATACAACCTTTGTAGATCCGGTGCTCCACCTCCACGGCTCCGCAATGAAGTCCTCTCCGCTGTCCAAATCGAACCATGACTCTCACGGTGGTTTCAACGGAGAAAAGACCGGGCTAGGTCGTCGACAACGTGCCGAAGATGATCTACGTCGAAGCATCACTAGATCAAGCTCCACCTTCACCAAGCCATGAAAACTTGTGAAGGAAACACACTCTACTACTTGGCAAGAGGTAGAGGATGAAGAAATAGGAAGTGGGTAGACTTTAGAATTGGATTTCTCACTTGTTTTCATCAATCACCATTGATGAAGTAAGCTTCTTCATGGAAGAAGAAGATGAAGAAGAAGAAGAAAGTGTTATGATAAGTTATTTAAAAAATGAAAAGAAAATGAAAACTTATCATAATGTAAACCATGGTCAAGTGTAGAGATTAAACTAGGGTTAGTGGGAATGGTTAGGGTTAAGGATGAGATAAGAATGGTTGACTTGATCAAAGCTTCAAGAAGCTTCAACATAAAACAAAATTAGCCACCATTCTTTTCTCTTTATCTTTTCCAAAAGAATAAACAAATAAATGAATAAATAAATAATGGGAGAATAAACAAAACCCTAACCACTCTCACAACCATGGTTTAATCTTCACACAAATCCAAGTTAACATGTATCATCAAACATGATACAATCATTTGCACAAAAAGTATATCACATATACAACTTGTACACCAAGTGAGAAAATCCATTTAAAGTGAACCAATACCAGTTAATGAAAAGTAATATATCAAATATATAATTATGCATTAAATCATTAAATCAACACTTGATTTAACGATCCGGTCATATCGCATATAACCGACTAGTATCCAATGTATCGGCTTATCGAATCAACCCTCGATTCGATAACTAGGGTATATCGCATATAACCTAATCGATACATTCATCGCGAGAATGGAATACGGTATCACATACACGCATTATTCTCGGTCCCGCACATATCTCATATGCGCTCCTATTTCGTTTCGCTTGAACCAGGAAACCTCTGTGTAGGACTCTAAAGACTCGTCAATACGCCGGCAGCAGATGATGATCATATCAAGCACCCACAAGCCGCAAGCGGTCTGCTAAACGTAACGGCCACCCGGGTATTGAGCGATCAGAAGATCGACGAGCAAGCCCGCTCACACTCCTGTGAATCTAACCAGTAACACTACCGTACAGTCCGGTCTGATCGTCTGATATGTCGCATATCTCGCCTAGGGGTGGTTAACGTCAGACCCCAATAGCTCGATAAGTCGTGTCGATATGAGGTCTATAACACTTCGAGAAACTACTGGTAACACTTACCAGTAAATCTCAGCAACCCTGGCCAGGGATTTCCTGTTATAGCCAATCGAACACAGCGCAACATCAACCCCCTATACCGGGAGAGACGAATCCCCTCCTATCGCTCATTGCCTCCATGTGACTCGGGACTGTACCCAAAAACCACCGTTTTGCACGCCCTCTTGGACGTGGTAAGATGGAAATCAAAGCACAGTGGGAACCACACAAGACTCTATGACGATCTCAGGTCAACAGACTACTCTGTACCAGTGTCACCAGAGAACTGCCATCTGACGTGAGGTATAATACCATCTGGGAGTTCTCGGCGAGTCCGTCCAGTGTACCCAGTCTCTACTGAGCACCCGTATATCATCTCCGATGTCAAACACCAATGGATATGGGATCATCCATCGCCCATCTGTATGGGTCGAGAAGGTATACGCTAGTCTACTCTGGTATATCGATGCCCCATCTCGATACACCCACGACTAGGGACTTTCAAGGATGTACTTATGGACTACCATGTCCCCACTAGTATGATCCGCATCATAGTCCAGGTAGTCAAGCACACATTCTAAGGGCTTTACCAACATGTAACAGAGAGACAATCAGTGTACACGTTAAGGTAAAGAGCAACCAGATAGCATACTATCATGTCGAGCAAGAAAGTCCTCCCTATATATGTCCCAGCATCCACTACAATATACATCCAATGTACAGTAATGGCCTCTAGGGCATACATATAACTAACAATCTCCCACTTGCACTAGGGCCATCTGTAGCAGTGGTTGTAGTATCTCATACTCAACCATCCCATAAAAGTCTCTCTCTGGGAACAGGCCTTTGTGAGTGGATCCGCTGTGTTGTCCTCTGAGTCTACTCTCCAAACCTCGATCACCCTGGAGATCAACTATCTCCATGATCAGGTGATACTGCCTTAGAATATGTCTGGATCACTGATGGGACGGACGTTCCATGGCATAAGCCACAACTCCATTGTCATACAATGGGAGGAACTAAGTTCATCTCATGAACCAATATACACCCAGACAGCCACTTTGGTAGCATCTTAAGTAGCGATGTATCCTGCCTTTATCGTCTAGTATGTCACGGTATCTAGCTTGGAACTCTTCCAACATACCGTCCCTTTACTGAGGGTAAAGACAATGCCTGTGACTGACACTCAGTCGTCATTATCACTCTGGAACCTTTCCAGTGATTCTCCCCAGGATCGATTGATACCATCTCACAACAACTAGTGAGTATCCTAACATCCAATTAAATCTATCTCATAGATCTAAAACTCAGGATTTAGGAGGTATCATTTTGATCCTACACGGAGAATCATTGTGATAAACGGAGATTGATCGAGCGTAGCATAAGAAACTCTTTTCTTATCAAGAGTATGTCATCCACGTACTCTACGAGGATCGCCACCATACTCCCTACTACCTTTTTGTTTATACAAGGTTCATCTACCATTTTGATGATGTCAAACTCTTTGACTAATCCATCAAAACAGATGTTCCAACTCCGCGATGCCTGCTTTAATCCTATAAAGCATCTTGTACACGTTTCCGCTGCTCCCACTGTCTACGAAGCCCTCTGGCTGTGTACTTATAGACGCACTCTTCTAAAACATCATTTAGAAAAGCAGTCATGACACCCAACCACCAGATATCGTAGTCATGGTATGTAGCCGTGACAAGTAGGATCTGGATGGACTTAAGCATAGCTACTTGAAAAGGTTTCATCATTATCCACACCTGGTCGATGACGAAAACCTTTAACAAGTCTAGCTTTGAAAGTCTCAACTTTTCCATCTACACCAAGTAATCTTCTCAAGATATACTTGCTCCTGATGGGGATTTAACCCTTCAGATATAGCAATCAAAGTCCATACTTTGTTGGTGTACATGGATTCCATCTCAGATCACTAAGCATCCAGCCATTCTTACAGAGTCTTACTCCTGATAGCCAGATCGAAGCTAGTTGGGTCATCATATCATGATGTAATCCTTGCTCCCACTGTCATAGAGAAACCGAAGTATCTCTCAGGCGGGTGAGGAACCCTACTAGATCGGCGGAGAGGCTGAGGTTCATTGGAATCTACTGAATCCTTTGGCTCTATCAAATCATCTGCTGTAGTTTGTATAGCTGGAACCTTTCCAGTTCTACATTACAGACCTTGCCTCGAGCTTGTCCGGATTTTGTTTTTAGACATAGGCCGGACAACCCTAAATCTTAACTAGCTTAAGACATGTGTTTTTCCCTTTCCATATCACATATGAAATTTGCAATGAGATTGCATACCTTCTATGAGAAGAACACATGTCTTAAGCTGTTGACCCGAGATCGTCATAGAGTCTTGTGTGGTTCCCACTGTGCTTTGATTTCCATCTTACCACGTCCAAGAGGGCGTGAAAAACGGTGGTTTTTGGGTACAGTCCCGAATCACATGGAGGCAATGAGCGATAGGAGGGGATTCGTCTCTCCCGGTATAGGGAGTTTATGTTGCGCTGTGTTCGATTGGCTATAACCGGAAATCCCTGTCCAGGGTTGCTGAGATTTACTGGTAAGTGTTACCAGTAGTTTCTCGAACTGTTATAGACCTCATATCGACACAACTTATCGAGCTATTGGGGTCTGACGTTTACCACCCCTAGGCAAGATATGCGACATATCAGACGACGAGACCGGACTGTACGGTAAGTGTTACTGGTTGGATTCACAGGAGTGTGAGCGGGCTTGCTCGTCGATCTTCTGATCGCTCAATACCCGGGTGGCCGTTACATTTAGCAGACCGCTTGCGGCTTGTGGGTGTTTGATATGATCATCACCTGCTGCCGGCGTATTGACGAGTCTTTAGAGTCCTACACAGAGGTTTCCTGGCTCAAGCAAAACGAAATAGGAGCGCATATGAGATATGTGCGGGACCGAGAATAATACCAGTATGTGATACTGTATTCTATTATCGCGATTTGTATCATTGGACGGTTATATATGATATAGCCGGGATACCGAATCAAGTGTTGATTCGATACATTGATACACTTGATATTAGTCGGTTATATGCGATATGACCGGATCATTAAATCAAGTGTTGATTTAATGATTTAATGTATAATTATATATTTGATATATTACTTTACATTAACTAGTATTGGTTCACTTAAGATTGATTATCTCACTTGATTGTGCACATTGTATATATGATATAGTTTTGTGCACTAGATTGTATCATGTTTGATGATACATGTAAACTTGGGTGTGTATGATTAATCCATGGTTATGTTAATGGTTAGGGTTTTGATTTACTTATTTATTTATTCTCTTTATTCATTTTGGCAAAGGAAAATGAAATGGTGGCTTGCTTTGTCTTTTGTTAAAGCTTCATGAAGGTTTGAAGAAGTAACCATTTTGTTTCTTTCCTTTAACCTAACCATTCAACTTAGCCCTAGTTTATTCTCTACACTCACCCATGGTTACAAAATGATAACCATCACTTGATTTTGTTTTGATTATTATTCTTTTTCATTCTTTTTCTTCTTCTTCTTCAAGAAAAAAGAAAAGCTTTGCTTGAAAAATATCAATTGTTGAAATCAAGTGAGAAATCCAAAACCAAAGTGAACCCACTTCCTATTTCTTCATCCTCTACCACTTGCCAAGTAGTATAGGGTGTTTTATTCACAAGTTTCATGACTTGGTGAAGGTGGAGCTTGATCTTGAGTTGCCTCGACGTAGATCATCTTCGACATCGAAGTCGACGACCTAGCCCGATCATTTCTTCGACGAAACCATCGCTAGAGTCCGGGATCCGATGATCGCAGCGGAGGGACATCATCATGGAGCTAAGGAAGTGGAGGACCGGATCTACAAAGGTTGAATTTCCGTCCACTTTTTAGTAAAGCAGTTTACTAGCTTGCATGTTTCGCCTAAACTCTAGTTAGCGATCTTGATTAGGGTTTCTCGGCACTGGAATTTTTGAATTTGGCATGTTTGATGCCTTGTGAGACCTCATTAGTGTGCCTAGGAACCCTACAGTGGTATCAGAGACTAGCTAGAGTTTTAGGCGAAGTGTAGACGAAGTTAGAAGTCCGATCGAACCAGTAAACCCCGACAAAACCCTTCTCTGTACATTTTTCAAAACAGTGGATTTTTGTGAATTAAAAATTCTCAGAAAAACAAGCAGGAAAAACTAAGAATTACTGTGAAGTACGGTCCTCTAATTCAATAATTTGACCGCATAACCGCAGCGAAACCATGGGTTTGGCGGCGGTTCAGCGGCCAAAATTTGGACTTAGTCCCTGAAATTTCATATATTTATTCTTAGGTCCTTTATTGGCAATTTTTTATGGGAATTTTTTAATTCCACTCAAGTGTTGAGTTTTCTAGGGTTTTATTGGGGACTCGTTAATTTGATCGGATAATTTAACTTCGTTTATGTTTTTCCGGATATTTTAGAAACTGTTCAAAGGTTCGACCAGATATAAATACCTAATTTTTCCCCTGCCGGGAAATTTCCAACTGTTGGATTTTTTCCGTAGTTTGAGAACGTTCTTAGTAGTGCAAGTAACGCGATGGACCCTCTAGAAGACAACAAACCTTAACTCGACTATATGACCGTCTTGAACTGCCCTTTGAACCGTAAAGTTTGGGGCAGTACGGCGTGCCACATGTGAGGCGTTGGCTTGACCCTTCTACGGCTGGACCGTTGGTACTGAGGCATGAAGTGAATGATTTTAAACTTATTTCATGTGTTGATCTGTTTCGGGAAAAATTGGGTGTTTGATTGTTCGATCGGAAACTTTAACATTTTCTATTTATCTGGAATGTGATACAATAATTGGAATTCACAAATAGTTATGAGATAACTGAATGAATGTTATAAACATAGCACTTTAGTCTCACTTGATCGGTTGCCATGGAATTTTGATGCGATCAAAAGTCCGTCGCAATCACGTAGCGTACGCCGATACTCGCCGGTAAACTTAATAGACAGCTACGCCCCATAGCCCCGACCAAGTGACTGTAGGAGAACTCCGTCGCCGAAAGCATCCGTTCGGGTGCTCGCGGCAGCGGTGTTCCGCCTTAATGCACTTCGTCGACGGTATCGGGGGTGCGGCCGTCTACTAAAGTTTGTGACGAGCATTCGGTCAGGATGCGCAGAAGTGGTGCGAGTCTGTAGAGAAGGGCCGAGCCGTAGGTCTCCCTCCTATGACTTGGACTGAGTTCGTGACGCTGTTTGTTGCTCATTTCCTCCCACAGAGTGTCAGGGATTCTCGAGCGCGTAGGTTCGAGTCATTACGCCAGACTCCGGAAATAACGGTGGTGGAGTATGATGTGATGTTTACCGAGCTATCTATGTATGCCCCGTATTTGGTTGCTACTGAGGAGATGCGAGTCAAGAGGTTTGTTCAAGACTTGCTTACCCCGTTATTCCTTGCTATCAGCGCGCAGCATTGTGATACCTATGCAGCAGCAGTGGATGCAGCCTTATTAATCGAGGAGCGCCTTGCCGAGACTTCGGTAGTTCAGGAGCCGAAGAGGGTTTGTATTGATACATCAGCACGGAGATGGCCGTTCAGGCGCCGCGACAGACTTTTTGCAGGTGGCAGAGACTTGGGGCGAGGCCGATTGTTTTGCTCTTATCCCCAGAAGCGTCAGCAGTCATCGTCTAGAAGTTTCCGGTGCGGGAGTACTTATCATCGTGTTCGAGATTGTCTGGAGCCATGTGAGTGCGATACAGTCGTACCACATGTTACCTTACCACCTTCTCCACCTCATAGAGTGTTGCCTCTTGCACCTATTATTGCTCCGCATCAGACTTATGCGCAGAGGGGTCATGGTCGTGGAAGGTTTGTTCAGAGAGGACGAGGTAGCCAAGGCAGAGGACAGCCAGTTGCCGGCAGAGGACAGGCAGTTGCCTGTAGAGGACCGCCAGTCGCAGGTAGAGGGCAGGCACGGGTCTTTGCTTTGACACACCAGGATGCACAGGTGTCCAATATAATAGTCTCAGGTACTCTTTCAGTATGTTCTTTTAACGCACACGTGTTGTTTAATCCGGGGTCTACGCACTCATATGTTTCCTCACACTTCGTGCCGAGTTTAGGCAGAGAGTCGTGTTTGTTAGATCTACCGCTTGTTGGGACCACTCCTGTTGGCGAGTCGTTTGTTGCAAGACACGTGTTCCGGTCGTGTGTTGTCCGTATTGGTGAGACAGAGTTGTCCGTCGACTTGATCCTCTTTGAGATGTTGGACCTCGATGTTCTCCTGGGCATGGACTGGTTAGCCACATGCTATGCATCTGTGGACTGTCGCGAAAAGACAATTAGGTTTTGTTTTCCCGGCGAGTCGGTTTTAGTTGTGCAGGGGGACCGTAGTGCCACCCCTCACAGTTTGATTTCGTCTCTTCGCGCTGGACAGCTCTTGAGGAAGGGATGTCAGGGATTTCTAGCGTATGTTTGCGATACTAGAGTTGCAGAGGTCCCGATGGACCATGTCCCGATTGTTAGTGAGTTCCCTGATGTTTTCCCTGACGAGCTGCCTGGGCTACCGTCTGAGCGCGATATTGTGTTCTGCATTGACTTGATCCCGGCACGGGCCCTATTTCCACACCGCCTTATCGGATGGCCCCGGCGGAGATTAGAGAGGTGAAGGGTCAGTTGCAGGAATTGCTAGATAAAGGGCTTATTTGACCTAGTGGTTCTCCTTGGGGTGCTCCTGTCCTGTTCGTCAAGAAGAAGGATGGCAGTTTGCATTTATGTATTGATTACCGTCAGCTGAACTGGGTTACTGTGCGGAACAGATATCCCTTACCTCATATCGATGATTTGTTCGACCAGCTTCAGGGTGCGGGAAACTTCTCGAAGATTGACTTACGATCAGGCTACCATCAGTTGCGGGTTCGGCAGGAGGATATTCCGAAGACGGCTTTTTGCATGCGTTACAGACACTATGAGTTTTTGGTGATATCGTTTGGACTCACCAACGCTCCAGCAGCGTTTATGGACTTGATGAACCACGTTTTCAGGCCGTATCTTGATCAGTTCATCATCGTATTCATTGACGATATATTAGTGTACTCCCGGAGCCGAGAGGAGCACGAGCAGCACTTGCGTATTACGTTGCAGATCTTGAGGGAGCATCAGTTGTTCGCTAAATTCTCCAAGTGCGCATTCTGGCTCGACAGTGTAGACTTCTTGGGTCACGTGGTGACGAAGGATGGAATTTGTGTGGACCCGAAGAAGATCAAGGCCATTCAGCATTGGCCCAGACCAACATCAGTTACAGAGATCCGCAGCTTTCTAGGCCTGGCCGGCTACTACCGACGATTCGTTCAGGACTTCTCCCGTATCGCTGCACCGTTGACCGGGTTGACCCGGAAGGGAGTCCCTTTTGTTTAGACGGAGGCGTGCGAGCATAGCTTTCAGCAGTTGCAGACTCGTTTGACTACGGCGCCGGTGTTATCAGTGCCTTCGGAATCGGGCAGTTTTGTAGTATAATGTGATGCTTCTCGGGTGGGGCTAGGCTGTGTATTGATGCAGCACGGCAGGGTTATCGCGTATGCTTCTCGGCAGCTGAAGAAACATGAACAGAACTACCCCACTCATGATTTAGAGATGGCTGCAGTGGTGTTTGCACTGAAGACCTGAAGACATTATCTATACGGCGAGGCGTGCCAGATATTCACGGACCACAAGAGCTTGAAGTACATATTTCAGCAGTGAGACCTGAATCTGAGACAGCGCCATTGGATGGAGCTAGTGAAGGACTACGATTGCGAGATCCTTTATCATCCGGGCAAGGCGAATGTAGTGGCGGATGCTTTGAGTCGGAGGCCTGGAGGTAGTCTATCTTGTTTGAGCGCAGTGCAGAGGCAGTCGTCGGCAGATTGGCAGACTCTATACGACAGCCGAGTGCAGTTCGAGTTTACTCCGACCGGGGGACAGCTTGCGCATATCCGTGCACGTCCACAGTTGCTAGTAAAAGGTTAATAGAAGATCCGGGTAATTAGTTATGGTAGCGCCAAGTTTTATAAATTTTTGTTCCGCATTTGGTCATGGATAGATGGCCGGGCACTGCCGTAACCCAACAATAGAGGTTGTATGGTTTTACGGTAGGGTTCGATCATATACGTGCACTTATGCACGTATCATGATTATGACGGATAATACTAGTGGGCTTTGGTTTAAGCCGGATCCTAGTATTATATTGTTGTATTATTTTCGTCTCATTGTATTCGTATTTTTTGGAATACAGATGCGGGTATTTATATACGGATGAAGGGCATTCTTGTAATTTATTACAAGATTGTTTCTAGAAGAAAACACATCATTTTGTTTTAACCATTTAGTTTAATGGTTAATGAGGAGGAGGGATGAGTGTGATATGCATTGATTGAAGCATGGTTCAAGGCATGACTCATGGTGGTGACTCATGGAACACTATTGAGTCATGCTTGATATTTGTTGTGAGAGTTGTGAGATATTTTCTTCACACTTGATATTTGTTGAAGTCTTGAGATACTTTTCTTGAGTTGATTCGTTCCATTACTCTCACGACACTTAGCCATTATTCCTTCTTGAGCTTCTAGCTTCACACTCTCATCTCTCAAGGCTTCTTCTTCTTCATCCACCATAATCCTCTCATGTGTTGAGAAACCTACGGTGTTTAGAAACAAATTAATCCTTCATTAGACTCTACATCTTCTAGGCTATCAAGTTTAGCAAACTAGATACCCTAGTTACTTCGGTTATGAAGTAGGAGCTCGATTCATAGACTCTCGGATGGATCATCTTCGATGGAGGGAGACCGGCGATCAAACTTGATTATGGTGGCCACTAGGAGCTTAGAAAGCTTTTTAAAGACCGAAAGACACGGATCATTCGGTATAACATTCCAAACTTTTTTTATTACTTGCTAGTTTTAGGGTTAATGGTCGATCCGTATTCGGGGGTTGTGGTAGCGCCAGTTTCATAAATTTTGTTCCGCGTTCGGGCACGGTTTGATGGCCAGGGTGCTGCTATAACCCAATATGGTATCAGAGACAGCCCTTTAACCCTATACTAGCTTGTTCTTACGTGGTTAAAAGATCGATTGATCAAAATTCCCGAAATCACGATTCCAAATTTTCAAGTTTCTGCCGATTTTTCAAACTGTTTAAAAAATTATTTCCAGAGTCTCAAAAGTTCATGAAGGGTTTTTTAGGACCCCATAAAAAATTTAGACACATGACCTTACAAGATGGCCACGGAAGCGCGGCCAAACAACCTTTTTTGCCGCGGTTACGCGGCAATATTAGGGTATCTGTGAACTATATTTTTTTGGAGTTCTAAAATTTAGAAAGGTGTTTTCTGGGATATTTTATTTTTGGCCCAGATTTGTTTGAGTACTGGATTGCACTTGGGGCCAATAAGAAAAGTTTTTTGTCGATTGAAATTTTAAATATGTAAGTTTACAGTACATACATTACTATCTGCAACCGTGAATGTCATTAGAGCGGTACAACTCGTCTAATTGCTAAATGTCTTTTAAACGGGTTTGCGAACATGACATGCACGTTGATGTTCTGTGTTGTGCTGTGGTTGTGGTTGGATCGTCATGGAGGATAGCCAGTGATGCAATGATTGTGCAGTTTAGATTCATTTGTACATTTGATATTGCGCGGCGAGTGTCCGACTTGTGAACTGCCGTCACTGCTAATTTGTATATTATTTGTTTGGGGCACGACCGGATTGAGGTCGATATCACCGTTGTACATATATTTTCTTTTCTGTACTAGGATTACCCCTTGGTGAGGTGCATGAATAGTCGGGTTGTAAAAGGCAACGAGCCCACAACTCATGGCGTTGAGACAGAGGGGGCCTCACTCTAGAATTGGCGGGCTATTCTCCGCACTCATAGGGGGTATAAGTTGACCCAAGATAGGGTTCTCAAGTTACCGGATTCCGTTATGTGTTGGGTGGCCTATTCACTTTGTTGATTAGGGCTGCCTCACTTCTGGGATCGGCGAGTAACTTGCCGCACTCGTAGGGGTCCAGGTTTTCATTGCACAGGCTATCCATACGACAGGGAATGTCGGGTTTCATTTGCAGCTCAAGTGAAACCCAGGGCTCTAGGATTATCCACCACTCTGTGTTGCTTGGCTGAGATTTTGTATTGCTTCTGTGATGTTGTTTTATATCATGCCTGGGACTATTGTTATATATTTATATATATATATATATATATTAGTAGATGTTGTATATGTTTTGTACCCACACTAGTCCAGTCCCTGCTCTGCCGTTAGTTAAGTAACCTAATGGGTGATGATGGGACACAGTGGCGAATGTAGATGGCATATACGTATATTTTATTTTTGTTCATTTATCTTGTATGATATGTTTAATTGATGGGACTGCGTTGATTCTGATCAATGCAAGGATAAGAAAAACCTATTTGATGTTGTTGGAACCAAGTTTTTGAAAAACAAACATTACAGACATTTGCTTTTGCTTTGCATAGTGGTATTCGATTGGGTATATCCTGCACCTCATTCGACAAGGCAAGGGCCGAGATCCCTTCATCGGGAGTGACCCCTTGGGCAGAAGTTTGCGTCAACGTAATAAATTTACTATAGTCAATTCTTTTGCTTTGCATCGTAGTATTCAGTTTAGAATATCCTGCATCTCATTTTACGAGCAAAGAGCCGAGATCCCTTCACCGGGAGTGACCTCTTTAGCAAAAGTTTTCGCCACGATATATTTGTAAAACCACTTGGTTCCTTCAACGATACCAAGTTTATTACGTTAAAGGTTTTTCGCCAAAAACTAGGCGTAGCACTCCATCATTTTAGATTAGTATTGCTTAGTATTCATGCTACGTATGTCGTGCTTAGCCGAAGCGTAGTGTGCGGTATCTCTATAATGCTTTTCTGTTGCATGGATATGCGATTGGTTAGGACAGTTGTACGGTCATTTTGGCTCAGTCAAGGACTCGTACGGGTGGGCCTAATGCAATCAAGATAATGGCGGGTTGAACTTGACTAGGATCTTTTGATATGTTAGCTCAGTCAAGGTCACTTGGGTCATAGGTGTAAAAATCAAATCGGGAGTTTCAAATATACAGGAAACTTGCCAGGCATGCGCATACCTTCTGGAGTGTGGTGACTTGAATGGATTCCATCAAGTTATTATACGATGGTAGTTGGATCCAGATTCTCACTAATGAGTAGGTTTAATCTTTGGGCGATTTTAGATGATCCCAACTAATTCTCCTTTTGTGTTTGGATGGAGAATTCGAGAAAACAGTGAGAAACATCCTGATTAGATAAAGTGATTAACCATTCTAATCTAGGTTAGAGTGCATACTGAGTGTTTCTTTTCTCTCTCTCTTTGGAAGTGACCATGGCCCGACCCTAGACTAAAACTCATGAACCAAATTAACTGAACCTTCTTAAAACACTTTGGCTTTTGGATTTTCATAATCGCATATATAATTTCCGCTCCTACTTTTGTAGGGTTCCTAGGCACACTAATGAAGTCTCATAAGGCATCAAACATGGCCAATTCAAATTTTACAAGTGCCGAGAAACCCTAATACGGATCGTTAACTAGATTTATAGACGATGCGATGCAAATAAATAACTTTATCTAAAATGAAGGGTCTACAACCTTTGTAGATCCGGTCCTCTACCTCCTTGGCTCCGTGATGACGTCCCTCCACTGTCCAAATTGAATCCATGACTCTAGCATCGGGTTCATCGGAGAAAAGTGCGGACTTGGTCGTCGGCTTCGATGCCGAAGATGATCTACGTCGAGGCATCACAAGATCAAGCTCCCACTTCACCAAGTCATGAAAACTTGTGAAGAAAACACCCTATACTACTTGGCAAGAGGTAGAGGATGAAGAAATAGGAAGTGGGTTCACTTTGGAATTGGATTTCTCACTCTTATTCTCTAGTTGCCATTGATGGTGGCATAGTTTCTTCATGTTGAAGATGAAGAAGAAGAAGAAGAAAAAACATCATGAGTATTTTTCTAATAGAAAAATAATATGATAAGTATCATATGCAACCATGGTTATGTGTAGAGAATAAACCAAGGTTAGGTGAATGGTTAGGTTAGGCAAAGAAACAAAAATGGTTGAACTTATTCAAAGCTTCATGAAGCTTCAAGTAAATCCAAAAAGCAACCATTTCTTTTCTTGCCTTAAAAGGAAATAAACAAATAAATGAATAAATAAATAAACTAAATAATCAAGAGAAGATTATAAAACCCTAACCATTCACTTAAACATGATTTAAACTAAACATACACCCAAACTAGCATGTATCATCAAACATGATACAATCTTGTGCACAAAAGTATATCACATATACAACTTGTGTATTTCAAGTGAGAAAATCCATTTAAAGTGAACCAATACTAGTTAATGCAAAGTAATATATTAAATATATAATTATACACTGAATCATTAAATCAACACTCGATTCAATGATCCGGTCATGTCGCACATAACCGACTAGTATCCAATGTATCGACTTATCGAATCAATCTTCGATTCGATAACTAGGTTATATCGCATACAACCATTCGATACATTCATCGCGAGAATGGAATACGGTATCACATACGCATTATTCCCGGTCCCGCACATATCTCATATGCGCTCCTATTTCGTTTCGCTTGAGCCAGGAAAACTCTGTGTAGGACTCTAAAGACTCATCAATACGCCGGCAGCAGATGATGATCATATCAAGCACCCACAAGCCGCAAGCGGTCTGCTAAACGTAACGGCCACCCGGGTATTGAGCGATAAGAAGATCGACGAGCAAGCCCACTCACACTCCTGTGAATCCAACCAGTAACACTTACCGTACAGTCCGGTCAGTTTGTCTGATATGTCGCATATCTCGCCTAGGGGTGGTAAACGTCAGACCCCAATAGCTCTATAAGTCATGCCGACGTGAGGTCCATAACAATCGTGAAACTACTGATAACTCTTACCAGTATATCACTGCAACCCTGGACAGGGATTTCCTGTTATGGCCAGTCGAGCATAGGGCAACATCAACCCCCAATACCGGGAGAGACGAATCCCCTCCTATCCCTCATTGCCTCCATGTGAATCGGGACTGTACCCAAAAACCACCTGTTTGCATGACTCAGTAGAGCCGTGGTAGGGTGGAAATCAAAGTACAGTGGGATGTAGGGTTCCTAGGCACGCTAATGAAGTCTCACAAGGCATCAACCATGGCAATTTCAAATTTTACAAGTGCCGAGAAACCCTAATACGGATCGTTAACTAGATTTTAGGCGAAACAAATACAAGTAAACGACTTTACTCTAAGTGAACGGAAATACAACCTTTGTAGATCCGGTGCTCCATCTCCATAGCTCCGTGATGAAGTCCCCTTGCTGTCCAAATCAAATCCCGGGCTCTAGCGTTGGCTTCATCGGAGAAATGGGCGGGCTAGGTCATCGACTACGATGCCGAAGATGATCTACGTCGAGGCAACACTAGATCAAGCTCCAACTTCACCAAGTCAAGAAACTTGTGAAGAAAACACCCTATACTACTTGGCAAGAGGTAGAGGATGAAGAAATAGGAAGTGGGTTCACTTTAGAATTGGATTTCTCACTCTTTTCATCAAGTCACCATTGATGAAGCAAGGTTTTCTTCAAGTGAAGAAGAAGAAGATGATGAATATTATGATAAGTTTTTTCAAATAGAAAAGAAAATCAATACTTATCATAATACAACCATGGTCAAGTGTAGAGAATGAACTAGGGTTAAGTGGAGTGGTTAGGGTTAAGCATGAGAGAAAATGGTCACTTAGTCAAAGCTTCATGAAGCTTCAAGATGCAAACAAAGAAAGCCACCATTTTCACTTTATGTCATTTATTTTCCAAAAAAAGAATAAATAAATAAATAAATAAGAAAACAAAACCCTAACCATTCATATAACCATGGTTTAATCTTTACACAAACCCAAGTAAACATGTATCATCAAACATGATACAAACTTGTGCACAAAAAAATATATCACATATACAATGTGCACAAACAAGTGAGAAAAACCATTTAAAGTGAACCAATACTAGTTAATGCAAAGTAATATATCAAATATATAATTATGCATTAAATCATTAAATCAACACTTGATTTAACGATCCGGTCATATCACATATAACCGACTAATATCAAATGTATCGGCTTATCGAATCAATCCTTGATTCGATAACTAGGTTATATCGCATACAACCATTCGATACATTCATCGCGAGAATGAAATACGGCATCACATACACGCATTATTCTCGGTCCCGCACATATCTCATATGCGCTCCTATTTCGTTTCGCTTGAGCCAGGAAACCTCTGTGTAGGACTCTAAAGACTCGTCAACACGCCGGCAGCAGGTGATGATCATATCAAGCACCCAGAAGCCGCAAGCGGTCTGCTAAACGTAACGGCCACCCGGGTATTGAGCGATCAGAAGATCGACGAGCAAGCCCGCTCACACTCCTGTGAATCCAACCAGTAACACTTACCGTACAGTTCGGTCTGTTCGTCTGATATGTCGCATATCTCGTCTAGGGGTGGTAAACGTCAGACCCCAACAGCTCGATAAGTCGTGTCGATATGAGGTCTATAACAGTTCGAGAAACTACAGGTAACACTTACCAGTAAATCTCAGCAACCCTGGCCAGGGATTTCCGGTTATAGCCAATCGAACACAGCGCAACATCAACCCCCTATACCGGGAGAGACGAATCCCCTCCTATCGCTCATTGCCTCCATGTGACTCGGGACTGTACCCAAAAACCACCGTTTTGCACGCCCTCTTGGACGTGGTAAGGTGGAAATCAAAGCACAGTGGGAACCACACAAGACTCTATGACGATCTCGGGTCAACAGACTACTCTGTACCAGTGTCACCAGAGAACTGCCATCTGACGTAAAGTATAATACCATCTGGGAGTTCTCGGCGAGTCCGTCTAGTGTACCCAGTCTCCACTGAGCACCCGTATATCATCTCTGATGTCAAACACCAATGGATATGGGATCATCCATCGCCCATCTGTATGGGTCGAGAAGGTATACGCTAGTCTACTCTGGTATATCGATGCCCCGTCTCGATATACCCACGACTAGGGACTTTGAAGGATGTACTTATGGACTACCATGTCCCCACTAGTATGATCCGCATCATAGTCCAGGTAGTCAAGTACACATCCTAAGGGCTTTACCAACATGTAACAGAGAGACAATCAGTGTACACGTTAAGGTAAAGATCAACCAGATAGCATACTATCATGTCGAGCAAGAAAGTCCTCCCTATATATGTCCAAGCATCCACTACAATATACATCCTATGTATAGTA
The DNA here is from genome assembly GCA_030015575.1 of Agapanthus africanus. Classification (NCBI taxonomy): domain Eukaryota; kingdom Viridiplantae; phylum Streptophyta; class Magnoliopsida; order Asparagales; family Amaryllidaceae; genus Agapanthus; species Agapanthus africanus. The sequence continues at coordinate 443,275,437 of JASDDO010000019.1, read as the reverse complement.
ATGGCCTCTAGGGCATACATATAACTAACAATCTCCCACTTGCACTAGGGCCATCTGATAGCATTGGTTGAAGTATCTCATACTCAACCATCCTATAAAAGTCTCTCTCCGGGAAAAGGCCTTTGTGAGTGGATCCGCCGTGTTGTCCTCTGAGTCTACTCTCCTAACCTCGATCACCCTGGAGATCAACTATCTCCATGATCAGGTGATACTGCCTTAGAATATGTCTGGATCACTGATGGGACGAACGTTCCTTGGCATAAGCCACAACTCCCTTGTCACACAATGGGAGGAACTTAGTTCATCTCATGAACAAATATACATCCAGACAGCCTCTTTGGTAGCATCTTAAGTAGCGATGTATCGAGCCTTTATCGTCTAGTATGCCACAGTATCTAGCTTGGAACTCTTCCAACATACCGTCCCTTTACTGAGGGTAAAAACAATGCCTGTGACTGACATTCAGTCGTCCTTATCACCCTGGAACCTTTCCAGTGATTCTCCCCAGGATCGGTTGATACCATCTCACTACAACTAGTGAGAATTCTAACATCCAATTAGATCTATCTCATAGATCCAAAACCCAGGATTTAGGAGGTATCACTTTGATCCTATATGGAGAATCATTGTGATAAGCGGAGATTGACCGAGCGTAGCGGAGGAAACTCCTTCCTTATCAAGAGCATGTCATCTACGTACTCTACGAGGATCGTCACTATACTCCCTACTACCTTTTGTATATACAAGATTCATCTACCATTTTGATGATGTCAAACTCTTTGACTAACACATCAAAACAGATGTTCCAACTCCGCGATACCTGCTTTATCCTATAAAGCATCTTGTACACGTTTCCGCTGCTCCCACTGTCTACGAAGCCCTCTGGCTGTGTACTTATAGACGTTCTCTTCTAAAACATCATTTAGAAAAGCAGTCATGGCACCCAACCGCCAGATATCGTAGTCATGGTATGTAGCCATGGCAAGTAGGATCTGGATGGACGTAAGCATAGCCACTTGAAAAGGTTTCATCATTATCCACGCCTGGTCGATGACGAAAAGCTTTAACAAGTCTAGCTTTGAAAGTCTCAACATTTCCATCTACACCAAGTAATCTTCTCAAGATATACTTGCTCCTGATGGGGATTTAACCCTTCAGATATAGCAACCAAAGTCCATACTTTGTTGGTGTACATGGATTCCATCTCAGATCGCTAAGCATCCAGCCATTCTTACAGAGTCCCACTCCTGATGGCCAGCTCGAAACTAGTTGGGTCATCATCTCATGATGCAATCCTCGCTCCCACTGTCATAGAGTAACCGAAGTATCTCTCAGGTGGGTGAAGAACCCTACTAGATCGGCGGAGAGGCTGATGTTCGTTGGTAACTATTGAATCCTTTGGTTCTTTCAAATCATCAGCTGCAGTTTGTATAGCTGGAACCTTTCCAGTTCTACATAACAGATCTTACCTCAAGCTTGTCCGGATTTTGCTTTTAGACATAGGCCGGACAACCCCAAATCTTAACTAACTTAAGATATGGGCTCTTCCCTTTCCATATCACATATGAAGTGGTAGGCAACTGATTTGATTCGAACCCTATTCAATAGATATGCAGCTTCTCAAGTGCATAACTCCCAAAAGGAAACAGGTAACTCAGTAGTACTCATCATAGAGCACACCTTATCATATAGGGTGTGATTGCTCCGCCCCGATATACCATCGTGCTATGGTGTATACGGAGGAGTAATGCTGAGAGAGAATCTCATTCTCCTTTAGAATGGTCCAGGAATTCCGTGCTCAAGTATTCTCCTCCTTGATCACATCAAAGGACATAATACTTATACCCGTATTGGTTCTCTACTTCTAACTTATATTCTGTGAATATCTCAAAAGGTTCGGACTTGTGTTTCAACAGGAACATAGGTCTGAATCTCGAAAGATCATCAGAGAATGTAATGAAGTACAAGGAACCGGTCTTGGCATGTATAGACAGGGGACCTACATACATCAACATGTATCATCCCAAGAGTTCACTGACTCTTTTTCTGTTTCCAGTAAACAGAGCTATGGTCATCTTATCTCTGTGACATGACTAGCAAGTTTCATAAGATGCAAATTCAAACTGATTTAAATATGCATCTAAAATGTAACTTCAGCCAGTCGGATCGCATTGAAATGACCTTGTCTACAATGTCTCAAGAAGAATTCGTTCATTTCTGAACTCTTCCTCTTGTGTGTGTTCCGTATACTAAAGAACAGTAGTTTGATTTAGAACATTAATGCTTTTAGATAACGTGTCTGAACCGATAACTTTTGATATAGGAAATGTTCAAAACATTATCCAACTATACAAAATTTTATCATTGCTTTACTAATAAAGAGATTGATATGATTTTGTATATCAGGTTCGGTATCTAATAACATTCGTTCAGAATCAATGTATTTGGAATACAGGGTGACAGTGACCAACAGACTTGGCTGCAACACTTGCCCCGTTTTCTGTCTCATGAAACTTATCACCCGTTCTCAGTTTTTCTACCTTGCTGTAGCCCTATGTAACATATTACATATCTGGGATCCTGATCCGGTATCATATACCCAGGATGCGGAGGATACTGAGAAACAGTTCTGTATAATGAACACACCCGAAGATGATGCATCAGCATGCACTCTCTTCGTTTGGGCGGCACGGGAATTCTGGTATTCCCCAATTTCCTGCTCTGTCTTATAACAATTATAAGTTGGAGCGGGACCAACGTTCCCCAGCTCAGTATAACAAGCGGGTTCGGTCAATATTCCATATTATTATCTTGATTAAGGCGTGATATGGTCGCTACCTGGAGAGAGAGAGAAGAAAACACTCAGCGTGCGCTCTTGCAAGAATAGATTGGTTATTATTTTATCTAATCAGGATGGCTCCCACTGTTTTTAATCAAATCTTCCTTCAAACCCTAAAAGGAAAAACTAGCCGGGATTAATTACACACTACAAGTTCGCCAATCTTTCAGCCAGGCCAGTGTCGGTACTTTGAGGGAGGTCCCCCGTGCTTTCGCACGAACCTAATTAATGTAAACCTCGTTTTCCCAGAGGCGTAACCTCGTTAACACCTTTCTAGACACCTACTTGATCGGCTAATTGTAATGTGTAAAACTCTCCCAGGAGTAACTCTTACTCGCAGCGGGTATCGGGATCCAACTATCTCATAGAAGGTATGCAATCTCATTGCAAATTTCAACACTTGAAATTCCCGATAATATTTTGCCCCTAACGTGCTAAGACCTTGACGCATGCCAAACAACCCATAGTCCGCTAGTCAAGTTCAACCCGTACATTTCTTGATTGAATTAAACCCACCCGCACGACCCTTGACGCATGCCAAACAACGCCGTACGAATACCCTAATCCAATCGCATCGTATGCTAGCAGATAAGCACTAGTTAGCTACCGTACACTACACCTTGACGCATGCCAAACAACCGCAGCACGAATACTAACTAGTACTTATCTGAAATGACGGAGGGCTACGACAGGTTTTTCTGAAAACCTATTGCGTAATGAACTTGATATCGTTGTAGAATCAAATGATTTTAAAATGGAGTGTTTTTGAAGCTTTTCTAGTTTTGCTAAAGGAGTCACTCCCGGTGAAAGGATCGTCGGTCCTTTCCTCATCGAATAAGGTGCTGGATATATCATATATATATCACTGTGCAAAGCAGAAACTATAGAAGCTATCAAAAGACAAACCGAGTGTGTAGCATCTGCCAGTTATTGCTAAAGGAGTCACTCCCGGTAAAGGGATCTCGGTCCTTTCCTCATCGAATAAGGTGCAGGATATATCATATATACCACTGTGCAAAGCAAGAACTGTAGCTACCTGTTTTATTTTGAAATTCGATTCTACAACATCTTAGGTTTCTTTTATTTCATTAATCACATTAATGAAGTCCCATCATTTAAGTACCTAAACATCACAGATAAATACGACGTACACTTATGCCATCCGCATTCGCCTCGATGTCCCCTCGTGCACCGTTAGGTTAGGTAACTAACGACAGAGCGGGGCAGGGCTAGCGCGGGTATAAAACATAAGTAACGTCTATATAATATATCATATATACTATATACTGTATCCATCACAGATATCGCAGCAGAAGAAACATATGAAATATTGGATATACTAGGACGTCCGTGTTTTCAATACGAGCCAGTATAAAACACGGATTCCATGGTCGCGATGAATAGCCAAACCCACACCCCTAGACCCCTACGAGAGCGGCAAGCAACCCTACCAATTCTAGGGTTAGGAGACCCGGACTCGACTCCTCGAGTTGGTCTCCCACTGGACCCCAGAACCCGATTACTTGTGCCCTCCTCCTTGGGTCTATCCTAGTGCGAAAAAGTAAATAATATACAAAAGGTGACATCTTCCGCAACCTGGAAGTGCCCCAATAAAAGAATATTACATACAAGTTTTTACATGAATGAAAATGAAAAAACACTCATCTCACATAAAAACCCCCGGCTATTCAAACACGACGATCCAATATAACATATCCAGTAACACATAACATCACATGTCATCAACGTAAGTAAATATGCGCATCCCAATTGTCGTTGACATATAGCAATGAAACCGGCGATATCACATATTACACTTACGGTCACAGAAAAGAAAGTGTAAAACTACAACAGTTGGAATCCGCAAGCTCTTTAGACATCACATGCCTAATCAAATGAAATACTTAGACATCGCATGCCTAACAATTATAAACCCCGCATTTTAGTCTCATTATCGAAAACACTTTTCAATATCAAGTCGGGCAATTCAACAAGATTCCCGACATCCTGATCGAATGCTCGTCGCAAACTTTAGTAGACGGCCGCACCCCCGATACCGTCGACGAAGTGCACCAAGGCGGAACACCGCTGCCACGAGCACCCGAACGGATGCTTTCGGCGACGGGGTTCTCCTACAGTCACTTGGTCGGGGCTATGGGGTGTAGCTGTCTATTAAGTTTACCCGGCGAGTATCCGCGTACGCTACGTGATTGCGACGGACTTTTGATCACATCAAAATTCCGTGGCAACCGATCAAGTGAGACTAAAGTGCTATGTTTATAACATTCATTCAGTTATCTCATAACTGCTTGTGAATTCCAATTATTGTATCCCATTCCAGATAAATAGAAAATGTTAAACTTTCCGATCGAACAATCGAACACCCAAGTTTTCCCGATACAGATCAACACATGAAATAAGTTTAAAAAACATTCAGTTCATGCCTCAGTACCAACGGTCCTGCCGTAGAAGGGTCAAGCCAACGCCTCACATGTGGCACGCCGTACTGCCCCAAACCCTAAGGTTCAAAGGGCAGTTCAAGACGGTCACATAATCGAGTTAAGGTTTGTTGTCTTCTAGAGGTTCCATCGCGTTACTTGCACTACTTAGAACGTCTTTAAACCACGGAAAAATCCAACACTTGGAAATTTTCCGACAGGGGAAAAGGTGGGTATTTATATTCGGTCGAACTTTTTAACATATTCAAAAATTATCCGGAAAACACATAGACAAAGTTTGATAATCTGATCGAATATACAAACTCCCAATACAACCCCAGAACACTCAACTCTTGAGTCAATTTAAAAATTCCCAGAAAATACAGCATTAAAATGTAAGAGTTGCTGTGCAAAAAGTACTGGGAGAAAGGGCAAACTTGCCGCGGAACCGCCGCATTAGCCATGCTAATGCCGCGGTTCTGCCGCACTGTAGTGGAATCATGATCTCGTTTTTCACAGTTTTTCTTAGAAAACCCTGCTGAATTTTCTGCATATTTTTAATATTGAAAAATCCACATTTTCAAAAATTGGACAGGGAGTGGTCTCGGATTAGGGTTTCGGATACGTTCGGGTTTCAAACTTCGTCTACGCATCGCCTAAGGCTCTAGCTAGGCTCTGATACCACTGTAGGGTTCCTAGGCACGCTAATGAAGTCTCACAAGGCATCAACTATGCCAATTTCAAATTTTACAAGTGCCGAGAAACCCTAATACGGATCATTAACTAGATTTTAGGCGAAACAAATGCAAGTAAACGACTTTACTCTAAGTGAACGGAAATACAACCTTTGTAGATCCGGTGCTCCACCTCCATAGCTCCGTGATGAAGTCCCCTTGCTGTCCAAATCAAATCCCGGGCTCTAGCGTTTGCTTCATAGGAGAAATGGGCGGGCTAAGTCATCGACTACAATGCCGAAGATGATCTACGTCGAGGCAACACTAGATCAAGCTCCAACTTCACCAATTCAAGAAACTTGTGAAGAAAACACCCTATACTACTTGGCAAGAGGTAGAGGATGAAGAAATAGGAAGTGGGTTCACTTTAGAATTGGATTTCTCACTCTTTTCATCAAGTCACCATTGATGAAGCAAGGTTTTCTTCAAGTGAAGAAGAAGCAGAAGATGAATATTATGATAAGTTTTTTCAAATAGAAAAGAAAATCAATACTTATCATAATACAACCATGGTCAAGTGTAGAGAATGAACTAGGGTTAAGTGGAGTGGTTAGGGTTAAGCATGAAACAAAATGGTCACTTAGTCAAAGCTTTATGAAGCTTCAAGATGCAAACAAAGAAAGCCACCATTTTCTCTTTATGCCATTTATTTTCCAAAAAAAGAAAAAATAAATAAATAAATAAGAAAACAAAACCCTAACCATTCATATAACCATGGTTTAATCTTTACACAAACCCAAGTAAACATGTATCATCAAACATGATACAAACTTGTGCACAAAAAAATATATCACATATACAATGTGCACAAACAAGTGAGAAAAACCATTTAAAGTGAACCAATACTAGTTAATGCAAAGTAATATATCAAATATATAATTATGCATTAAATCATTAAATCAACACTTGATTTAACGATCCGGTCATATCACATATAACCGACTAATATCAAATGTATCGGCTTATCGAATCAATCCTTGATTCGATAACTAGGTTATATCGCATACAACCATTCGATACATTCATCGCGAGAATGAAATACGGCATCACATACACGCATTATTCTCGGTCCCGCACATATCTCATATGCGCTCCTATTTCGTTTCGCTTGAGCCAGGAAACCTCTGTGTAGGACTCTAAAGACTCGTCAACACGCCGGCAGCAGGTGATGATCATATCAAACACCCACAAGCCGCAAGCGGTCTGCTAAACGTAACGGCCACCCGGGTATTGAGCGATCAGAAGATCGACGAGCAAGCCCGCTCACACTCCTGTGAATCCAACCAGTAACACTTACCGTACAGTCCGGTCTGTTCGTCTGATATGTCGCATATCTCGCCTAGGGGTGGTAAACGTCAGACCCCAACAGCTCGATAAGTCGTGTCGATATGAGGTCTATAACAGTTCGAGAAACTACAGGTAACACTTACCAGTAAATCTCAGCAACCCTGGCCAGGGATTTCCGGTTATAGCCAATCGAACACAGCGCAACATCAACCCCTATACCGGGAGAGACGAATCCCCTCCTATCGCTCATTGCCTCCATGTGACTCGGGACTGTACCCAAAAACCACCGTTTTGCACGCCCTCTTGGACGTGGTAAGGTGGAAATCAAAGCACAGTGGGAACCACACAAGACTCTATGACGATCTCGGGTCAACAGACTACTCTGTACCAGTGTCACCAGAGAACTGCCATCTGACGTAAGGTATAATACCATCTGGGAGTTCTCGGCGAGTCCGTCCAGTGTACCCAGTCTCCACTGAGCACCCGTATATCATCTCGGATGTCAAACACCAATGGATATGGGATCATCCATCGTCCATCTGTATGGGTCGAGAAGGTATACGCTAGTCTACTCTGGTATATCGATGCCCCGTCTCGATATACCCACGACTAGGGACTTTGAAGGATATACTTATGGACTACCATGTCCCCACTAGTATGATCCGCATCATAGTCCAGGTAGTCAAGTACACATCCTAAAGGCTTTACCAACATGTAACAGAGAGACAATCAGTGTACACGTTAAGGTAAAGATCAACCAGATAGCATACTATCATGTCGAGCAAGAAAGTCCTCCCTATATATGTCCAAGCATCCACTACAATATACATCCTATGTATAGTAATGGCCTCTAGGGCATACATATAACTAACATGGGAGACACACAAGACTCTATGACGATCTTGGGTCAACAGACTAAGCTGTACCAGTGTCACCAGAGAACTGCCATCTGACGTGAGGTATAATACCATCTGGGAGTTCTCGGCGGGTCCGTTCAGTGTACCCAGTCTCCATTGAGCACCCGCATACCATCTCTGATGTCAAACACCAATGGATATGGGATCATCCATCGCCCATCACATGGGTCGAGAAGATATACGCTAGTCTACTCTAGAATATCGATGCCCCATCTCGATATTCCCACGACTAGGAACATTGAAGGATGTACTCATGGACTTTCTAGGCCCCACTAGTATGATCTGCATCATAGTCCTGGAAGTCGAGTACACATCCTAAGGGCTTTATCAACATGTAATCAGAGAGACAGAGTGTATACATGTTGAGATAAAGAGCAACCAGATAGCGTACTATCATGTCGAGCAAGAAAGTCCTACCTATATATGTCCCAGCATCCACTACAATATACATCCAATGTACAGTAATGGCCACTAGGGCATACATATAACTAACAATCTCCCACTTGCACTAGGGCCATCTGCAGCAGTAGTTGTAGTATCTAATACTCAACCATCCCCTAAAAGTCTCTCTTTGGGAAAAGGCCTTCGTGAGTGGATTCGCCGTGTTGTCCTCTGAGTCTACTCTCCTAACCTTGATCACCCTGGAGATCAACCATCTCCATGATCAGGCGATGCTTCCTCAGAATATGTCTGGGTCTCTAATGGGACCAGGGTTCATGGGCCAAAGCCACACTTCCATTGTCACACAATGGTAGGAACCTAGTTCATCTTATGAACCAATATACACCCAAACTGCCTCTTTGGTAGTATCTTTAATAGCGATGTTACCAGCCTTTATCGTCTAGTTTGCCACGGTATCTAGCTTGGAACTCTTCCAACATACCGTCCCTTTACTGAGGGTAAAGACAGTTAGTTATATGTATGCCCTAGAGGCCATTACTATACATAGGATGTATATTGTAGTGGATGCTTGGACATATATAGGGAGGACTTTCTTGCTCGACTTGATAGTATGCTATCTGGTTGATCTTTACCTTAACGTGTACACTGATTGTCTCTCTGTTACATGTTGGTAAAACCCTTAGGATGTGTACTTGACTACCTGGACTATGATGCGGATCATACTAGTGGGGACATGGTAGTCCATAAGTACATCCTTCAAGGTCCCTAGTCGTGGGTGTATCGAGACTGGGCATCGATATACCAGAGTAGACTTGCGTATACCTTCTCGACCCATACAGATGGGCGATGGATGATCCCATATCCATTGGTGTTTGACATCAGAGATGATATACGGGTGCTCAGTGGAGACTGGGTACACTGGACGGACTCGCCGAGAACTCCCAGATGGTATTATACCTTACGTCAGATGGCAGTTCTCTGGTGACACTGGTACAGAGTAGTCTGTTGACCCGAGATCGTCATAGAGTCTTGTGTGGTTCCCATTGTGCTTTGATTTCCACCTTACCACGTCCAAGAGGGCGTGCAAAACGGTGGTTTTTAGGTACAGTCCCGAATCACATGGAGGCAATGAGCGATAGGAGGGGATTCGTCTCTCCCGGTATAGGGAGTTGATGTTGCGCTGTGTTCGATTGGCTATAACCGGAAATCCCTGGCCAGGGTTGCTGAGATTTACTGGTAAGTGTTACCTGTAGTTTCTCGAAATGTTATAGACCTCATATCGACACGACTTATCGAGCTATTGGGGTCTGACGTTTACCACCCCTAGGCGAGATATGCGACATATCAGACGACGAGACCGGACTGTACGGTAAGTGTTACTGGTTGGATTCACAGGAGTATGAGCGGGCTTGCTCGTCGATCTTCTGATCGCTCAATACCCGGGTGGCCGTTACGTTTAGCAGACCGCTTGCGGCTTGTGGGTGTTTGATATGATCATCACCTGCTGCCGGCGTATTGACGAGTCTTTAGAGTCCTACACAGAGGTTTCCTGGCTCAAGCGAAACGAAATAGGAGCGCATATGAGATATGTGCGGGACCGAGAATAATGCGTGTATGTGATACCGTATTCTATTCTCGCGATGAATGTATCGATTTGTTTGTATGCGATATAACCTAGTTATCGAATCAAGGATTGATTCGATAAGCCGATATATTGGATATTAGTCGGTTATATGCGATATGACCGGATCGTTAAATCAAGTGTTGATTTAATGATTTAATGTATAATTATATATTTGATATATTACTTTGCATTAACTAGTATTGGTTCACTTTAAATGGATTTTCTCACTTGTAGTACACAAGTTGTATATGTGATATACTTTTGTGCACTTGATTGTATCATTTTTGATGATACATGCTTACTTGGCTTTGTGTAAAGACTTATACCATGGTTATCATAATGGTTAGGGTTTTGAATCATTCATTTATTTATTTATCCATTTATTTTTGGTCAAATAAAGAGAGAAGAAAACAAAATGGTTGCTTGAAAAACATGATGCTTGTTGAAGTTTCAAGAAGGTTTGACCATTTTGTCTTCATCTACTAAACCTAACCATTCACTAACCCTAGTATATTCTCTACACTTAATCATAGTTACGATATGATAAGTATTCAATTATTTTATTATTTTGAGATAACACTTATCATATTCTTTCTTCTTCTTCTTCTTCTTCACATGAAGAAAAGCTTGCTATCAACAATGTCAACTAGTGAAAATGAGTGATTAAACCAATTCTAAAGTGAACCCACCTCCCATTTCTTCATCCTCTACCTCTTGCCAAGTAGTATAGGGTGTTTTCTTCACAAGTTTCATGACTTGGTGAAGTGGGAGCTTGATCTTGTGATGTCTCGACGTAGATCATCTTCGGCGTCGAAGTCGACGACCTAGCCCGCCCATTTCTCCGATGAAGCCGACGCTAGAGCCCGGGATTCGATTTGGACAGCAGGGAGACTTCATCATGGAGCTATAGAGGTGGAGGACCGGATCTACAAAGGTTGTATTTCCGTTCACTTAGTTAAGTTGTTAACTAGTTTCATTTTTCGCCTAAAATTCTAGTTAACGATCCGTATTAGGGTTTCTCGGCACTTGTAAAATTTGAAATTGGCATGGTTGATGCCTTGTGAGCCTCATTAGTGTGCCTAGGAACCCTACAGTGGTATCAGAGCCTAGCTAGAGCCTTAGGCGATGCGTAGACGAAGTTAGAAACCCGATCGACCCGAAACCCTAACCCGATAATGCTCTCTGGACATTTTTCAAAAACTGGGTTTTTTTCCAGATTAAAAATGCTTAAAAAATTCAGCAGGGAATTCTAAGAATTACGGTGCAAATTTTTCCGAAAGATGAGTCCAAAGCGCGGCGGAACCGCGGCAGAAGCCTGGCTTCTGCGGCGGTTCCGCGGCCAGATGATGACGCCATCCTTCCCTTTTTGCACAGTAATTCCTATTTTATGATGCTGAGTTTTCTGGGAATTTTTAATTTGACTCAAGAGTTGAGTGTTCTGGGGTTGCATTGGGAATTGAAGATTCGATCGGATTATCAAGCTTTGTCTATGGTCTTTTCCGGATAATTTTAGAATATTTTAAAAAGTTCGACCGGATATAAATACCCACTTTTTTCCCTGCCGGGAAATTTCCAATTGTTGGATTTTTCCGTAGTTTAATGACGTTCTAAGTAGTGCAAGTAATGCGATGGTCCCTCTAGAAGACAACAAACCTTAACTCGATTATGTGACCGTCTTGAACTGCCCTTTGAACCTTAGGGTTTGGGGCAGTACGGCATGCCACATGTGAGGCGTTGGCTTGACCCTTCTACGGCTGGACCGTTGGTACTGAGGCATGAAGTGAATGTTTTTAAACTTGTTTCATGTGTTGAGCTGTTTCGGGAAAACTTGGGTGTTTGATTGTTCGATCGGAAAGTTTAACATTTTCTATCTTATTCGGAATGTGATACAATAATTGGAATTCATAAGAAGTTATGTGATAACTGTATGAATGTTATAAACATAGCACTTTAGTCTCACTTGATCGGTTGCCACGGAATTTTGATGTGATCAAAAGTCCGTCGCAATCACGTAGCGTACGCGGATACTCACCGGATAAACTTAATAGTTTGCTACACCCCATTGCCCCGACCAAGTGACTGTAGGAGAACCGCGTCGCCGAAAGCATCCGTTCGGGTGCTCGCGGCAGCGGTGCTCCGCCTTGGTGCACTTCGTCGACGGTATCGGGGGTGCGGCCGCCTACTAAAGTTTGCGACGAGCATTCGATCAGAATGTCGGGAATCTTGTTGAATTGCCCGACTTGATATTGAAAAGTGTTTTCGATTTTGAGACTAAAATGCGGGGTTTATAATTGTTAGGCATGTGATGTCTAAGGTATTCATTTGATTAGGCATGCGATGTCTATGCAGGTTGCGGATTCCAACTGTTGTAGTTTTACACTTTCTTTTCTATGACCGTAAGTGTAATATGTGATATCGCCGGTTTCGTTGCTATATGTCAACGACAATTGGGATGCGCATATTTACTTACGTTGATGACATGTGATGTTATGTGTTACTGGATATGTTATATTGGATCGTCGTGTTTGAATAGCCGGGGTTTTTTTATGTGAGATGAGTGTTTTTCATTTTCATTCATGTAAAAACTTGTATGTAATATTCTTTTATTGGCGCACTTCCAGGTTGCGGAAGATGTCACCTTTTGTATATTATTTACTTTTCCGCACTAGGATAGACCCAAGGAGGGGAGCACAAGTAACCGGGTTCCGGAGTCCAGTGGGAGACCAACTTGAGGAGTCGAGTCCGGGTCTCCTAACTCTAGAATTGGTAGGGTTGCTTGCCGCTCTCGTAGGGGTCTACGGGTGTGGGTTTGGCTATTCATCGCGACCGTGGAATCCGTGTTTTATACTGGCTCGTATTGAAAACACGGACGTCCTAGTATATCCAATATTTCATATAATTTTTCTGCTGCGATATCTGTGATGTGATCATGTGATATATTCTGTGATAGATACAGTATATAGTATATATGATATATTATATAGACGTTACTTATGTTTTACACCCGCGCTAGCCCTGCCCCGCTCTGCCGTTAGTCACCTAACCTAACGGTGCACGAGGGGACATCGAGGCGAATGCGGATGGCATAAGTGTACGTCGTATTTATCTGTGATGTTTAGGTAACTTAAATGATGGGACTTCATTAATAAGATTAATGAAATAAAAGAAACCTAAAGATGTTGTAGAATCGAATTTCAAAATAAAACAGGTAGCTACAGTTTTTGCTTTGCACAGCGGTATATGTGATATATCCTGCACATTATTCGATGAGGAAAGGACCGAGATCCCTTCACCGGGAGTGACTCCTTTAGCAATAACTGGTAGATGCTACACACTCGGTTTGTCTTTTGATTGCTTTTAAGAGTTCTGCTTTGTACAGTGATATATATGATATATCCCGCACCTCATTCGAAGAGGAAAGGACCGACGATCCCTTCACCGGGAGTGACTCCTTTAGCAAAACTAGAAAAGCTTAAAAAACACTCCATTTTAAAATCATTTGATTCTACAACGATATCAAGTTCATTACGCAATAGGTTTTCAGAAAAACCTGTCGTAGCCCTCCGTCATTTCAGATAAGTGCTAGTTAGTATTCGTGCTACGTTTGTTGGCCTGCGTCAAGGCGTAGTGTGCGGTAGCTAACTAGTATTTATCTGCTTATGCATATGATGCAGATTGGATTAGGGTAGTCGTGCGACTTTGTTGGCCTGCGTCAAGGGTCGTGCGGGTGGGTTTAATTCAATCAGGAAATGACGGGTTGAACTTGACTAGCGCACTATGGTTTGTTGGCCTGCGTCAAGGTCATAGGACGCTAGGGGCAAAATATTATCGGGAATTTCAAGTGTTGAAATTTGCAATGAGATTGCATACCTTTTATGAGATAGTTGGATCCCGATACCCACTGCGAGTAATTGTTACTCCTGGGAGAGTTTTACACATTAAAATTAGCCGATCAAGTAGGTGTCTACAAAGGTCTTAACGAGGTTACGCCTTTGGGAAAATGAGCTTTACATTAATTAGGTTCGTGCGAAAGCACGGGGGACCTCCCTCAAAGTACCGGCACTGGCCTGGCTGAAAGATTGGTGAACTTGTAGCGTGTAATTAATCCCGGCTAGTCTTTCCTTTTAGGGTTTGAAGGAAGATTTGATAAAACCAGTGGGAGCCATCCTGATTAGATAAAATAATAACCAATCTATTCTTGAAAGAGCGCATGCTGAGTGTTTTCTTCTCTCTCTCTCCAGGTAGCGACCATATCACGCCTTAATCAAGATAATAATACGGATATATTGACCGAACCCGCTTGTTATACTGAGCTAGGTAACGTTGGTCCCGCTCCAACTTATAATTGTTATAAGACAGAACAGGAAATTGGGGAATACCAGATTTCCCGTGCCGCCCAAACGAAGAAAGTGCATATGATGCATCATCTTCGGGTGTGTTCATTACAAAGAACTGTTTCTCAGTATCCTCTGCATCCTGGGCATATGATACCGGATCAGGATCCCAGAGATGTAATCTGTTACATAGGGCTGCAAAAAGGTAGAGAACTGAGAACGGTGATAAGTTTCATGAGGCAGAAAACAGGGCAAGTGTTGCAGCCAAGTCTGTTGGTCACTGTCACCCTGTATTACAAATACATTGATTCTGAACGAATGTTATTAGATACCGAACCTGATATACAAAATCATATCAGTCTCTTTATAAGTAAAGAAATGATAAAATTTTGTATTGTTGGATTATGTTTTGAACATTTCCTATATCAAAAGTTGATCGGTTCAGGCACGTTATCTAAAAGCATTGATGTTCTAAATCAAAATACAGTTCTTTGTATACGGAGCACACATAAGAGGAAGAGTTCAGAAATGAATGAATCCTTCTTGAGACATTGTAGACAAGGTCATATCAATGCGATCCGACTGGCTGAAGTTACATTTTAGATGCAAATTTAAATCAGTTTGAATTTACATCCTGTGATACTTGCCAGTCATGTCACAGAGATAAGATGACCATAGCTCCGTTTACTGGAAACAGAGAAAGAGTTAGTGAACTCTTGGGATGCTACATGTTGATGTATAAAGGTCCCCAGTCTACATATGCCAAGACCGGTTCTTTGTACTTCATTATATTCTCTGATGATCTCTCAAGATTCAGACATATGTTCCTGTTGAAACACAAGTCAGAACCTTTTGAGATATTCACAGAATATAAGTTAGAAGTAGAGAACCAATACGGGTATAAGTATTATGTCCTTTGATGAGATCAAGGAGGAGAATACTTGAGCACGGAATTCCTGGACTATTCTAAAGGAGAATGAGATTCTCTCTCAGCATTACTCCTCCGTATACACCATAGCACGATGATATATCGGGGTGGAGCAATCACACCTTATATGATAAGGTGTGCTCTATGATGAGTACTACTGCGTTACCTATTTCCTTTTGGGAGTTATGCACTTGAGAAGCTGCATACCTATTGAATTAGGTTCAAATCAAATCAGTTGCCTACCATTTCATATGTGATATGATAAGGGAAGAGCCCATATCTTAAGTTAGTTAAGATTTGGGGTTGTCCGGGCTATGTCTAAAAGCAAAATCGGGACAAGCTCGAGGCAAGATCTGTTATGTACAATTGGAAATGTTCCAGCTATACAAAATACAGCAGATGATTTGATAAAACCAAAGGATTCAATAGTTACCAATGAACCTCAGCCTCTCCGCCGATCTAGTAGGGTTCCTCACCCACCTGAGAGATACTTCGGTTACTCTATGACAGTGGGAGCGAGGATTGTATCATGAGATGATGACCCAACTAGTTTCGAGCTGGCCATCAGGAGTAA
This sequence comes from Agapanthus africanus, assembly GCA_030015575.1. Lineage (NCBI taxonomy): Eukaryota > Viridiplantae > Streptophyta > Magnoliopsida > Asparagales > Amaryllidaceae > Agapanthus > Agapanthus africanus. The sequence goes on along the minus strand of JASDDO010000019.1, from coordinate 443,259,360 downwards.
GACTCTGTAAGAATGGCTGGATGCTTAGTGATCTGAGATGGAATCCATGTACACCAACAAAGTATGGACTTTGGTTGCTATATCTGAAGGGTTAAATCCCCATCAGGAGCAAGTATATCTTGAGAAGATTACTTGGTGTAGATGGAAAAGTTGAGACTTTCAAAGCTAGACTTGTTAAAGCTTTTCGTCATCGACCAGGCGTGGATTATGATGAAACCTTTTCAAGTAGCTATGCTTAAGTCCATCCAGATCCTACTTGCCACGGCTACATATCATGACTACGATATCTGGCGGTTGGGTGTCATGACTGCTTTTCTAAATGATGTTTTAGAAGAGAACGTCTATAAGTACACAGCCAGAGGGCTTCGTAGACAGTGGGAGCAGCGGAAACGTGTACAAGATGCTTTATAGGATAAAGCAGGTATCGCGAAGTTGGAACATCTGTTTTGATGTGTTAGTCAAAGAGTTTGACATCATCAAAATGTTAGATGAACCTTGTATAAACAAAAAGGTAGTAGGGAGTATGGTGGCGATCCTCGTAGAGTACGTGGATGACATACTCTTGATAAGAAAGAAGTTTCCTATGCTACGCTCGGTCAATCTCCGCTTATCATAATGATTCTCCATATAGGATCAAAGTGATACCTCCTAAATCCTGGGTTTTGGATCTATGAGATAGATCTAATTGGAAGTTAGGATTCTCACTAGTTGTAGTGAGATGGTATCAACCGATCCTGGGGAGAATCACTGGAAGGGTTCCAGGGTGATAAGGACGACTGAAAGTCAGTCGCAGGCATTGTCTTTACCCTCAGTAAAGGGACGGTATGTTGGAAGAGTTCCAAGCTAGATACCGTGGCATACTAGACGATAAAGGCTCGATACATCGCTACTTAAGATGCTACCAAAGAGGCTGTTTGGGTGTATATTAGTTCATGAGATGAACTTCGTTCCTACCATTGTGAGACAATGGAGTTGTGGCTTATGCCAAGAAACGCCCGTCCCATCAGTGTCCCAGGCGTATTCTGAGGCAGCATCACCTGATCATGGAGATAGCTGATCTCCAGGGTGATCGAGGTTAGGAGAGTAGACTCGGAGGATAACACGACGGATCCACTCACGAAGGCCTATTCCCAGAGAGAGTCTTTTATGGGATGGTTGAGTATGAGATACTGCAACCACTGCTATCAGATGGCCCTAGTGCAAGTGGGAGATTGTTAGTTATATGTATGCCCTAGAGGCCATTACTATACATAGGATGTATATTGTAGTGGATGCTTGGACATATATAGGGAGGACTTTCTTGCTCGACATGATAGTATGCTATCTGGTTGATCTTTACCTTAACGTGTACACTGATTGTCTCTCTGTTACATGTTGGTAAAGCCCTTAGGATGTGTACTTGACTACCTGGACTATGATGCGGATCATACTAGTGGGGACATGGTAGTCCATAAGTACATCCTTCAAGGTCCCTAGCCGTGGGTGTATCGAGACAGGGCATCGATATACCAGAGTAGACTAGCGTATACCTTCTCGACCCATACAGATGGGCGATGGATGATCCCATATCCATTGGTGTTTGACATCAGAGATGATATATGGGTGCTCAGTGGAGACTGGGTACACTGGACGGACTCGCCGAGAACTCCCAGATGGTATTATACCTTACGTCAGATGGCAGTTCTCTGGTGACACTGGTACAGACTAGTCTGTTGACCCGAGATCGTAATAAAGTCTTGTGTGGTTCCCACTGTGCTTTGATTTCCACCTTACCACGTCCAAGAAGGCATGCAAAACGGTGGTTTTTGGGTACAGTCCCGAATCACATGGAGGCAATGAGCGATAGGAGGGGATTCGTCTCTCCCGGTATAGGGAGTTGATGTTGCGCTGTGTTCGATTGGCTATAACCGGAAATCCCTGGCTAGGGTTGCTGAGATTTACTGGTAAGTGTTACCTGTAGTTTCTCGAAATGTTATAGACCTCATATCGACACGACGTATCGAGCTATTGGGGTCGGACGTTTACCATCCCTAGGCGAGACATGCGACATATCAGACGACGAGACCGGACTGTACGGTAAGTGTTACTGGTTGGATTCATAGGAGTATGAGCGGGCTTGCTCGTCGATCTTCTGATCGCTCAATACCCGGATGGCCGTTACGTTTAGCAGACCGCTTGCGGCTTGTGGGTGTTTGATATGATCATCACCTGCTGCCGGCGTATTGACGAGTCTTTAGAGTCCTACACAGAGGTTTCCTGGCTCAAGCGAAACGAAATAGGAGCGCATATGAGATATGTGCGGGACCGAGAATAAAGCGTGTATGTGATACCGTATTCTATTCTCGCGATGAATGTATCGATTTGGTTGTATGCGATATAACTTAGTTATCGAATCAAGGATTGATTCGATAAGCCGATACATTGGATATTAGTCGGTTATATGCGATATGACCGGATCGTTAAATCAAGTGTTAATTTAATGATTTAATGTATAATTATATATTTGATATATTACTTTGTATTAACTAGTATTGGTTCACTTTAAATGGATTTTCTCACTTGTAGTGCACAAGTTGTATATGTGATATACTTTTGTGCACTTGATTGTATCATGTTTGATGATACATGCTTACTTGGCTTTGTGTAAAGACTTATACCATGGTTATCATAATGGTTATGGTTTTGAATTATTCATTTATTTATTTATCCATTTATTTTTGGTCAAATAAAGAGAGAAGAAAACAAAATGGTTGCTTGAAAAACATGATGCTTGTTGAAGTTTCAAGAAGGTTTGACCATTTTGTCTTCATCTACTAAATCTAACCATTCACTAACCCTAGTATATTCTCTACACTTAATCATAGTTAGGATATGATAAGTATTCAATTATTTTATTATTTTGAGATAACACTTATCATATTCTTTCTTCTTCTTCTTCTTCACATGAAGAAAAGCTTGCTATCAACAATGGCAACTAGTGAAAATGAGTGAGAAAACCAATTCTAAAGTGAACCCACCTCCTATTTCTTCATCCTCTACCTCTTGCCAAGTAGTATAGGGTGTTTTCTTCACAAGTTTCATGACTTGGTGAAGTGAGAGCTTGATCTTGTGATGCCTCGACGTAGATCATCTTCGGCGTCGAAGTCTACGACCTAACCCGCCCATTTCTCCGATTAAGCCGACGCTAGAGCCCGGGATTCGATTTGGACAGCAAGTAGACTTCATCATGGAGCTATAGAAGTGGAGGACCGGATCTACAAAGGTTGTATTTCCGTTCACTTAGTTAAGTTGTTAGCTCGTTTCATTTTTCGCCTAAAATTCTAGTTAACGATCCGTATTAGGGTTTCTCGGCACTTGTAAAATTTGAAATTGGCATGGTTGATGCCTTGTGAGACCTCATTAGTGTGCCTAGGAACCCTACAAAGACAATGCCTGTGACTGACATTCAGTCGTCTTTATCACCCTGGAACCCTTCCAGTGATTCTCCCCAGGATCGGTTGACACCATCTCACTACAACTAGTGAGAATCCTAACATCCAATTAGATCTATCTCATAGATCCAAAACCCAAGATTTAGGAGGTATCACTTTGATCCTATATGGAGAATCATTGTGATAAGCGGAGATTGGCCGAGCGTAGCATAAGAAACTACTTCCCTATCAAGAGTATGTCATCCGCGTACTCTACGAGGATCACCACCATACTCTCCACTACCTTTTTCTTTATACAAGGTTCATCTACCATTTTGATGATGTCAAACTCTTTTACTTACACATCAAAACAGATGTCCCAACTCCGCGATACCTGCTTTATCCTATAAAGCATCTTGTACACGTTTCCGCTGCTCCCACTGTCTACGAAGCCCTCTGGCTGTGTACTTATAGACGTTCTCTTCTAAAACATCATTTAGAAAAGCAGTCATGGCACCCAACCGTCAGATATCGTAGTCATGGTTTGTAGCCGTGGCAAGTAGGATCTGGATGGACTTAAGCATAGCTCCTTAGAAAAGGTTTCATCATTATCCACGCCTGGCCGATGACGAAAACCTTTAACAAGTCTAGCTTTGAAAGTCTCAACTTTTCCATCTACACCAAGTAATCTTCTTAAGATATACTTGCTCCTGATGGGGATTTAACCTTTCAGATATAGCAACCAAAGTCCATACTTTGTTGGTGTACATGGATTCCATCTCAGATCACTAAGCATCCAGCCATTCTTACAGAGTCTTACTCCTGATGGCCAGCTCGAAACTAGTTGGGTCATCATCTCATGATGCAATCCTCGCTCCCACTGTCATAGAGAAACCAAAGTATCTCTCAGGTGGATGAGGAACCCTACTAGATCGGCGGAGAGGCTGAGGTTCGTTGGGAATTATTGAATCCTTTGGTTCTGTCAAATCATCAGCTGCAGTTTTGTATAGCTGGAACCTTTCCAGTTCTACAGAACTGACCTTGCCTCGATCTTGTCCGGATTTTGCTTTTGACATAGGCCGGACAATCCCAAATCTTAACTTACTTAAGAGATAGGCTCTTCCCATACCATATCTTATATGGAGTGGTAGGCACTGATTCGAATCGAACCCTATTCAATAGGTATGCAACTTCATAAGTGCATAACTCCCTAAAAGGAAATAGGAAACTCAGTAGAGTGCACCATATCATAAAGGGTGTGATTGCTCCGCCCCGATATACCATCGTGCTATGGTGTATACGGAGGAGTAATCCTGATAGAGAATCTCATTCTCCTTTAGAATAGTCCAGGAATTCCATGCACAAGTATTCTCCTCCCTAATCTCATCATAGGACATAATACTTATACCTATATTTTGGTTCTCTACTTCTAACTTATATTCTGTGAATATCTCAAAAGGTTCGGACTTGTGTTTCAACAGGAACATATGTCTGAATCTTGAAAGATCATCAGAGAACGTAATGAAGTATAAAGAACCAGTCCTGGCATGTGTAGACAGGAGACCTTACATACATCATCATGTATCGGTCCCAAGAGTTCATTAACTCTTTCTCTGTTTCCAATAAGCAGAGCTATGGTCATCTAATCTTTGTGACATGACTGGCAAGTTTCATAAGATGTAAATTCAAACTGATTTAAATATGCATCTAAAAAGTAACTTCAGCCAGTCGGGTCGCATTACTATGACCTAGTCTACAATGCCTCAAGAATGATTTGTTCATTTCTGAACTCTTCTTCTTGTGTGTGTTCTATATACTAAGAACTGTAGTTTGATTTAGAACGTCAATGCTTTTAGATAACGTGCCTGAACCGATCAACTTTTGATATAGGAAATGTTCAAAACATTATCCATCAATACAAAATTTTATCATTTCTTTACTAATAAAGAGATAGATATGATTTTGTATATCAGGTTCGGTATCTAATAGCATTTGTTCAGAATCAATGTATTGGTAATACAGGGTGACAGTGACCAACAGACTTGGCTGCAACACTTGCCCCGTTTTCTGTCTCATGAAACTTATCACCCGTTTTCAGTTTTCTACCTTTTTGTATCCCTATGTAACATGATTACATATCTGGGATCCTGATCCGGTATCATATACCCAGGATGCAGAGGATACTGAGAAAACAGTTCTGTGTAGTGAACACACCCGAAGGAGATGGATCATATGCACTTTCTTCGTTTGGGCGGCATAGGAATTCTGATATTCCCATATTTCCTGCTCTGTCTTATAACAATTATAGGTTGGAGCGGGACCAACGTTCCCCAGCTCAGTATAACAAGCGGGTTCGGTCAATACATCCATATTATTATCTTGATTAAGGCGTGATATGGTCGCTACCTGGAGAGAGAGAGAAGAAAACACTCTGCGTGCGCTCTTGCAAGATCAGATTGGTTATATATTTTATCTAATCAGGATGGCTCCCACTGTTTTTATCAAATCTTCCTTCAAACCCTAAAAGGAAAGACTAGCCGGGATTAATTACACTCTACAAGTTCGCCAATCTTTCAGCCAGGCCAGTGTCGGTACTTTGAGGGAGGTTCCCCGTGCTTTCGCACGGACCTAATTACAGTCAACCTCGTTTTCCCAGAGGCATAACCCCGTTGACACCTTTCTAGACACCTACTTGATCGGCTAATTGTAAAGTGCAAAACTCTCCTAAGAGTAACAATTACCCGCAGTAGCCATCGGGATCCAACTATCACATAGAAGGTATGCAATCTCATTGCAAATTTCAACACTTGAAACTCCTGATAATGGTTTTTACCCCTAGCACTTATGACCTTAACTATGGTCAACAAATCATAAGCACTAGTCAAGTTCTACCCGTCATTTCATGATTAATTAGACCCACCCACATGACCCTTAACTAAGGTCAACAAAGTCACGCGACAGTCCTAACTAATCGCATCATATGCGGTGTAGGAAGACATCACTTAGCTACCGTACACTGTGCCTTAACTAAGGTCAACAAATACAGCACGAATACTAAGTACTCTACTTCCTAAAATGACGGAGGGTTGCGAATGGTTTTTGTGAAAACCTTTAAAGCTTTGAACTTGATCTCGTTGCGGAATCAAATGGTTTTTAAATAGAATGTTTTTGAAGCTTTTCTAGTTTTGCTAAAGGGGTCACTCCCGGTGAAAGGATCGTCGGCCCTTTCCTCGTCGAATGAGGTGCGGGATATATAATATATATCACTGTGCAAAGCAGAAATTATAGAAGCAATCAAAAGACAAACCGAGTGTGTAGCATCTGCCAGTTAATGCTAAAGGAGTCACTCCCGGTGAAGGGATCTCGGTCCTTTCCTCATCGAATAAGGTGCAGGATGTTCTATAATGAACACCGCGATGCAAAGCAAGAACTGTAGCTACCTGTTTTATTTTGAAATTCGATTCCACAACATCAATTAGGTTTATTTTCTTTCATTAATCTCATTAATGAATGTCCCATCATTTAAGTCCACCTAAACATCACATATAAATATAACGTACGCTTATGCCATCCGCATTCGCCTTGATGTCCCGTCTGTACCGTTAGGTTAGGTAACTAACGCCAGAACGAGGCAGGGCTAGCGCGGGTGTAAAACATAAGCAACGTCTATATAAAATATCATATATACTATATATAATATCTATCTGAACAAATCTCATGATCATATCACAGATAACGCAGTAGAAAATATCATATGAAATATTGGATATACTAGGACGTCCGTGTTTTCAATACGAGCCAGTATAAAACACGGATTCCACGGTCGTGATGAATAGCCAATACCACACCCTTAGACCCCTACGAGAGCGGCAAGCAACCCTACCAATTCTAGGGTTAGGAGACCCGGACTCGACTCCTCGAGTTGGTCTCCCACTGGACCCTAGAACCCGGTTACTTGTGCCCTCCTCCTTGGGTCTATCCTAGTGTAGAAAAGTAAATAATATACAAATGGTGACATCATCCGCAACCTGGAAGTGCCCCAATAAAAGAATATTACATACAAGTTTTTACATGAATGAAAATGAAAAACACTCATCTCACATAAAACCCCCCCGGCTATTCGAACACGACGATCCAATATAACATATCCAGCAACACATAACATCACATGTTATCAACGTAAGTAAACATGCGTATCCCAATTGTCGTTGACATATAGCAACGAAACCGGCGATATCACATATTACACTTACGGTCACAGAAAAGAAAGTGCAAAACTACAACAGTTGGAATCCGCAATCTCTTTAGACATCGCATGCCTAATCAAATGAATTCCTTAGACATCGCATGCCTAACAATTATAAACCCCGCATTTTAGTCTCATTATCGAAAACACTTTTCAATATCAAGTTGGGCAATTCAACAGGATTCCCGACATCCTGATCGAATACTCGTCGCAAACTTTAGTAGGCGGCCGCACCCCCGACGCCGTCGACGAAGTGCACCAAGGCGGAACACCGCTGCCGCGAGCATCCGAACGGATGCTTTCGGCGACGGGGTTCTCCTACAGTCACTTGGTCGGGGCTATGGGGCGAGGCTGTCTATTAAGTTTACCCGGCGAGTATCCGCGTACGCTTTTTCATCACATCAAAATTCCGTGGCAACCGATCAAGTGAGACTAAACTGCTATGTTTATAACATTCATTCAGTTATCTCATAATTTCTTGTGAATTCCAATTGTTGTATTACATTCCGGATAAATAGAAAATGTTAAACTTTCCGATCGAACAAACGAACACCCAAGCTTTCCCGATACAGATCAACACATGAAATAAGTTCAAAAAAACATTCAGTTCATGCCTCAGTACCAACGGTCCAGCCATAGAAGGGTCAAGCCAACGCCTCACATGTGGCACGCCGTACTGCCCCAAACCCTAAGGTTCAACGGGCAGTTCAATACGGTCACATAATCGAGTTAAGGTTTGTTGTCTTCTAGAGGGTCCATCGCGTTACTTGCACTACTTAGAATGTCTTTAAACCACGGAAAAATCCAACAATTGGAAATTTCCCGGCAGGAGAAAAAGTGGGTATTTATATCCGGTCAAACTTTTTAACATATTCTAAAATTATCCGGAAAAGCACACAGACAAAATTAGACGATCCGATCGAAACACCGAGTCCCCAATACAACCCAGAAAACTCAACTCTTGAGTAAGATTTAAAAATTCCCAGAAAATACAGCACCCAAATATAGAAATTACTGTGCCAAAAATAATGGGAGATGAGACCGTACGACCGCGGAACCGCCGCACGAGCCATGCTCGTGCCGCGGAACCGCGGCGGTTTGATGGAATCAGCCTCTCGAATTTTACAGTAACTCCTAAATATTCCTGCTGAGTTTTCTGAATATTTTTAATTCACAAAATTCCACGAATTTCAAAAATGTACAGAGAGCATTTTGGAGTTAGGGTTTCGGTTCGATCGGACTTCTAACTCCGTCTACGCATCGCCTAAGGCTCTAGCTAGGCTCTGATACCGCTGTAGGGTTCCTAGGCATACTAATGAAGTCTCACAAGGCATCAAACATGGCCAATTCAAATTTTACAAGTGCCGAGAAACCCTAATACGGATCGTTAACTAGATTTATAGACGATGCGATGCAAATAAATAACTTTATCTAAAAGGAAGGGGCTACAACCTTTGTAGATCCGGTCCTCCACCTCCTTGGCTCCGTGATGACGTCCCTCCGCTGTCCAAATTGAATCCATGACTCTAGCATCGGGTTCATCGGAGAAAAGGGCGGACTTGGTCGTCGGCTTCGATGCCGAAGATGATCTACGTCGAGGCATCACAAGATCAAGCTCCCACTTCACCAAGTCATGAAAACTTGTGAAGAAAACACTCTATACTACTTGGCAAGAGGTGGAGGATGAAGAAATAGGAAGTGGGTTCACTTTGGAATTGGATTTCTCACTCTTATTCTCTAGTTGCCATTAAAGGTGGCATAGTTTGTTCATGTTGAAGATGAAGAAGAAGAAGAAGAAGAAATAGCATGAGTATTTTTCTAATAGAAAAATAATATGATAAGTATCATATGCAACCATGGTTATGTGTAGAGAATAAACCAAGGTTAGGTGAATGGTTAGGTTAGGCAAAGAAACAAAAATGGTTGAACTTATTCAAAGCTTCATGAAGCTTCAAGTAAATCCAAAAAGCAACCATTTCTTTTCTTGCCTTAAAAGGAAATAAACAAATAAATGAATAAATAAATAAACTAAATAATCAAGAGAAGATTATAAAACCCTAACCATTCACTTAAACATGATTTAAACTAAACATACACCCAAATTAGCATGTATCATCAAACATGATACAATCTTGTGCACAAAAGTATATCACATATACAACTTGTGTATTTCAAGTGAGAAAATCCATTTAAAGTGAACCAATACTAGTTAATGCAAAGTAATATATCAAATATATAATTATACATTAAATCATTAAATCAACACTTGATTCAATGATCTGGTCATGTCGCACATAACCGACTAGTATCCAATGTATCGACTTATCGAATCAATCTTCGATTCGATAACTAGGTTATATCGCATACAACCATTCGATACATTCATCGCGAGAATGGAATACGGTATCACATACACGCATTATTCCCGGTCCCGCACATATCTCATATGCGCTCCTATTTCGTTTCGCTTGAGCCAGGAAAACTCTGTGTAGGACTCTAAAGACTCGTCAATACGCCGGCAGCAGATGATGATCATATCAAGCACCCACAAGCCGCAAGCGGTCTGCTAAACGTAACGGACACCCGGGTATTGAGAGATCAGAAGATCGATGAGCAAGCCCGCTCACACTCCTGTGAATCCAACCAGTAACACTTACCGTACAGTCCGGTCAGTTCGTCTGATATGTCGCATATCTCGCCTAGGGGTGGTAAACGTCAGACCCCAATAGCTCGATAAGTCATGCCGACGTGAGGTCCATAACAATCGTGAAACTACTGATAACTCTTACCAGTATATCACTGCAACCCTGGCCAGGGATTTCCTATTATGGCCAGTCGAGCATAGTGCAACATCAACCCCCAATACCGGGAGAGACAAATCCCCTCCTATCGCTCATTGCCACCATGTGAATCGGGACTGTACCCAAAAACCACCTGTTTGCACGACTCAGTAGAGCCATGGTAGGGTGGAAATCAAAGCACAGTGGGAGACACACAAGACTCTATGACGATCTCGGGTCAACAGACTAAGCTGTACCAGTGTCACCAGAGAACTGCCATCTGACGTGAGGTATAATACCATCTGGGAGTTCTCGGCGAGTCCGTTCAGTGTACCCAGTCTCCACTGAGCACCCGCATACCATCTCTGATGTCAAACACCAATGGATATGGGATCATCCATCGCCCATCACATGGGTCGAGAAGATATACGCTAGTCTACTCTGGAATATCGATGCCCCGTCTCGATATTCCCACGACTAGGAACGTTGAAGGATGTACTCATGGACTTTCCAGGCCCCACTAGTATGATCTGCATCATAGTCCTGGAAGTCGAGTACACATCCTAAGGGCTTTATCAACATGTAATCAGAGAGACAGAGTGTATACATGTTGAGATAAAGAGCAACCAGATAGCGTACTATCATGTCGAGCAAGAAAGTCCTACCTATATATGTCCCAGCATCCACTACAATATACATCCAATGTATAGTAATGGCCTCTAGGGCATACATATAACTAACAACTTTTACCCTTTGCACTTCTCCGGAACACTCCGTATCACTACGAAGATCTATATTTATTGGATATGACATCGTATAGTTACATATGAACTCGAAGAAATTTGTTTCAGATTCGAGGATGGTTTCCGGTGCTGGAGGAATAGAATAGGATTATTCGGTTGTCTTTTCCTTTTACCTTCTCTCAGATTGCAAGAGCTCCTGGTATTTAGGAGAGTACACCTATTGTGCTTATTGGATAGTCTTCTTCCATACCTTAGGCCGGTGCCGAAAGCTAGGGAAAGAAGAAAACCAATTAGCCTAAGTGTGGTGTACAGAAAGTAATAAGTAAAGACATATAAAGGGATTAGAAAGAGGGAAAGGAAATTGCGACTGCTATCATTCACGACGAAGCCGTGTATATCATCGCCACTCCTGCTTCATCTTTGCATTTCTACGGAACATTCCGTATCACTACGAAAATCCACAGTTATTAGACAAGCCATCGTATAGTTACATACGAACTCGAAGGAACTTGTTCGGGTTGTCTTTTATCTTTACCTTCTCTCAGGTTGCGTGAGCTCCTAGGATTAGGAGGGTACACTTATTACGCTTATTGGATAGTTTTCTTCCAAACCATAGGCTGGTGCCGAAAGGTATGGAAAGAAGAAAACCATTTAGCCTAAGTGCGGTGTACAGAGGGTAATGAATAAGGACATATAAAGGGATTGGAGTGAGGGCAATGAAATATACGGTTACAGTCATGAATCTGGATAGTGGAAGAGGCATTACTAGGAGTACCCGGATACCCCTTCGAAAAATTTTCATGTTTCAGTTTTCACTGTGCGGTGTTAATTGAAAACTGATTTCCCAATTAGATTCTGACTCCAGGGTATGTATTTACCGGTTTTGATTCTCACATCTGTATAGTGTTATAGATGATGAGTGGGAGTAGAATATTAGGAATTGGGTAGTTATATCCACAACATATCGGAATTCTTTGTAATTGGTGATATTTGAAGAAATCACCTGGGTTTTGCCGGACGGCAAATTTTTGGTTTTGAATATCCCTTGTTATGCACAAATTTCAAACTGTTATATCTATACGTTTATTTTATAAAGTGAGATATAACTTTTTGAAATTATGTCTATGACATTTATCTATATCATTTAGTGATTAGGTAAGGAGCATTCAACAACGGTGTAATTTTTCTTAACTATAGTACAGTTTTCAACCTACGACGCACGGAGTTTGAGTTATTTAACTCAGGGGACTTATACAAAGTATTGTATATTGTCTAGTGTCCATTAGGACAAAGGGGTTGGTACTCATACTATATTTTGTTTACTTTTGACTTCTCTAGTTTTAGATAAGTATTTCATAGAAACACAGGGTCCAGTTTAGAGAAGTTATCGGTACAAGAAGAAAGTAAAGAACCATATGTTGCAAAGTATCAGGATTCTTCAAGGTGATCGAAGATGTAGATACTTGTGCTAGGTATTCCGTTGATAGTAATGGTTTTGAGAACTTGCTTCTCTTTCAGGTTACTCATTTGTGGATTCACTTCTAGATGAGTAATGTTGATTGGCCTCCTTCCATTTGGTTGATATGCACTGGAGACAGCTGCTTGCCTTTTGAATCAGGTTCCAATTAAATTAGTGCCTCTTATTTCTATATGGATATAGAATGGACCATACCTTAACGACGTTAAGGTATATGGAGTTGTTCGGCTAATACTTAAAACTAGAATCCGGATAAACTCAAGGCACGTTTCAGTAATAGCAGTTTGTGGGTTATCCCAGGCATTGACGAGGGTTAACTTTCTACCATCTGGAAGATCAATAGTTATATTGTTCTTGACTCGCTACCAGTTTTAATAAAATGGATTCTTTTTAGAAAACATTAGTGGGCGTATGGTAGAACTGGAAGTGATTCCAGAACCACAAACAATTACTAAAAATTTAGTAGGACCTAAAGATTCAATTGGATTCGACATTCCATTAGCCACTCCGCAGATTTGGTGGGTAACCTCAGGCACCCGAGAGGTACTTCGGTCTTCTCAAAGACGGTGGCAGGGAGGTTCTTGTGTATCCAAACTTGCCACTACTACTGTTCTATACTATGAGTCCTGGCAGGAGAATGAGTATAGCGTCCTTCTAAATTCACTTTATAAGTGTACATGTATATGACTCTGCCAAAAGGTTGTTCTAGTCAGTGGGAGCAGCGGAAGCATAGTGGGAAAATTGCTTATGTCTATTTATAGACTAAAGCAGGTATAGTGGAGATAGATCATCTATTTTTGATGTGACAGTCATAGAGTTTGACTTCATCAGAATACGAGATGGATCTGGTAAGAAGTTAGTAGGGAGTGATGTTCTGGTTTATTGGATGGCATCCACTTGATAGGAAGTGAAATTCCTGTACTACGATCGGTTATATATTGTGGTTATCACAAAGTGTTTCTCCATATAGGATCTGGATAAAATATCAGGATTCTGATTACTAGATCTATGCTTTTAGATCTAGATTTGGGAAGTGTCCCAATTTGGGTACTTTGACATTATTCTAAAGGTGTTTTAGAATGGTTGACTCCTGGCATGGTGGTGTACCTGCAGGTGATGGAATCACCCTCTCTAAAGGATGTCTTTCAGAGTAAAGGGGATAGGGATTTGCATGATTGGTATATCACTTGCTTAGGCAATTGAGTCAATCATGTGATGTCTGTTGGATATATGTATGCCCTAGAGGCCATTATGTGATAGTGGATGTATCTATACATGTATATATATTCAGTTTGCATTCTTGCTCGACATGATAGTATGCTATCTGGTTATTCTTTATCTGACATGCTTATTTGATCATGCTTCTATTCATTCATACATGCTGATAAAGCCCTAAGGATATCGGCTTGACTACTCTGATTATGATGGAGATCATACCAGTGGGACATCTGTAGTCTATAAGCATATCCTGAAATGTCCCTAGTCGGAGGTGTATCGAGACGGGGCATCGATATACCAGAGTAGACTAACATATATGATACTAGACCCATGTGATGGGCGATGGATGTTCCCACATTCATCGATGTTTGACATCAAGATCATATATGGGTGCTCAGTGGTGACTGGGTACACTGGACGGACTCGCTGAGAACTCCTATATGGAATTATATCTATCGTCGGATAGCAGTTCTCAGGTGACACTGGTACAGGTTAGTCTGTAGACCCGAGATCGTCATGGAGTCTTGTGTGTTCTCCCACTGCACTTTGATTGCCACCCTACCACGGCTCTACTGAGTCGTGCAAACAGGTGGCCGTTGGGTACAGTCCCGAGACATACGAAGACGATGAGCGATAGGAGGGGTTTCGTCTCTCCCGGTATTGGGAGTTGATGCTGTGCAGTGCCCGACTGGTTATAACAGCAAGTCCCTGGCCAGGGCTGCTGAGATTTGCTGATAAGTGTTATCAGTAGTTTCTCGATCTGTTATAGACCATTCATCGACACGACTTATTGAGTTATTGGGGTCGACGTCACCATCCCTAGGCTCGATATGCAGCATATCTGACGAAGAGACCGGACTGTACGGTAGTGTTGCCGGATGGCTCGACGGGAGTTGTAACAGGTTCGCTTGTTGTCTTCTGATCGCTCAATACCCGGGTGGCCGTTACGTTTAGCTGACCGCTTGCGGCTTGAGGGTACTTGATATGATCATTACCCTCTGCCGGCGTATTGACGAGTCTTAGAGTCCCACAAAGGAGTTGCTCAGTCCAGGCGAAACGTTGTGGTGCGCGTATGCGATATGCGCATGCACCCGATTGAAATGTGCGTATATGATACTGTACATTGATCGGGCGGCTTGCTTTTGGTAGGGTCATATGTGATATGGCCGGATTGATAAATCAAAAGTTGATTTATCATTTAACCATTAGTTTTTCTCACTTGAAAACCTTTTCAAGGATGATGGATGTGTGCATGCATGTGTGTTTATCTTTCTTTCTTTCATGCTAGTTTCTTGCACATATGGATGTGCATACATACACACATACATACAACCATCCATCATGGTTGTTAGCATATGGAAATGGTGGCAATGCTAGACTCACACCATAGATTATTTAATGGATTATTATTTGATTATGGATTTAAAAAGAAAATGAAAAGGAAAGGATAATTATGCTAGTTTCTACATGCTTCTTCTAACCTAACCATGCTCACCTACCACTAAACCATGGTTATCCTTTCCTTTATCATTCTAAACCCAAGTTAAATTAATCATCTATCATTTAATCATGGTTGGAGTCAAGAAGGAATAAATATATATAGTGATATTTATTTCTTTTGCAAGCTTAACCTTATGGTTATCATTTTACCTCTTGAAAAGAAATAGCCACCATTTTCATCCTCCTTCATCTTCTCCTCTCTAGTTTTTTCTAGTGAGTCAAACACAATCAAAGAAAGGTTTTTGAAGTGAGATCCAAAGCCACAACAACATTCTACACAAGCTTAGCCGTTTTGTTTAGAGTGTTATCTTCGGTTTGACGAAGTAGCGAGCTTGGACGGAAAACTCCGGGTGGATCGTCGTGGACGCAAGAGGACGACGAGTGAACCTTCTTCCAACACCCTAGAGCCTAAGGAGTCTTGCAAAGGGGAGCTACAAAGGTTGTAGCCTTCAAACCCTAGATTTTTCTAGTTTAAAGTTTACTAAACCTAATTTTCTAGGATCGATCCACTTGCGTGTTTGTTTAGCACAATAAAAATCATAACTTTTGGACATGTGATGCTTCAAAACTCTTCATAGGGTGCTAAACAAACCCTTCATTGGTATCAGAGCCGACCTAGAACATTAGGCGACCTTTTTGCGAAGTAAAAAGTCCGATCGAAACAAAAATACGACTTTTAAAGATGCTCTCTGGAAATTTTTAAAAAACTGACTTTTTTCAGAATTAAAAATTCTCAAAAAATAGAGCAGGTAAAAATTAGACAATCTGGAAAATTCGAGCCAGTGAACAGTAATTTTGGCCGCGGAAGCGCGGCATAAGCAAGCTTAGGTCGCGCATCCGCGGCCATATAAGGGGCTCTTTGACAATTTTTTGCACAGTAATTTTCTTTACCTGCTACAGTATATTTTGAGTATATTTAATCTGAATCTGCTGTTGAAAAATTCTGGAGATGTTTTTAGACTCGTGGTTTCGATCGGAATTTTCATTTCGCTTTCTTTTCCGGGCAAACTAGAAAGTATTGAAGTGTTTGAACGAATATCATTTACTCAATATTCACGGGGTTTAAATAGTTTGGAGATGCGTGCAAGTCTTTTTGCGGTGGTCCCTCTAGAAGACAACAAACCTTAACTCGATTATGTGACCGTCTCGAACTGCCCTTTGAACCCTAGGGTTTGGGGCAGTACGGCGTGCCACATGTGAGGCGTTGGCTTGACCCTTCTACGGATGGACCGCCGCTACTGTGTCACACTCCGGATCTTTGAACCCTGCTCAAGTGTTGAGCTTTAGTGAATCTTGGGTGCTTGATAGTTCGTTCGAAAACTTTAATACTGTCTGTTTATCTGGAATGTGATACAATATGTGGAATTCATATAGTGTAGGCATGAAATACGAAATATGTGATATTTCGCATTTATGATGTCTAAAGAGAATCTGGATTCCAAATATTGTAGTTTTACACTTTCTTTTCTGTGACCGTAAGTGTAGTATGTTAGATATCGCCGGTTTCGTTGCTATACATCAACGACAATCGGGGTACGCATACTTACTTACGTTGGTGATATGTGATATTCTGTGTTGCTGAGATATGATGTGTAGGATTGTCGCGATTGAATAGCCGGGGGGTTTTGTGAGATGAGAGCTTTATATTTTCATTCATGTAAATTCAAATGTAATGTAATATTCTTTTATTTGGGGCACTTCCAGGTTGCGGTTGTGTCACCAGTGTTGTATATTATTTACTTTTCCGCATTAGGATGGACCCAAGGAGGGGAGCACAGGTGACCGGGTTCTGGGGTTCAGTGGGAGGCCATCTCGAGGAGTCGAGACCCGGTCTCCTAAACTCCAGGATTGGTAGGGTCACTTGCAGCTCTCGTAGGGGTCCAGGGTGTGGGCTTGGCTATTCATCGCGACTGTGGAATCCGTATTTTCTATTCTGGCTAAATACTAAATACGGACGTCCTAGTATATCCCACGTTATATCTATTTTTCTGCTGCCTGTGTTCTGTGAAATCTGAGACAAATGACTTATTATATATATGATATATAGTAGACGTTGCTTATGTTTTACACCCGCGCTAGTCCCGTCCCGGTATGCCGTTAGTTAAGTAACCTAACGGTGCATAACGGAACATTGCGGCGAATGCGGATGACATAAGCGTACGTGTTATTTTCGTTTCTTTTCTGTGATTGGCTTAAGGACTTAAATGATGGGATTACATTAATGTGATTAATGTAAAGAAAATAAACCTAAAAGATGTTGTAGAATCGAATTTAAAAACTACTCGGCTATTTATGAAAAAGCTACATTTCAAAACTGCGGAGCTTAAGCCAATCCTTTTGAAAACTGTTTGATTCTACAACGATATCAAGTTCAAAGCGTTAAAGATTTTCTTAAAAATCATTCGCAACCCTCCGTTATTTTAGGAAGTAGAGTACTTAGTATTCGTGCTACGTTTGTTGACTTTAGTTAAGGCGTAGTGTACGGTAGCTAAGTGATGTCTTCCTGCAATGCATATGATGCAGATTAATTAGGACATTCATGCGACTTTGTTGACCATAGTTAAGGGTCATATGGGTGGGTCTAATTGATCAAGAAATGACGGGTAGAACTTGACTGGTACTTATGATTTGTTGACCATAGTTAAGGTCATAAGTACTAGGGGTAAAAATTACATCGGGAATTTCAAGTGTTGAAATTTGCAATGAGATTGCATACCTTCCATGTGATGGTTGGATCCCGATCCCACTGTGGGCAATAGTTGCTCCTAGGAGAGTTTTACAGTTTACAATTAGCTAACTCATTAGGTGTCTAGAAAGGTGTTAACGGGGCTCCGCCTCTGGGAAAACGAGGTTTACTCTAATTAGGTCCGTGCGAAAGCACGGGGAACCTCCCTCAAAGTACCGACACTGGCCTGGCTGAACGGTTAGCGAAGTTGTAGACTGTAATTAATCCTGGCTAGTTTTTCTTTTTAAGGTTTGAAAGAAAACTTGATAAAAAGCAGTGGGAAACATCGATTAGACAAGATAATAAACCAATCTAATCTGTGCAAGAGCTTTCGCTGAGTGTATTCTTTTCTCTCTCTTAATGGCAGATACCAATGACTGGACTTAAGCTTCTACTAGATAAGAACAAACTGAATGGGACCAACTATAAAGACTGGCTAAGGAATCTGAAGATCGCCTTGACTTATGATAAAGTATCATATGTCCTCACGGCTTCAGCCCCGCCCGTCCCAGGCCCAAAATCCTCAGTTGCGGACATTGAAGTCCGCAAGACATGGGACGCTGACTGTGCCATGGCAAAATGCCTCGCGCTTGCATCGATGGACAACACACATCAAAAGCAGCACGAGGACATGGACATTCACGGGATACTGCTCCATACAAAGGAGTTGTATGGGGAGCAGTCCCGCGTATTACGATACGAAGCATCAAGGAAACTGTTTCACATGCGAATGGCCCTTGGCACACCAGTAGGAGACCATGTGTTGAAGATGATAGCTCTTATAGAAGAGCTTGAGGACCTTGGATGGACAATGGACAATGAACAATATATAGATATTATTCTGCAGTCCCTCCCCTCCACCTTTGCTCAGTTCATAGTGAACTTCAACATGCATGGCATGGAGAAGGACCTCCCTGAACTCCTTAATATGTTCAGGAGTGCAGAGAGCACTATGAAGTCAGCAAAGACTCCCGTTATGACCATTGGACAGTCTTCTTCTTCTCGCCCAAAAGCTAAGGCCAAGGGAAAGAAAAAGAAGAAACCCACTAATCCTAAGGGCGGAGTAAAAAAGGTGAAGGGAAAGGGAAAGTCCACGGCTGGAGACCCAGGGAAAGGCGAGTGTTTTCATTGCCACAAGACGGGACATTGGAAGCGCAATTTCACGGAGTACCTAAATCTCAAGAAGAAGCATGGTGATGCTTCTGCTTCAGGTGCGTTTGTGACTGAAAACTGTTTTTCTATAAACTCTGCTTCCTGGGTATTGGATACCGGTTCAGGTTCTCACATTTGCAATTCTATGCAGGGGCTGAGAAATAGCAAGGTTTTGAAGACAGGTGACCATACTCTCCGCGTTGGAAATGGTTCCAATGTACATACAGTCGCAGTGGGAGAGTATCACTTGGGGTTGCCATCTGGATGTATTTTGATTTTGAATCCATGTTATTTTGTACCGAGTATGCTATGTAATATAATATCCGTTTCTTTGTTGGACAATGAAGGATATAATTTTGTATTGCAGAACAATGTTATGAACATTCACCTAAATCAAATGTTGGTTGGGTATGGTACGCTTAATAACGGAATATATGTCCTAAATCAACACACAGTTTTCAGTATACAACACACTAATAAAAGAAAAATTTCAGAATTAAATGAAACTTTTCTTTGGCACTGTAGACTTGGTCATATTAACGAAACAAGACTAAACAAGTTACATAAAGATGAATATTTAAACCCTTTTGAATATAAATCTTATGCGACTTGCCAGTCTTGTATCAAGGGTAAAATGACCAAAACTCCGTTTATCGGACACGGAGAAAGAGCTACTCAGCTCCTTGGCCTCATACATAGTGATGTATGTGGGCCAATGTCTACACAGGCTAGAGGCGGTTTTTCATACTTCATTACATTCACCGACGATTTCTCAAGATTCGGTCATGTATTTTTATTAAAGCACAAGTCCGAAGCTTTCGAGAAATTCATTGAATATAAACAAGAAGTAGAAAAACAAACCGGCTTGAGTATTAAGATGCTTCGATCAGATCGAGGTGGTGAGTATCTCAGTACAGAATTTGCAAACTTCCTAAAAGAGAATGAGATTCTCTCTCAGCTCACTCCTCCTTACACGCCACAGCACAACGGTGTGTCAGAACGACGGAATAGGACCCTATTAGATATGGTCCGGTCCATGATGAGTGACGCTGAGTTACCAGTCTCGTTTTGGGGGCATGCATTGGAGACTGCGGCGTTTCTGCTAAACAGGGTTCCAACCAAAGCCGTGTCTACCACGCCATATGAGATATGGAATGGGAAGAGACCATCTCTTAAAAGAATTAAGATTTTGGGTTGCCCGGCCTATGTTAAAAAGCAGAATCCGGACAAACTCGAGACACGGTCAGTCATGTGTAACTTTGTGGGATATCCAAAGAATTCTTATGGGTATCTGTTCTACCACAAAGAGGAACAAAAAGTGTTTGTTTCTCAGTATGCCACATTCTTGGAAAAAGAGTTTTTCACAGATAGAGATGATGGCAAGGTGGTAGATCTAGAAGAGGTTCTGGAGACACAAACTACAAATGACGATTTGGTTGAACCGGCTGTTGCAACAGAAACTGAAGAACCTCGGCCACTCCGTAGGTCTGGTAGGACTTCTCGCCCACCGGAGAGGTACTACGGTTTCCTCATTGATGGTGACAGAGAAGACTGTATCATGGAAGATGATGATCCTACCAGTTTTCAGCAAGCTATCACGAGTGGTGACTCTGTGAAGTGGCTGGATGCCATGAGATCCGAAATGGAGTCTATGTACACCAACAAAGTATGGACTTTGGACGTTGTACCCCCTGGGGTAAAACCTGTAGGGTGCAAATGGATCTTTAAAAGAAAGATTGGTGTGGATGGGCAGGTAGAGACCTATAAGGCAAGACTTGTGGCGAAAGGTTTTCGTCAAAGACCAGGTTTGGACTATGACGAAACTTTTTCGCCCGTAGCCATGCTTAAATCTATTCGGATCCTACTTGCTATTGCTGCTCACTACGACTATGAAATCTGGCAGATGGACGTTAAAACAGCAATCCTAAATGGAGATTTAGAAGAATGTGTTTATATGGATCAGCCGGAGGGCTTCATTGACAGTGGGAGCAGCGAGAAAGCATGTAGATTGCTTAAATCCATATATGGGTTAAAGCAGGCATCTCGGAGTTGGAACATCTGTTTCGATGATGTTATCAAAGAGTTTGATTTCATCAAAAATCCGGATGAACCTTGTGTTTATAGGAAGGCTGTAGGAAGAGCTGTCACATTCCTCGTATTGTACGTGGATGACATTCTTCTGATAGGAAATAATATTCCAATGCTACAGTCGGTCAAATCATTCTTATCACTGAGGTTCTCCATGAAGGACCTGGGTGATGCCACATACATCCTGGGCATAAGGATCTATAGGGATAGATCCAAAAAGTTATTGGGACTGTCCCAAACCAGGTACATCAACACCATCCTAAAGAGGTTTAGCATGGAAGACTCCAAGCGGGGTGCCTTACCCGCTTGCCATGGAGTCACTCTCTCCAAGGATTCTTGTCCAAAGACCGATGAAGAGAGAGCTCGCATGAGCATTATACCTTATGCTTCGGCAGTAGGATCTATAATGTATGCGATGTTATGTACACGCCCAGATGTAGCTTATGCACTTAGTGTTGTAAGCAGGTATCAATCCAACCCAGGGGAGAACCACTGGACAGCTGTGAAGAACATTCTTAAGTACTTACGAAGGACTAAAGAACTGTTCTTGGTGTATGGTAATAAAGATCTCCAAATGGAGGCCTTTACTGATTCGAGCTTCCAGAGCGATAAGGATGACAGCAAATCTATCTCAGGGTTTGTGTTTACCCTCAATGGAGGGGCGGTGAGTTGGAAGAGTTCCAAACAGGATACCGTTGCAGACTCTATGATGGAAGCTGAGTACATTGCTGCAAATGATGCCGCCAAGGAAGCCGTCTGGATGAAGAAGTTCGTCTCGGAGCTAGGAGTAGTTCCAACCATTATTGATCCAATACCTTTGTATTGTGACAATAATGGGGCGATGGCGTTAGCCAAGGAGCCCAGATCCCATCAGCGGTCCAGACACATCCTGAGGCGCTTTCATTTGAACCGGGAGATTGTAGATCGCCGCGAGATCGAGATTAAGAGAGTTGACACAAAGAACAACGCCGCGGATCCATTCACCAAGGCCCTCCCTCAGCCGCAGCATGAGCGACTTTTTGAGATGTTGGGTATGAGATACGCCAATAACTGGCCTTAGTGCAAGTGGGAGATTGTTGGATATATGTATGCCCTAGAGGCCATTATGTGATAGTGGATGTATCTATACATGTATATATATTCAGTTTGCATTCTTGCTCGACATGATAGTATGCTATCTGGTTATTCTTTATCTGACATGCTTATTTGATCATGCTTCTATTCATTCATACATGCTGATAAAGCCCTAAGGATATCGGCTTGACTACTCTAATTATGAAGGAGATCATACCAGTGGGACATCTGTAGTCTATAAGCATATCCTGAAATGTCCCTAGTCGGAGGTGTATCGAGACGGGGCATCGATATACCAGAGTAGACTAGCGTATATGATACTAGACCCATGTGATGGGCGATGGATGTTCCCACATTCATCGATGTTTGACATCAAGATCATATACGGGTGCTCAGTGGTGACTGGGTACACTGGAAGGACTCGCCGAGAACTCCTATATGGAATTATATCTATCGTCGGATAGCAGTTCTCAGGTGACACTGCTACAGGTTAGTCTGTAGACCCGAGATCGTCATGGAGTCTTGTGTGTTCTCCCACTGCACTTTGATTGCCATCCTACCACGGCTCTACTGAGTCGTGCAAACAGGTGGCCGTTGGGTACAGTCCCGAGACATACGAAGACGATGAGCGATAGGAGGGGTTTCGTCTCTCCCGGTATTGGGAGTTGATGCTGTGCAGTGCCCGACTGGTTATAACAGCAAGTCCCTGGCCAGGGCTGCTGAGATTTGCTGATAAGTGTTATCAGTAGTTTCTCGATCTGTTATAGACCATTCATCGACACGACTTATTGAGTTATTGGGGTCGACGTCACCATCCCTAGGCTCGATATGCAGCATATCTGACGAAGAGACCGGACTGTACGGTAGTGTTGCCGGATGGCTCGACGGGAGTTGTAACAGGTTCGCTTGTTGTCTTCTGATCGCTCAATACCCGGGTGGCCGTTACGTTTAGCTGACCGCTTGCGGCTTGAGGGTACTTGATATGATCATTACCCTCTGCCGGCGTATTGACGAGTCTTAGAGTCCCACAAAGGAGTTGCTCAGTCCAGGCGAAACGTTGTGGTGCGCGTATGCGATATGCGCATGCACCCGATTGAAATATGCGTATATGATACTGTACATTGATCGGGCGGCTTGCTTTTGGTAGGGTCATATGTGATATGGCCGGATTGATAAATCAAAAGTTGATTTATCATTTAACCATTAGTTTTTCTCACTTGAAAACCTTTTCAAGGATGATGGATGTGTGCATGCATGTGTGTTTATCTTTCTTTCTTTCATGCTAGTTTCTTGCACATATGGATGTGCATACATACACACATACATACAACCATCCATCATGGTTGTTAGCATATAGAAATGGTGGCAATGCTAGACTCACACCATAGATTATTTAATGGATTATTATTTGATTATGGATTTAAAAAGAAAATGAAAAGGAAAGGATAATTATGCTAGTTTCTACATGCTTCTTCTAACCTAACCATGCTCACCTACCACTAAACCATGGTTATCCTTTCCTTTATCATTCTAAACCCAAGTTAAATTAATCATCTATCATTTAATCATGGTTGGAGTCAAGAAGGAATAAATATATATAGTGATATTTATTTCTTTTGCAAGCTTAACCTTATGGTTATCATTTTACCTCTTGAAAAGAAATAGCCACCATTTTCATCCTCCTTCATCTTCTCCTCTCTAGTTTTTTCTAGTGAGTCAAACACAATCAAAGAAAGGTTTTTGAAGTGAGATCCAAAGCCACAACAACATTCTACACAAGCTTAGCCGTTTTGTTTAGAGTGTTATCTTCGGTTTGACGAAGTAGCGAGCTTGGACGGAAAACTCCGGGTGGATCGTCGTGGACGCAAGAGGACGACGAGTGAACCTTCTTCCAACACCCTAGAGCCTAAGGAGTCTTGCAAAGGGGAGCTACAAAGGTTGTAGCCTTCAAACCCTAGATTTTTCTAGTTTAAAGTTTACTAAACCTAATTTTCTAGGATCGATCCACTTGCGTGTTTGTTTAGCACAATAAAAATCATAACTTTTGGACATGTGATGCTTCAAAACTCTTCATAGGGTGCTAAACAAACCCTTCAATGTCAAGTACCACACCAGATATTGTTTTTGCACAAGTTACAATAACTATATATATATTAATCCAATTCTGGAGAAACGGTAGGAAGTAGTTATGAACATAAGTAGATGTTCTTGGGAATTGGAAACAGCAGCCTCCTTCGGGAGGCGGTTATCAGTTCAGGCTTCCAAGGTGACCTGGATAACAGAGTGGCTGTCTGAGTTATAGTTTTCCCTATTTTGAGGGACAATAAGTTGGACAGATGGTCCAAGAGGATACTGAGGAAGGCATGGTGCAGGATACTGATTAAATTCAGTAGTTGATACAGTCTAAGAAGTTTGTTGGATTTGGAGTTCACTTGTGAACTAGTTATCCAGACAAATTCTAAGACATGTATTACTCATTTTGGGAGATAGTCTTTCTCCGCAAAGTTGAGATATAAAGAGATATAGAAAGAAATATTGGAGCTGATCCACTCATTAAGACTATTTCTCGAACGCAATAGTTTCACAAACGAGTTTTGCGAAACTGATTAGTAGAGGAGTTGGGTGTTCGGTATCATACGGGCTGTGAGTATGCGACATCGGAATAATTTGCCTTAAGTGAAAGTGGGAGATTGTTGGCTATAGTGCCCACAAGTCAATTATTGAATCGCAGGCACGCGATTGAGATTATTGAGGGAGGACCTATATGGGTAGAACAGTCTTACTCAAAATGATAGTATACTATTTGGTTTATCTTTATCATCATGTACATACTTTAGATGGCATTACAGTTCACTTTTACATATTGATAGAACCTATAGGATTCCTTCTTGACTACCAGTATTATGATGGCGATCATATATGTGGGAGCTGGGCTGTCTATGAGAATAACCTTAAATGTCCCTAGTCGTGGGAGTATTGAGACTGGGCATCAACACTCCAGAGTAGACTAGTGTATACTGATCGAGACCCCGACGAGGGGCGATGGCCGGTCTCACAAGCCATTGGTGTTACTTTGTTCACCTAAGATAGTATACAGGTGCTTATTGGGTTATGAGTACACTGAACGGATTCGCCGGGAATCTGCTAGTTGGTATTATACCTATTATCAAATAGCAGTTCCCAGGTGACATGTGTACAGATTAGTCTGTCGACCTGGGATCGTCATTTGTTTCGTGTGAGTTCCCACTGTGCTTTGATTACTACCCTACCACGGCTCAAAGGAGTCGTGCAAACAGGTTTTAGTTGGGACAGTCGTGAGCCACATGGAGGCAGTGAGCAGATCATTGGGGATTCGTCTCTCCCGGTATTGGGGGTTGATGTCCCGTTGTGCACAGGTGGCCATCTCTAGAAATCCTTGACCAAGGTAGTCGAGAATTACTGATTTGGATCCATAGTTTCTCCGTTTGTGATAGGCTTCATACCGACACAAAATGTCGCGTTATTAGGGGTCTGACCTTATCCAACCCTAGACTCGATATGCGATACTCTTAGACGAACAGACCGTACTGTACGGCTATTTTCACGGACACACTCAGTAAAGGTCAGGATGAGTGGGCTTGTCAGCCTTCCTTTCGCTCAATACTTGGGTAGCCGTTACGTACAGCTAGTGCCGCTGACGTGCTTATGGTTAAACCTACTACCAGTGTATTAATGAGTCTTTAGAGTCCCACACAGAGGGTTCCCTGCTTCGGGCGAAACGATGTAGAGGCCGTATAGTTTTACGGCAGGGTTCGATCAGATACGTGCACTTATGCACGTATCATGATTCGGACGAATAATACTAGTGGGCTTTGGTTTAAGCCGGATCCTAGTATTATATTATTGGATTATTTTCGTCTTATTGTTTTAGTATTTTTCGGAATATGGATGCAGGTTTTATATACGAATGAGGGGCATTCTTGTAATTTATTACAAGATTGTTTCTAGAAGAAAACACCTCATTTTGTTTTAACCATTTAGTTTAATGGTTAATGAGGTGGATGGATGAGTGTGATATGCATTGATTGAAGCATGGTTCAAGGCATGACTCATGGTGGTGACTCGTGGAACACTATTGAGTCATGCTTGATATTTGTTGTGAGAGTTGGGAGATATTTTCTTCACACTTGATATATGTTGAAGTCTTGAGATACTTTTCTTGAGTTGATTCATTCCATTACTCTCACAACACTTAGCCATTATTCCTTCTTTAGCTTCTAGCTTCACACTCTCATCTCTTAAGGGTTCTTCTTCCTCCACCCTAATCCTCTCAAGTGTTGAGAAACCTACGGTGTTTAGAGACAAGTTAATCCTTCATTAGACTCTACATTTTCTAGGCTATCAAGTTTAGCAAACTAGATGCCCTTAGTTACTTCGGTTATGAAGTGGGACTCGATTCATAGACTCTCGGGTGGATCATCTTCGATTGAGGGAGACCGGCGACCAAACTTGATCATGGTGGCCCTAGGAGCTTGGGAAGCTTGTTAAAGACCGAAGGACACAGATCATTCGGTATAACATTCCAAACTTTTTTTTATTGCTTGCTAGTTTTAGGGTTAATGGTTGATCCGTATTTGAGGGTTATGGTTGCGCCAGTTTCATAAATTTTTGTTCTACGTTCAGCCACGGTTTGATGGCCAGGGCGTTGCTATAATCCAAAAAAACTACAAATGGCTACCGAAAATTTAGTAAAACCTAAATATTCAATTGCACTTGACAAACCATTAGCCACTCCACAGATTTTAATAGGTGACCTCAACCACCTAAGAAATACTTCAGTTTTCTCATAGACAGTGACAGGGAGGTCGGCATCATGGCTATGATGGCCCTATTAGTTATCTGCAGATTATAAGAAGTGGTAACTTTCATATGACCAGATACTTTATATCCAACTTGAACTCCACCCACTTCAGCAAATATTGGATTTTGGACTTTGCTGGGTCATTCTAAATAGGTAAAACCCATTAGGAGCAAGTAGATCTTTCGAGATCTGTGCAGGTAGAAGGTATTAATCTAATAAGGCTAGACTTATTGTAAAGATTCTCATTAAATACCCATTATGGATTGTGATGAGGCTTTTACTTCAATGTCTACGCTGAAGTCCATACGGATATGACTTGCCATTGTTTCTATTCAAGACAATGATATCTAGCAAGAGGATGACTATAATGTCTTTCTAAATAGGAATTTGGAAGTGCATGTGTATATGACTCCGGCAGAGGGTTATCGTAATCAGTGGCAGCAGTGGAAGGTATGAAAATTGCTTATGTTTATTCGTAGACTAAAACATACATAGCAGAGACAGATCATCTGTTTTGATATGAAAGTCAAGGTGATTGACTTCATCAAAACAACAGATGAACCTAGTAAGAAGGGTATAGGGAGTACTGTCCTCAGATTTGGATGACATACTCCAGATAGGAAGTGATGTTTCGATACTATAATCGGTCCAAGTTTGGTTGTCACATAGTGTTTTCTCCACGTTGGATATGGAAAATATATCAAAGATTCTGGTGACTAGATCTATGGTTTTAGATCTAGATTTGGAAAGTGTCCTAATCTGGGTACTTAGACGGCGTTCTAAAAGTATTTTAGAATGGAGGACTCCTGGTGTGGTGGTGTACTCGCAGGTGATGGAGTCTCTTTCTCTAAAGAGATGTCTTTTAGACTAATGAGGAGAGGGACTGGTATGAATGACATATTATTTGCTTAGGAAATTAATTCAATCATGCAATGTCTGGTACAAAACCAGATGTTGCTTATACACTTGTTGTAGTAAGCAGATATTAATCCAATTCTAGAGAAACAAAGGGAAGCAATTATGAACATAAGAGAATGTTCTTGGTATATGATAACGGCAGCCTCCTCCAGGAGGCGGTTATCGGTTCTGGCTTCTAAGGTGATATGGATGATAAAGATTCTGTCAGAGTTTTGAGTTTGCCCACTTCTGAGGAGCAGTATATTGGATAGGGCTCCAATTGGGATACTGAGGTAGACATGGTTCAGAATGCTGGTTATGACTCAACAGAAGATACAGCCTAAGAAGTTTGTTAGATAAAATTGTTCATTTATGAACTTGGTCTCATCAAGTATCCAAAGAAATTCTTATGGTAGGGTATTGGTCAGTTCGGGAGATTGTTAATCTCCACGAAGTTGAGATATAGAGAAATGAAGTTTGAACATTATAGAGCATCCTCTCACTGAGGCTATTTCTCGAACACGGATGTTTCTCAAACGAGATTTGCAAAACTGATTAATAGAGAAATTAGGATTCGATAGCACACGGGATGTGAGTATGTGATACCGCAATAATTAGCCTTAAGTGCAATTGGGAGATTGTTGGATATAGTGCCCTCAAGGCAATTATTGCAATTGCAGGCACATGATTATGATAATTAAGTGAGAACCTATACAAGTAGAACAATCTTACTTGAGATGATAGTTTACTATCTGGTTTTTCATTATCATTTATATGTACACGTTTTACTAGTTATTACATGTCGTAAATACATAATGATGAAGCCCGTAGGATTCTTGCTTGACTACAAGTATTATGATGGCGATTATATACGTGAGAGGTAGGTAGTCCATAAGAACATTCTTAAATGTCCCTAGTAATGGAGGTATCAAGACTGGGCATCGATATTCCGGAATAGACTGCTGTATACATTTAGACACTCCGACGAGGGACGGTGGCCGGTCTTACAAGCCATTAGTGTTGTATCACCCAGGATAGTATGTAGGTGCTCACGGGAGGTGAGTACACTGGACGGTCTTGCTGAGAACTTCTAGATGATATTATATCTATCTTCAAATGGAAGTTATCTAGTGGCATGAGTATAGGTTAGTCTTTTTACCTGAGATCGTTATTTGCCTCGTTTGAGTTCCCACTGTACTTTGATTACTACCCTACCATGGCTCAAAAGAGTCGTGCAAACAGATTTTAGTTGGGTACAGTACCAAGCCACATGGAGGCAGTGAGCGATTGTCAGGGGTTCGTCTCTTCTTGTATTAAGAGTCGATGTCGCTTCATATTCACTTGGCTATCACCCAAAATCCATGGCCATGGTGGATGAGATTTACAAATATGAATTCAGTAGTTTCTCGGTTGTTGATCAGCTTGACTCTGACACAACTTATCAGGTTATTAGGAGTCTGATGTTATCTACCCCCTAGACCCGAAATGCGATACTCTTAGACGAAGAGACCGGACTGTACGAAGATTGTCATATTCAGACTAAGTAGGGTATGGATGGACTTGGTTGTCGACATCCCTTTCGACATATATCTGGATAGCTGTTACGTACAGCTAGTGTCACTGACGTGCTTGCGGTTATCGGATTTATCCAGTAAATCACTGCCGGCGTATTGTCTAGTCTTTAGAGTCCTACATAGAGAGTTTTCCCAGTTCAGGTGATATGATGTAGAGACGTATATTGGTACATATAAAGGGGCCAATTAAATACGTGTACATGCTATACGGATTTTAATCTGATGGTTGCTAATACTGGCAGTTTAGGATTAAGCCCGATTATTAAATCAAGTTTTGATTTAATAATATATATATATATATATATATATATATAGCATTCTAGTATTATTGTTCACTATTCAGATTCTCTCACTTGGCTATTCGTATTTTATACGGATACGTATATATGTATTTCGATACATATACTGGGTTATATTTCGTATTTATACGGAATTTGTTTTAGAAGATAAACACTTCATTTGTTGATTTTTCTTTATAAAGGAAATCAAAAATGAGGTGGACAATGAAGTGTAAAGAAGTATGGTAAAGAGGTATGGCTTTGATTTTAAATTCATAAAATTATTTAGTTTTACTATTCTAGTATGGTTTGAATATTAGTAGCCATTCTTTCAACTTTGATTTCTTTTTCCTACACACGACACTCGGCCATTTTTCTTGTGATGGCTACAACTTCCTCACCTCCTCGTCCTTCATCTTAGATACTCTCTTGAGCTTCAAATGAAATTATATCTTACCACCGCTACTAGGTTTCTAGAAGCATCGAGTATGCAATTTTAAAAAATCTAGCGGGCTAAGCTATACAAATCTAGAATCGAACTAGAGAATTAGAGTTTCATTGCATATAAACAAACTTTACACTAAATGAAAAAGGAATACAAACTTTGCAGACCGGTCCTTCACTTCTAAAGATTCAAGTAATAGTCCCTTAGCTCCAAGTAATGCTCCCTAAAACTCTTCTTACGGTTTACTTGGTGAAAGGAACGAGCTTGCATAAGGATTTTCGAGGCCGAAGATGATCCATCTTGAGGAATCTCTAACTCAAGCTACTTCTTCACTAACTAAGGAATTAGTGAAGCAAATAACCAACACTTATGGGCTAGATGAGAGTAGGATGATGAAATAGGAATTTTTCTCACTTTAGAAATCACTTTCTCTTTCTCTTTTTCACTCCAAGAAAAGCTAGAGAGCAAAGAATGAGATGACGAAGATTAACTAGTATTGAACCATGGGTGAAAAATAAATATCTCATAGATATCATGTAGAGAGTTAACCATGGCTAAAGATAATGATTGGGTTATAAAATATCTAGAGTAAAACAAAATTAGTGGAATTAGTCAAGGTTTCTACATGCTTCCACAAGCATCTAAGCCATGTTAATTTCCACCTCATTTTGATTTTACTCTAAATAAATAATTACCCTAATTATCTTTAGTTTGGTGTGAGTCTCATACACCCATATTCTATGTATCATCCACCATGACACAATAGTATATAATACACACACACACACACACACACACACACATATACACAAATATAGAGAGAGAAGAGAATAATGGAGGAAAGAGTCCATACGAGGGAATTTCCTCCTATGGCATCGAAAAAATACACCCTCCCTCATTTTTTCTGACGATCAGCACCCACCATATTCATCGTTATCATCTAAGATGTGGATACACCAAATTTCATGTGATTCTACAACTTTTTCACCATTGATTTAGTGGGTTCAAAATTAACGGTTTACCAACAATAGAACTTTTTATATTGCTAAATCAACGGTGAAAAGTTGTAGAATCACATGAAATTTGGTGTGCCAACATCTTAAATGATAACGATGAAGATGGTAGGTGCCGATCGTCGGAAAAAAATAGGGAGGGTGTATTTTCTCGACGTCATAGGAGGAAATTCCCTTCTATGGCATCATTCCTCCATTATTCTCATATATATATATATATATATATATATCACATAAATATATATATCAACATATATATATACATCAAGAGAAGAAATTCTTTAGTGAGCTAATATTAGTTAATATATATTAATATATCAAATATATATAATTATATATCAAATTATTAAATCAACACTTGATTTAATAATCCGGCTATATCATATATAACCGACTAATATCTTTTATATGTATATCACTTTATCGAACCAACATTTGATTCAATAACCCGGTTATATCACATATAACTGACCGATATAATATATCATGAGATTAGAATACGGTATCACATACATGTATTTAATCAAGGTCCCGCACATATCACATATGTGCCCTACTTCGTTTCGCTCGAGCTAGAAAACATCTGTGTGGGACTCTAAATACTCGTCAATACGCCAGCAGTAGGTAATGATCACATCAGTTACCCACAAGCCGTCAGCGGTACTAGCTGGACGTAACGCCTATGCAGGCATTGAGCGAATAGAAGATCAACAAGCAAGCTTGTCCAAACTCCCATGAATCCTACAAGCAACACTTACCGTACAGTCCGGTCTATTCGTCTAATATGTCGCATATTGAATCTAGGAGTGGTAAATGTCAGACCCCTTTAACTTGATAATTCATGCCGATGTGAGACTCATAACGGTTCGAGAAACTACTGATAACACTTAGAAGTAAATCTCATCATCAGACCTGGCCAGGGACTTCCTGTTATAGCCAATTGAGTATAGTGCAACATCAACTCTGTTGGGTTTCGCTAGCGCCCCGGCCATCTACCGTGGCCGATGCGAAACAAAAACCGGCATTTAAATTTTTGGCACAAACAAAATCCACTCCAAGATCGAAACCATGAACCTATACTAGCAAACTAAAGAAACTAAAATAAAGGGTTAGAGTGATTATACTAAAAGAACCAAGTCCTTCGGTTTTCCATCACCTTCCTAAGCTCTTTGAAGCATGCTCGAACGAACTTGGCCGCCGATCTTCCTCCGTTGAAGATGATCCACCCGAGGGATGTAGTCACGGCTCTAGCTCTATATCAAAGGATGCAAGTGAAGCAACTAGGATTTTTAGGTTGCTAATCTAGAAAGCTTAGGATATAGTGAGTGAACTAAGTGTTTATTTATCTCATTTCACCTCTTCTCATAATTCTCAACACATGAGAGGGTTGAGAGGAGGTGGAAGATGAAGGTGGAAAGAGCTCAAGAAACTCAAGAGGAGTGAAGCAAATGGTGAGGAGAAGAGAGATCTCAAGAATGAACCATCTCTCTTCTATTTTTGAACAATAAGCAAGTGAATCAAGTGTGGAAAATAAACTCGCACAAGAATAAGTTTTACAAAAGATATTTTCCATTTTAAAAATGTGCCTATACTTGAATAGTATGCATAAATGAATTAAGAATTAATTTGTGCACACTATACAAGCATGGTCCTCACCATACTCCCATCAAGTTAATGCCACCTCATTTATCCATTTATAATAAATGGTCAAACCCTAAAATGAGGTGTCTACCTTCTAGAATATTTTCCGGAAAACACGGATTACATTCTACTGTATATACATACCAGTATTCGTGCCGAAACACGAATATCCAAAGAGATAGAATAACACAAAGAACATAATATTAGAATATACATATCGAAATAAATATACGTAAAAGTATTAAATCAATACCTAATTTAATAATCTGGCTCAAACCCGAGCCGGCTAGTATTATCAACTATCCGATCGAAAGTCCGGGTACATAGTACAATCAATCGATCGGAACTCTGCACGTATCCAATACGGCTACTACATCGTTTCGCCACAACTAGGGAAACCCTATGTGTGGTGCTCTAAAGACTCGTCAATACGCTGGCAGTGGGTTTAACCACAAGCACGTCAGCGACACTAGCTGTACGTAACGGCTACCCAGATATTGAGCGGAAGGAAGGCTGACGAGCAAGCTCATCCAAACCCCTACTGAGCCTATCCGTGACAATCTCCATACAGTTCGTTTTGTTCGTATAAGAGTATCGCATATCGAGTCTAGGAGGGTGGATAAAGTCAGACCCCTAATAACGCGACATTTTGTGTCGGTATGAAGCCCATCACCCACTGAGAAACTTCTGATCTAAATCAATAATTCTCGTCCACCTCGGCCGAGGATTTCCGGTGATGTCCACCCGTGCACAACGCAACATCAACCCCTTATACCAGGAGAGATGAATCCCCGACGATTGGCTCACTGCCTCTATGTGGCTCGGGACTGTACCTAACTAAAACATATTTGCACGACTCCTTTGAGCCGTGGAAGGATAGTAATCAAAGCACAGTGGGAACTCACACGAGTCAAATGACGATCTCAAGTCAACGGACTAACCTGTACTCATGTCATTTGGGAACTTCTATCTGACAATAAGTATAATACCAACTAGAATGTTCCCGGCGAGTCCGTCCAGCGTACTCATAACCCAATGAGCACATGTATACTATCTTAGGTGACTAGCTGACACCAAAGGCTTATGAGACTGGCCACCGCCCTCTTTGGGGTCTCGATAAGTATACACTAGTCTATTTTGGAGTATCGATGCCCAGTCTCGATACTCCTATGACTAGGGCATTTAAGGATGTGCTTATAGACCACCCAGCTCCCACTTATATGATCGCCATCATAATGTTGATAGTCAAGTAAGAATCATATGGGCTCTATCAACATGTAATAGTGATCCGTAATGCCACATAATGCATGTACATGATGATAAAGATAAACCAGATAGCATACTATGATCTCGAGTAAGATTGTTCTACCCGTATAGGTCCTCCCTCAATCATCATAATGGCGTGCCTGCAATTCAATAATTAACTTGAGGGCACTATAGCCAACAATCTCTCACTTGCACTTAAGGAAAATTATTGCGGTGTTGCATACTTACAGCCCGTGTGATACCGAATACCCAACTTCTCTACTAATCAGTCTCGCAAAGCCCGGTTATGAAACTATTGCGTTAGAGAAATAGCCTCAGTTAGTGGATCCACTTCAATGTTTCTTTCTTTATCTTTCTATATCTCAACTTCGTGGAGAAAAACTATCTTCCTAAATGAGCGATACTTGTCTTAGAATTTCACTGGATATCTGATGGAACCCAGTTCTCAAATGAACTCCAAATCCAATAAATTCGTAGATTGTATCATCCACTGAATTTAATCAGTATCCTACGCCATGTCTTCCACAGTATCCGCTTGGACCACCCGCCCAACATACTGTCCCTCAAAAGAGAGAAAACAATAACTCTGACAGTCACTCTGTCATCCAGGTCACCTTGGAAGTCTGAGATGATAACCGCCTTCCGAAGGAGGCTGCCGTTACCATATACCAAGAACATCCACTTATGTTCATAACTTCCCCAGGATTGGATTAAAACATTCTTATTGCATCTAGTGCAAAAGAAAAATATGGTGTAGTACTTAACATCTCATGATTAACTCAATTGTCTAAGCAAGTGATACTCCAATCATGCAAATCCCTCTCCTCATCAGTCTAGAAGACATCTCTTTAGAGAGGGTGACTCCATCACCTGCGGGTACACCACCACGCCAGGAGTCGTCCATTCTAAAACACTTTAGAATAGTGTCAAAATACCTAAATTAGTTAACTTCCCAAATCTATATCTAGTAACCAGAATCCCTGATATTTTATCCAGATCCAGTATGGAGAAACACCTGGTGACAACCACAGGATAACTGATCGCATTATAGGAATATCACTTCCTATTACCTTTTTACCATATTCATCTGTTATTCTGATGATGTCAAACTCTATGACTGTCATATTAAAAATAGATGATTTATCTCCGCTATATCTACTTTAGTCTATAAATAAACATAAGCCGCTTGCCCACCAAGCTTCCGCTGCTCCCACTAACTACAAAAACCCTATGGCAGAGTCATATACATGCGCACTTCTAAAACTAATTTATAACGACGTTATACTCATCCTCCTACTAGATCTCATAGTCTAGAATAACAGTAGTGGCAAGTTTGGGTAATAAAAAACCTCCCTGTCACCGTCTTTAAGGAGACCAAAGTACCTCTCGGGTGGCTGAGGTTACCCACTAAATCTGCGGAGTGCCTAATGGATTGTCGAATCCAATTGAATCTTTAGGTTCTACTAAATTTTCAGTAATCGTTTGTGGTTCTGGAATATCTTCCTGTTCTACCATACTCCCATTAATGTTTTCTGAAAAAGTATCAATTTTACT
This sequence comes from Agapanthus africanus, assembly GCA_030015575.1. Classification (NCBI taxonomy): domain Eukaryota; kingdom Viridiplantae; phylum Streptophyta; class Magnoliopsida; order Asparagales; family Amaryllidaceae; genus Agapanthus; species Agapanthus africanus. Next base: position 443,223,439 of record JASDDO010000019.1, on the reverse strand, counting down.
AAAACTGGTAGCGAGTCAAGAACAATATAACTATTGATCTTCCTGATGGTAGATTGTTAACCCTCGTTAAATCCCGAGATAACCCACAAACTGCCATTACTGAAACGTGTCTTGAGTTTATCCAGATTCTGGTTTTAAGCATAAGCCGGACAACTCCATATACCTTAACATCATTAAGATTTGAAACCATTCTATATCCAATATAGAAACAAAGGCACTAATTTAGTTGGAACCAGATTCAAAAATCATGCAGTCGTTTCCAGTGCATATCAACAAAATGGAAGGAGGCCAAGCAGCATCACTCATCAAGGAATGCACCCACGTATGAGTAACCTGAAAGAGAAGTAAGTTCTCAAAACTATTACTTACAACAGAATACCTAACACAAGTATCTACATCTTCGATCTCCTTGAAGAATCCTGATACTTGCAACATATGGTTCTCTACTTTATTCTTATACCTATAACTTCTCAAAATTTGGATCTTGTATTTCAATGAAATACTTGTCTAAAACTAGCGAAGTCATGAGTAAACAGAATATAGTACGAGTACCAACCCTTTTGTCCTAATAGACACTGGACAATATACAATACTTTGTATAAGTCCACAAACCATGTGCGTTGTAGGTTGAAAACCGTGCTATGGTTAAGAAGAATTACACCGCTGTTGAATGCGCCTTACCTAACCATTAACTAATATAGGTAAATGTCAAAGAGATAATTTCAAAAAGTCATATCTCTCTTTATAAAATAAACATACAGATATATCAGTTTGAAATTGGTGCATAACAACGGATATTCAAAACCAAATATTTGTCGTAAGGCAAAACCCATATGATTTCCTCAAATATCACCAATTATAAAGAATTCCGATATGATGAGAATACATTCACCCAATTCCCAAAGTCTTACTCCCACTCAACATCTGTAACGCCATACAGATGTAAGAATCAAGTCTAGTAAATACATACCCTGGAGTCAGAATCTAATTGGGAAAATAATTTTCAATTAACACTGCACAGTGAAACTGAAACATGAAGATATTTCGAAGGGGTATCCGGGTATTCCTAGTAATACCTCTTCCACTATCCAGATTCATGACAGTAACCGTATACTACCTTTCCCTCACTCCAATCTCTTTATATGTCTTTACTTATTACCTTCTGTACATCACACTTAGGCTAATTGGTTTTCTTCCTTCCCTACCTTTCGACGCATGCTTATGGTTTGGAAGAAGAATATCCAAAAAGAGTAATAGGTGTACTCTCCTAACACTAGGAGCATTCGCAACCCGAGAGAAACTAAAGAGAAAAGACAACCGAATAATCCTATTCAATTTCTCCTGAACCGGAAACCATCCTCGAACTGGAACAAGTTCCTTCAAATTCGTATGTAACTATACGATGGCATATCCAATAATATGGATTTTCGTAGTGATACGGAGTGTTTTGGGGAAATGCAAAGGAAAAGTAGGAGTGGCAGGAGTATACACGGCCATAGTCACAAATTCGTGATTCGGGTATAATTCGGCGAGGTCGAAAATTCGAATTCGGAGAACTATTCGGAAAAAATCGGCAGGTAATCGGGAAAGATTCAGCAAGTGTTCAGGAAATGTTCGGGAAGGATTTCGAGCAAGAAATTAATATATGACACGCTAGGTTTTGATTTTGTGAATTAGTCACTGTTTTTTGAATTATTCGCTGCTTTTTCGAATAATTCGGGAATAATTCGGGAATTATTCAAAAATAATTTGGGAATTATTCACGAATTATTCGGGAATTAGTCGCGAATTATTCGGCGCGTTCAGCAATGGGGATTAAATCGGAGATTTAATCAGCTAATCAAAAATTCGCGAATTATTCGTGAATTCGCTGAATAATTCGCGAATTATGTGACTATGTACACGGCTTCGTCGTGAATGATAGTAGTCGCAATTTCCTTTACCCTCATTATAATCCCTTTATATGTCTTTACTTATTATCTTTTGTACACCACACTTAGGATAATTGGTTTTTTTCCTTCCCTACCTTTCAGCACATGCCTATGGTTTGGAAGAATACTATCCAATAAGCGCAATAGGTGTACTCTCCTAATTTCAAGAGCCCTCTCAACATTAGAGAAGGTAAAGAGAAAAGACAACTGAATAATTCTATTCAATTTCTCCAGAACCGGAAACCATCCTCGAGCTGGAACAAGTTCCTTCGAGTTCGTATGTAACTATATGATGGAAATATCCAAGAAATGTAGATCTTCCTAGTGATACAGAATGTTCCAAAGAAATGCAAAGTGGATGTAGGAGCGGCAATAATATATGCGACTATGACAATCCAAAAGTCAAAGTGTTTTAAGAAGGTTCAGCTAACTTGGTTCATGAGTTTTAGTTTAGGGTCGGGTCATGGTCGCTGCCAGAGAGACAGAGAGAGAGAGAGAGAGAAAGAAAACACTCAGCATGCACTCTAACCTAGATTAGATCGGTTAATCACTTTTTCTAATCAGGATGGCTCCCACTGTTTTCTCAAATTCTCCCTCAAACCCTAAAAGGAGAATTAGTCGGGATCATCTGAAATCACCCGAGAAGTAACACCTACTCATCAGTGGGAATCGAGATCCAACTATCATTGCATGATAACTTGATGGAAGCCACTAAAGTCACCACACTCCAGAAGATATGCACATGCCTGGCAAGTTTCAACTCCTGATATGGTTTTTACCCCTAGGACCCAAGTGACCTAGACACAGTCAACAAATCAAAGAGTCCTAGTCAAGTTCATCTCGTCATTATCTTGATTGCATTAAACCCACCCGCACGAGCCCTTGACACAGTCAACAAGGCCGCATGTTTATCCTAACCAATCTGCATATCCATGTGCTACAAACAAGCACCACTTAGCTACTGCACACTACGCCTTGACACAGTCAACAAACGCAGCACGAATACTGAGTACCACTTGTAGGAAATGACGGAGGGCCACGACTAGTTTTTAGCGAAAAACCTTTAACGTAATGAACTTAATATCGTTGAAGGAACCGAGTGGTTTTATAAATATATAGTGGCGCAAACTTTTGTTAAAGAGGTCACTCCCGGTGAAGGGATCTCGGCATTTTCCTCATCGAATAAGATGCAGGATATTCCAAACTGAATACCATTGTGCAACGCAAAAGAATCGACTATAGTGAAGTTATTACGATGCCGCAAACTTTTGCTCAAGAGGTCACTCCCTGTGAATGGATCTCGGCTCTTGCCTCGTCGAATGAGGTGATAGATATTCATAACCGAATACCACTGTGCAAAGCAAAAGAAAACATCTGTAATGTCTGTTTTCAAAAAACTTGGTTCCAACAATATCAAATAGGTTTGTTTTTCCTTGCATTGATCAGAATCAACGCAGTCCCATCAATTAATCCATATCACCCCATAAAAAAGGAACGAAAATAAAAATGTACGTATATGCCATCCACATTCGCCATTGGGCCCATGCACCGTTAGGTTACTTAAATAATAGAAGAGCGGGGACTGGACTAGCGTGGATGCAAAACATATACAACATCTACTAGTATATATAAATATATTTAACATTCGTCCCAGGCATGATATAAGCAACATCATAGAAGTAACATATAATCATCACAGAATAACGGATAATCTAGGAGCCCCAGGTTTCTTTTGAACCGCAAATGAAACCCGACGTTCCCCGGCTGTGTGGATATCTTGTGCAATGTAAAACCCGGACCCCTACGAGCACGGCAAGTTACCCGCCAATCCCAAAAGTGAGGCAACCCTAATCAACAAAGTGAATGGGTCACCCAGCACTTCACGGAATCCGGTAACTTGAGCGTCCCTCCGTGGGTCACCTATACCCCCTACGATTGTGGCGAATAGCCCGCCAATTCTAGAGTGAAGCCCCCTCTGTCTCAATACCATGAGATGCGGGCTTGTTGCCCTCTATAACCCCGGTTATTCGTGCACTCGACCGTGGGGTAATCCTAGTACAGAAAATAAAAAATAAAAATATATACAATGGTGATATAGACATCAACCCGGTCGTGCCCTAATAAAAGAATATACAATCTGGCAGAGGAGGCAGTCCACATGTCGACGCTCGCCCCGCAATACTGAATATACAAATGAATCCGAAATGTGCTACTACCATTGCACTGCAGGCTATCCACCACGACAATCCAACCACAATATCATAACAACACAGAACATATATTATGTTCGCAAACCCGTCTAATTGAACATATAGCAACTAGTTGGGTTGTACCGCTCTTTAATATTCACGGTCGCAGATATCATCACATGTACTGATAATCACACACTTAAAATTTTGATCGACTAAACTTTTCCCTAATTGTCCCCAAATGCAAATCCAGCACTCAAACAAATCTGGGCCAAAACCAAATATCCTAAAAATCATATTTCTATGTTAGAGAGTGCCAGAATAAATTTGGAGCATGACGGCCACAAATCGGCCGTGCAACCGTGGCCAATGTGTATGCAATGCCGCAGTTCTGCGGCCATTTGGTGGGGCAACGTGCCCAAATTTCTTGAGGTGCCCTAATTATGCCTACTTGTATTTTAAAGATACACAGAAAGATTTTTTGAACGTTTTTCAAAATCGACAGCAAGCATCACATAATGGAAAAACGATTCGGAAAAATTGGTCGATCGATATTTTAACCTTGTGTAAATTAGCTAGTATTGGTTTATGGGTGTCTCTAATACCATGTTGGGTTTCGCCAGCGCCCTAGCCATCTACCGTGGCCGATACGGAACAAAAACTGGCGTTTAAAATTTTTGGCGCAAACAAAACCCGCTCCAAGATCGAAACCATAAACCAATACTAGCAAACTAAAGAAGCTAAACTAAAGGGTTGAGTGATTATACTAAAAGAAAAAAGTCCTTCGATCTTCCATCACCTTCCTAAGCTTCTTGTGGCGTGCTCGAACGAACTTGGCCGCCGTTCTTCCTCCGTCGAAGATGATCCACCTGAGAGATATAGTCATGGCTCTAGCTCCACATCAAAGGATGCAAGTGAAGCAACTAGGGTTTCTAGGTTGCTAATGTAGGGTTACTAGGCAGTAGAATAAGGTTCTACAAGGTATCAACCATGCCAAAATCAAATTTTTTCATGTGTCGAACAACCCTAACCAAGATCTTAGACTAGAGATTAGGCGAAACAAAGAGCAAGTAAATAACTTTACTTCTAAGAGTTTAGGATTACAACCTTTGTAGTCCGTTCCTTCACTTCTAAAGCTCCGTGTTGAGATCCCTTCGCTGCGATCATCAAGTACTCTGACTCAAGAGAGGCTCCATGAAGAAAAAGATGCAAACTTCCTTCCGATCTTCAATAACTAAGATGATCTACCTTGAAGAAACTCAAACCCAAGCTCTTTCTTTGCTAATCAAGTATTAGCAAAGCAAACACCCTAATCTAAGCGGCAAGAATAGATGAGGATGACGAAGTAGGAATTTAGCACTCTTTTGTTTTCAATTTCTCACTCATTATCATCATTTTGCAAGAAGCTAGAAAGTTTTTTCAAGAGGAAGAAGAAGAAGAATCTATTTTGTGATGAATAATGAAATCAAGTGTGAGGTTAGAATTGCAACCATGGGTTAAGAATATCAACTTAACCCTTATAGAGAAATAACTATGGTAAAGGGTTGGGTTGGGTTAAAGAAATATCTATGCAAAATATCACAAGTCAAAGTCAAAACTTCAAAAAGCTTCTTGAAAACTTCATGCAAGTTTAACCCTAATCCAAACCCTAACCATATTTAAACTCCACAAAACATGTTGCATTTATAACTCTAACTTGTTACAATATTATATATCACATATACAATATTTATTGTAACAAAATAAAATAATACAATTAACATATATCACATAGATATCAATGTATTACCCGAGTGAGAAAAAGCATCTTTAAGTGAGCTTATATTAGTTAATGTAATTTAATATATCAAATATATAATTATACATTAAATTATCGAATCAACACTTGATCGGATAATCCGGCTATATCGCATATAACCGACTAATATAATCTGTATTAGTTCATCGAATCAACACTTGATACGATGACCCGGCTATATCACATATACCCGGCCGATATCTCATATCACGAGAATCTAATACGGTATCGCATACATGTATTATTCCCGGTTCCACACATATCACATATGTAGTCCTCCTCCGTTTTGCCTGAGCCAGGAAACCTCTGTGTAGGACTCTAAATAATCGTCAATACGCCGGCAGTAGGTGATGATCATATCAAACACCCACAAGCTGCAAGCGGTCATCTAAACATAACAGCCATCCAGGTATTGAGCGATCAGAAGATCAACAAGCAAGCCTGTACATTCTCCTGCGAATCCAATCAGTAACACTCACGTACAGTCCGGTCTCTTCGTCTGATATGTCGCATATCTCGCCTAGGGGTGGTAAATGTCAGACCCCAGTTGCTTGATAAGTTGTGTCGATATGAGGTCCATAACAGTTCGAGAAACTACTGATAACACTTACCAGTAAATCTCAGCAACCCTGGCTAGGGATTTCCAGTTATAACCAATCGAACACAGCGCAACATCAACTCCCTATACCGGGAGAGACGAAACCCCTCCTATCGCTCATTGCCTCCCTATGATTCGGGACTGTACCCAAAAGCCACCTTTTTGCAAGCCCTCTTGAACGTGGTATGATGGAAATCAAAGCACAGTGGGAATCACACAAGACTCTATGACGATCTCGGGTCTACAGACTAACCTGTACCAGTGTCACCAGAGAACTGCCATCTGACGTGGGGTTTAATACCATCTGGGAGTTCTCGGCGAGTCCGTCCAGTGTACCCAGTCTCCACTGAATACCCGTATACCTTCTCTGATGTCAAACACCAATGGATATGGGATCATCCATCGCCCATCATATGGGTCAAGAAATGCATACGCTAGTCTACTCTGGAGTATCGATGCCCTGTCTCGGCACTCCCACGACTTGGAACATTTGAAGGATGTACTTGGCGACTACACTGTCCCTACTAGTATGATCTGCATCATAGTCCTGGTAGTCAAGTACTCATCCTAAGGGCTTTATCAATATGTGACATAGAGGAAATCAGAGTACATATTAAGATAAAAAGTAACCAGATAGCATACTATCATGTCGAGCAAAAAAGTCCTCCCTATATATGTCCGAGCATCCACTACAATATATATCTGTATGTACAGTAATGGCCTCTACGGCATACATATCACTAACAATCACCCACTTACACTAGGCCATCTGTTGTGGTATCACATACCCAACAATCAGCTGTGGTTGAAGTCTCTCATACTCTATCATCCCATAAAAGTCTCTACTGGGAAATAGGCCTTTGTGAGTGGATCCGCGTTGTTGTCCTCTGTGTCTACTCTCCTAATCTCGATCTCCCTGGAGATCAACCATCTCCATGATCAGGCAATACTGCCTAAGAATATGTCTGGATCACTGATGGGACGGGGGTTCCTAGGCATAAACCACAACTCCATTGTCACACAATGGCAGGAACGAAGTTCATCTCATGAACTAAAATATATCCTGACTGCCTCTTTGGTAGCATCCTTAGTAACGATGTATCTTGCTTTTAATTGTCTAGTATGTCATGGTATCCAGCTTGGAACTCTTCCAACATACCGTCCCTCCACTTAGGGTAAAAACAATGCCTGCAACTGACATTCAGTCGTCCTTATCATCCTGGAACCTTTCCAGTCATTCTCTCCAGGATCGATTGATACCATCTCACTACAACTAGTGAGAATCCTAACATACAATTAGATCTATCTCATAGATCCATAACCCAGGATTTAGGGGTATCACCTTGATCCTATATAGAATCTTTGTGATAAGAGGAGATTGACCGAGCGTAGTATAGGAAACTCCTTCCCTATCAAGAGTATGTCATCCATGTACTATACGAGTATCACCACCATACTCTCTACTACCTTTTTGTGTATATAAGGTTCATCTACTATTTTGATGAAGTCAAACTCTTCGACTACCATCAAAACAGACGTTCCAACTCCGCGACGCCTGATTTATCGCATAAAACAACTTGCACACGTTTCCGCTGCTCCCACTATCTACGAAGCCCTCTGGCTATGTACTTATAGACGCTCTCTTCCAAATCATCATTTGGAAAAGCAGTCATGACACCCAACCGCCAAATATCGTAGTCATAGTATGTAGCAGTAGCAAGTAGGATCTGGATGGACTTAAGCATAGCTTTGCAAGTCTCAACTTTTCCATGTACACCAAGTAATCTTCTCAAGATATACTTGCTCCTGATGGGGATTTAACCCTTCGGATAAAGCAACCAAAGTCCATACTTTGTTGGTGTATAAGGATTCCATCTCAGATCGCTAAACATCCAGCCATTCTTATAGAGTCCCCACTCCTGATGGCCTGCTCGAAACTAGTTAGGTCATCATCTCATGATGCAATCCTCGCTCCCACTATCTTAGAGAAACTGAAGTATCTCTCAGGCGGATGAGGAACCCTACCAGATCAGCGGAGAGGCTGAGGTTCGTTGGAAACTATTGAATCCTCCGAGTTTACCAAATCATCAGCTGCAGTTTGTATAGCTGGAACTCCTTCCAGTTCTACCTCATGACCACTAATTTCTTTACAAGAAATTCCCTTTCCAAAAAAAAGGTGGCCTGCTGAGAAAACAAAACATCTTTTGTTCCTCAGTTTGGTAGAACATATTTGTTCAGTTGATAAAACTGCATATTTGTATTACATTTTTCCTACCATTTTCATATTAAAAAAGGACTTTATTATAATATATTATACATATGAGAGTTTATGTGTAAAAACACTATTTTCCATGTGTTAATAAATTTTAATTAGTATTTGGTAGGAAAATGTATGCAAATAAATTCATTGATCTAATCCTAGTAGAACTAGGTCTACTAAATATTATTTGAGATTGTTGTGCAGAATTTTTTCCAAGTGTGCAGAATTTTTCAAAGACTAGAATCAAGCAAATCAAGTTGTTGAAGAGGACTTGCCTAATTAAGAATCAAAACTTGAAGACCAAGTCTGGCAGCAACCACGAGAAAATTTCTGAAATACAAAGGTTCCAGAGAAATCCACATGTCCCAAAGACAGAGCCCCAGAAAATTGATGGGGGGATGAGATCAAATGGCCGCGGATCCGCGGCCATACCCACCTTTGGCCGCGGATCCGCGGCAGGATTATGGAGTTAGGGGCTGAGATTTTGTAGCATGAATCTTTTCTATATTTTACCAAATATTGAAGCAAATGATTCTGGCTTTGCATTATAAAAAGGCACCGAGAGCCTCTTGGAAAATTTATCAAGCCGACGAGATCACGAAGTCCAAGACGGCTCACGCATCCAGGCTGGTCATCAACTGTTCGTCTACCTCCTTCGGAAGAGTTCGAGAAGCAAACCAAGTTTTTGTAATCATTTTCTAAGGAATAAAGTGTATATTATTCAAGTTGATTAATAAAGGTAGTTATTTTATTTAATTCTTTTGCATTTTACATTATGTTTTCCCTCTTTGTCTTTTCATCTTCTTCTCCCAACATGCGCGAGTAATTCTCCGCTTGTTAGGGTTCGTAGGATTAGGGTAGGCTAATGGACGATGAAAATCCCTAAACCCTTTTTAAGTCCTATAAAGTTTATGAACTTTATCAAAAGAATTATTAACATCCTAATCGGGCGCGCTAACAATTCTTTGCTAGTTACGACCGCGATTAGAGATTAGATTAATGATTGTTTTGGTAAAGGTTAGATATTAACGGAGTTCCGTGTCGAGATAAGGGTTAAGAGTGGGATTCCTTTTCCCTCCAGAAACCCTAATCTACACGCATCACCGTCGTTCTAGTTTTAAATCTATTAATGGATAAAAATGGTAAGTTTTAATTAATCGTCCATAACTACTAAATCCTAACGAACCCTACAAGCCCTCTTATTATATTATCTACATCTCTAAAATAATCTAGATCTATATTTTACATTAGTGCTTAACGTAGATCTAGAAACCATTCTATAAAATTCTTTTTCCCTCCTCTCTTTTTTCAACACATCTAAAGTAAGGTTAAAAGGTTCCGCGTTTCCCAGAGGACGACCCATACTCATCTCGGTCTAGCTACACGCGACACCGTTCTGATTGCGGTTAACTACAAAACACACTCTTTCGTATCAATCAAATGGCGCCGTTGCCGGGGATACGTGCGTAATTTTTTATTTTTACTATTTGTGTTGAATTCTTAGACGATTCATATCATTATTAACACGAAACTGCAAATTGCATATTTAACGATTTATGCGTGAATTTTGCGAGGAACTCCGAAGTCACAGAATTGAGGAAAACAGGAAACAGAGACATTTTTAGAGATCCAGAGGAGCACAGAAGGCTATACAAAAAAATTTCATCAAGTGATCCTTCTGCCATGCGGCGGAACCGCAGCAAAAAGGGGTTTTCTGCGGCGGAATCGCGGCAGGATAAGAGGATCTCGGGCTAAAAAACTCTCCGGTATCTTTCTCAACTCCTTCTCACTCCTCTCAAATCCAATAAACTCTATCTTCTGCAGGATTCTTTGCAAAATCGTGCCGCTCAAAAATCTTTTTGCAAAAGTTTTGTGATTGGTTTTGTTTTGCATATTTAATACGGACTTTAAGGGGCAAAGACCAAATCAAGATTAGGTGGGGATTTCATCACCCTTCCTAAGCCCCACAAATCACAAACTGAGCATATAGATCAACCCTTCATTAATTTAAAAAACATCTAGACCAGACTCTAAGGACTGTCGCGCTCAATAAGGACAGAGGAAGGTCGTGGGTAATCTATCGTTTATCCGTATTACTTTTGTAGTGCCTAGGCAAGTGTGACAAAGGATAGTGGTTTTTAATTAGGCCTACGACGTGGTTCCTTCCCACTTACCTGGCACTTACCTGGCTACAAGGGTAGTACGGAGGCGGTAGAGGATCGATCCTGCGGCTTGTCCTTTGGAAGTCTAGGAGCGGTCTAGAGACTAGACCTAGGTGACCTTAGTTCTAGGGTTGCTTGTGCATCTTAGGATGATTCGTCTTGAGTCCCACTTTTTCAAAAACAAGCCAATTTTAAAGTCACACACATGCTGCCACTTGCACTAAACCCGCTTAGTGCATGCTCGGCTGGACACAGGATCCTAGTGCCCGTCTTGTCAGCGTTCCTGCTATCGACGCCGAAGTCGGTACTTCTTCATCTTCTTTACCCCCACCACACACAACCGAGATGGACGGCACTCCATCAGAATATAACACCACGCTGCCACCGCCAGTAGGTGCGCAGAATCCACCGCGCATCTCTCTCCAAGAGAGATGCTATCCTATCCGTGGTCCCCTTCCTACTTGTCTATCTCTTCCACCACCTAACGGGGATAATTTCGAAATTAAACCCCACTACATCAACCTGCTGCCCAAATTTCACTGGCTTGAGTCGGAAAACGCGTACGTTTTCATCACCAAATTCGAAAACGTATGCGCAATGATGGGTACTTCACAATTGACTTTAGATGCTATGCGCTTACGTCTTCTCCCAATCACACTGTGCGACTTGGCAGAAAAATGGCTTTACAATACTGCCGCACACTCTATCACTAATTGGGATGAATTCGTCATAGCATTTCTTAAGAAGTTTTACCCAAACCATAAGACTGCCCACATTAGGAGCGAGATCAACCAGTTCACCCAGCTTCCCAATGAACCATTTTGGAAGTGCTTTGAACGTTTCAAAGATCTGCTTGTCCAATGCCCCCATCACGGAATACAAAGATGGGATTTATGTCGGATTATATATGAGGGCATTAATCCAGCGACAAAACAGATGCTTGAAATAATGTGTCAATGCAATTTCATGTCTAAAGATGACGGTGAAGCATGGAAATATCTGGAAGATCTCGCAGAAAGCACTTTGCAGTGGGAAAGCGTAAGACCACCTTCAACTAAGGGAGGTATTCACCAGCTCGATGTTTCTATCGCAGTAAAAGCCGAAATGGCAGCAATACAAAATAAACTCGATGCTATTGAGAACAAATTTTCATCATTCTCCCTAAATCAGGTCACGCTTCCTAAGACCGTTTGTGGTTGCTGTTCGGATCCTTCACACTTAACGGAAGAATGTCCTATGAATGCATCGTTTCAAGCTAATGCTGCTTTTCAGCAGCGACCTAGAAACGATCCTTATTCTTCCACATATAATCAAGGATGGAGGAATCATCCTAATTTTGCTTGGAATCAAAACCAACAAAGTAATTATCAAAGCCCTCCTCCACAGCAACCACAACCACAGAATCAGCCCCCTTTTCAGTCACAGAATTTCCAAAATCCGGCCAACATTTCTACAGCACAAGTGGTCGGTACTGAAAACTCACTTGCACAAACTTTGGATATGTTCATGAAACAATCCATGCAAATTTCGGCTGAGATGAGGTCTTCTATTGATACCATAACGAAATACTCAGCCTCCCATGGTGAGAGTATTAAATCATTAGAAAATCAAATCGCACAGTTAAACGCCGCAATGAGTGCGAGAGAGAAAGGGAAACTCCCATCTCAACCCCTACCGAATCCTGGTCATTCACAAAATCATAATGTGAATGCCGTTACTACGTTGAAATCGGGGAGAGTGCTGAATAACCGAGTGGCTGAGCAATTTGATGCTAGTGACACCATTGATACCCCAGCTTCTTCTTCTTCGTCCCCTAATTCGTCTAGTCTTCCACCTTCACCCGAACCTATTCTCCGTTTTCCCCAAGGCTCGAACCCTTCGCCCATTTCGCCAAATCTATCTAAGTCGATTCCCACTCCAGTTTTGGGATCGAATCCGTCCCCACAATCCTCTCCAATGTTGGACCAAACCCTTATTGATAAAGCACCTTATCCAAACAGGTTAAGGGGCAACAGACCAAGTCCACAAATGGAGAAGATTGTGGAAATTTTTAAGCAAGTTAACACAAACATTCCTCTCGTAGATGCTATTCAACAAGTTCCGTCATATGCGAAAATCCTAAAGGACTTGTGCACTAGGAAGAGAAAAGTTCAAGTACCTAAAAAAGTTTTCCTTGCGAGTAATGTGAGCACTGCTTTTACGCAACAACTACCCAAGAAACGAAAGGACCCCAGAAGTCCTACAATTTCTATTTCTATTAGGGGTAAAAATATCAATCGTGCACTACTCGATCTAGGTGCTAGTGTTAACTTGCTTCCGTATTCTGTTTATGAGCAATTAGGGATCAGAGAGTTAAAACCTGCGCATTGCACTCTTCAGATGGCCGATCGATCTATCACCCAACCAAGGGGTGAGCTAGAAGATGTGTTAATCAAAGTCGGGGAATTCTTATTCCCTGTGGACTTTATCGTTATAGATACACAACCTGCAGCAAACCCACGCAATCAAATCCCGGTGATACTCGGTCGACCCTTTTTGGCCACTTCCAACGCTATAATTAATTGTAGAAACGGCTCTATGACCCTATCCTTTGGAAAGAAGTCAATTGAGCTTAACATTTACAAGTTGGGAAGTGAACCCTCCGAACCCTATGCTCATGTGTGTTCTGTCGAATTAATGGATGTCGACAGCAGCGAATTTGATCAACCTCATGATACTGACACTTTTCATATGTTGTTGTTTGACCCAACCATGTACTCTTCCACAGAGTTGACCGGGTCAACATCTAATGAGGAACCTTTTATAGAGTCTGACGATCACCCTATTTTTTCTGATGATATTATTCTTCGGGGTATCGATGAAAGTTTTGAGGAAATTTCTGCTGATGAACTCGCATTTTTACAAGACTCGGGTGTTGAGATGAATCAACTCCAAGATGAAGAAATTGGACCTCCACCCCTTCTTTTGGACAATCATGATAATGCGAGTAATCCATCATTACTATCACTGTGTCGTCTCTCCAAATTGAGACGCAATCCTTTTCCATTACACCTCTTGTCACCTCCCCACTTCTTCACGTCAATATGTGACATGTTCTTCCACCAACCTTGGTGCTTCATTGATAAAATTTTCGAATGGTTGGTGTTGACCTTCGGTCTTTGCAAAGCTTGGCATTGACCAATAACCTTGACCCCTCGTGTGATTTTAAAAGATTAAAATTGTTTAACTCAAGTTTGGGGGGTGGTATATTTTGGCTCTTGAAAGAAAATGATTTTTACAAAATTGTGAGCGTAAAATAAGTTTGGGGGAGGATTTTTACTTTCATATATTCTTGCCCCCATTAATAATTTCCTCCCAAGTCTACAGGTTTTTGAGCTTAACAGATGACATCAGTGAGGACACTGCTGTAAACAGGTTTGGGGGAGGTTTGTGCTTATTTACACATCAATTTGCATCATATTTTGCAGAAGCACAATATTTTCAAAAATTTTAAAAAAAATCTTGTATAACAAAAGAGTAGAAAGTGAAAAATTACATCCAAAAGATAGGAATAGTTTAAGAAAACCAAGAAAATTAGAAGTTTTCTTAAACGAACTGGTAATAAGTAGTTATGAGCCGTTGTCCCAAGGGTTAGTAAGATGAAGGAAGTCACTAATCTGAGGATAAAAATAAGTCGGAAAAATAGTTTCTATTCTGGAAGCCAAACATTTGAATGTTGATACCCTACTATATGCACTTACACACGTCTTGAAACTCAGGATAGTAGAGGATACCTTGAAATGCTCTTGTCTAAAAGCCAAAGTATGAAGGAAATGAAAAAAAAATGAAGAAAATATAAAAATGGTGAAAAGAAAAAAAAAGAACACTGGTTTTGTTATCGCCAAGGCAGCAATAAAAAAATATAGCGAGGGTGCCTCTTCACCTAGTGCCCTAAGGCCAACTGGTCTGGGAGTCACTGCTAAGCCTTAGGTGGTGCAAGACGAGGAAAATACTATCACCTAATCAGCAAGCACACGAGTAATCGGTCTGTTAGTACCTCAAGAAGTATTAACGGTCGCATGAAAATGTGTGAGCAAATCTTAATATTCATTAAATTAAAAAGTACTAAGCTAGATGGACAAGAGTATGATAGCTTGAATTGAATTCTCCGAGTGTAGGGATGTTCTTTACACACACGTGGGGTTATATGATCAATGTTTGGATGAAAGGTAGGAATGAAGAATAAAGACGATGTTTTATTGAGGGATGATGTGATTTCTAACATTTTTTCATGACTATTAAGATATGGCTCATTACAATTGAAAAGCTAGTATAGTTGGAAACTCTTATTTTCAATGTCTTTCTTTTATGGTTCTTATCTTTATATGTAAATTTCACCATGTTTCTTTTGTTATAGGATTTTGTGGGTGTAATCCGCTGAAAACCCTCAGGAGACAACACTCCTCCTAGTAGGGACACCTAGAGGTTTAACGGCTTGTTGCACGTGCTCAGTGCAATCGTATCTGCCTACGAAAGTGTGCTTAGTTTTCTCCTTTCTTTTTCTCCTCTTGAATAAACTAGTTTGCTCGAGACGATCAAAGATAAGTTTGGGGGTATTTGTTCAGTTGATAAAACTGCATATTTGTATTACATTTTTCCTACCATTTTCATATTAAAAAAGGACTTTATTATAATATATTATACATATGAGGGTTTATGTGTAAAAACACTATTTTCCATGTGTTAATATATTTTAATTAGCATTTGGTAGGAAAATGTATGCAAATAAATTCATTGACCTAATCCTAGTAGAACTAGGTCTACTAAATATTATTTGAGATTGTTGTGCAGAATTTTTTCCAAGTGTGCAGAATTTTTCAAAGACTAGAATCAAGCAAATCAAGTTGTTGAAGAAGACTTGCCTAATTAAGAATCAAAACTTGAAGACCAAGTCTGGCAGCAACCATGAGAAGATTTCTGAAATACAAAGGTTCCAGAGAAGTCCACATGTCCCAAAGACAGAGCCCCAGAAAATTAATGGAGGGATGAGATCAAATGGCCGCGGATCCGCGGCCATACCCCCCTTTGGCCGCGGATCCGCGGCAGGATTATGGAGTTAGGGGCAGAGATTTTGTAGCATGAATCTTTTCTATATTTTACCAAATATTGAAGCAAATGATTCTGGCTTTGCATTAAAAAAGGTACCGAGAGCCTCTTGGAAAATTTATCAAGCCGACGAGATCACAAAGTCCAAGACGGCTCACACATCCAGGCTAATCATCAACTGTTCGTCTACCTCCTTCGGAAGAGTTCGAGAAGCAAACCAAGTTCTTTTAATCATTTTCTAAGGAATAAAGTGTAGATTGTTCAAGTTGATTAATAAATGTAGTTATTTTATTTAATTCTTTTGCATTTTACATTATGTTTTCCCTCTTTGTCTTTTCATCTTCTTCTCCCAACATGCGCGAGTAATTCTCCGCTTGTTACGGTTCGTAGGATTAGGGTAGGCTAATGGACGATGAAAATCCCTAAACCCTTTTTAAGTCCTATAAAGTTTATGAACTTTATCAAAAGAATTATTAACATCCTAATCGGGAGCGCTAACAATTCTTTGCTAGTTACGACCGCGATTAGAGATTAGATTAATGATTGCTTTGGTAAAGGTTAGATATGAACGGAGTTCCGTGTCGAGATAAGGGTTAAGAGTGGGATTCCTTTTCCCTCCAGAAACCCTAATCTACACGCATCACCGTCGTTCTAGTTTTAAATCTATTAATGGATAAAAAGGATAACTTTTAATTAATCGTCCATAAATACTAAATCCTAACGAACCCTACATGCCCTCTTATTATATTATCAACATCTCTAAAATAATCTAGATCTATATTTTACATTAGTGCTTAACGTAGATCTAGAAACCATTCTATAAAATTCTTTTTCCCTCCTCTCTTTTTTCAACACGTCTAAAGTAAGATTAAATGGTTCCACGTTTCCCAGAGGACGACCCGTACTCATCTCGGTCTAGCTACACGCGACACCGTTCTGATTGCGGTTAACTACAAAACACACTCTTTCGTATCAATCAATATTCCCTTACTAATGCTTGAGATATCCAACAAACTTCCACAGAACTATCCTTACCTCGAGCTTGTCCGGATTTTGCTTTTGACATAGGCCGGACAACCCAAAATCTTAACATCTTTAAGAGATGGGCTCTTCCCATACCATATCACATATGGAGTGGTAGGCATCTGATTTGGTTGGAAACCTATTCAATAGGTATGCAACTTCTCAAGTGCATAACCCTAAAAGAAAATAGGCAACTCAGTAGTACTCATCATAAAGCACACCATATCACATAGGGTGTAATTGCTCCGCCCCGATACACCGACGTACTGTGGTGTATTCGGAGGAGTAATGCTGAGAGAGAATCTCATTCTCCTTTAGAATAGTCCAGGAATTCCGTGCTCAAGTATTCTCCTCCTTGATCACATCAAAGGACATAATACTTATACCCGTTTTTGGTTCTCTAGTTCTAACTTATATTCTGTGAATATCCCAAAAGGTTCGGACTTATGTTTCAATAGGAACATATGTCTGAAAATTGAGAGATCATCAGTGAATGTAATGAAGTACAAAGAACCGGTCCTGGCATATGTAGACAGGGGACTTTCATACATCAGCATGTATCAATCCCAAGAGTTCACTAACTCTTTCTCTGTTTCCAATAAACGGAGCTGTGGTCATCTTATCTTTGTGACATGACTGGCAAGTTTTACAAGATGTAAATCCAAACTAATTTAAATATGCATCTTTATGTAATTTCAGCTAGTCGGGTCACATTGATATGACCTAATCTACAATGCCTCAAGAAGGATTCGTTCATTTTTGAACTCTTCCTCTTGTGCGTGTTCTGTACGTTAAGAACTGTGGTTTGATTTAGAACGTCTATGCTTTTAGATAACGTGCCTGAACCGATCAACTCTTGATATAGGAAATGTTCAAAACATTATCCAACAATACAAAATTATATCCTTCTTTACTAATAAAGTGACTGATATGATATTGTATATCAGGTTCGGTATCTAATAAAATTCGTTCAGAATCAATGTATTCTGATAATACAGGGTGATAACTGCCAAAAGACTTGACTGCAACACTTGCATCGTTTTCAACTCTTGAAACTTATCACCCGTTCTCAGCTCTTTACCTATCTGTAGCCCATGTAACAAATTACATTTGCGGGATCCTGATCCGGTATCTCATACCCAGGACTTAAAGGATACTGAGAAACAGTTCTCAGTGATGAACACACCCGAAAATGATGCATCGGCATGCACTTTCTTCGTTTGGGTGGCACGGGAATTCTGGTAATCCCCTATTTCCTGCTCTGTCTTATAACAATTATAAGTTGGAGAGGGACCAACGTTCCTTAGCGCAGTATAACAAGCGGGTTCGGTCAATACATCCGTAATATTATCTTGATTAAGGCATGACATAGTCGTAACCAGGAGAGAGAGAGAGAAGAAAACACACAGCGTATGCCCTTGCAAGATTAGATTGGTTATTAATATATCTAATCAGGATGTCTCCCACTGTTTTAGTCAAATCTTCCTTCAAACCCTAAAAAAAAAGACTAGCCAGGATTAATTACACTCTACAAGTTCGCCAATCATTCAGCCGGGCCAGTGCCGGTACTTTGAGGGAGGTTCCCCGCGCTTTCGCACGGATCTAATTAAAATAAACCTCATTTTCCCAGAGGCATAACCCCGTTGACACCTTTCTAGACACCTACTTGATCGACTAATTTTAATGTGTAAAACTCTCCCAGGAGTAACTCTTATTCCCAGTGGGTATCGGGATCCAACTATCTCATAGAAGGTATGCAATCTCATTGCAAATTTCAACTCTTGAAATTCCCAAATATATTTTGCCCCAAGCGATCTATGACCTTGACTAAGTTAACAAACCATAGACCGTAAGTAAAGTTCAACCCGTCATTTCCCAATTGAATTAAACCCACCCGCACGACCCTTGACTAAATCAACAAGGCCGCACAACTACCCTAATCCAATTGCATCATATGCTTTGCAGATAAAAACTAATCAGCTACCGCATACTACGCCTTGACTAAGTCAACAAACGTAGCACGAATACTAAATACTACTTATCTGAAATGACGGAGGGCTACGACAGGTTTTTAAGAAAACCCTTTGCGTAATGAACTTTATATCGTTGTAGAATCGAGTGATTTTAAATGAAATATTTTTAGGCCTTTTCTAGTTTTGCTAAAGAGGTCACTCCCGGTGAAGGGATCTCGGCTCTTTCCTCATCAAATAAGGTGCAGGATATTTCACAAATATCACTATGCAAAGCAAAAACTATAAAATCAATCAAAAGACAAACCGAGTTTGTAGCATCTGCTAGTTTCGCTAAAGAGGTCACTCTCGATGAAGGGATCTCGGCTCTTTCCTTATCGAATAAGGTGCTGGATATTCTACAATGAATACCGCTATGCAAAGCAAGAACTAGAGCTACCAGTTTCTTAAGACAAGTTTCTACAACATCTTTAGGTTTCTTTTAGCTTCATTAATCTCATTAATGAAGTCCCATCAGTTAATGCTTCCTAAGCATCACAGAAGAAACGAAAGCAGTAATATTTATATATCAACATATATATATATATAGTATAAGCATTCGTCTCAGGCAGTAATATGATCTCATCACAGAACATTGCAGCAGAAGATAACACATGAAATATCGGATATACTAGGACGTCCGTGTTTTATTTCGAGCCTGTATAAAATACGGATTCCACGGTCGCGATGAATAGCCAAACCCACATCCGTAGACCCCTACGAGAACGGCAAGCAACACTGCCAATTCTAGGGTTAGGAGACCCGGTCTCGACTCCTCGAGATGGTCTCCCACTGGATCCTAGAACCCGATTACTTGTGCTCCCCGCCTTGGATCTACCTAATGCGGAAAAGTAAATAATATACAATGGTGACATCATCCTCAACCCGGAAGTGCCGTAATAAAAGAATATTACATACAATGAATTTTACATGAATGAACATAAAAACCCTCATCTCACATAAAACCCCCGGCTATTCAAAACACGACGATCCAATATAACATATCACAGCAACACATAATATCTCATATCATCAACGTAAGTAAATATGCGTATCCCAGTTGTCGTTGATGTATAGCAACGAAACCGGCGATACACCACATATTACACTTACGGTCGCAGAAAAAAAGTGTAAAACTACAACAGTGAAATCCGCAACCTCCTTAGACATCTCATTCCTAACCAAATGAATTCCTTAGACATCGCATGCCTAACGATTATAAACCCCGCATTTTAGTCTCGATCTCGAAAACACTTTTCAATATCTAGTCCGGAAATTCAACAAGATTCCCGACATCCTGATCGAATGCTCGTCGGAAACTTTAGTAGACAGCTGCATCCCCGGATGCCGTCGACGGAGTGCACTAAGGCGGAACATCGCTGCCACGAGCACCCGAACGGATGCTTTTGGCGACGGGGTTCTCCTACAGTCACTTGGTCGGGGCGATGGGGCATGGCTATTTATTAAGTTTACTCAGCGAGTATCCGCGTACGCTACGTGATTGCGATGGACTTTTGATCACATCAAAATCCCGTGGCAACCGATCAAATGAGACTAAACTGCTAGATTTATAACATTCAAATCAGTTATCTCATAACTACTTGTGGATTCTAAATATTATATCACATTCCAGATAAATAGACAATGTTAAACTTTCCGATCGAATAAACAAACACCCAAGATTTCCCAAATAGCTCAACACTTGAACTTAGTTTAAAAGCATCCATCACATGCCACAGTACCAATGGTCCAGCCGTAGAAGGGTCAAACCAATGCCTCACATGTGGCAACGCCGTACTGCCCCAAACCCTAAGGTTTAGAGGAGGTTCAGACGATTACATAATCGAGTTAAGGTTTGTGTTCTTCTAGAGAGTCCACCGCGTTACTTGCACGACTGTGAATGTTCTTTAACTACGGAAAAATCCAACACTTGGAAATTTTCCGACAGGGGAAAAAGTGAGTTATTGATATCCGTTCAAACCTTTTAATACTTTCTAAATTACCCGGAAAACTAAACAATGTTAAACTTTCCGATCGAATCAACGAATACAAAAGATCTCCAGAAAACTCAACACTTGAGTAGAATTAAAAATTCCCAGAAGTATGCAAAAGTACCCAAGAATCATACCTTGAAGTATTATCCCCTGACACCCTAAGTTGGCCGCGGAACCGCCGGAAAACGCATGGTTTGGCCGCGGTTCCGCGGTCTCTTGAAGGGGTCATGGGTCCGTACTTCACAGTAATTCTTATAATTCCCTGCTTAATTTTCTGAGTATTTTTAATACAGAAAAAATCAACATTTTAAAAAATTTCTAGAGAGGGGGTGTATATCGACGTTTCGGGGTTCGATCGGACTTTAAACTTCGTCTAGACAATGCCTAAAACTCTAGCTTGGCTCTGATACCACTGTAGGGTTACTAGGCACTAGAACAAGGCTCTACAAGGCATCAACCATGCCAAAATCAAATTTTTTCAAGTGTCGAACAACCCTAACCAAGATCATAGACTAGAGATTAGGCGAAACAAAGAGCAAGTAAACAACTTTAGTTTTAAGAGTTTGAGATTATAACCTTTGTAGTCCATTCCTTCACTTCTAAAGCTCCGTATTGAGGTCCCTTCGCTGCGATCATCGAGTACCCGGACTCAAGAGAGGCTCCATGAAGAGAAAGATGCAAACTTACTTCCGATCTTCAATAACTAAGATGATCTACCTTGAAGAAACTCAAACCCAAGCTCTTTCTTTGCTAATCAAGTATTAGCAAAGCAAACACCCTAATCTAAGCGGCTAGAATAGATGAGGATGATGAAGTAGGAATTTAGCACTCTTTTGTTTTCAATTTCTCACTCATTATCATCACATTGCAAAAAGC
The DNA here is from genome assembly GCA_030015575.1 of Agapanthus africanus. Lineage (NCBI taxonomy): Eukaryota > Viridiplantae > Streptophyta > Magnoliopsida > Asparagales > Amaryllidaceae > Agapanthus > Agapanthus africanus. Next base: position 443,201,514 of record JASDDO010000019.1, on the reverse strand, counting down.
TAGAAAGCTTTTTCAAAAGGAAGAAGAAGAAGAATCTATTTTGTGAAGAATAATGAAATCAAGTGTGAGATTAGAATTGCAACAATGGGTTAAGAATATGAACTTAACCCTTGTAGAGAAATAACTATGGTAAAGGGTTGGGTTGGGTTAAAGAAATATCTATGCAAAATATCACAAGTCAAAGTCAAAGCTTCAAGAAGCTTCTTGAAAGCTTCATGCAAGTTTAACCCTAATCCAAACCCTAACCATATTTAAACTCCACAAAACATGATGCATTTATAACCTTAACTTGTTACAATATTATATATCACATATACAATATTTATTGTAACAAAATAAAATAATACAATTAACAAATATCACATATATATCAATGTATTACCCGAGTGAGAAAAAGAATCTTTAAGTGAGCTTATATTAGTTAATGTAATTTAATATATCAAATATATAATTATACATTAAATTATCGAATCAACACTTGATCCGATAATCCGGCTATACCGCATATAACCGACTAATATAATCTGTATCAGTTCATCGAATCAACACTTGATCCGATGACCCGGCTATATCACATATACCCGGCCGATATCTCATATCACGAGAATCTAATACGGTATCGCATACACGTATTATTCCTGGTCCCGCACATATCACATATGTGCTCCTACTCCGTTTTGCCTGAGACTGGAAATCTCTGTGTAGGACTCTAAAGAATCGTCAATACGCCGGCATTAGGTGATGATCATATCAAACACCCACAAGCTGCAAGCGGTCAGCTAAACGTAACAGCCACCCAGGTATTGAGCGATCAGAAGATCAACAAGCAAGCCTGTATACTCTCCTGCGAATCTAATCAGTAACACTCCCGTACAGTCCGGTCTCTTCGTCTGATATGTCGCATATCTCGCCTAGGGGCGGTAAACGTCAGACCCCAGTAGCTTGATAAGTCGTGTCGATATGAGGTCTATAACAGTTCAAGAAACTACTGAAAACACTTACCAGTAAATCTCAGCAAGCCTGGCCAGGGATTTCCAGTTATAGCCAATCGAACAGAGCGCAACATCAACTCCCTATACCGAGAGAGACGAAACCCCTCCTATCGCTCATTGCCTCCATGTGATTCGGGACTGTACCCAAAAGCCACCTTTTTGCGTGCCCTCTTAGACGTGGTATCATGGAAATCAAAGCACAGTGGGAATCACACAAGACTCTATGACGATCTCGGGTCTACAGACTAACCTGTACCAGTGTCACCAGAGAACTGCCATCTGACGTGGAGTATAATACCATCTGGGAGTTCTCGGCGAGTCCGTCCAGTGTACCCATTCTCCACTGAATACCCGTATACCTTCTCTGATGTCAAACACCAATGGATATGGGATCATCCATTGCCCATCTTATGGGTCAAGAAGCGCATACGCTAGTCTACTCTGGAATATCGAAGCCCTGTCTCGGCACTCCCACGACTAGGAACATTTGAAGGATGTACTTGGCGACTATACTGTCCCCACTAGTATGATCTGCATCATAGTCCTGGCAGTCAAGTACTCATCCAAAGGGCTTTATCAACATGTGACATAGAGACAATCAGAGTACATGTTAAGAAAAAGAGTAACTAGATAGCATACTATCATGTCGAGCAAGAAAGTCCTTCCTATATATGTCCAAGCATCCACTACAATATACATCTGTATGTACAGTAATGGCCTCTAGGGCATACATATCACTAACAGCTAATCTAGAAAGCCTAAGATGTAGTGAGTGAACTAAGTGTTTATTTATCTCATCTCACCTCCTCTCATGATTCTCAACACATTAGAGGGTTGAGAGGAGGTGGAAGATGAAAGTGGAAGGAGCTCAAGAAACTCAAGAGGAGTGAAGCAAATGGTAAGGAGAAGAGAGCTCTGAAGAATGAACCATCTCTCTTCTATGTTCCAATTGTGTGCAAGTGAATCAAGTGTGGAAAAAAAACCTCACACAAGAATAAGTTTTACAAAAGATATTTTCCATTTAAAAAATGTGTCCATACTTGAATAGTATGCACAAATGAATTAAGAATTCATTTGTGCACACTATGCAAGTATGGTCCTCACCATACTCCCATCAAGTTAATGCCACCTCATTTATCCATTTATAATAAATGGTGAAACCCTAAAATGAGGTGTCCACCATCTAGATTGTTTTCCGAAAAAACAAGGATTACATTCTACTGTATATGCATACCTATAATCGTGTCGAAACATGAATAACCAAAGAGATAGAATAACACAAAGAACATACTACTAGAATATTCATATCGAAATACATATACGTAAATTATTAAATCAATACCTGATTTAATAATCCGTCTCAACCCCGAGCCAGCTAGTATTATCAAATGTCCGATCGAAAGTCCGGGTATATAGTACAATAAATCGATCGGAACTCTGCATGTATCCAATATGGATACTACATCGTTTTTCCAGAACCAGGGAAACGCTCTGTGTGGGACTCTAAAGACTCGTCAATACACTGGCAGTGGGTTTAACCACAAGCATGTCAGCGACACTAGCTGTATATAATAGCTACCCAGGTATTGAGCGAAAGGAAAGCCGACGAGCAAGCTCATCCAAACTCCAACTGAGCCTGTCCGTGACAATTTCCATACAGTCCGGTCTGTTCGTCTAAGAGTATCACATATCGAGTCTAGGGGGTGGATAAAATTAGACCCCCAATAACGCGACATTTCGTTTCGGTATGAAGCCCATCACCCACTGAGAAACTACTGATCCAAATCAGTAATTCTCGTCCACCTCAGCCGAGGATTTCTGGTGATGGCCGCTCGTGCACAACGCGACATCAACTACCAATACCGGGAGAGACGAATCCTCGACGATCCGCTCACTACCTCCATATGGCTCGGGACTATACTCAACTAAAACCTATTTGCACGACTCCTTTGAGCCATGGTAGGGTAGTAATCAAAGAAAAATGGGAACTCATACAAGACAAATGATGATCTCAGGTCGACAGACTAACATGTACTCATGTCACCTGGGAACTGCTATCTGACAATAGGTATAATACCAACTAGCATGTTCCTGGCGAGTCAGTCAAGTGTGCTCATAACGAAATGAGCACTTATATACCATCTTAGGTGATTAACTGACACCAATGGCTTATGAAACCGGCCGCTGCCCCTTATTGGGGTCTCGATAAGTATACACTAGTCTACTCCGGAGTATCGATGCCCAGTCTCGATACTCACACGACTAGAAAAATTTAAGGATGTGCTTATAGACCACCCAGCTCCCACTTATATGATCGCCATCATAATGCAGGTAGTCAAGAAAGAATACTATAGGCTTTATCAACATGTAATAGTGATCTGTATTGCCACCTAATGCATGTACATGATGATAAAGACAAACCAGATAGCATACTATCATCTCGAGTAAGACTGTTCTACCCGTATAGGTCCTTCCTCAATCATCACAATGCCGTGCCTGCGATTTAATAACTGATTTGAGGGCACTAAAGCGAACAAACTCCCTATAACGGGAGAGACAAAACCCATTCTATTGCTTATTGCCTCCATGTGACTTGGGACTGTACCCAAAATACACCTGTTTGCACGACTCCTTTGAGCCGTGGTAGGGAGGAAATCAAAGCACAGTAGGAACCACACAAGACTCTATGACGATCTCGAGGCTACAGACTAATCTGTACCAGTGTCACCAGAGAACTGCTATCGGACGATAGGTATAGCACCATCTAGAAGTTCTCGGCGAGTCCTGTTCGGTGTACCCATTCTCTAATGAGCACCTGTGTACAATCTCTGATGTCGATCACCAATGGCTATGGGATCAACCATCGCCTCATACAGGGTCAAGAAATGTACACACTGGTCTACTCTGGAATATCTATGCTCTGTCTCGATACTCCCTCGACTAGGAACCATTAAAGGATGTACTTGTGGACTACTCTGGCCCCACTAGTATGATCTGCATCATAGTCCTGGTGGTCAAGTATACATCCTAAGGGCTTTATCAACATGTATCAGAGAGACAGTATAATAAGTATACATGTTAAGATAAAGAGCAACCAGATAGCATACTATCATGTCGAGTAAGAAAGTCCTATATATGTGTGTGTGTGTGTGTGTGTGTGTGTGTGTGTGTGTGTGTGTGTGTGTGTGTGTGTGTGTGTGTCCAAGCATCCACAATAATATACAATAATGTACAAAAATGGCCTCTAAGGCATACATATTCCTAACTGTCTCCCACTTGCACTAAGGCTAGTTATTGTAGTATCGTATATCCAACATCCCAAAATGTCTTTCAATCTGTGTCTGGGGGAGGTCCTTTGTGAGTGAATCCGCCGTGTTATTCTTCGTGTCATCTCTCCTGACCTCGATCTCGCGGCAATCAACTATCTTCCGGATCAGGTGATACCGCCAAAGAATATGTCTGGATCGCTGATGGGACCGGGGTTCCTTGGCCAAAGCCACAGCTCCAGTGTTATCATAATACAAAAGTATTGGATGCTCAATGGACGGAACCACACCAAGTTCAGCTATGAGCTTCTTCATCTAGACAGCCTCTTTGGCGGCATTGTTGGCAGCGATGTATTCAACCTCCATCGTCGAGTCTGCCACTGTATCTTGCGTGGAACTCTTCCAACATACCGCCCTCTATTGAGGGCAAAGAAAAAACCCGAGACTGAATTACTGTCGTCCTTATCACTCTGGAAGCTCGAATCGGTAAAGGACTCTATCTGGAGTTTACCGTTATCACACACTATGAACATTTCTTTAGTCCTTCTCAAGTACTTAAGAATGTTCTTCACAGTTGTCCAGTGCTTCTCCCCAGGATTAGATTGATACCTTCTTACTACACTAAGTGCTTAAGCTACATTTGGTCTGGTACACAACATCGCATACATGATAGACCCGACTGCCGAAACATAGGGTATCCCTTGCATGCGAGCACTTTCCAAATCAGTCATGGGAGACATCTCTTTGGAGAAAGTGATTCCTGAGCAAGTGGGTAAATTACCATGCTTAGAATATCCCATACTAAACCTTTTTATTATGGTGTCAATGTAACTGGATTGGGACAATCCCAATATCCGTTTAAATCTATCTCTATAGATCTTAATCCCCAGGATGTAGGAGGCATCACCTAGATCTTTCATGGAGAACTTTTGTGATAAGAAGAGCTTGACCGAGTGTAGCATAGGAACATCATTTCCTATCAAGAGTATGTCATCTACATACAATACGAGAAAGACAACCTTACTCTCTACAACCTTCTTGTATATAAAAGGTTCATCTTCGTTTTTGATGAAGTCAAACTCTTTGACTGCTACATCAAAACAAATGTTCAGGCTTCGCAATACCTGCTTTAATCTGTAGATTGATTTAAGCAGCTTGCACACCTTTCCACTGCTCCCACTATCTATGAAGCCCTCTGGTTATGTCATGTAAACGCTCTCTTTTAAATCACCATTTAGAAAAGCGGTCTTGACGTCCATCTGCCAGATTTCGTAGTCATGGTATGCAGCAATGGCAAGTAGGATCCTGATGGACTTAAGTATAACCAATGGAGAAAAGGTTTCATCATAATCGACACCTGGTCGTTAACGAAAAACTTTTGCTACAAGTCTAGCTTTGAAAGTCTCAACTCTATCTACACCAAGTTTCTTCTTGAAGATCCACTTGCTCCCGATGGGTTTTACCCCTTCAGGAGCAACTTCCAATGTCTATACTTTGTTGGTATACATGGATTCCATCTCAGATCGCATAGCATTTAGCCATTTCACATAGTCCCCACTCGTGATAGCCTGCTCGAAACTAGTTGGGTCATCATCTTCCATGATGCAATCCTCAGTCCCGCCGTCTATGAGAAAACCGTAGTATCTCTCAGCTGGATGAGGAACCCTACTAGATCTGAGGAGTTGCTGAGGTTCATTGGAGAATATTGAATACTCTGGTTCCACTAAATCATCAGTTGTAGTTTGTATAGCTGGAACTTTTTCCAGTTCTACCTCAATGCCACTAATTTCTTTAAAATAAATTCCTTTTCTAAAAAGGTGGCATATTGAGAAACAAACACTTTTTTCCTCAGTGTGGTAGAAGATATATCCATGCGAATTCTTTAGATATCCCATAAACTTGCATAAAACTGATCTTGCCTCGAGCTTGTCCGGATTTCTCTTTTTAACATAGGCCAGACAACCCTATATCTTAACTCGTTTAAGATTTGATCTCTTTCCACTCCATATCTCATATAGTGTTTTAGGCACAGATTTAGATGGAACTTGATTTAATAGGTATGCGGCTGTATCAAGCGCATAACCCCAAAAGGATATAGATAACTCAGCAGTATTCATCACAGAGCGCACCATATCTAATAGGGTGCGATTCCTCCGCTCCGACACACCGTTGTGTTGTGGTGTATACAGAGGAGTAAGCTGAGAGAGAATCACATTCTCTTTTAAATAGTCTCGGAATTCCATGCTCAAGTATTCTTCTTCCCGATCAGATCGAAGGATTTTAATACTTTTACCCGTTTGGTTCTCTACTTCATACTTGTATTCTTTGAATTTCTCAAAAGGTTCAGACTTGTATTTCAACAGGAACACATGCATGAATTTAGAGAGATCGTCGGGGAATGTAATGAAGTACGAGGAACCATTTCTGGTATGAGTAGACATGGGACCACATACATCACTATGTATCAATTCCGAGAATTCAGTAGCTCTTTCCCCGTGTCCAGTAAACGGAGTTTTGGTCATTTTGCCTTTCAGACACGACTGACAAGTTTCATAAGATGTAAATTCGAACGGATTCAAATATCCATTTTTATGCAACTTAGCTAGTCTTGTCGCATTTATATGACCTAGTCAACAATACCACAAGAAAGCTTCGTTCATTTCTGAAATTTTTCTCTTGTGTGTGTTCTGTATGTTAAGAACCGTGGTTTGATTCAGAACGTATATACCGTTACACAACGTACCAAATCCAATCAACACTTGATTTAAGAAAATGTTCATAATATTATCCTCTAATGCAAAGGCATATCCTTCTTTAGCTAATAAAGAGATTGATATAATATTGCATATCAGGTTCGGTATGTAATAACAGTCGTTCAGAATCAATGTATTACCACTTGGTAATACTAGGTGATATTCGCCAACTGCTTTCGCTACAATAAGAGCACCATTCCCTACTCTGACAGTCTTATTACCCTTTCCCAGTTCTCAACCTCTCTTAGCTCATGTAACAAATTACATATATGGTATCCTGATCCAGTATCTAATACCCAGGACGTAGAGTAGATTGAGAAACAGTTCTCGGTTATGAACAAACCTGAAGAAGATGCATCAGCATGCTCATTCCTCGTTCGGGTCGTATGGGAATCTGGGTATTCCCCTATTTCTGCTCAGGCTTATAATAGTTATAAAGTAGAGCGGAACCAACGTTCCCCAGCATAGTATAATAAGCGGGTTCGGCCAATACATCAATATTATTATCTTGATTAAGACATGTCATGATCGCTACCTGGAGAGAGAGAGAAGAAAACGCTTTAGCGTACGCACTTACAAGATTAGACTGGTTATTATCCTATCTAATCAGGAAGACTCCTACTGTTTTTATCAAATCTCCTTCAAACCCTAAAAGGTAAGATTAACCGGGATTAATTACACTCTACAAGTTCGCCAATCGGTCAACCATGAAGGTATTGGTACTCCGAGGGAGTCTCCCTATGCTTTTCAATGGAACTAATTAAATAACCTAGTTTCTGCAGGGGCGTAACCCCGTTAACACCTTTCTCAGATACTTACTGGATCAGCTAATTGTTAAGTGGAAAACTCTCTCAGGAGTAACATTTACTCGCAATGGATATCGGGATCTAACTATCTCATAGAAGGTATGCAATCTCATTGCAAATTTTCAACACTTGAAATTCCCAATATATGTTTTTGCCCCTGGCAACTTATGACCTTGGCTATGGTCAACAAATCATAAGCGCTAGCCAAGTTCAACCCGTCATTTCTTGATTGAATTAAACCGACCCGTACGACCCTTGGCTAAGGTCAACAAAGTCGTACGACTACCCTAATCCAATCGCATCATATGGTTGCAGAGAAGCACTAATTAGCTACCGCACACTACGCCTTGGCTATGGTCAACAAACGTAGTATGAATATTAAATAGCATTTATCTGAAATGACGGAGGGTTACAACAGGATTTTAAGAAAATCTTTTGCGTAATGAACATGATATCGTTGTAGAATCGAGTGATTTAAAAAGGAGTGGTTTAAGCTCCGCTTTTAAAATCGAGTTTTTTTCAAAATAAACCGAGTGGGTTGTAGTATCTGCTAGCTTTTGCTAAAGAGGTCACTCCCAGTGAAGAGATCTAGGCTCTTTCCACATCGAATGAGGTGCTGAATATTCATCAAGAAAAACCACTATGCAAAGCAAGAACTAGAGCTACCTTTTTGAAAATTTTGACTCTACAACATATTTAGGTTTCTTTCTTTTTCATTAATATCATTAATGACGTCCCATCATTTATGTTTCCAAAACATCACAGAAGAAATGAAAATAAAACGTACGCTTATGCTATCCGCATTCGCCACGGGGCCCCGTCATGCACCGTTAGGTTACTTAACTAACGGCAGAGCGGTGGCTGGACTAGCAGGGTGCAAAACATAAGCAACGTTTATTTTATATCATATATATAATATAAAGCATTCATCTCACACAGTTATATGATCACATCATAGAACTCAGGCAGCAGAAACAACATATGAAATATTGAATATACTAGGAGGTCTATGTTAAATTCAGCCAGTAATGAAAAATACGTATTCCACGGTCGTGATGAATAGCCAAAACCACATCCCTAGACCCCTACGATAGCGGCAAGCAACCCTGCCAATTCTAGAGTTAGGAAACCCGGTCTTGACTACTCGAGATAGCCTCCCACTGGACTCTAGAACCCGGTTACTTGTGCTCCCCGCCTTAGGTCAATCCTAATGTGGAAAAGTAAATAATATACATCAATGGTGACATCATCCTCAACTCGGAAGTATCCCAATAAAAGAATATTACATACAATTTTTACATGAATGAAAATGAAAAAACTCTCATCTCACGCAAAAACCCCCGGCTATTCAAATACGACGATCCAATATAACATATCACAGCAACACATAAACATTACATGTCATCAACGTAAGTAAATTTGCGTATCCTAATTTTCGTTGACGTATAACAACGAAATCGGCGATACACCATATATTACACTTACGGTTGCAGAAAAGAAATGAAAAGTACAATAATTAGAATCCTCAACACCTTAGACATCATAAACCCGGAATATCTCATACTTCGGATTTCATTCCTAACACTATAAACCTCGCATTTTAGTCTCGAATTGAAAACACTTTTCAATAACCAGTCGGGCAATTCAACAAGATTCCCAAAAAATGATCGAATGCTCGTCGGAAACTTTAGTAGATGGCCACACCTCCGATACCATCGACGAAGTGCACTTAGGCGGAACATCGCGGCCGCGAGCACTCGAGGTGATGCTTTTGGCAACGGGGTTCTCCTATATCGACTAGGGCATGGCTATCTAGTAGAGTTACACGGCGAGTGTTCACATGCTATACGAGATTGCGGCGGAGTTTTGATCCGAATTGAAACTCTGTGGCAATCTATCAAAAGAGACTAAAACACGAGATTTACAAAACACTAACTATTTTTCAGAAAACTAATTATTGTGGATTCCAAATATTGTATCACATGTCAAATATATCTAGAAAATGTTAAACATTTTGATCGATATATCAAATACCCACAAATCGTAGAGACCTCAACACTTCAGTCTCATTAAAAACACCCAGAAAGTGCCAAATTACATAATGGAGCAGCATAAGAAAATGGAGTCCCAAACTCACCAAGAATGCTGTGGAACCACGACTAAACCCATGGTTATGCCGCAGTTGCATGGCCACGTGGTCGAGCTGGGCCTTCGTTTTTCTTAGGGCTTCATAGAAAACCCTACACAATTTTCTGAATATTTTTAATCTTAAAATTCTAAATTTTGAAATTTTTTCCAGAAACTAGGATTTTGATAGGTTTCGAAATTTCATCGAACACTTTAACGTCGTTTAGATATCTCCTAATACCCTAGCTTGGCTCTAATACCATGAAAGTATATCTTAGCACCACTACTAGGTTTCTAGAAGCATCGAGTATGCAATTTTGAAAAATCTAGTGGGCTAAGCTATACTAACCTGGAATCGAACTAGAGAATTAGGGTTTCATTACATGTAAACAAACTTTATACTAAGTGAAAAAAATACAACCTCGCTTCTAAAGCTCCAAGTAGTAGTCCCTTAGCTATAAGTAATGCTCCCTAGAACTCTTCTTAAGCTCCACTTGGTGAAAGGAACGAGGTTTCTTAAGGATCTTTGAGGCCGAAGATGATCCACTTTGAGGAATCTCTAACTCAAGCTATCTCTTCACTAACTAAGGAATTAGTGAAGTAAACAACCTACACTTATGGGCTATATGAGAGTAGATTGTGTTGGGTTATCCTAACGCCCAAGCCATCATCCGTGGCGGTTTGCGGAACAAAATTTTTTCTACCAAAGTAAAAACCGCGCTATAATAACCTAAGAAACCAGATCTAACCATAAACCTAACTAGCTAAACTAAGAGTGCTATCTACTTGATAAGAAAGCCTCACCAAACAATCCGTGTCTTTCGGTCTTCTTTCTTCATCATGTGCTCATAGCGGCCACCTTGAACGTGTTTGATCTTCTTTTCCCGCACCATCGGTTCTCCGGGATCGAGCTTTTTCTCCGGTCCTCCTTTGTCATGGATGATCCACCCAAGGGATGTGATCTATGGCTCTAGCTCCTAACGAAGTATTAATAGGAGCAACTAGAGAACTTGGGATGCTAATTCAAGAACTCTAGGATATAGTGTGAAGTTTTAATTGTTCTATTATCTCTATCTTGCCTCCTCTCTTGTTTCTTAACACAAGAAAGTGTAGAGAGGAGGAGGAGGATGAAGGTGGTGAAGCAAAATGGTGAGATGCACAAATAATGAGCAAGCATGTGAGAGAAAATGGATGGCAATGGTTTTGTAAAATAATATCCACCAATATAATATGTCAACCATACTTCAATAGTTGCCATAAATGAATTAATAATTCATTTGTCAACTATTGAGCCATGGCTCTAACCATACCTCCTTCTCCTTCAATTTACACCTCATTTACATTTATCAAATAAATGAAAAAAGACTAATGTGGTGTCCACATTCTAGAATGTTATCTGTATTAAAATACGGATTACAGTCTACCGTATATATACCTGCATTCGGATAAAAACACGAATGCCCAAAAAGACAGAATAACACGAAGAACATAATACTAGAATATACATATCGAAATGCATATATGTAAATTATTAAATCAATACTTGATTTAATAATCTGGCTCAAACCCGAGCCGTCTATTATTAGCAACTGTCCGATCGAAACTCCAGGTACTAAGTACATCAATCGATAGGAACCCTGCACATATCAAATACGGCTACTACATCATTTCTCCTGAACCAGGGAAACCCTCTATGTGGGACTCTAAAGACTCTATAATACGCCAGCAGTGGGTTACTGGATAAATCCATAACTACAAGCACGTCAACGGCACTAGCTGTACGTAACGGCTACCCGGGTACCTGTCGAAAAGGAAGACCGACGAGCAAACTCATCCGGATCTCCACTGAGCCTATCTGTGATAATCTTTATACAGTCCGGTCTCTTCGTCCAAGAGTATCGCATACCAAGTCTAGGGTGTGGTAAACGTCAGATCTTAATAACCCGATAATTCGTGCCGATGTGGCTCAGGACCAATCCGAGAAACTACTGATCAGCCGATCAGTAAATTCCAACTACCTTGGCTAAGGTCTTATGGTCCTAACTAATCGAACACGGTGCGATATCGACTCCCTATACTGGTGAAAGTCGACTTTAGCACCACCATGAGGTTCTAGAGGCATCAAGCATGCCAAATTTTAATTTTATTAGGTGCTAAGTTAGACTAACAAGATCTTTACTAGAATATTAGGGTCTGCCTTTGATGATGTGATCAACTAAAGAGAAGAAAAGAGCATACAACCTTTATAGTTCAAGTCCTTCTCTTCAATACCTCCGGGTTGTGGTCCACGCAATTCCACTAGGCTCCTCTTCAAGATGAATGAACCTCTTTCGTGATCTTCGCGCCAATGACGATCCACCCGAAGTCCACAAGCTCAAGCTAACCCTTCACTAATCTCATTAGTGAAGGCAACACTCCACATCAAATTTCTAATCTAATGTGTGATGGTGAAGTAGGGGTTTAATTTGCTCACTAGGGTTTTCACAGTTCAATGATTCACATCACATGTGAGGGTTTGAACATGGAAGTGAAGTGAAGAAAATTGTAAAGAGCAAGAGAAAGCAAGAGCTCAAGAAAATGTCCAAGGCATGAAGAATGAAAATGTTGAGAGTAAACTTAAATGGCTCTCTCTTTCCTCACTTATTCAAGTATGAAATAAAATTGCAATTCTAAATTGCAACTATGCTTGAATAGTGAGTCAATTTCCTGGTAGGCAATCAAATAGATAGATTGCGAATCCACGTCTGCATCCTAAAGCAGAAGTTCGCGGGATATTAGAAGAAGACTTTACTTTTTTTCGCTACAAATAATAAAACCTATGCCTTGCCCATTCCACAAATATCTTCATAATTTACACCTCATTTTTCTATTTTATCAAAATAGAAAAACATGCCATGCTTCATATAATAATATATATATTTATATATATCAAATATACATTAATATATATATATAAAGCAATTAGTGAGCTAATGATATTAATTAAGACATAATTATATCACATATAATATATATCACATTATTAAATCAACACTTGATCTAATAATCCGGTTATATCACATATAACCGACAAATACCATTAATCTGAATATCACATTATCAAACCAACACTTGATTCAATAATCCGGTTATATCACATATAACCTTACTGACATCAAATAACTACCAGATTATAATACGGTATCAAATACTCATATTTAATCAGGCCCACGCACATATCAACATATGTGCCATACTTCGTTTCGCTCGAACCAAGAAACTTCTGTGTGGGACTCTAAAGACTCGTCAATACGTCAGCGGTAGGTGATGATCAAATCAATCACCTACAAGCCGTCAGCGGTACTAGATGGACGTAAGGGCTACCTGGGTATTGAGCGATATGAAGATAAACAAGCAAGCTCGTCCGTACTCTTCATGAAGCCTATCAATAATACTACCGTACAGTCCGGTCTCTTCGTATGATATGTCGCATATCATGTCTAGGGGTGGTAAACGTCATACCCCAGTAACGTGGTAAATCATGTTGATGTTTGGCCTATAACGGTTTGAGAAACTACTGCTAACTCTTATTAGTAAATCTCAGCAGCAGCCCTGGCCAGGGACTTCCAGTTATAGCCAGTCGAGCATAGCGCCACATCAACCCCCAATACCGGGAGAAACGAAACCCCTCCTATCGCTCATTGCCTCCATGTGATTCGGGACTGTACCCAAAATCCACCTTTTTGCATGACTCCTTTGAGCCGTGGTAGGGAGGAAATCAAAGCACAGTGGGAGCCACACAAGACTCTATGACGATCTTGGGTCTACAGACTAACCTGTACCAGTGTCACCAGAGGACTGCTATCTGATGATAGGTATACTACCACATAGGAGTCCTCGGTGAGTCCTGTTCAGTGTACCCATTCTCCAATGATCACCTGTGTACAATCTTTGATGTCACACACTAATGGTTATGGGATCAACCATCGCCCTCTATGGGATAAGAAACGTACACACTAGTCTACACCAGTCAACTTGTTACGATAAAGAGTAACCAGATAACATACTAACATATCGAGCAAGAAAGTCCACTATATATATGTCCAAGCATTCACTATAACATACATCATATGTACAATAATGGCCTCTAGGGCATACATATTCTTAACAATCTCCCACTTGCACTAAGGCCATGTGTTGTAGTATCTCATACCCAGCATCCCAAAAGCTCTCTCAAACTGTACCAGGAGGAGGGCCTTCGTGAGTGGATCCGCTACGTTGTCCTTCGTGTCAACTCTCCTGACCTTAATCTCCCGGCGATCTACTATCTCCCTGATCTGGTGATACCGCCTCAGAATATGTCTGGATCTCTGATGGGACCTGGGTTCCTTGGCCAAAGCCACAGCTCCATTGTTATCACAATACACAGGTATTGGATGCTCACTGGATGGAACCACACCAAGCTCAGCAATGAACTTCTTCATCCAGACAGATTCTTTGGCAACATCGTTGGCAGCGATGTATTCAGCCTCCATCGTCGAGTCTGCTACGGTGTCTTGCTTGGAACTCTTCCAACACACCGCCCCTCCATTGAGGGTAAAGAAAAAACCCGAGACCGACTTACTGTCGTCCTTACCACTCTGGAAGCTCGAATCGGTAAAGGACTCCACCTGGAGTTCACCATTACCATGCACCAAGAACATTTCTTTAGTCCTTCTCAGGTATTTAAGAATGTTCTTCACAGCTGTCCAGTGGTTTTCCCCAGGATCTAATTGAAACCTGCTCACTACACCTAGTGAGTAAGCTACATCCAGTCTGGTACATAATATCGCATACATGATAGAGCCTACTGCCGAAGCATAGGGTATCCCTTGCATGCGAGCCCTCTCCAAATTAGTCTTGGGAGACATCTCTTTGGAGAGAGTAATTCCTAAACAAGCGGGTACATTATCTAGCTTGGAATCTTTCATACTAAACCCCTTTAGTATGGTGTCTATGTTCCTGGATTGGGGCAATCCCAATGATCAGTCGAAAATATTGCATCTTTTAACCGGCAATTTCCCTATCATTTGCACTCATTTAGAAGTGTTCGGTATTCATATTTCACATATTAGCAAATCAGTCGTAAAATATCAGATTGCATGTGTTAGACTTTAAAACCGGCACTTTAAGGAAAATTGAATGTATTTTATGGCATCGCATCATCCCTATATTGCGCAACACATGTTTCGAGATTTCTACAGGATAATCCGGAAGAAAAGCCAAAATTGTCATTTTTGCTGATCAAACATTACGCCAACTTAAAGACCTGAGATCTGGTAGCAATCCAGAAGGAATTACACAATTCAACATATCACAAAAAGGCCCATATGTCATTATCAGAGAAGCCCAAAAGTTTCAAGCCACAAAGCCTCAAAAGCGCCGCGGAACCGCGGCGGGAGCCGGCTTGAGCCGCGGTTCCGCGGCGGTTTGGACACATCAGCAAGCCATTTTTGGTGCATAATTCTTCAATCAGTGGCCAGAGCTCAGAAATACATGTCAAATTCCAGAAAACCCTCGAAGCTTCTACCAGATCAGCAAAGATCATTAAGCAAAGCTAATCCTAATTAAGCTCCTAACTAACCTCTTCTAGAAGCTCCCTCCTAACTAATCACATCTAGAAGCTTCTCCTCTAACTAAATTGTGGAAGGAAATTCAAAATCTCCTCAACAAACTTTTGGAGGGAAACTTAAAATTCAAATCCTAGATCTAGGGTTTTGATGGCTATAAATAGGAACCTAGATCTAAGGGTTGAGGTTGTTCATCATTAGTTAGTTCATTAGTTCCTTAATCTTTACCACTTTCTTCATCTTCTTCCACAAGTCTAGTGACAAGACTTGTGCAAAACCCTAACCCTAATTCCACTCCAAATTCAAGATCTTGAGTACCAATCAAGCAAGAAGCCCTTCAACCTTTTAGGAGCGGAGCCGATCTCCAACCGAGCAAGTGATCCAAGCCGATCCGCGACTCACGGAGCCGAGCGAAGCCAAATCGACGATCGAGTTCTTCCACTTGTAGTTCTTGAGCGATTGTAAAGAAATTGTTGATATAAATAAAAGGTGAAATTCTTTAATCTTGCTTTCTTTCAATTCTTGCATCATGATTCGATCTCAATTTGTAATTGTCGTTCTTGTTGTGATGTTTGAGTAAAACTCCGCTCGTCAAGGAGTCAAGACGATCAATAGAATGATAATGTAACAAATCTTAATACGATTCTTAAGTCCTACGAGTTTTGTAAACCCTAGCAAGTTCAAGAATCGATGACCTAATTTCGTTGCGATACTTTCTTGATTGTTATCGCTCGAAATTAGGGATCTACGATCGTTTCTTGAATTTACCAGAGGCTAGAATGTGAATGATATCGACGAAAGAACAAGGGATAAGATGAAACCCTAGTTTCATAAGAAATCCCTAATTCTCGATCGATCATCATCGATCTAGTATCAATTCATCGAAGGATAAGAATACGTAATTGTAAGATTATATCACATCTATAGATCCGATCGATTCCTACGAGCCTCATTTAGATTCTTGATATTTGGTTGGAAAAATCATCAAACTATCAATTCTTGATTCTATCTTTTTCTTGTTATTAGATCTAGATTTTCTAATTCTTGAACTTCAATTACAAATCATGATTTGTTTGTTTTCTTTTCTTTAAACTTTCGACTCATCTAATTCAAAAGACGAACGATTACACTTTCCCTGTGGACGATCCGCACTTACTAACGCGCTACATTCGACACCGTTATTGATTGCGGTCAAATTATTTTTGGTTGTGATTTCTTTACAATTTCTCAAACAACATACCGGAAATTCATCAATCAAATGGCGCCGTTGCCGGGGATCATTTGATAAACACAAACCAAGAAATCAATTCAATCAAATGGCGCCGTTGCCGGGGATCATTTGATAAACACAAACCAAGAAATCAATTCAATCAAATGGTGCCGTTGCCGAGGATAGTGCGCTAATTGTTCGTATTTTGAAATTTAAGTTGAAAGATTTATTCCATTATAATTTTTAGATCAAAATTCGCGCAAACCCTAAACGATTTGTTGTGCTTTATTGTGAGGAAATCTGGAGCTTGCTGTGAAATTGGAATAATTTTTGGAGTATTCCAGAGGACAAGGGAAGTGAACAGGGACAATCTCTGAAAATTTTATGCAGTGTTCCTTTGAAACGACCGTGGAAGGGCGGCATTAACCAAGCATTGCCGCGGAACCTCGGCTTCATAGAGTGATCTATGTAAACTTTTTCCTCAGGTATATTCTATCCTTCTTCTCTCTCCTCTTTTTGGCTCCAACTAACAAATTTCTGCAGGCTTCTTTGCAAAAATCACAGCGCCGCGCAAAAAGCAAAAATTAAATTGTGCGTGTTTTGATTTTGTGGTTGTTTGCATAATTAATACGGAAAATTAAGGGGCACGGCCAAATCCAGATTAGGTGGGGAGTTCATTACCCTTCCTAAGCCCCAAAAATCACAAACTTGCATCCGCATTACCCTCATTAATTAAAAAATATCTAGAGATGACTCTAAGGACCGTCGTGCTCACTTAGGACAGAAGAAGGCCGTGGGTAATTCATTGCTTATCCGCGTTTCTTTTTATGGTGTCTAAGGAAAGTGTGTCGAAGTCTAGTGGTTACTTAATTAGGCCCACTACTTACGTAGTGGAGAACCTCCCACTTACCTGGCACTTACCTGGCCACAGGAGAAACAAAGAGGCAGTGGAGGATTTTATCCTGCGACTTGTCTTTTGGAAGTTAGGAGCGGTGTAGAGATTTGATCTAGGTGACCATAAATTTTAGGGTTGCTTGTTGCATTCGTTGTGATCGCATCATATTTTCAAAATCCGTATCCTTTTTCAAAACAAACACCGCATTCATTCATTCATTCCCCTAATTATAAATCACGCTGCCACGTGTACTAACCCTTTTTAGTGCAAGATAGGCTGGACACGGGATTCTAGTGCCCGACTTGTCCGCGTCCCCTCGATCGACTCCGAAGTCGGTATTTCTCCATTTACCTTTCTTTTACCCACCACCACACCCACACCGATGGATCCGTCTCCATCGAACTTCTTTTCCACTACTCTGCCGTCGTCCGTTGGTGCGCAGAATCCACCTCGCATCTCTCTCCAAGAGAGGTGCTATCCTACACGAGGTCCCCTTTCCACCTGTCTTTCCATTCCACCAGTCAACGGGGAAAATTTTCAAATAAAACCCCAATACATCAACCTTCTACCAAAATTTCACGGTCTCGAGTCCGAAGACGCGTATGCATTTATCACCAAATTTGAAAATGTATGCGCAATGATGGGTACTTCACAGCTTTCTTTGGATGCTTTACGTCTTCGTCTTCTCCCATTTACCTTGTGCGATTTAGCCGAGAAGTGGCTATATAACACTACCGCACATTACATTTCAAATTGGGATGAATTCGTCAAAGCATTCCTTAAGAAATTCTACCCACATCAAAAGACAGCTCGAGTCCGTAGCGAAATCTATCAATTCACCCAGCTTCCAAATGAAATATTCTCAAAATGTCTTGAACGTTTCAAGGATCTGTTAGTCCAATGTCCACATCACGGCATCCCGAGATGGGAACTATGCCGAATCATTTATGAAGGCATTACTCCTTACACAAGACAGACCCTTGAATCTATGTGTCAAGGCAATTTTATGACCAAAGATGATGGGGAAGCCTGGGAATTCCTAGAAAATTTCGCTGAAAAATCTTTACAGTGGGAGGGTATGAGTCAATCGTCTAGGGATGGCAATGATATTTCCATAGGAGTTAGAGCTGACATTGCAGCTATACACAAGATACTCGAGAATATGGAAAACAAATTTTTAGCCGCCACCCTAAATCAAATGTCACTCTCCAAAACTGTATGTGGATGCTGTTCTGATCCTTCTCACTTGACGGAAGAATGTCTGTTTCAAGGTCATGAGCATACCAATGCCGCATTTCAAAGACCTAGGAACGACCCATTTTCTTCCACATATAATCAGGGTTGGAGGAATCACCCTAACTTTGCTTAGAACCAATCACAATCTCATGACACGGTTCCAAACACGAATCATTTCCAAAGGGTCCCTCCACGACAACAGCATCCACCACTTCAATTGAGTCAGCACCCCTTCCAAGCACAAAACTTCCAAAATCCGGCCAACACTTTTGCACCACATGAAAACACTTTGCAATTGACCGGTACTGATAACACCTCTGCACTAGCACAAACCTTGGATATTTTCATGAAACAATCCATCCAAGGGACGGCAAGTTTGCAATCTTCCGTCGAGAATGTGATGAAGATTATTATCTCTCAAAATGAGAACATCAAATCGATGGAAGAACAAATTGCACAACTAAAAGCCGAAATGCGTGCAAGAGAGAAAAGGAAACTTCCAGATCCTGGCTATTCACATCTTGTGAATGCAACCACGTTGAGATCTGGAAGAGTGCTTGACAATCGCGTTGGGGAAGAGTTTGATGATACTGATAAATCAATCAATAACACCCCGGCTGAGACCTTTCCTCACACACACACTTCTACGTCTGATCCTTGTTCTTCTACCCCATCACCTTCTTGCGAGCCTATTCTTCATTTCCCATAAGGCTCGCCATCTCAGTCCACCTCTTCTAGTTCTCCACAGACGATCCCTACTCCTCTTTCGGGATCATGTCTACCCCCACTTCCTTCTCCTATGATGGACCCAGCGTTTATTGCTAAAGCACCTTACCCAAACCGGTTAAGGGCTAACACACCGAGTCCACCTATGGAGAAGATCATGGACATTTTTAAGCAAGTTAACATCAACATCCCTCTCCTAGATGCTATCTAACAGGTTCCGTCCTATGCGAAAACTCTTAAGAACTTGTGCACTAGGAAGAGGAAGAAACAAGTGCCCAAGAAGATTTTCATGGCAAAGACGGTAGACACGGCTTTCCCCCAACAATTACCGAGGAAACGTAAGGATCCTGGATATCCTACTATTTCCATTTCTATCGGGGAAAAACACATTAACCGTGCTCTACTAGACCTTGGCGCTAGTGTTAACTTGCTTCCATACTCGGTTTATGAGCAACTAGGTATCGGAGAGTTGAAGCCAACCCATTGCACTCTCCAGATGGCTGACCGATCAATCACCAAACCTAGGGGTGAACTGGAGGATGTGTTAATAAAAATCGGAGAATTTATATTCCCGGTAGATTTTATTGTAATTGATACACAGCCTGTAGCGAACCCACGGAATCAAATTCCGGTGATTTTAGGTCGCCCCTTTTTGGCCACTTTCAATGCTATTATCAACTGTCATAACGGTTCTATGACCCTATCTTTCGGGAATAGGTCAATATAGCTGAACATTTACAAGTTGGGAAGTGTACCCTCCGAACCTACTGCTCAGGTCTGTTCTGTCGACATAATGGATGTCGACAGCAGCGAATTTGATGATCCTCTTGATACTGATCTTGACTCTTTTCATACGTTATTGTTTGACCCAACTATGTATCATACACATACGGACTCTTCCACCGAGATGTCCGGGTCAACAATTAACACCGATTATGAACTGTTCTTAGAGTCTGAAGATCACCCCGCACTTTGTGATGACATTATTCATCGGGGTATTGATGGAACTTTTGAGGAAATCTTCGCTGAAGAACTCGCATTTTTGAATGACACGGGTGTTGAGATGAATCATGTCCCACTCAATGAAATTGAACCTCCACCCCTTCTTCTGAATTGTAAAAAGAATGCGAGCAATCCATCACATTCACTGCATCGTCTCTCCAATACGAGACGCACACACACTCTCTTCCACCACTTAACCTTTTCCAACTTTTTCTTCCACCAACCAGAGCACTGCATTGATAAATTTTTTGAATGGTTAGTGTTAACCTTCGGTCTTTGCAAAGCTTGGCATCGACCACTGATTTTTGACCCCTTCATGTGATTTTCAAAGATTAACATTGCATAACTCAAGTTTGGGGGGCATCATTTTTTCTGGCTCTTGAAAAGAAAATTTTACAAAATTTTGAGCCAAAAATAAGTTTGGGGGAGGTTCTTCACTTAAATATTTTGCCCCCACTAATAAATTCCTCTCAAGCTTACAGGTTTTTCGAGATTTAGCGGATGGCAACAGTGAGGACACTGTTGAAAACAAGTTTGGGGGAGGTTTGTGCTTATTTTCGCATCATTTGCATATCATTTGCATAAGCACAAAACATTTTCGAAAACCCATAAAAATTTAAAAATTTTCAAAAAAAATAAAATAAAAATACATTTTGTACATAAATAAGATAATAAAGGATTAGATAGTGAAAAATTACATGAGATTAGAAAAATTTAAGAAAACCAAGAAAATTAAAAGTTTTCTTATACGAACTAGTAATAAGTAGTTATGAGCCGTTGTCCCAAGGGTTAGTAAGATGAAAGACATCACTAATCTGAGGATAAAAATAATTCTGAAAAATAGTTCCTATTCTGGAAAGCCAAAACGTTGATACCCTGCTATTCGCACTTACACACGTCTTGAAGCCTGGGATAGTAGAGGATACCTTAAAATGCTCTTGTCTTAAAGCCGATGTATGAAGGAAATAAAAAAAAAGTGAATAAAAAAATATAAAGTGGTGAGAAAAATGGATACTGGTTTTGTTATCACCGAGGGCAATAAAAATGTATAGCGAGGGTGCCTCATCACCTAGTGCCCTAAGGCCAACTCGTCTGGGAGTCACTGCTATGCCTGAGGTGGTGCAAGACGAGGAAAATACACCAAGTAAGCAAGTACAGGAGTAATCGGTCGGTTAGTACCTCAAGAAGTATTAACGGTCGCATGAAAGTGTATGAGCAATCTCATCTAAATATTCATTAATTAAAAAGTACTGAGGCTGATGGGCAAGAGTATGATAGCTTGAATTGAATTCTCCGGGTGTAGGGATGTCCTTTATACACACGCATGGTTATATGATCGATGTTTGGAAGAAAGATAGGAATGAAGAATAAGACGATGTTTTATTGAGGGAGAACGTGATTTCTGACATCTTTTCATGACCATTAAGGTAGGGCTCATGACAACCGAAAAGCTTGCTTAGTTGAAAACCCTAATTTTCAAGGCTTTTCTTTTACAATTCTTGTCTTTAAATGTAATATTCATGATCTTCCTTTTATTATTGGATTTTGTGGGTGCAATCCGCTGAAAACCCTCAGGAGACAACACTCCTCCTATTGGGGACACCTAGAGGTTTAAAGGCTTGTTGCACGTGCTCAGTGCAATCGTGTTGCCTACGAAAGTGTGCTAGTTAGTTTTTCTCTTTCTTTATTTTCTCCTTCTCTTTTTTTTAATAAAACAATTCGCTCGAGACGATCGAAAATAAGTTTGGGGGAATTTGATCAGTCGAAAATATTGCATCTTTTAACCGGCAATTTCCCTATCATTTGCACTCATTTAGAAGTGTTCGGTATTCATATTTCACATATTAGCAAATCAGTCGTAAAATATCAGATTGCATGTGTTAGACTTTAGAACCGGCACTTTAAGGTAAATTGACTGTATTTTATGGCATCGCATCATCCCTGTATTGCGCAACACTTGTTTCGAGATTTGTGCAGGATAATCCGGAAGAAAAGCCAAAATTGTCATTTTTGCTGATCAAACATTACGCCAACTTAAAGACCTGAGATCTGGTAGCAATCCAGAAGGAATTACACAATTCAACATATCACAAAAAGGCCCATATGTCATTATCAGAGAAGCCCAAAAGTTTCAAGCAACAAAGCCTCAAAAGCGCCGCGGAACCGCGGCGGGAGCCGGCTTGAGCCGCGGTTCCACGGCGGTTTGGATACATCAGCAAGCCATTTTTGGTGCATAATTCTTCAATCAGTGGCTACAGCTCAGAAATTCATGTCAAATTCCAGAAAACCCTCAAAGCTTCTACCAGATCAGCAAAGATCATTAAGCAAAGCTAATCCTAATTAAGCTCCTAACTAACCTCTTCTAGAAGCTCCCTCCTAACTAATCACATCTAGAAGCTTCTCCTCTAACTAAATTTTGGAGGGAAATTCAAAATCTCCTCAACAAACTTTTGGAGAGAAACTTAAAATTCAAATCCTCGATCTAGGGCTTTGATGGCTATAAATAGGAACCTAGATCTAAGGGTTGAGCTTGTTCATCATTAGTTATTTCATTAGTTCCTTAATCTTTACCTCTTTCTTCATCTTCTTCCACAAGTCTAGAGACAAGACTTGTACGAAACCCTAACCCTAATTCCACTCCAAATTCAAGATCTTGAGTACCAATCAAGCAAGAAGCCCTTCAACCTTTTAGGAGCGGAGCCGATCTCCAACTGAGCAAGTGATCCAAGCCGATCCGCGACTCACGGAGCCGAGCGAAGCCAAATCGACGATCGAGTTCTTTCTCTTGTAGTTCTTGAGCGATTGTAATGAAATTGTTGATATAAATAAAATGTGAAATTCTTTAATCTTGCTTTCTTTTAATTCTTGCATCATGATTCGATCTCAATTTGTAATTGTAGTTCTTGTTATGATGTTTGAGTAAAACTCCGCTCGTCAAGGAGTCGAGACGATCAATAGAATGATAATGTAACAAATCTTAATACGATTCTTAAGTCCTACGAGTTTTGTAAACCCTAGCAAGTTCAAGAATCGATGACCTAATTTCGTTGCGATACTTTCTTGATTGTTATCGCTCGAAATTAGGGATCTACGATCGTTTCTTGAATTTACTAGAGGCTAGAATATGAATGATATCGACGAAAGAACAAGGGATAAGATGAAACCCTAGTTTCATAAGAAATCCCTAATTCTCGATCGATCATCATCGATCTAGTATCAATTCATCGAAGCTAGTATCAATTCATCGAAGGATAAGAATACGTAATTGTAAGATTACATCACATCTATAGATCCGATCGATTCCTACGAGCCTCATTTAGATTCTTGATATTTGGTTGGAAAAATCATCAAACTATCAATTCTTGATTCTATCTTTTTCTTGTTATTAGATCTAGATTTTCTAATTCTTGAACTTCAATTACAAATCATGAATTGTTTGTTTTCTTTTCTTTAAAGTTTCGACTCATCTAATTCAAAAGACGAACGATTACACTTTCCCTGTGGACGATCCGCACTTACTAACACGCTACATTCGACACCGTTATTGATTGCGGTCAAATTATTTTTGGTTGTGATTTCTTTACAATTTCTCAAACTACACACCGGAAATTCATCAATCAAATGGCGTCGTTGCCGGGGATCATTTGATAAACACAAACCAAGAAATCAATTCAATCACCCAACATCCGCTTAGATCTATCTCTATAGATCTTTATCCCCAGGATGTAGGAGGTATCACCAAGATCTTTCATGGATAACTTGAGTGATAAGAAGAGCTTGACCGAGTGTAGCATAGGAACATCTTTTCCTATCAAGAGTATGTCATCCACATACAATACGAGAAAGACCACCTTACTCTCTACTGCCTTCTTATATATACAAGGTTCACCTATATTTTTGATGAAGTCAAACTCTTTGATAGATTCATCAAAATAGATGTTCAAACTTCGCGACGCCTGTTTTAATCCGTAGATGGATTTAAGCAGTTTGCACACCTTTCCGCTGATCCCACCGTCTACGAAGCCCTCTGGCTGTGTCATGTACACACTCTCTTCTAAATCACCATTTGGAAAAGTCTTGATGTCCATCTGCTAGATTTCATATTCATGGTATGCAGTAATGGCAAGTAGGATCCTGATGGACTTAAACATAGCGATAGGAGAAAAAGTTTCATTTAGTCGATACCAGGTCGTTGACGAAAACATTTTGCTATAAGTCTATCTTTGAAAGTCTCAACTTTTCCACTACACCAATCTTCTTTTTGAAGATACACTTGCTCCCAATAGGTTTTACACCTTCAGGAGCAACATCCAAAGTCCATACTTTGTTTGTGTACATAGATTCCATCTTGGATCGCATAGCATCCGGCCATTTGACATAATCCCCACTCGTGGTGGCCTTCTCGAAACTAGTAGGGTCATCATCTTCCCTGATGCAATCCTCTCTCCTACCGTCTATAAGAAAACCGTAGTATCTCTCAGGTGGATAAGAAACCCTACTAGATCTGCATAGTGGCTGGGGTTTGTTGGGTACTATTGGATCCTCGGGTTCCACCAAATCGTCAGTTGTAGTCTGTGCTGCTAGAACTTCTTCCAGTTCTATCTCATTGCCACTAATTTCTTTAACAAGAAACCCCTTTTCTAAAAAGGTGGCAAGTCGAGAAACAAACACTTTTTGTTCCTCGGAGTGGTAGAAGATATACCCTCGCGAATGTTTGGGATATCCTATAAATTTGCACAGAATTGACCTTGCCTCAAGCTTGTCTGGATTTTGTGTCTTCATATAGGCCGGACAACCCCATATCTGAATAAAATTAAGAAATAGCCTCTTCCCATTCCATATCTCATATGGAGTGGTAGGCACTGATTTAGTCGGAACTTTATTCAATAGTTATGCAGCTGTCTCAAGCGTATAACCCCAAAAAGAAATAGGCAACTCAGCAGTACTCATCATAAAGTGCACCATATCTAATATGGTGTGATTCCTCCGCTCCGATACACTGTTGTGCTGTGGTGTATATGGAGGAGTAAGCTGAGAGAGAATCCCATTCTCTTTTAGATAGTCTCGGAATTCCCCGCTCAAGTATTCTCCTCCCCGATCTGATCGTATGATTTTAATACTTTTGCCCGTCTGGTTTTCAACTTCGCACTTATATTCTTTAAATTTCTTAAAAGCTTCAGACTTGTATTTCAACAAGAACACATGTCCAAACCTTGAGAGATCATCGGTGAATGTAATAAAGTACGAAAAACCATTCCTTGCATGTGTAGACATAGGACCGCATACATCACTATGTATCAGTCCCAAGAATTCAATAACTCTTTCTCCGTGTCCACTAAATAGAGTTTTGGTCATCTTGCCTTTGAGACATGACTGATAAGTTTCATAAGATGAAAATTCGAACGAATTCAAATATCTATCTTTTTGCAACTTGGTCAGTCTTGTCGCATTGATATGACCTAGTCTACAGTGCAATAAGAAGGCTTCGTTCATTTCTAAACTTTTCTTCTTGTTTGTGTTCTGTACGTTAAGAACTGTACATTGATTAAGAACGTATATACCATTACATAACGTACCGGATCCAACCAACACTTGATTTTGGAAAATGGTCATAACATTATCCTCAAATGCGAGATTATATCCTTCTTTAGTTAGCAAAGAAACCGATATAATGTTGCACATTATATTTGGTACGTAGTAACAGTCGTTCAGAATCAATGTATTACCAGTTGGTAACAAGGTGATAATCACCAACCGCTTTGGCTGCAACAATTGCACCATTCCCTACTGTTAGGGATTTATCACCCTTTCCCAGTTCTTCACCTTTCTTTATCCCATGTAACAAATTACATACGTGGGATCCTGATCCGGTATCCAATATCCAGGACATAGAACAAACTGAGAAACAGTTCTCGGTAACGAACACACCCGAAGAAGATGCATCAGCATGCTTTTTCTTCGCATGGGTGGCATGGGAATCCTGATATACCCATATCCATTACTCAAACATATGACAGTCATAAGATAGAGCGGGACCAACTTTCCCTAGCCCTGTATAAAAGGAGGGTTCGGTCAATACATCCATTTTATTATCTTGATTAAGGCGTGACATTGGTTGCTTCCTGGAGAGAGAGAGAAGGAAACGCTTTAGCGTGCGCTCTTTGCAAGATTACATTGGTTATTATCTTATCTAATCAGAATGGCTCTCACTGTTTTTATCAAATCTTCCTTCAAACCCTAAAAGGTAAAATTATCCGGAATTAACTACACCCTATAGGTTCGCCAATCGTTCGGCCAGGCAGGTATCGGTACTCCGAGGGAAGTTCCCCATGTTTTAGCATGGACCTAATTAAAATAAACCTCGTTCTCCCAGAGGCATAACCTCATTGACACCTTTCTAGACACCTACTTGATCGGCTAATTGTAAAGTGCAAAATTCTCCCAGGAGTAACTCTTACTTGCAGTGGGTATCTGGATCCAACTATCACATAAAAGGTATGAAATCTCATTGCAAATTTCAACACTTGAAATTCCCGATAATAGTTTTTACCCCTAACTTCCTACGACCTTGACGGAGGCTAAACTACCCATAGGGCTGTTAGCTATAGTGCCCTCAAGTCAATTATTGGATCGCAGGCACGCAATTGTGATGATTGAAAGAAGACCTATACCGGTAGAACAGGCCTACTCAAGATGATAGTATGCTATCTAGTTTGTCTTTATCATCATGTACAGGATTAGGTGGCATTACACATCACTATTACATGTTGATAGAACGCATAGGATTCTTGCTTGACTACCAGCAGTATGATGGCGATCATATACATGGGAGCTGGGTGGTCTACAAGCACATCCTTAAATGTCCCTAGTCGAGGAAGTTTCGAGACTGGGCATCGATACTCCAGAGTAGACTGCTGTATAGTGATTGAGACCCTGACGAGGGGCGGTGGCCGGTCTCACAAGCCATTGGTGTTATTTTGTTCACCTATGATGTATACAGGTGCTCATTTGGTTATGAGTGCACCGGACGGACTCGCCAGGAACATGCTAGTTGGTATTATACTTATTGTCAGATAGCAGTTCCCTGGTGACATGTATACAGGTTAGTCTATCGACCTGAGATCGTCATTTGACTCGTGTGAGTTCCTACTGTGCTTTGATTACTACTCTACCATGGATCAAACGAGTCATGCAAAAAGGTTTTAGTTGGGAACAGCCCGAGCCACATGGAGGCAGTGAGAGGATAGTCAAGGGATTCATCTCTCCCGGTATTCGGGGTTGATGTCGCGGAGAGCACGGGTGGCCATCACCAGAAATCATTGGCCAAGGTAGTCGAGAATTACAGATTCGGATCGGTAGTTTCTCCGGTGATGATAGGTTTCATACCAACACTAATGCCGCGTTATTAGGGGGTCTGACTTTATCCACCTTCTAGACTCGATATGCGATACTCATAGACAAACTGACCGGACTGTACGGATATTGTTACTGTCAGGCTCAGTAGGGGTTTCAGGATGAGTTTGCTCGTGGACTCCCTTTCGCTCAATACCTGAATAGCCGTTACGAACAGCTAGTGCCGCTGATGTGCTTGTGGTTAAACCCACTGCCTGCGTATTGACGAGTCTTTAGAATCCCACACAGAGAGCTTCCCTGCATTGGGCAAAACGATGTAGAGGTCGTATGGTTTTACGGCAGGGTTCGATCACATATGTGTACTTGTGCACAGATGATGTTCGGACGGATAGTACTAGTGGGCTTTAGTTTAAGCCGGATCCTGGTATTATATTTGTTGGATTATTTTCGTCTCATTATATCCGTATTCTTCGGAATACGGATGCGGGTATGTATATACAGTAGAAGGGTATTCTTGTAATTTATTACAAGATTACTTTTAGAAGATTACACCTCATCATGGTTTAGATATTTTTGGATTAAAAAGTTATTGAGGTGTAGGATGAGGTGTTTATTGCATTTTTGGTGGTATGGCTAATTAGTGACCCAAGTTTACTATTCAAGCATGCTTAGGGTTTTTGTTTGTTGTGAGATTGTTTGTTGACTTGAGATATTTTTGTTGACTCTAGATATTTTGGAGACTTGACATATTTATTGTGATGGCTCCATTATTTCTAATCAACACTCACAACACACAAAAGAAAAGGCCATTATTCATTTCTTTTTCTTAAGTTGCTCTCAACACCTCATTCTCATGGCATCTTCTTCTTCCTCTAGCTCCACCCAAACCCTCTCATGAGTTGAGAATACTTGGGTGTCTCGAGATAAATTAATCCTTCATTACTCTCTACTTCATGTACGGTATCTAGAGTAGCGATCTAGGTGCCCCAGTTGCCTCGGATATGAGGTTGGAGCTCGGTGCATAGACTCTCGGGTGGATCATCTTCGATGGAGGGAGACCGGAGATCAAGCTTGATCAAGGAAGCATTTTGGAGCATGGGATGATGGTTGAAGACCGAAGTATACGGATCTATTTGGTATAACCATTCTAACTCCTTTGCATATTTTATTATCTAGGGCTTATGGGTAGATCCGGGTAATTGGTTGTGGCAGCGCCATGTTTTATAAATTTTTGTTCCGCATTTGGTCACGGATTGATGGCCGGGACGCTGCCGTAACCCAACATAATATCAAAGCCACTCTATAATCCTTAGATAACTCATTGCGACATTAGAAATCCGCCGTTTTTGTATGCAAAAACTGCCGACAAAAACTGTTCCAAAAACTGAAAGTTTGAGATGTTTGCAAAACCCGCGGGCTCACGGTTTGAACTGAGAAGCCGTAGAGTGGTGCATAGGCACCCTGGGGAACCTCCGGGGGGGACCAAACGCTGGGCCCACTCCCCAAGACCACCACAAGGTGTTCTTGGCGGTGGGGACCCGAAACTGCCCCACCTTGGGCATTTTCGGGTCTGCCTCACCCCCTGGCCACCTCGTGGTGGCTTCGGGGGTGGGGTACCCCCTCTAGGCCCCCCGAATCAATGTTAATTTCGTGTTCTAACTCCCCGAGAAGATTCGGGCGCGTTTCGTTTTGATTCAGACTTCCGAATTGGTTTTAAACGGTCGGTTTTTGGAACTTTAGCTCACTGTTTGTTCATGGTTTTGGAAATTAGTTTAGTTTGCTAATTGCGTGCGGAATTTTAATGTCGTAGTTTTCAATACATACATTACTATCTGCGACCGTGAATTTCATTAGAGCGGTACGTGACATTCCTGTTGATGTTTTGTGTTGTGTTGTGGTTGTGGCGGGATCGTCGTGGTGGATAGCTTGGGTGCAATGGTAGTACGGTTTGGGTTTATTTGTACATTTGATATTGCAAGCGAGCCTCCGACATGTGGACTGCCGTCACTTTCGGTTTGTATATTATTTATTTGGGGCATGATCGGGTTGAGGTCGATATCACCGTTGTATATATTTTCTTTTCTGTACTATGATCACCCCATGGTAAAGTGCACGGATAGCCGGGTTCTGGAGGGCAACGGGTCTGCATCTCATGGATTTGAGATGGAGGGGGCCTCACTCTATAATTGGAGGGCTATTCGCCGCACTCGTAGGGGGTACAAGTTGACCCAAGGATGGGTGCTCAAGTTACCGGATTCCATTAAGGGCTGGGTGGCCCATTCACTTTGATGAAGGGGGTTGCCTCACTTCTGGTTTTGGCAGATAACTTTCCGCGCTTGTAGGGGTCTAGGTTTTAATTGCACAGGCTATCCACACGACAAAGGAAACGTCGGGTTTCACCTGCGCTTCAAAGGAAACCCGGGGCTCCCAGATTATCAGTATTGTTCTGTGATGCTTATCGCTATTCTGTGATGTTGCATATATCATACCTAGAACGATTATTATATATGTATATATATACACTAGTAGATGTTGTATATGTTTTGCACCCGTGCTAGTCCAGCCCCCGCTCTGTCGTTAATTAAGTAACTTAATGGGTGATGACGGGCCTAGTGGCGAATGCGGATGGCATATAGATACATCATATTTTCGTTCTTTTCTGGTGTGATTAACTGATGGGACTGCGTTGATTCTGATCAATGCACGGAAAACAGACCTATTCGATGTTGTTGGAAAAATTTTCAAAAGCTGTTATTACAAAGACGTTTTCTTTTGTTTTGCACAGCGGTATTCGGTTATGAATATCCAGCACCTCATTCGACGAGGCAAGAGCCGAGATCCCTTCACCGGGAGTGACCTCTTGGGCAGAAGTTTGCGGCAGGGTAATAACTTCACTATAGTCGATTACTTTTTTGCTTTGCATCGAGCTATTCAGTTGGAATATCCTGCACCTCATTCCAAGAGGAAAGAGCCGAGATCCCTTCACCGGGAGTGACCTCTTTAGCAAAAGTTTTTGCCACTATATATTTGTAATGCTATCCGGTTCCTTCAACGATATCAAGTTTATTACGTTAAACGTTTTTTGCCAAAAAACATTCATAGGCCTCCGTCATTTCAGACGGGCAACACTTAGTATTCATGCTATGTTTGTTGACCTTCGTCAAGGCATAGTGTATGGTAGCTGTTTGTTACCTTTCTGTTGCATAGATAGATGCGTTGGTTTGGGACAGTCGTACAGCCTTGTTGACCTTTGTCAAGGGCGAGTACGGGTGGGTTCAAATTAACCTGGACAATGATGGATAGAACTTGACATGTGACTTATGATTTGTAGACCTTCGTCAAGGTCATAAGAGGATGGGCTAGAAATCACAACGGGAGTTTCAAACATACAAGAAACATGCCAGGCATGTGCATACCTTCTGGAGTGTGATAACTTTGTAGGGTTATTAGGCACTATCACAAGGGTCTATAAGGCATCAACCATGACAAATTTAAAATTTAGAAGTGCCGAACAACCTAAAGCGAGGACCTTTGCAAGATAATTAGGGTTAACAAAACATGTAAACAACTTTTCATCTAAAGAAAAGGGATTACAACCTTTGTAGTCTGCTCCTTCGCTTCATAAGCTCTGAGTAGTAGTCTCTTCGCCGCGATCCATGAACTTCTGGACTCTAAAGAGGCTCCACAAGCCGAATGATCCATGCTTGCTTCAAATATTCCTTTTCGAAGATGATCTACCTTGAAGAATTTTTAACTCAAGCTCTCACTTCTCTAATCAAGTATTAGTGAAGTGAACACCCTAATCTAAGTGGCTAGATTAGATCAGGATGATGAAGTAGGAATTTGGCTCTCATTTGTTTTCAAAATCTCACTCAATATCATCAAAAAAGAAAAACCTAGTAAAGCCTTTTCAAGAGCTCAAGGAAGAAGAAGATGAATAATTCCTTTTGTAATGAATAATGAATTTTTGCTATGGATACAATTGCAACCCTTGGTTAATAAAGAAAGGCTTTAACCACTGAAGAGATTTAACTAGGGTAAAGGGTTTGGGTTGGGTTAAGAAATATCAACCAAAATATCAAAGCAAAATATCTAAGCATAAAACAAAAGTAAAGCTTCTAAAAGCTTCATGAAAATGCTAACCCAAATCAAACCCTTACTATGTTTAATCTCCACAAATCATGTTGCATTTGTAATCATAACTTGTTACAATATTATATATCACATATATAATATATTTTTGTAACAAAAGAAAATAATACAATTAACATATATCGCATATATATCAATGTATTATCCGGTGAGAAAATGAATCAATAAAGCGAGCTTATATCAGTTAATGTAATGTAATATATCACATATATAATTATACATTAAATTATCGAATCAACACTTGATCTGACAATCCGGCTATTTCTCAAATAACCGACTAATATAATCTGTATCAGTTCATCGAATCAACACTTCATCCGATGACCCGGCTATATCACATATACCTGGCCGATATCTAATATCGCGAGAATAGAATACGGTATCTCATATCGTAATATTCTCAATACCGTACATATCACATATGTGCCCCTACTCCATTTTGCCTGAGTCCAGAAACCTCTGTGTAAGACTCTAAAGAATCGTCAATACGCCGGCAGTAGGTGATGATCATATCAAACACCCACAAGCTGCAAGCGGTCAGCTAAACGTAACAGCCATCCAGATATTGAGCGATCAGAAGATCAACAAGCAAGCATGTACATTCTCCTGTGAATCCGATCAGTAACACTACCGTACAGTCTGGTCTCTTCATCTGATATGTCGCATATCTAGTCTAAGGGTGGTATACGTCAAACCCCAGTAACCGATAAATCGTGTCGATGTGAGACTCATAACAGGTCGAGAAACTACTAATAACGCTTACCAGCAGCACTCTATATCAGCCCTGGCCAGGGACTTCCAGTTATAGCCAATCGAACACAGCACAACATCAACTCCCTATACCGGGAAAGACGAAACCCCTCCTATCGCTCATTGCCTCCATGTGATTCAGGACTGTACCCAAAAGCCACCGTTTTGCATGCCCTCTTGGACGTGGTAAGGTGGAAATCAAAGCACGGTGGGAATCACACAAGACTCTATAACGATCTCGGGTCTACAGACTACCCTGTACCTGTGTCACCAGAGAACCGCCATCTAACATGAGGTGTAATACCATCTGGGAGTTCTCGGAGAGTCCGTTCAGTGTACCCAGTCTCCACTGAGCACCCGTACACCATCCTTGATGTCAAACGCCGATGAATATGGGATCATCCATCGCCCATCATATGGGTCAAGATACGTATACTCTAGTCTACTCTGGTGTATCGATGCCCTGTCTCGATACACCCTCGACTAGGAACAATTATAGGATATACTCATAGACTACCATGGCCCTACTAGTATGATCTCATCTTAGTCCCAGTAGTCGAGTACATATTCCAAGGGCTTTATCAACATGTGAGAGCAAGACAGTAAACTAATATAAGTCAACATGTTAAGACAAAGTGAAACCAAATAGCATACTATCATGTCGAGCAAGAAAGTCCTCTCTATATATATCCAAGCATCCACTATAATATACATCATATGTACAACAATGGCCTCTAGGGCGTATATATAACTAACAATCTCCTACTTGCACTAAGGCCAGCTGTTGTAGTATCTCATACCCAGCATCCCGAAAAGTCTCTCAAACTGTGTCTGGGGAATGGCCTTTATGAGTGGATCCGCAGTGTTGTCCTTCGTATCAACTCTCCTGACCTCGATCTCCGGGCGATCAACTATCTCTCGGATCAGGTGATACCGCCTCAGAATATGTCTGGACTTCTGATGGGACCTGGGTTCCTTGACCAAAGCCACAGATCCATTGTTATCACAATACAAAGGTATTGGGTGCTCAATGGATGGAACCACACCAAGTTCAGTAATGAACTTCTTCATCCAGACAGCCTCTTTTGCAGCATCGTTGGCAGCGACGTATTCAGCCTCCATCGTCGAGTCTGCAACGATTTCCTGTTTGGAACTCTTCCAACACACCGCCCCTCCATCGAGGGTAAAGAGAAATCCCGAGTGCGACTTAGAGTCGTCTTTATCACTTTGGAAGCTTGAATCGGTAAGGGACTCCACCTGGAGTTCTCCGTTACCATACACCAAGAACATCTCCTTAGTTCTTCTCAAGTACTTGAGAATGTACTTCACAGCTATCCAGTGACTCTCTCCAGGATCTGCTTGATACCTACTCACTATACTTAGTGAGTATGCTACATCGGGTCTGGTACATAGCATCGCATACATGATAGATCCTACTGCCGAAGCATAGGGTATCCCTTGCATGCGAGCTCTTTCCAAATCAGTCTTGGGAGACATCTATTTGGAGAGAGTGAGTCCAGAGATCGTGGGTAGGTTCCCACGATTGGATTCTTCCATACTAAACATCTTTAGTATGGTGTCAATGTACCTGGATTGGGACAATCCCAGTATCCGTTTAGATCTATCTCTATAGATCTTTATTCCCAGTATGTAGGAGGCATCACCTAGATCGTTCATTGAGAATTTTTGTGATAAGAAGAGCTTGACCGATTGCAGCATAGGAACATCATTTTCTATCAAGAGTATGTCATCGGCGTACAATACGAGGAAGACAACCTTACTCTCTACAACCTTTTTATATATACAAGGTTCATCTACGTTTTTGATGAAGTCAAACTCTTTGACTACAACATCAAAGCAGATGTTACAACTCCGCGATGCCTGCTTTAACCCGCAGATGGATTTAAGTAGCTTGCACACCTTTTCGCTGCTCCCACTATCTACGAAGTTTTCTGGCTGAGTCATGTACATGCACTCCTCTAAATCACCATTTAGAAAGGCGGTCTTAACATCCATTTGCCAGATTTCGTAGTCATGGTATGCAGCAATCGCAAGTAAGATCCGGATGGACTTAAGCATAGCCACTGGAGAAAAGGTTTCGTCATAATCCACACCTGGTCATTGACGAAAACCCTTTGCAACAAGTCTAGCTTTGAAAGTCTCAACTTTTCCATCTACACCAAGTTTCTTCTTAAAGATCCATTTGCTCCCAATGGGTTTTACCCTTTCAGGAGCAACTTCCAAAGTCCATACTTTGTTGGTGTACATGTATTCCATCTCAGATAGCATTGCATCCAGCCACTTCACAGAGTCCCCACTCGTGATGGCCTGCTCGAAACTAGTAGGGTCATCATCTTGCATGATGCAATTCTCGCTCCCACCATCAACGAGAAAACCGTAGTATCTCTCAGGTGGATGAGAAACCCTACTAGATTTGCGGAGAGGCTGGGGTTCGTTGGGTACTACTGAATCCTCTGGTTCCAATAATTCATCAGTTGTAGTTTGTGGTGCTGGAACTTCTTCCAGCTCTAACTCTTTACCACTAATTTCTTTTGCAAGAAATTCCTTTTCCAAAAAGGTGGCATGTTGAGCAACAAACACCTTTTGTTCCTCAGCGTGGTAGAAAAAATATCCTTGAGAATTCTTTGGATATCCCACAAACTTGTAAAGAACTGATCGTGCATCGAGCTTGTCCGGGTTTTGCCTTTTGACATAGGCCGGACAACCCCATATCTTAACTCGTTTAAAATATGGTCTCTTCCCACTCCATATCTTATATGGTGTGGTGGGTACAGATTTAGATGGAACTAGATTTAACCGGTATATGGTTGTTTCAAGCGCATACCCCCAGAAGGAAATAGGCAACTCAACATTACTCATCATAGAGCGTACCATATCTAATAGGGTGCGATTCCTCCGCTTCGATACACCGTTGTGTTGTGGTGTATAGGGAGGAGTAAGCTGAGAGAGAATCCCATTCTCTTTTAGATAGTCCAGGAACTCATTACTCAAGTATTCTCCTCCTCGATCAGATCAAAGGATCTTAATACTTTTGCCCATTTAGTTCACTACTTCATGCTTATATTTCCTGAATTTCTCAAAAGCTTCAGATTTGTGTTTCATCAGGAACACATGTCCGTATCTTGAGAGATCGTCAGTGAATGTAATGAAGTAGGAAGAACCGTTCCTGGTATGTATAGACATGGGACCGCATACATCACTATGTATCAGCCCTAAGAGTTCTTTAACTCTTTCTCCATGTCCACTAAATGGAGTTTTGGTCATCTTGCCTTTGAGACATGACTGGCAAGTGTCATAAGATGGAAATTCGAACGGATTCAAATATCCATCCTTATGCAATTTGGCTAGTCGTGTCACATTGATGTGACCAAGTCTACAATGCCATAAGAAGGATTCGTTCATTTCTGAACTTTTCCTCTTGTTTGTGTTCTATACATTAAGAATTGTAGTTTGATTTAGAACGTACATGCCATTATTTAACGATCCTGATCCTATCAACTTTTGATTCAGGAATATGTTCATAATATTATCCTGTATTACAAAACTATATTCTTCTTTATTCAATAAAGAAACTGATATAATATTGCATATCAGGGTCGGAATGTAATAGCATTCGTTCAGAATCAATGTATTACCTTTTGGTAATACAAGGTTATATTCGCCAACAGCCTTGGCTGCAACATCTGCACCATTCCCTACTCTTATGGAATGATCATCCATTCCCAGTTCTCTACCTTTACGTAGCCCACATAACGTATTACATATGTGGGATCCTGATCCGGTATCTAATACCCAGGACGTAGAGTGAACTGAGAAACAGTTCTCAATAACTAACACTTCCGAAGGAGATGCATCAGCATGCTTGTTCTTCGTTTGGGCGGTGTGAGAATCCAGATATTCTCTTATTATCTGCTCAGTCTTATAACACTTATAAGAAAGAACGGGACCAACGTTCCCCTGCTCAGTATAATAAGCGGGTTCAGTCAATACATCCATATTATTATCTTGATTAAGGTCTGACATGGTCGCTACCTGGAGAGAGAGAAGGAAACACTTTAGCGTATGCTCTTGCAAGATTAGATTGGTTATTATCTTATCTAATCAGGATGTCTCCCACTGTTTTTATCAAATCTTCCTTCAAACCCTAAAAGGAAAGACTAGCCGGGATTAATTACACCTTACAAGTTCGCCAATCTTTCAGCCATGCCAGTGTTGGTACTTTGAGGGAGGTTCCCTGTGCTTTCGCACGGACCTAATTAAAATAAACCTCGTTTTCCCAGAGGCATAACCCCGTAAACACCTTTCTAGTCACCTACTTGATCGGCTAATTGTCCTGTGTAAAAGTCTCCCAGGAGTAACTCTTACTCCCAGTGGGTATCAGGATCCATCTATCTCATAGAAGGTATGCAATCTCATTGCAAATTTCAACACTTGAAATTCCCGATAATACTTTTTACCCCTAGCAATGTATGACCTTGACTAAGTCAACAAACCATAAATCGCAAGTCAAATTCAACCCGTACATTTCCCGATTGAATTAAACCCACCCGTACGACCCTTGACTAAGTCAACAAGGCCGTACGACTACCCTAATCCAATCGCATCTCATGCTTTAGCAGATAAACACTATTTAGCTACCATACACTACGCCTTGACTAAGTCAACAAACGTAGTACGAATACTAAATATTATTTATCTGAAATGACGGAGGGCTACGCAGGTTTTTCAGAAAACCATAAGCGTAATGAACTTGATATCGTTGTAGAAACAAGTGATTTTGTAAAAGGAATGTTTTTGAGGCTTTTCTAGTTTTAGCTAAAGAGATCACTCCTGGTGAAGGGATCTCGGTTCTTTCCTCATCGAATAAGGTGCAAG
This sequence comes from Agapanthus africanus, assembly GCA_030015575.1. Taxonomy (NCBI): domain Eukaryota; kingdom Viridiplantae; phylum Streptophyta; class Magnoliopsida; order Asparagales; family Amaryllidaceae; genus Agapanthus; species Agapanthus africanus. The sequence goes on along the minus strand of JASDDO010000019.1, from coordinate 443,163,762 downwards.
ATATTTCACAAATACCGCTGTGCAAAGCAAGAACTATAGAAGCAATCAAAAACTAATCCGTGAGTTTGTAGCATCTGCCAGTTCTGCTAAAGAGGTCACTCCCGGTGAAGAGATCTTGGCTCTTTTCTCATCGAATAAGGTGCAGGGTATATCATATATACCGCTGTGCAAAGCAAGACTGTAGCAACCTTTTTTATAAAGTTTTGATTCTATAACATCTTTTTTTTAGGTTTCTTTTCTTTATTAATCTCATTAATAAATCCTATCAGTTATGCTTCCTAAGCATCACAGAAGAAATGAAAGCTGTAATATTTATATATCAAATATATAGTATAAGCATTCGTCTCAGGCAGTAATATGATCTCATCACAGAACATTGCAGCAGAAGATAACATATGAAATATTGGATATATTAGGAATCCGTGTTTTACTTCGAGCCTGTATAAAACACGGATTCCACGGTCGCGATGAATAGCCAAACCAACATCCCTAGACCCCTAAGAGAGCGGCAAGCAACACTATCAATTCTAGGGTTAGGAGACCCGGTCTCGACTCCTCGAGATGGCCTCCCACTGGACCCTAGAACCCGGTTACTTGTGCTCCCCTCCTTGGGTCTACCTAATGAGGAAAAGTAAATAATATACAATGGTGACATCATCTTCAACCCGGAAGTGCCCCAATAAAAGAATATTACATACAAATGAATTTTACATGAATGAAAATAAAAACCCTCATCTCACATAAAACTCCCGGCTATTCAGAACACGACGATCCAATATAACATATCACAGTAACACATAATATCTCATATCATCAACGTAAGCAAGTATGCGTATCCCGATTGTCGTTGATGTATAGCAACGAAGCCAGCGATACACCACATACTATGCTTACGGTCACAGAAATGAAAGTGTAAAACTATAACATTTGGAATCCACAAATACTTTAGACTTCTTAAATCCGAAATATCACATACTTCGCATTTCATGCATAACTATATGAATTCCACATATTGTATCACATTCCAGATAAATAGACAATGTTAAACTTTCCGATCGAATAATCAAATACCCATGATTTCCCAAATAGCTCAACACTTAAACGGAGTTCAAAAATCCCAGAACATGTCACTGCGCCAATGAACCAGCCGTAGAAGGGTCAAACCAACGCCTCACATGTGGCAACGCTAAACTACCACAAACCCAAGGGTTCAGTCGCAGTTTTGATGGTCACATAATTGAGTTAAGGTTACATTCTTCTAGAGGTTCCACAGATACGCTAGCATGATTTCCCGAAAGTTTTAAACAGAGGAAAAAATCCAACACTTGAAAGTTTTCCGTCATGGAAAAAATGAGTTATTGATATTCGTTCGAACCTTTTAACAAGTTCTAAATTACTCGAAAAGCTAAACGATATTAAACTTTCCGATCGAATCAACGAATTCCAAAGATCTCCAGAAAACTCAACACTTGAGTAATATTAAAAAATCCTGGAAGTATGTAGTAATACATACGGATGAACTCTAGAAATAACTACCCCTGATACCTAAGTACGGCCGCGGAACCGCCGCCAAAAGTCTGTTATGGACGCGGTTCCGCGGCGACATGAAGGCTACAGTGACTCGTATTTCACAGTAATCCATAAAATTACCTGCTTGATTTTTTGAGTATTTTTAATGGGGAAAAACCATCTTTTTAAAAATTTCCAGAGAAGGGGTCAAATACGACGTTACGGGGTTCGATCGGACTTTTAACTTCGTCTACACGTTGCCTAATGCTCTAGCTAGGCTCTGATACCACTGTAGAGTAACTAGGCACTATCACAAGGGTCTATAAGGTATCAACCATGCCAAATTTAAAAATTAGAAGTGCCGAACAATCTAAAGCGAGGATCTTTGCTAAATAATTAGGGTTAACAAAACATGTAAACAACTTTACATCTAAAGGAAAGGGATTACAACCTTTGTAGTCCGCTCCTTCGCTTCATAAGCTCCGAGTAGTAGTCCCTTCGTCGCGATCAATGAACTTCCAGACTCTAGAGAGGCTCCACAAGCCGAATGATCCATACTTGCTTCAAGTCTTCCTTTTCGAAGATGATCTACCTTGAAAATCTTTAACTCAAGCTCTCACTTCTCTAATCAAGTATTAGTGAAGTGAACACCCTAATCTAAGTGGCTAGATTAGATGAGGATGATGAAGTAGGAATTTGGCTCTCATTTGTTTTCAAAATCTCACTCAATATCATCACAAAAGAAAAACCTAGTAAAGCCTTTTCAAGAGCTCAAGGAAGAAGAAGATGAATAATTCCTTTTGTGATGAATAATGAATTATTGCTATGGTTACAATTGCAACCCTTGGTTAATAAAGAAAGGCTCTAACCATTGTAGAAATTTAAGAAGGGTAAAGGGTTTGGGTTGGGTTAAGAAATATCAACCAAAATATCAAAGCAAAATATCTAAGCATAAAACAAAAGTAAAGCTTCTAGAAGCTTCAGGAAAATGCTAACCCAAATCAAACCCTAACTATGTTTAATCTCCACAAATCATGTTGCATTTGTAATCATAACTTGTTACAATATTATATATCACATATATAATATATTTTTATAACAAAAGAAAATAATACAATTAACATATATCGCATATATATCAATGTCTTATCCGGTGAGAAAATGAATCAATAAAGCGAGCTTATATCAGTTAATGTAATGTAATATATCACATATATAATTATACATTAAATTATCGAATCAAAACTTGATCTGACAATCCGGCTATTTCTCAAATAACCAACTAATATAATCTGTATCAGTTCATCGAATCAACACTTCATCCGATGACCAGGCTATATCACATATACCCGGCCGATATCTAATATCGCGAGAACAGAATACGGTATCTCATATCGTAATATTCTCGATCCCGCACATATCACATATGTGCCCCTACTCCGTTTTTCCTGAGTCAAGAAACCTCTGTGTAGGACTCTAAAGAATCATCAATACGTCGGCAGTAGGTGATGATCATATCAAACACCGATAAGCTGCAAGCGGTCAGCTAAACGTAATAGCCACCCAGGTATTGAGCGATCAGAAGATCAACAAGCAAGCCTGTACATTCTCCTGTGAATCCGATCAGTAACACTACCGTACAGTCCGGTCTCTTCGTCTGATATGTCGCATATCTAGTCTAGGGGTGGTATACGTCAGACCCCAGTAACCGATAATTCGTGTCGATGTGAGGCTCATAACAGGTCGAGAAACTACTAATAACACTTACCAGTAGCACTCTATATCAGCCCTGGCCAGGGACTTCCAGTTATAGCCAATCGAACACAGCACAACATCAACTCCCTATACCGGGAGAGACGAAACCCCTCCTATCGCTCATTGCCTCCTTGTGATTCGGGACTGTACCCAAAAGCCACCGTTTTGTAGGCCCTCTTGGATGTGGTAAGGTGGAAATCAAAGCACAGTGGGAATCACATAAGACTCTATGACGATCTCGGGTCTACAGACTACCCTGTACCAGTGTCACCAGAGAACTGCCATCTGACGTGAGGTATAATACCATCTAGGAGTTCTCAGCGAGTCCGTTCAGTGTACCCAGTCTTCACTGAGCACCCATACACCATCTTTGATGTCAAACACCGATGGATATGGGATCATCCATCGCCCATCATATGGGTCAAGATGCGTATACTCTAGTCTACTCTGGTGTATCGATACCCTGTCTTGATACACCCTCGACTAGAAACAATTATAGGATGTACTCATAGACTACCGTGGCCCCACTAGTATGATCTCATCATAGTCCCAGTAGTCGAGTACATATCCTAAGGGCTTTATCAACATGTGAGAGCAAGACAGTAAACTAATATAAGTCAACATGTTATGACAAAGTGAAACCAAATAGCATACTATCATGTCGAGCAAGATAGAATAAGGATTGGTACTCATACTATATTCTTCCAAACTGCGTATATCATCGCCACTCCTACTTCACCTTTTCATTTCTCCAGAACACCCCGTATCACTATGAAACTCCACATTTATTGGATAATCCATCGTATAGTTGCATACAAACTCGAAGGAAGTTGTTCCAGTTCAAGAATGGATTCTGGTTCAGGAGAAATAAAATAAGGATTATTCAGTTGTCTTTTATCTTTACCTTCTCTCATGTTGTGAGGGCTTCTTGGATTAAGAGAGTACACATATTACGCTTATTGGATAATATTCTTCCAAATCATAGGTTGGTGCCGAACGGTAGGGAAGGAAGAAAACCATTTAGCCTAAGGGTAGTGTACAGAAGGTAAAAAGTAAAGACAAATAAAGGTATTGGAGAGATGGCAAGGAAATATACGGTTACAGTCATGAATCAAGATAATGGAAGAGGCATTACTAGGAATACCCGGATACCCTTTCGAAACATTTTCATATTTCATTTTCCCTGTGCAGTGTTAATTGAAAACTGATTTCCCAATTAGATTCTGACTCCAGGGTATGTAATTACCAGCTTTGATTCTCACATCTATATGTTATTATAGATGATGAGTGGGAGTAAGATATTGGGAATTATGTGATTATATCCTCATTATATCGGAATTCGTTGTAATTGGTGATATTTGAGGAAATCACTTGGGTTTTTGCCGGACGGCAAATATTTGGTTTTGAATATCCGTAGCTATGCACCAGTTTCAAATTGATATATCTGTACGTTTATTTTATAAAGTGAGATATAACTTTTTGAAATTATGTCTACGACATTTACCTATATCAGTTGATGGTTAGGTATGGAGCATTCAACAACGGTGTAATTCTTCTTAACCATAATACAGTTTTCAACTTACGACGCACAGGGTTTCAGTTATTGAACTCAGGGTACTTATACAAAGTATTGTATGTTGTCCAGTGTCCATTATGACAAAAGGGTTGGTACTCATACTATATTCTGTTTACTTGTGACTTCTTTAGATTTTAGACAAGTATTTCGTAGAAATACTAAGTCCAAGTTTTGAGAAGTTATAGGTACAAGAATAAAGTAGAGAAACATGTGATGCAAGTATCAGGATTCTTCAAGGTGATCGAAAATGTAAATACTTGTGTTTGGTATTCAGTTGATAGTAATTGTTTTGAGAACTTGCTTCTCTTTCAGGTTACTCACATCTGGATGCACTCCTAGTTGAGTAATGCTGATCAACCTTTCTCCATTTAGTTGACATGCCCTGGAAATAGCTGCATGATTTGAATCTGATTCCAATTAAATTAGTGCCTCTGTTTCTATATTGTATATAGAATGGTTCAAATTTTAACGATGTTGGGGTATATGGAGTTGTCCGGCTTATGCTTAAAACAAGACTCTGGACATACTCAAGGCACGTTTCAGTAATGGCAGTTTGTGGGTTATCCCGGGCTTTGACGAGGGGTAACTTTCTACCATCTGGAAGATCAATAGTGATATTGTTCTTGACTCACCACAGTTTTAGCAAAATGGAATTTTTCAGAAAACAGTAGTGAGAGTATGGTAGAAATGGAAGTGATTCCAGAACCACAAATGATTACTAAAAATTTAATAGAACCTAAAGATTCAATCGGGTTTGACATTCCATTAGCCACTCCGTAGATATGGTGGGTAACCTCAGGCGCCCAAGAAGTACTTCGGTATCCTCAAAGATGGTGACAGAGAGGTTCTTGTTTACCTAGACTTGCTATTATTGCTGTTCTAGACTATGAGACCCGGGAGGAGGATGAGTATAGCGTCGTTCTAAACTAGCTTTAGAAATGCACGTGTATATGACTGTGCCAGAGGGTTGTTGTAGTCAGTAGGAGAAGCGGAAGAAAAATGGACAAGTAGCTTGTGTCTATTTATAGACTAAAGCGGGTATAGCGAAAATAGATCATCTATTTTTTATGCGACAGTTATATGCTTTGACTTCATAAGAATAGGAGATGGATCTGTTAAGAAAGTAGTAAGGTGTGATGTCCTGGTATTTGGATGACATGCACTTTATAGAAAGTGAAATTCCTATACTACGATCGGTTACACTGTGGTTGTCACACAGTTGTTTCTCCACATAGGATATGTATATTATATCAGGCATTCTGGTTACTAGATCTATGGTTTTTTATCTAGATTTGGGAAGTGTCTCAATCTGGATACTTTGACATTTTTCTAAATATGTTTTAAAATGGACGACTCCTGACATGGTGGTGTACCTGCAGGTGATGGAGTCACCCTCTCTAAAGGTGTCTTACAAACTAAAGAGGAGAGAGATGTTCATGATTGGCATATCACTTGCTTAGGCAATTGAGTCAATCATGTAATGTAAAGTACCACACCAGATGTTGTTTTTACACTAGCCGCAATAAGTTTATATTAATCCAATCCTGGAGAAACGTTGGGAAGAATTTTACGAACATAAGTGGATGTTCATGGGATATGGTAACGGCAGCCTCCTTCAGGAGACGGTTATCATTCCAGGCTTCCAAGGTGACCTGGATGACAGAGCGACTGTCAGAGTTTTAGTTTTCCCTATTTTGAGAGGCAGTAGTTTGGACAGGTGGTCCAAGCGGATACTGAGGGAGGCATGGCGCAGGATACTGATTAATTTCAGTGGACGATATAGTCTAAGAAGTTTGCTGGATTGGGAGTTCATTTATGAACTGGATCCCATCAGATATCCAGACATATTCAAAGACAGGTATTGCTCATTTTGGGAGATGGCTTTCTCCACGAACTTGAGATAATGAGAGACATAGAAAGAAACATTGGAGCGGATCCACTCACTGAGGCTATTTCTCGAACGCGATAGTTTCACAATAAAGCTTTGTGAAACTGATTAGTAGAGAAGTTGGGTGTTCGGTATCATACGGGTTGTGAGTATGCGACACCGCAATAATTAGCCTTATGTACAAGTGGGAGATTGTTGGCTATAGTGCCCTCAAGCCAATTATTGGATCGCAGGCACACGATTACGATGATTGAAGGAGAACCTATACCGGTAGAACAGTCTTACTCGCGATGATAGTATGCTATCTGGTTTGTCTTTATCATCATGTACAGCATTAGATGGTATTACAGATCACTATTACATGTTGATAGAGCCCATAGAATTCTTTCTTTACTACCAGCAGTATGATGGCGATCATATACGTGGAAGTTAGGTGGTCTATAAGCACATCCTTAAATGTCCCTAGTCAAGGGAGTTCCGAGACTGGGCATCGATACTCCAGAGTAGACTAGTGTATAATGATTAAGACCCCGACGAGGGGCAGTGGCTGGTCTCACAAGCCATTGGTGTTAGTTTGTTCACCTACAATGTATACGGGTGCTCATTGGGTTATGAGTACACCGGACGGACTCGTCGGGATCATGCTAGTTAGTATTATACCTATTGTCATATAGCAGTTCCCTGGTGACATGTGTACAGGTTAGTCTATCGACCTGAGATCGCCATTTGACTCGTGTGAGTTCCCACTATGCTTTGATTACTACCTTACCACGGCTTAAAAGAGTCGTGCAAATAGATTTTAGTTGGGTACTGTCCCGAGCCATATAGAGGCAATGAGTGGATCGTCAGGGGATTTGTCTCTCCCGGTATTAAGGGTTGATGTCGCGGAGTGCACGGGTGGCCATCACCAGTAATCATTGGCCAAGCTAGTCGAGAATTACTGATTCGGATCGGTAGTTTCTCAACTGGTGATAGGTTTCATACCGACACTAAATGCCGTGTTATTAGGGGTCTGACTTTATCCACCCCCTACACTCGATATGCGATACTCATAGTCGAATGGACCGGACTGTACGAATATTGTCACTGTCAGGCTCAGTAGGGGTTTCAGGATGAGTTTGCTCGTCGTCCTCCCTTTCGCTCAATACCTGTATAGCCGTTACGTACAGCTAGTGCCGCTGACGTGCTTGTGGTTAAACCCACTGCCAGCGTATTGAAGAGTCTTTAGAGTCCCACACAAAGGGTTTCCCTGCTTCGGGCGAAATGATATAGAGGCCGTATGGTTTTACGGCAGGGTTCGATCACATATGTGTACTTGTGCACAGATGATTTTCGGACAGATAATACTAGTGGGATTTGGTTTTAGCCGGATCCTAGTATTATATTTGTTGGATTATTTTCGTCTCATTATATTCGTATTCTTCAGAATACGGATGCGGGTATGTATATACAATTGAGGGGTATTCTTGTAATTTATTACAAGATTACTTTTAGAAGATTACACATCATCATGGTTTAGACCTTTTTTGATTAAAAGGTTATTGAGGTGTAGGATGAGATGTTTATTGCAATTTTGGTGGCATGTCTAATTAGTGGCCCATGGTTACTATTCAAGCATGCATAAGGTTTTTGTTTGTTGTGAGATTGTTTGTTGAATTGAGATATTTTTGTTGACTCTAGATATTTTGGAGACTTGACATATTTATTGTGATAGCTCCATTATTTCTAATCAACACTCACAACACACAAAAGAAAAGGCTATTATTCATTTTTTTTTCTCTTTCTTGAGTTGCTCTTAACACCCCATTCTCATGGCATCTTCTTCTTCCTCTAGCTCCACCCAAATCCTCTCATGGGTTGAGAATCCTTGAGTGTCTTGAGACAAATTAATCCTTCATCACTCTCTATTTTATCTACGGTATCTAGAGTAGCGATCTAGGTACCCTAGTTGCCTCAGATATGAGGTTGGAGCACGTTGTATAGACTCTTGGGTGGATCATCTTCGATGGAGGGAGACAGGAGATCAAGCTTGATCAAGGAAGCCCCTAGGAGCTTGGGATGATGGTTGAAGGCCAAAGGATACGGATCTATTCGGTATAACCATTCTAACTCCTTTGCATGTTTTGTTATATAGGGCTTATGGGTAGATCCGGGTAATTGGTTGTGGTAGCACCATATTTTATGCATTTTTGTTTCGCATTTGGTCACGGATTGATGGCCGGGACGCTGCCGTAACAACACAAGGGCGCTAGTCAAGTTCAACCCGTTCATTTCTTGATTGAATTAGACCCACCCGCACGTCCCTTGACGGAGGCCAAACAACACCGTACGACTACCCTAATCCAATCGCATCTCATGCTACAGATAAGTACTAATCAGCTACCGTGCACTATGCCTTGACGGAGGCTAAACTACTGTAGCATGAATACTAAAATAGCACTTATCTGAAATGACGGAGGGCTACGCAGGTTTTTAAGAAAACCATGAGCGTAATGAATTTGATATCGTTGTAAAATATAATGTTTTTGAAAAGGAGTGTTATTGAGGCTTTTGCTAGTTTTGCTAAAGAGGTCACTCCCGGTGAAGGGATCTCGACACTTTCCTTATCGAATGAGGTGCTGGATATTCATGAATACAACTATGCAAAGCATGAACTGGAGAAGCAATCAAAAACAAAGTGGGTTATAGTATTTGCTAATTTCGCTAAAGAGGTCAATCCCGGTGATGGGATCTCGGCTCTTTCCTCATCGAATGAGGTGCTGGATATTCATCAAGGAATACCACTATGCAAAGCAAAACTAGAGCTACCCTTTTTGAAAATTTGATTCTACAACATCTTTTGGTTTCTTTCTTTTCATTAATCTTATTAATGAAGTCCCATCATTTAATGTTTCCTAAACATTACAGAAAAATGAAATGAAAATAGAACGTACGCTTATGCCATCCACATTCACCATGGGGCCCCGTCATGCACCGTTAGGTTACTTAACTACCAGCAGAGCGGGGGCTGGACTAGAGTTGGTGCAAAATATAAACAACGTTTATTATATATGATATATATAATATTACATTCGTCTCATGCAGTTATATGATCCACATCACAGAATCAAGTAGCAGAAGCAACATATGAAATATTGGATATATTAGGATGTCCGTGTTTTAAATTTACCCAATAATGTAAAACACGGATTCCACAGTCGTGATGAATAGCCAAACCCACATCCCTAGACCCCTACGAGTGCGGCAAGTAACCCTGCCAATTCTAGAGTTAGGAGACCCGGTCTCAACTCCTTGAGATGGTCTTCCACTGGACTCTAGAACCCGGTTACCTGTGCTCCTCGCCTTGGGTCTATCCTAATGCGGAAAAGTAAATAATATACAATAGTGGTGACATCATCCTCAACCCGAAAGTGCCCCAATAAAAGAATATTACACACATATTTTATATGAATGAAAATAAAAACTCTCATCTCACATAGAACCTCCGGCTATTCTTTCACGACGATCCAATAAATAATAAAAGCAGCAACACATGATATCACATATCGTCAACATAAAAAAATATGCGTATCCCTAAAACTTGTTGACATATAGTAACGAGATTGGGATACCCCACATATTACACTTACGGTCGCAGAAAAGAAAATAGAAAACTACAATAATTAGAATACGCAATATCTTTAGACATTATAAACCCGGAATATCTCATATTCCGGATTTCATGCCTAACTTATAAAACTTGCATTTTAGTCTCAAATTGAAAACTCTTTCAATTGGCTGTCGTATAATTCAACAAGATTCCCGACTTAGTGATCGCGTACAATACGCAATTGCGACGGAATTTTGATCCGAATCAAAATTTCGTGGCAATCGATCAATTGAGACTAAACGGCTGGGTTTAGAATATACTAACTAGTTTTCATAGAACTAATTAATCCAGATTCTAATAATTGTATCACACACATCACAAAGCTTGTAAAGTAACCGCAACGTTAGAATTCCGCACGCAATTAGAAAACTAAACCAATTTTTCCAAGACATGAAAAATCCAGTGAGCTAAAGTTCTAAAACCGATCATTTTAAGCCAATCCGGGAGTCGAAACGAACTCGAAACCCGTCCGAATCTTCGTAGAGGCGAAGATCCTAAAATTAACTGTCGAATGGGGGGCCTCGGGGGCATACCCACACCCGGGGGCCACCACGAAGCGGCCCCCTAGGGTAGGCAGACCCGAGAGCACCCAGTTGGGGTGATCTCGGGTCACCCACCCCTAAGTCCACCTTATGGTGCTCTTGGGGTATGGGTCCGGCCTCTGGTCCCCTCGAGGTGTCCCCAGGGTACGCACGCTCCACCCCGCTGCTTCTCGGTTCAAACCGTAAGCCCGCGGGGTGTGCAAACAACTTAAAAAATTATTTTTGAAACTGTTTTTATCGGCAGTTTTTGCGCGAAAAAATGGCGGATCTCTAACGTCGCTACAAGTTACCCTAATGTTCTAGCTTGGCTCTGATACCTTGAAAGTCAGGCAGACACCCCATCTAATGGGATCACCGTGGCACCTACAGGTCCCTCAGCAGCTACTTTTTACGCATGCCCTCTCGCGAGGACTACAACCCGCTGCAACACCTTCCAGTCTCGGGACACCCTGGGGTTAAGAGCCTATGCTTCTCCACACTGTCACACAGTGAGAACCCTCCATAGGTCAACATCCAATGCGTAGTAGCTCTGATACCATGAAAGTCGACCCTAGCACCACCATGAGATTTTAGAGGCATCAAGCATGCCAAATTTTAATTTTATTAGGTACTAAGTTAGACTAACAAGATCTTTACTAGAATATTAGGGTTTGCCTTTGATGATGTGATAAACTAAAGAGAAGAAAAGAGCATACAATCTTTGTAGTTCGAGTCCTTCTCTTTAATAGCTCCGGGTTTTAGTCCACGCGACTCCACTAGGCTCCTCTTCAAGATGAAAGAACCTTCTTCGTGATCTTCATGCCAAAGATGATCCACCCAAAGTCCATAAGCTCAAGCTAACCCTTCACTAATCTCATTAGTGAAGGCAACACTCCACATCAAATTGCTAATCTAATGTGTGATGGTGAAGTAGGGGTTTAATTTGCTCACTAGGATTTTCACAAGTTCAATGATTCATATCACATGTGATGGTTTGAACTTGGAAGTGAGGTGAAGAAAATTGTAGAGAGCAAGAGGAAGAAAGAGCTCAAGAAAATGGCTAAGGCATGAAGAATGAAAATGATGAGAGCAAACTCAAAATGGCTCTCTCTTTCCTCACTTATTCAAGCATGGAATAAAATTGCAATTCTAAATTGCAACCATGCTTGAATAGTGAGTCAAGCCTAATATACAGATAATAAAACCTATGCCTTGCCCATTCCATAAATATCTCCATAATTTACACCTCATTTTTCTATTTTCTCAAAATAGGAAAACATACCATGCTTCATATAATTATATATATATATATATATATATATATATATATTACAAATATACATTAATATATATGTATATAAATAAAGTAATTAGTGAGCTAATGATATTAGTTAAGATATAATTATATCACATATAATGTAACATTTTAAAAAAATAAATAAATAAAAATCCTTTAGGTGAATTTTCTGATTTTCGGTAAAATAAACCGTATTTTTCGTAAAACTTAACAATAATTATTTTTAATCATAAATTTAAAAAGACCTATTTTAACTATATAATTACTAGTATTTGGTATTTATTTAGTCACTTATAAATTATTAGTTCACTTAAATATTTTTGCTTAATTAATTTAATTCAATTATTAACATAAACTTTAATTATACATTAAATTAGTGTAAATTACAAATTAGAAATGGGTTAATTTTGTAAAACGAGCCATGACATATTAGAATCAAGTGTGTAATATGCAAAATCTTTTCTCAAATTTTTTCCATGGTTCTAGATTTTTCTAGGAAAAGGTTTAAATTAGAAAAGTTTATATAATTAAGTTTTTAAGTGAAAAGATGGCATTTATTTGAGAGGTTTCTAGACAAATCCACACACTCCTCTCTCTTTTTCCTCTCTCCCATCACTTTGGCCGACCTCACCTCATGGCAGCCCCCAAAATTTCCCCACTTCACTTTGCTTTAAAAATCATCAAAAATTCAACAAAAAAAAAATCCAAAATAAACCTCAAAATCAATATCCAATCTCCACCCATTTTTCATTGACCTATAAAGCTTGGTTCTTGGAGCAAAATTAGCATTTTTGGGAGGCTAAGTTTTCATGCTGATCCACAACCCTTGAGGTATAAAATCCTAAACCATAGTTAAATTGTTGTTTGCTTCCTTAATCTAGCTTAATTGCAAAATTAATTGTGGTTTCAATTTAAAGATTCAAAATTCAAGAGAGGGTTTTAAAATGAAGTTAAGGTTTTTATTAATTGAGTGGGGTTATAATAAGTAGTTTAACATTTTTAGAAAGGAAAAATCTAGCATGGTTGATGTATTGTAAATTGTTCATTACAAAGTGTTTAAATTGAACAATTTTGCTAACTAGGTTTTTATAATATATATATATTGGTGATATAAATTCTAATTAAGGTTTTTATCATTAGATTGTGGTTTTAATGAGAATATTAACATGTTAAAGGAATGAAAAACCTAATTTAGTTACTAGTTTCAAATTGATAATGGAAAATTGTGATAAATATGCTATTTTTGCTAATTAGGTTTTTGAAATTTATTTAAAATGTGGGATTAAAAATATAGTTAGGGTTTTAGCACATCCTTAAGGTTTTATTGAGTGGTTTAACAATTTAAAATATACAAAATCAAGTTTAGTAGTGGAATTGTGAAGTTTTGCTTAAAAGGTGTTGAAATCGGATAAAATTTGCAAACTAGAATTTTCAATTTAAGACAAATTAGTGTGATAAAAATATAGTAATGGTTTATATAATCTAGTTATGTTATTTAATGAATATTATGACCATTAGTTTCATTTAATCCTCAAGTTTTGAAGTAAAACGGTAAATTGACGTTTTCTAGGTTTTTGCGAAACAGGACGATTTGATCGATTTTAAGGTTTCGATGATTTAAACCATGTTTTATATTATAAATAATGAGTTTTGAAACTACGAGTTGTTTGTTGGTGTTTTATCTCGATCAATCAGCGTTTGTACGCCGATATCGATCGATATTTGGTTCTTCTGCATGAGCGGGTCATAGGTTTTAACCTATGCGCGTTTCGTGCGTCGTTTTGGTTTTGTCCATGATTCAGTTTACGATATTATATATGTTTGCGTATAGGTACCCCTCACGTGGACTTCAGACGAGGAAGAAGAGGAGGGCGATATCGTCTTCGGCAGACAAGGACCAGGTGAGTAGATGTATATCTACGGGGGAAGTCGGGTGGATGGCGTTTAGCACCCCCGCAAATGTAGAATAGGAATATTATTTATTGTCATTAGGAAGTCAGACGTAACCTTAGATTCTTGGCGAGAAGGACCCTATTAAAGACTTTAGGTTGGACTAGACCGATTTAGAAAGACTTTACCGGAGGATGAATGTCTTGGAGGGAATTCGTAGGTTTCAGGTAGACACACGCACACACAGAAACTTGACTTGGTGTATATATGTATGTGTGTGTGTGTATACTGTTAGTTATATGTATGCCCTAAAGGCCATTACTGTACATTGGATGTATATTGTAGTGGATGCTGGGACATATATAGGGAGGACTTTCTTGCTCGACATGATAGTATGCTATCTGGTTGCTCTTTACCTTAACGTGTACACTGATTGTCTCTCTGTTACATGTTCGTAAAGCCCTTAGGATGTGTGCTTGACTACATGGACTATGATGCGGATCATACTAGTGGGGACATGGTAGTCCATAAGTACATCCTTGAAACTCCCAAGTCGTGGGTGTATCGAGATGGGGCATCGATATACCAGAGTAGACTAGCGTATACCTTCTCGACCCATACAGATTGGCGATGGATGATCCCATATCCATTGGTGTTTGACATCGGAGATGATATACGGGTGCTCAGTAGAGACTGGGTACACTGGACGGACTCGCCGAGAACTCCCAGATGGTATTATACATCACGTCAGATGGCAGTTCTCTGGTGACACTGGTACAGAGTAGTCTGTTGACCCGAGATCGTCATAGAGTCTTGTGTGGTTCCCACTGTGCTTTGATTTCCATCTTACCACGTCCAAGAGGGCGTGCAAAACGGTGGTTTTTGGGTACAGTCCCGAGTCACATGGAGGCAATGAGCGATAGGAGGGGATTCGTCTCTCCCGGTATAGGGGGTTGATGTTACGCTGTGTTCGATTGGCTATAACAGGAAATCCCTGGCCAGGGTTGCTGAGATTTACTGGTAAGTGTTACCAGTAGTTTCTCGAATAGTTATAGACCTCATATCGACACGACTTATCGAGCTATTGGGGTCTGACGTTTACCACCCCTAGGCAAGATATGCGACATATTAGACGATTAGACCGGACTGTACGGTAGTGTTACTGGTTGGATTCACAGGAGTATGAGCGGGCTTGCTCGTCGATCTTCTGATCGCACAATACCCGGGTGGCCATTACGTTTAGCAGACCGCTTGCGGTTTGTGGGTGCTTGATATGATCATCACCTGCTGCCGGAGTATTGACGAGTCTTTAGAGTCCTACACAGAGGTTTCCTGGCTCAAGCGAAACGAAATAGGAGCGCATATGAGATATGTGCGGGACCGAGAATAATGCGTGTATATGATACCGTATTCCATTCTCGCGATGTATGTATCGAATGGTTGTATGCGATATAACCTAGTTATCGAATCAAGGGTTGATTCGATAAGTCGATACATAGTATACTAGTCGGTTGTGTGCGACATGACCGGATCATTGAATCAAGTGTTGATTTAATGATTTAATGCATAATTATATATTTGATATATTACTTTGCATTAACTAATATTGGTTCACTTTAAATGGATTTTCTCACTTGTTTGTGCACATTGTATATTATATATAGTTTTGTGCACTTGATTGTATCATGTTTGATGATACATGTTCACTTGTGTTTGTGTGAAGATTGAACCATGGTTGTAAGAATGGTTAGGGTTATGATTATTTATTCATTCATTTATTTATTTATTAGTTTTGGAAAATAAAAGAAAAAGAGAAAAAATGGTGGCTTTCTTTGTTCTTATTATGAAGCTTCATGAAGACTTTGACAAAGTGACCATTTTGTCTCATGCTTAACCCTAACCATTCCATTCAACCATGATTAACTCTCTACACATTACCATGGTTAAGATTATGATAAGAATGATTTTATTATTCTTATTATAATACTTATCATATTCATTAGCTTCTTCTTCTTCATCTTCTTCAAGGAAGAAAAGCTTGCTTCATCAATGGTGGATTGATGAAATGGGTGAGAAATCCAATTCTAAAGTCTACCCACTTCCTATTTCTTCATCCTCTACCTCTTGCCAAGTAGTAGAGTGTGTTTTCTTCACAAGTTTCATGACTTGGTGAAGTGAGAGCTTGATCTTGCGATGCTTTGACGTAGATCATCTTCGGCATGGACATCGACGACCTAGCTCGCCTATTCTGCGACGAAGCCGACGCTAGAGCCCGGGAATTCACTAGGACAGCGAGGGGACTTCGTTGCGGAGCTATGGAGGTGGAGCACCGGATCTACAAAGGTTGTATTTCCGTTTCCTTATAGTTAAGTGTTAACTAGTTAGCTTTTTCGCCTAGAATTCTAGCCAACGATCCGTAGTTTAGGGTTTCTCGGCACCGTAAATTTTGAAATTGGCATGGTTGATGCCTTGTGAGACCTCATTAGGATGTCTAGGAACCCTACAGTGGTATCAGAGCCTAGCTAGAGCCTTAGGCGAAGTCTAGACGGAATTTGAAGTCCGAACGAACCGAAAACCCAAAATTTCCATGCTCTCTGTCCTTTTTTCAAAAACGTGGATTTTTCCAAATTAAAAATTGCTAAAAAATTCAGCAGGGTCCTATTAGAATTACTGTGAAATTCGTGGGGCTAATTCATCAAAAGTGCGGCGGAACCGCGGCAGAAGCCTGGCTTCTGCCGCGGTTCCGCGGCAGTTTGATGACGTCACCCTTCCTATTTTGCACAGTAATTCCTCTTTCACAGTGCTGGATTTTATGGGAATTTTTAAATTTTATTCAAGAGTTGAATTTTCTGCAGTTGTTTTGGGGATTCTGTGTTTCGATCGGGATATCAGATTTTGTCTATGTGGCTTTCCGGATAAATTTTAGAATATGTTAAAAAGTTCGACCGGATATAAATACCCAATTTTTCCCCTGTCGGGAAATTTCCAAGTGTTGGATTTTTCCGTAGTTTAACGACGTTCTAAGTAGTGCAAGTAACGCGATGGTCCCTCTAGAAGACAACAAACCTTAACTCGATTATGTGACCGTCTTGAACTGCCCTTTGAACCTTCGGGTTTGGGGCAGTACGGCGTGCCACATGTGAGGCGTTGGCTTGACCCTTCTACGACTGGACCGTTGGTACTGAGGCACGAACTGAATGTTTTTAGACTTGTTTCATGCGTTGATCTGTATCGGGAAAACTTGGGTGTTCGATTGTTCGATCGGAAAGTTTAACATTTTCTATTTATCCGGAATGTGATACAATAATTGGAATTCACAAGTAGTTATGAGATAACTAAATGAATGTTATAAACATAGCAGTTTAGTCTCACTTGATCGGTTGCCACGGAATTTTGATGTGATCAAAAGTCCGTCGCAATCACGTAGCGTACGCGGATACTCGCCGGGTAAACTTAATAGACAGCCTCACTCCATAGCCCCGACCAAGTGACTGTAGGAGAACCCCGTCGCCGAAAGCATCCGTTCGGGTGCTCGCGGTAGCGGTGTTCCGCCTTGGTGCACTTCGTCGACGGTATCGGGGGTGAAGCCGCCTACTAAAGTTTGCGACGAGCATTCGATCAGCATGTCGGGAATCTTGTTGAATTGCCCGACTTGATATTGAAAAGAGTTTTCGATTTTGAGACTAAAATGCGGGGTTTATAATTGTTAGGCATGCGATGTCTAAGAAATTCATTTGGTCAGGCATGCGATGTCTGAGGAGGTTGCGGATTCCAACTGTTGTAGTTTTACACTTTCTTTTCTGTGACCGTAAGTGTAATATGTGATATCGCCGGTTTCGTTGCTATATGTCAACGACAATTGGGATGCGCATATTTACTTACGATGATGACATGTGATGTTATGTGTTGCTGGATATGTTATATTGGATCGTCGTGTTTGAATAGCCAGGGTTTTTTTTATGTGAGATGAGTGTTTTTCATTTTCATTCATGTAAAAACTTGTATGTAATATTCTTTTATTGGGGCACTTCCAGGTTGCGGAAGTAGTCACCCTTTGTATATTATTTACTTTTCCGCACTAGGATAGACCCAAGGAGGAGGGCACAAGTAACCGGGTTCTGGAGTCCAGTGGGAGACCAACTCGAGGAGTCGAGGCCGGGTCTCCTAACTCTAGAATTGGTAGGGTTGCTTGCCGCTCTCGTAGGGGTCTAGGGGTGTGGGTTTGGCTATTCATCACGACCGTGGAATCCGTGTTTTATACTGGCTCGTATTGAAAACACGGACGTCCTAGTATATCCAATATTTCATATGTTTCTTCTGCTGCGATATCTGTGATGTGATCATGTGATGTTCTGTGATAGATACTGTATATAGTATATATGATATATTATATAGACGTTACTTATGTTTTACACCCGCGCTAGCCCTTCCCTGCTCTGCCGTTAGTTACCTAACCTAACGGTGCACGAGGGGACATCGAGGCGAATGCGAATGGCATAAGTGTACGTCGTATTTATCTGTGATGTTTAGGTATTTAAATGATGGGACTTCATTAATATGATTAATGAAATAAAACAAACCTAAGATGTTGTAGAATCGAATTTCAAAATAAAACAGGTAGCTACAGTTCTTGCTTTGCATAGCGGTATATGTGATATATCCTGCACCTTATTCGATGAGGAAAGGACCGAGATCCCTTCACCGGGAGTGACTCCTTTAGCAATAACTGGCAGATGCTACACACTCGGTTTGTCTTTTGATTGCTTTTAAGTGTTTTTGCTTTGCACAGTGATATATATGATATATCCCGCACCTCATTCGACGAGGAAAGGAACGACGATCCCTTCACCGGGAGTGACTCCTTTAGCAAAACTAGAAAAGCTTCAAAAACACTCCATTTTTAAAATCATTTGATTCTACAACGATATCAAGTTCATTACGCAATAGGTTTTCAGAAAAACCTGTCGTAGCCCTCCGTCATTTCAGATAAGTAGTGGTTAGTATTCGTGCTACGTTTGTTGGCCTGCGTCAAGGCATAGTGTGCGGTAGCTAACTGGTGCTTATCTGCATAAGCATATGATGTGATTGGATTAGGGTAGTCGTGTGACTTTGTTGGCCTGCGTCAAGGGTCGTGCGGGTGGGTTTAATTCAATCAGGAAATGACGGGTTGAACTTGACTAGCGGACTATGGTTTGTTGGCCTGCGTCAAGGTCATAGGACGCTAGGGGCAAAATTATCGGGAATTTCAAGTGTTGAAATTTGCAATGAGATTGCATACCTTCTATGAGATAGTTGGATCCCGATACCCGCTGCGAGTAAGTGTTACTCCTGGGAGAGTTTTATACATTACAATTAGCCGATCAAGTAGGTGTCTAGAAAGGTGTCAACGGGGTTACGCCTCTGGAAAAACGAGGTTTACATTAATTAGGTTCGTGCGAAAGCACGGGGGACCTCCCTCAAAGTACCGACACTGGCCTGGCTGAAAGATTGGCGAACTTGTAGTGTGTAATTAATCCCGGCTAGTCTTTCCTTTTAGGGTTTGAAGGAAGATTTGATAAAAAGCAGTGGGAGCCATCCTGATTAGATAAAATAATAACCAATCTGATCTTGCAAGAGCGCACGCTGAGTGTTTTCTTCTCTCTCTCTCCTGGTAGCGACCATATCACGCCTTAATCAAGATAACAAAATACGGATATTTGACCGAACCCGCTTGTTATACTATGCTGGGGAACGTTGGTCCCGCTCCAACTTATAATTGTTATAAGACAGAGCAGGAAATTGGGGAATACCAGATTTCCTGTGCCGCCCAAACGAAGAGAGTGCATGTTGATGCATCATCTTCGGGTGTGTTCGTTACAAAGAACTGTTTCTCAGTATCCTCCGCATCCTGGGTATATGATACCGGATCAGGATCCCAGATATGTAATCTGTTACATAGGACTACAGATAGGTAGAGAACTGAGAACGGGTGATAAGTTTCATGAGGCAGAAAACGGGGCAAGTGTTGCAGCCAAGTCTGTTGGTCACTGTCACCCTGTATTACCAATACATTGATTCTGAACGAATGTTACTAGATACCGAACCTGATATACAAAATCATATCAGTCTCTTTATTAGTAAAGAAATGATAAAATTTTGTATAACTGGATAATGTTTTGAACATTTCCTATATCAAAAGTTGATCGGTTCAGGCACGTTATCTAAAAGCATTAATGTTCTAAATCAAACTACAGTTCTTAGTATACGGAACACACACAAGAGGAAGAGTTCAGAAATGAACGAATCCTTCTTGAGACATTGTAGACTAGGTCATATCAATGCGACCCGACTGGCTGAAGTTACATTTAGATGCATATTTAAATTAGTTTGAATTTACATCTTATGAAACTTGCGAGTCATGTCACAAAGATAAAATGACCTCAGCTCTGTTTATTGGAAACAGAGAAAGAGTTAGTAAACTCTTGGGATGATACATGATGATGTATGTAAGGTCTCCTGTCTACATATGCCAGGAATGGTTCTTTATACTTCATTACATTCTCTGATGATCTTTCGAGATTCAGACCTATGTTCCTGTTGAAACACAAGTCCGAACCTTTTGAGATATTCACAGAATATAAGTTAGAAGTAGAGAACCAAAATACGGGTATAAGTATTATGTCCTTTGATGAGATCAAGGAGGAGAATACTTGAGCACGGAAATCCTGGACTATTCTAAAAGAGAATGAGATTCTCTCTCAGCATTACTCCTCCTTATACACCATTGCACGATGGTATATCGGGGCGGAGCAATCACACCCTATATGATAAGGTGTGCTCTATGATGAGTACTACTGAGTTACCTTTTTCCTTTTTGAGAGTTATGCGCTTGAGAAGCTGCATACCTATTGAATAAGGTTCGAATCAAATCAGTTGCCTACCACTTCATATGTGATATGGAAAGGGAAGAGCCCATATCTTAAGTTAGTTAAGATTTGGGGTTGTCCGGCCTATGTCTAAAAGCATAATCCGGACAAGCTCGAGGCAAGGTCTGTAATGTAGAACTGGAAAAGTTCCAGCTATACAAACTACAGTAGATGATTTGGTACAACCAAAGGATTCAATAGTAACCAACAAAGCTCAGCCTCTCCGCCGATCTAGTAGGGTTCCTCACCCGCCTGAGAGATACTTCGGTTACTCTATGACAGTGGGAGCGAGGATTGCATCATGAGATGATGACCCAACTAGTTTCGAGCTAGCTATCAGGAGTGTGACTCTGTAAGAATGGCTGGATGCTTAGCGATCTGAGATGGAATCCATGTACACCAACAAAGTATGGACTTTGGTTGCTATATCTGAAGGGTTAAATCCCCATCAGGAGAAAGTATATCTTGGGAAGATTACTTGGTGTAGATGGAAAAGTTGAGACTTTCAAAGCTAGACTTGTTAAAGGTTTTCGTCATCGACCAGGTGTGGATAATGATGAAACCTTTTCAAGTAGCTATGCTTAAGTCCATCCAGATCCTACTTGTCACGGCTACATACCATGACTACGATATCTGGTGGTTGGGTGTCATGACTGCTTTTCTAAATGATGTTTTAGAAGAGTGCGTCTATAAGTACACAGCCAGAGGGCTTCGTAGACAGTGGGAGCAGCGAAAACGTGTACAAGATGCTTTATAGGATTAAAACAGGCATCGCGGAGTTGGAACATCTGTTTTGATGGATTAGTCAAAGAGTTTGACATCATCAAAATGGTAGATGAACCTTTTATAAACAAAAAGGTAGTAGGGAGTATGGTGGTGATCCTCGTAAAGTACGTGGATGACATACTCTTGATAAGAAAAGAGTTTCTTATGCTACGCTCGATCAATCTCCGTTTATCACAATGATTCTCCGTGTAGGATCAAAATGATACCTCATAAATCCTGAGTTTTAGATCTATGAGATAGATTTAATTGGATGTTAGGATACTCACTAGTTGTTGTGAGATGGTATCAATCGATCCTGGGGAGAATCACTGGAAAGGTTCCAGAGTGATAATGACGACTGAGTGTCAGTCAAAGGCATTGTCTTTACCCTCAGTAAAGGGACGGTATGTTGGAAGAGTTCCAAGCTAGATACCGTGACATACTAGATGATAAAGGCAGGATACATCGCTACTTAAGATGCTACCAAAGTGGCTGTCTGGGTGTATATTGGTTCATGAGATGAACTTAGTTCCTCCCATTGTGTGACAATGGAGTTGTGGCTTATGCCATGGAACGTCCGTCCCATCAGTGATCCAGACATATTCTAAGGCAGTATCACCTGATCATGGAGATAGTTGATCTCCAGGGTGATCGAGGTTTGGAGAGTAGACTCAAAGGACAACACAGCGGATTCACTCACAAAGGCCTGTTCCCAGAGAGAGACTTTTATGGGATGGTTGAGTATGAAATACTACAACCACTGCTACAGATGGCCCTAGTACAAGCGGGAGATTGTTAGTTATATGTATGCCCTAGAGGCCATTACTGTACATTGGATGTATATTGTAGTGGATGCTGGGACATATATAGGGAGGACTTTCTTGCTCGACATGATAGTATGCTATCTGGTTGCTCTTTACCTTAACGTGTACACTGATTGTCTCTCTGTTACATGTTGGTAAAGCCCTTAGGATGTGTGCTTGACTACATGGACTATGATGCGGATCATACTAGTGGGGACATGGTAGTCCATAAGTACATCCTTGAAACTCCCTAGTCGTGGGTGTATCGAGATGGGGCATCGATATACCAGAGTAGACTAGCGTATACCTTCTCGACCCATACAGATGGGCTATAGATGATCCCATATCCATTGGTGTTTGACATCGGAGATGATATACGGGTGCTCAGTAAAGACTGGGTACACTGGACGGACTCGCCGAGAACTCCCAGATGGTATTATACCTCACGTCAGATGGCAGTTCTCTGGTGACACTGGTACAGAGTAGTCTGTTGACCCGAGATCGTCATAGAGTCTTGTGTGGTTCCCACTGTGCTTTGATTTCCATCTTACCACGTCCAAGAGGGCGTGCAAAATGGTGGTTTTTGGGTACAGTCCTGAGTCACATGGAGGCAATGAGCGATAGGAGGGGATTCGTCTCTCCCGGTATAGGGGGTTGATGTTGCGCTGTGTTCGATTGGCTATAACAGGAAATCCCTGGCCAGGGTTGCTGAGATTTACTGGTAAGTGTTACCAGTAGTTTCTCGAATAGTTATAGACCTCATATCGACACGACTTATCGAGCTATTGGGGTCTGACATTTACCACCCCTAGGCAAGATATGCGATATATTAGACGATCAGACCGGACTGTACGGTAGTGTTACTGGTTGGATTCACAGGAGTATGAGCGGGCTTGCTCGTCGATCTTCTGATCGCTCAATACCCGGGTGGCCGTTACGTTTAGCAAACCGCTTGCGGCTTGTGGGTGCTTGATATGATCATCACCTGCTGCCGGAGTATTGACGAGTCTTTAGAGTCCTACACAGAGGTTTCCTGGCTCAAGCGAAACGAAATAGGAGCGCATATGAGATATGTGCGGGACCGAGAATAATGCGTGTATGTGATACCGTATTCCATTCTCGCGATGCATGTATCGAATGGTTGTATGCGATATAACCTAGTTATCGAATCAAGGGTTGATTCGATAAGTCGATACATAGTATACTAGTCGGTTGTGTGCGACATGACCGGATCATTGAATCAAGTGTTGATTTAATGATTTAATGCATAATTATATATTTGATATATTACTTTGCATTAACTAATATTGGTTCACTTTAAATGAATTTTCTCACTTGTTTGTGCACATTGTATATTCGATATAGTTTTATGCACTTGATTGTATCATGTTTGATGATACATGTTCACTTGTGTTTGTGTGAAGATTGAACCATGGTTGTAAGAATGGTTAGGGTTATGATTATTTATTCATTCATTTATTTATTTATTAGTTTTGGAAAATAAAAGCAAAAGAGAAAAAATGGTGGCTTTCTTTGTTCTTATTATGAAGCTTCATGAAGACTTTGATCAAGTGACCATTTTGTCTCATGCTTAACCCTAACCATTCCATTCAACCATGATTAACTCTCTACACATTACCATGGTTAAGATTATGATAAGAATGATTTTATTATTCCTATTATAATACTTATCATATTCATTAGCTTCTTCTTCTTCATCTTCTTCAAGGAAGAAAAGCTTGCTTCATCAATGGTGGATTGATGAAATGGGTGAGAAATCCAATTCTAAAGTCTACCCACTTCCTATTTCTTCATCCTCTACCTCTTGCCAAGTAGTAGAGTGTGTTTTCTTCACAAGTTTCATGACTTGGTGAAGTGAGAGCTTGATCTTGCGATGCTTCGACGTAGATCATCTTCGGCATGGACATCGATGACCTAGCTCGTCTATTCTCCGATGAAGCCGACACTAGAGCCCGGGAATTCACTAGGACAGCGAGGGGACTTCGTTGCGGAGCTATGGAGGTGGAGCACCGGATCTACAAAGGTTGTATTTCCGTTTCCTTATAGTTAAGTGTTAACTAGTTAGCTTTTTCGCCTAGAATTCTAGCCAACGATCCGTAATTTAGGGTTTCTCGGCACCGTAAATTTTGAAATTGGCATGGTTGATGCCTTGTGAGACCTCATTAGGATGCCTAGGAACCCTACATATACACAACATGTATATGTGATATAAGGATGTTATATGATACATGGGGATGAGACGATATAACTGGGCTTGATGCCGTGATCTCTTGGCTATACAGTCGTATTATGATATTAGCGGATCATTGGAAAATGAGAAAATGGATATGTATACATAAACGATAATAGGTAATAATGACATTGAGATATACGAGACTCTAGAATAGAAACCGGACTGTAATATAGGACTGAATCACGATATGATCTATGTATGACTTGATTACGATATGATATATGTGACTTAATCACGACATGATATACGTGACTTAATCACGATATGATATTTGTGTCATGATATTTCTGAGGACCAATTGACGATGTATATTTACGCAGACAATGATATATGATTGATGATATTGGGATGCATGCGATTACAGTACAGTACCCTTGATCATGACATTATTTGATGATGATATTATATGAATGATGATGTACATAGGTGATAGTTGACCCATACCCCGATTTTGGGATGCCGTACGATGGATTCTACCGTACGAGGCGTAGATGTGATGATTGATCCGCACTCTTGACTCGAGAAAGTCGTACTATATACGTGACGCTATTGAGGCTGGATCGCCGACTATTAGAGTTATCGACTCAGACTGTAGGTAGATTCTTATTTCCTATCGATTAGTTCCTTTAGTTTAGTTCCTTAGTAGGTTAGATAGATACTAGTTTAGGCTTGAGTCATATAGTTATAATTAGATATGCACATTCCAAATGAGTGGTTAATACACATTCATCTTTACATTCAGATTGTAATCATCAAGTTGCATGTTCATACATATGTTTCTTTAGTCACTATGAAACTCTACATGTTAGGACACCAACACCATTACCGATAATGCGCATATTCCACATACACTTATTTGCCGGCTCACACACATCATCATCGGTAATTCCTATGTCACGTACACTTTAGAACATATTATCTTTTATTGATAGAATCAGCTAAAGGTTAGATCAATATAATATTGTGATTACTCTCAGGTGTTAGTCTAGACATTGCATTTATTACTTAGAATTTTCATGCATTCACATTTTCATGTTATCATGCAGTATTGTGGGGCTTATGCCGATATTTATTATTTACTTACTCATGATTTTGGGATTTTGGATTTCTATGAGATTTCTGGATTTTGGGGAAAACCGCAAGATATATATAAAAACTTCTCTCTCTCTCCCTCTCTTTTTAAAATATAAGTTGCGGTTTTCTCGTGATGTATGTGTCGTCCACCATGAGATTTCATGTTTTCTGTTGGATTTCGAGACCCGATTCGAGGAGTGGATGAACTGTCTCGGGTATATGGTAGGCCCGGTATGGTACCCTGGGGCAAGAAGATCGACTTGTAGATGATGAGCCTGGTAGGGGAAGACTACCTACCGGTGATGTCGGCGCGGCGGATATCCGGAGGATACCGACCGTTGTCGTGAGATTTGATGATATGGGCCGATCCGGACTGACGGAGCCCGAGATATTGAGACTATGAGGTATTGAGACTTAAGATTTGCATGCTTTGTGTCGATGCTTGACACGGATTTCCATGGATTACATCGGTGATGTTTCAGATTTCTATACAAATTTTACTATTATAAAAGTTAAAGATTTCTTATACAGATATATCCAGATTCAAGGGTTTTTTGTTTTACATTCATGGTTTATGCATACTCATACACATGACATATTACTATTTGAGGCACTGACACGAGCACTGAGCATTTGCACTTACGCGTAGTTTATTACCCTGCCACTATTAGATGACTAGTGATATATTAAGTATATTATTATGACCTAGGACAGCGTTGTGCATTCGATTTCTTCTCGCAGATGTCTTCTACTCACGAGTTGGCAACTCACCGCCGTTGTGCCAAATTTTTCTTACAGGTTTCAATGTACAGGTTTCTTTAGCAATTTGCCGGTACACCATTTCATTCAGGGTGATTTGTTTGGTAGGTTGGTTCACTTGTATCAGGACCGCTGTTGTACCTTTATTATTTTATTTGTATCTAGTAAGCTCCATCAACCAGACTTGTATTCTTGATAGTTTAGAAAGCCAGTTGTTTTTATTTCGACCTTAGAGTCGCGCTTGTATTATTCTGGTTTCTGGTGGATTTAGTTTTCTTTTGAGTTTTGAGCCTCGTCCTTCGGCGTTGTATATTATAGTGCATTGTGTGGTTGTTTCCACCTGTTGGGATAGAGCTAGCTCCCGCTTGGGGATGCCTTTTGATTATTTCATATGTATATATTCTTATTTGTACCCGTTTGGGGCCAGTTTTTACAAAGGTGACTCTGCCGAAATTTTTGAGGAATTTGATGTTGTTTTTAAAACATGTTTTCCTTTACTTCTTCTTTTAAAGGGTTTAGATTTCTGGGCTTCGGCTTACTTAGATTACGTTACGCCTTTAGACGTTTCGTAATTTAAGCGCCGGTCACATTCCGTACCTTCGGGGTGTGACATATAATATATATCATATTATTAAATCAACACTTGATCTAATAATCCGGTTATATTATATATAACAGAATAATATCATTAATCTGAATATCATATTATCAAACCAATACTTGATTCGATAATCCGGTTATATCACATATACCCTGACCGATATCAGATAACTGTCAGATTATAATACGGTATCACAAACTCATATTTAATCAGACCCACATACATATCAACATATGTGCCCTACTTCGTTCCGCTCAAACCAGGAAACTTCTGTGTGGGACTCTAAGACTCATCAACATACCAGCAGTAGGTGATGATCACATCAATCACCTCCAAGCCGTCAGCGGTACTAGCTGGACGTAACGGCTACCCGAGTATTGAGCGATATGAAGATTAACAAGCAAGCTCGTCCGTACTCTCCATGAAGTCTATCAGTAACACTATCGTACAGTCCGGTCTCTTCGTCTGATATATCGCATATCATGTCTAGGGGTGGTAAACGTCAGACCCCAGTAACGTGATAAGTCATGCCGATGTCTGGTCTATAACGGTTTGAAAAATACTGATAACTCAAATCAGTAAATCTCAGCAGCAGCCCTGTCCACGGACTTCCAGTTATAGCCAATCGAGTATAGCGCCACATTAACCACCAATACCGGGAGAGATGAAACCCCTCCTATCGCTCATTGCCTCTATGTGACTCGGGACTGTACCCAAAATCCACTTGTTTGCATAACTCCTTTGAGCCGTGGTATGGAGGAAATCAAAGCACAATGCGAGCCACACAAGACTCTATGACGATCTCGTGTCTACAGACTAACCTGTATCAGTGTCACCAGAGGACTGCTATCTGAAGATAGGTATACTACCACATAGGAGTTCTCGGCGAGTCCTATTCGGTGTACCCATTCTCCAATGAGCATATGTGTACAATCTTTGATGTTACACACCAATAGTTGTAGGATCAACCATCGCCATCTAAGGGACAAGAAACGTACACACTAGTCTACATTGGAATATCGATGCCCTGGTCTCGATATTCCCACGACTAGGAACTAATTAAAGGATGTACTTATGGACCACCCTGGCCCCACTAGTATGATCTCATCATAATCCTGGCAGTCAAGTACATAGTGTAGGGTTCCTAAGAATGACAGCAAGGTTTCGGGTGGCATCGTCCATGCCAAATTAAAATTTTGCAATGCTATAAGAACCCTAACCAAGGATGTTTAACTAGAGAATCATACGAAATGATATGCAAACAACTTTACAACTAAGTGATTAGGGATTACAACCTTTGTAGTCCGTTCCTTCACTTCATTAGCTCCATGTAGTGGTCCCTTCGCTGCGATCGAAGAACTCCCGGACTCTTAAGAATCTCCACAAGGTGAATGATGCATGCTTGCTTGTAGTCTTCGAAATCCAAGATGATCTATTTCGAGGAAACACGAACTCAAGCTATCTCTTCACTAAGATGAAATTAGTGAAGCTAACACCCTAATCTAAATGGCTAGTTTAGAAGATGATGATGAAGTAGGAATTTTGCTCACTTTGGATTTCATCAATTCATCACAAGCAAGAGAGCTCGAATGAGATGAAGAAGAAGATGATCAAGTGATGAATGAATAATTGAGGTGAGGTTAGAAATGCAACCATGGTGAGTTATGACATCCTTAACGCATGTAGAGAATAAACTATGGCTAAGTGATTAGGGTTAGGTCAATAAATATCTTAGGTTAAAAAAAAACACTTGGACTTAGTCAATAGTTCTACAAGCTTAATCCAAGCTCAACCATAACTAATTCCAAGATATTTGAATTAAATAAAATAAATAAAAACCTAACCCTAATTACAAGTATGGTATGATTCTCATACACCCAAGTCTGCAAGTGTAATCTAGCATATCACAATTATATATCACATATATATAATTTTCTGAACAAAAGAAAACTATACAATAAACATATATCATATATATGTTAAATGTATAAGTGAGAAAAATAAATACATAAGTGAGCATATATTAGTTAATGTAATTTAATATATCAAATATATAATTATACATTAAATCATTAAATCAAAACTTGATTTAATAATCCGGCTATATTACATATAACCGACTAATATAATATGTATCATTTTATCGAATCAACACTTGATCCGATAACCCGGCTATATCACATATAACCGGATGATATCATATATCGTGAGAATAGAATATGGTATCACATATCGTATTAATCTCGGTCCCGCACATATCACATATGTGCTCCTACTCCGTTTCGCCTGAGCCAGGAAATCTCTGTGTATGACTCTAAAGACTCGTCAATACGCCGGCAGTAGGTGATGATCATATCAAACACCCACAAGCCGCAAGCGGTCAGCTAAACGTAACGGCCACCCGGGTATTGAGCGATCAGAAGATCAACAAGCAAGCATGTCCATACTCCTGCAAATCCAATCAGTAACACTACCGTACAGTCCGGTCTCTTCGTCTGATATGTCACTTATCCAGTCTAGGGATGGTAAACGTCAGACCCCAGTAACCGACAAGTCGTGTCGATATGAGGCTCATAACGGGTCGAGAAACTACTGATAACACTTACCAGTAGATCTCCATATCAGCCCTGCTCAGGGACTTCCTGTTATATCCAATCGAGCACAGCGCAACATCAACCCCCAATACCGAGAGAGACGAAACCCCTCCTATCGCTCATTGCCTCCATGTGATTCGGGACAGCACCCAAAAGCCACCGTTTTGCACGTTCTCATGAATGTGGTAAGGTGGAAATCAAAGCACAGTGGGAATCACACAAGACTCTATGACGATCTCGGGTCTACAGACTAACCTGTACTAGTGTCACCAGAGAACTGCTATCTGACGATAGGTATAATACCATCTAGGAGTTCTCGGCTAGTCCGTTCAGTGTACCCAGTCTCCACTAAGCACCCGTACACCATCTTTGATGTCAAACACCAATGGATGTGGAATCATCCATCGTCCATCATATGGGTCAAGAAGCGTATACACTAGTCTACTCTGGAGTATCGATGCCCTATCTCGATACACCCTCGACTAGGAATAATTATAGGATGTACTTGTGGACTACCCTGGCCCCACTAGTATGATCTCCATCATAGTCCTAGTAGTCAAGTACACATCCTAAGGGATTTATCAACATGTGAGAGCAAGACAGTAACACAATATAAGTCAACATGTTAAGACAAAGTGCAACCAGATAGCATACTATTATATCGAGCAAGAAATTCCTCTCTATATATATCCTAGCATGCACTATAATATACATCATATGTACAATAATGGCCTCTGGGGAATATACATAACTAACGCATATCCTAAGGGCTTTATCAACATGTGAGAGCAAGACAGTAAAGAATACCAGTCAACATGTTAAGATAAAGAGTAACCAGATAGCATACTATCATGTCGAGCAAGAAAGTCCTCTATATATATGTCCAAGCATCCACAATAATATACATCATATGTACAATAATGGCCTCTATGTCATACATAATCCTACCAACTAAGAGAAACGAATCCCCAACAATCGCTCACTGCTTCCATGCGGCTCATGACTGTACCCAACCAAAACCTGTTTGCATGACTCAGTAGAGCCGTGGTAGGGTAGTGATCAAAGAACACTAGGTACTCACATGAGACAAATGACGATCTCAAGTCTAAAAACTAACCTGTACTCATATCACCTGAGAACTTCCACCTGACGATAGGTATAGTACCATCTGGAAGTTCTAGGCGAGTCTATCCGGTATACTCACACCCAGTAGGCACCTGTATACACGATACAACAACAACAACAACTGAGCCTTTTATCCCAAGCATATAGGGTAGGCTACATGAACTAACATGAGAATCACGCTGGGTCCAGCACATGAATCCTCCGCCTCCACTCACTCCTATCGAACAATATACATTCATTGAGGCCTTTGGCAACCATATCGTTTCGTATCACCTCCATCCATGTTATCTTCGGTCTCCCATTTTGCCCTTTTGCCATTGCCCATATTGAGAGTATCTATTCGTCGAACCGGTGCTTCCATAGGTCTGTGTCACACATGACCAAACCATCTTAGCCAGTTTTCCCGCATCTTCTCTTCCACAGGTGCTACACCAACTTTTGCACGAATATCCTCATTTCTCACCTTATCTTTTCTAGTGTTACCGCACATCCAATGAAGCATGCGCTTCTCTGCTACGTGCATCTTCTGTGTATGATGCTTCTTAGGAGCCCAGCATTCTGTACAATATAATAAGGTAGGCCGAATAGCGCTCCGATAAAACCTCCCTTTCAATTTTAACGGAAAGTTACGATCACACAAAATCCCTGTTGCACTCCTCTATTTCAACCAACCAGCTTGGATCCTTTGATTAACATCACCATCGATCTCCCAATCCTTTTGGATGACGGAACCTAGATATTTAAACTGATCGCTCGGTGATATCCCTTACCCTTCCAATGTTATACCAATATAGTTTTGACTTCTCTGTTTACTAAATTTGCAATGCATATATGCTGTCTTGGACCTGCTCAATCTGAACCCCCGAGATTCCAATGTTTGCCTCCATAATTCCAATTTAGTATTAACCCCTGCTTTCGTCTCATTTACTAGAACAATATCATCAGCGAATAGCATACACCAAGGTACCTCATTTTGGATAGTTCTAGTAAGCTCATCCATCACAATGGTAAACGGGAATGGACTTAATGCAGATCCTTGATGTAAACCAATTGTAATCGGATAATCTCTCGTTAGGCCGCCGCAAGTTCTGACATTTGCTACTACTCCATCGTACATATCCTTGATTATGTCAATATACTTGACGGCGACCAATGGTCTTAAGTGCAAAAGACCAATAGTTGTGGGACCATACCATCGCCCCTCGTCGGGGTCTAGAAACATATACACTAGTCTACTCCGGAATATTGATGCCCGGTCATGATACTCCCATGATTAGGGACCATTTAAGGATGTGTGTACCGACTACCCAACTCCCACAAGTATGATCGCCATCACAACGCAGGTAGTCTAGCAATGATCCTACGGGCTTTATCAACATGTATGAATGATACGTAATAGCAAGTAAAACATATGCACATGTTAAGATAAAGACAAACCAGATATCATACTATCATATCGAGCAAAACTGTCCTGTACATATATATGTCCAAGCATCTACATATATACATATACAATAATGGCCTCTAAGGCATACATATCCAACAATCTCCCACTTGCACTAAGGCCATATATATTGGGGTATCGAGTACCCAACGTCTGCTCTAGGGCCAGTTGTTGGCATATCGAATACCCAACATCTCAAAAAGTCTCTCGAGCTGTGCTTAAAGAAGGGCCTTGATGAATGGATCCGCCGTGTTGTCTTTTGAGTCCACTCTCCGCACCTCGATCTCCCGGCGATCAATGATCTCCTTGATCAAGTGATGCCGCCTCAAGATGCGCCTGGATTTCTGATGGGACCGTGGTTCCTTCACTAAATCCATAGCTCCATTGTTGTCATAATACACAGGTATTGGCTTAACAATGGATGGAACCACCTGAATTTCAGTAATGAACTTCTTAATCCAGACGGCTTCCTTTGCGGCATCGTTGGAAACAATGTATTCAGCCTCCATCGTCGAGTCTACGACGGTGTCCTGTTTGGAACTCTTCCAAAAGACCGCCCCTCCGTTGAGGGTAAACACAAAACCCAAAACAGACTTGCTGTCATCCTTGTCACTCTGGAAGCTCGAGTTGGTAAAACACTCCACCTAGAGGTCCTCATTACCGAATACCAGGAACGGTTCTTTAGTCCTCCTTAGGTACTTCAGAATGTTCTTAACAGCTGTCCAATGGTTCTCACCTGGGTTAGACTGATACCGGCTCACCACGCTAAGCACGTAAGCTACATCTGGTCGAGTACATAGCATCGCATACATTATAGATTCTACCTCCGAAGTGTAGGGTATAGTGCTCATGTGAACCCACTCCTCATCATTCTTGGGAGACATCTCTTTCGAGAGAGTGATTCCGTGCAATGCGTGTATGTTACCGCGCTTGGAATCTTCCATACTAAATCTTTTTAGTACGGTCTCTATGTACCTGGAATGTGAAAGTCCCAGTAATCTCTTGGATCTATCTCTGTAGATATTAATCCCTAAAATGTACGAGGCATCACCCAGGTCCATCATGGAGAACCTTTGTGACAAGAATAGCTTGACCGATTGTAGCATAGGAATATCGTTTCCTATCAAAAGAATGTCGTCTACGTACAAGACTAGAAACATGACAGATCGGCCTACAATCTTCTTATATATACAAGGCTCATCCTCGTTCTTGATGAAGTCAAATCCCTTGACTGTTTCATCAAAAAAGATGTTCCATCTCCGCGATGCCTGCTTTAATCCATAAATGGATTTGAGTAACTTGCACACCATCCCGCTGCTCCCACTGGCTATAAAACCTACCGGCTGATCCATATAAACGCACTCTTCTAAACTTCCGTTCATAAAAGCCGTTTTTACGTCCATCTGCCAGATCTCATAGTCATGGAAGGAAGCAATGGCAAGTAGGATCCAAATGGATTTGAGAATAGCCATTGGAGAAAAGGTTTCGTCATAGTCCACACCTGGTCTCTGACGAAAACCTTTTGCAACAAGTCTAGCCTTATAGGTTTCCACCTGTCCATCTACAGCAAATTTCCTTTTGTAGATCCATTTACATCCAACGAGTTTTACCCCAAGTGGAGAAACATCCAAGATCCACACTTTTTTGGTGTACATAGACTCCATTTTAGATCATATGGAATCCATCCACTTATCAAAGTCCCTACTGATAATGGCCTGCCTGAAACTAGTAAGATCATCTTCTTCCAAGATGTAATCCTCTCGATCCCAGTCTATGAGAAAACCGTAGTATCTCTCGGGCGGATAAGAAATCCTACTAGATTTGCGGAGTGGCTGAGGTTCATCGGGTATTACCGAATCTAGCGGTTCCACCAAATATTCAGTTATAGTTTGTGTTTCTGGAATTTTATCCAGTTCTACCGTGCTCCCATTAGTTTCTTTTACAAGAAACTGCCATTCTAAAAATTTGGCATTCCTAGAAACAATAATCATTTGTTCATCTGCGTGGTAGAATAGATACCCATTAGAATCCTTTGGGTATCCCACAAACTTACACAAAACTGATCGTGCCTCAAGTTTGTCTGGGTTCTGCTTTTTGACATAAGCAAGACAGCCCCAAATCTTAACACGTTTAAGATACAAACTCTTACCACTCCATATTTCAAATGGAGTTTTAGGCACGGATTTAGATG
Organism: Agapanthus africanus; assembly: GCA_030015575.1. Taxonomy (NCBI): domain Eukaryota; kingdom Viridiplantae; phylum Streptophyta; class Magnoliopsida; order Asparagales; family Amaryllidaceae; genus Agapanthus; species Agapanthus africanus. The sequence continues at coordinate 443,129,162 of JASDDO010000019.1, read as the reverse complement.
GAACTTGATTCAAAAGATGTGCCGCTGTCTGAAGCGCATATCTCTAGAATGAAAGAGGCAACTCGGCGTTACTCATCATGGAGCGAACTATGTCTAACAGGTACGGTTCCTCTGCTCCGATACATCGTTGTTCTATGGTATATACGGAGGAGTAAGCTGAGAGAGAATTCCATTCTCTTTTAGGTAATCTAGGAACTCCGTACTTAAGTACTCCCATCCTCTGTCAGATCGGAGGATCTTGATACTTTTGCTAGTATGGTTTTCTACTTCATTTCTGAATTCTTTGAATTTCTCAAAAGTTTCAGATTTGTGTTTCATGAGATACAAATATCCGAACCTATAGAAATCGTCAGTGAATGTGATGAAGTACGAGATCCCACCCCTTGCATGTATAGATATTGGGCCACACACATCACTGTGTATGAGTCCCAAGAGCTCTGCTGCTCTTTCTCCGTGTCCGGTGAACGGAGATTTGGTCATCTTTCCTTTGAGACAAGACTGAAAAGTTTTATAAGATGAAAATTCGAACGTATTCAGATATCCATCTTTATACAACTTATTTAGTCTTTTCTCTCCGATATGACCAAGTCTACTTGCTTGTGTTTTGTATATTGAGAACTGTATTTTGATTTAGAACATAAATACTATTAAATAGTGTACTTTTTGCAACCAATATCTGATTAAGGTAAGTGTTCATGATATTTCTATTAAGAACAAAGTTATATCCATCTTTATCAAGTAAAGAAACTGATATGATGTTGCAAACCATGGAAGGTACATAGTAGCAATTGTTCAAAATCATAGTATTGCCATTTGGCAATGCTCGGTGATATTCACCGATGGCAGAAGCATCAACTTGTGCTCTACTCTAAGGGACATATCATCAGGTCTAACCATCCTACTATTTCTCAGTCCCCGTAATAAATTACAGATATGAGATTCTGATCCGGTATCTAGTACCCAGGAGGTAGGACTGACCGAAAAGTAGTTCCCAATAAAAAGAACACCTGGAGGAGACGCATTGGTATGCTTATTCTTCGATAGGGTCATCAAGGAATTCATGCAATCCACTTTCCCTTGCTCATACTCATGGTTGCTGTCATAAGTTAGAGACAAACCGACGTTCCCCAGCCCTGAATAAGAATTCAGATCGGTCAAGCAATACATTTTATTATTTTGTTTAAAGCATGAAGTGGTTGCTACCTGGAGAGAGAGAAAAGAAACACTCAGCGTACGCTCTTGCAAGATTAGATTGGTTATTAGTTTATCTAATCAGGATGACTCCCAGTGTTTCCTCGAATTCTCCTTCAAACCTATAAAAAGGAGAACTAGCTGGGATTAATCACACGTCACAATACTTGCTTAACCTTTCGGCCAGGCTAGTGTTGGTATTTCGAGGGAGGTTTTCCTACGCTTTCGTGGAGTTCCTTAATTACATAAGCTCTTTTCTCTAGAGGCGTAGCCCCGCTAACACTGTTTTAGACATCTACTTGGTTTATAGCATTGATTGTTAAGTGAGAAAATCTCCCAAGAGTAATCCTACTCATCAGTGGGATCGAGATCCAACTATCATTGTGTGATAACATAGATGGAAGCAACTCTAGTTACCACACTTCAGAAGGTATGAAACACTAGCAAGTTTCCTATATATTTGAAACTCCCGTTGTGGTTTTTGCCCCTAACGACTCATGACCTTAACACAGTCAACATGTTATAATTTGCTAGTCAAGTTCAACCCGTCATTGTCCAGGATTGCATTAGACCCACCTGCATGACCCTTGAAACTGTCAAAATGGTCATACGACTGTCCTACCAATCTCATCATATGCCACAAACAAGTATTTCTCAGCTACCATACACTAAGCCTTGACACAGTCAACATACACCACACGAATACTAAGAAACACTTGTAAGAAATGACGGAGGGATACGGCTGGGTTTTTTGCGAAAAGAAACCCTGTAACGTAATGAACTTGATATCGTTCAAGGAACCGAGCAATTTTGAAAAGGAGTGGTTTAGGCTCCGCTTTTGAAAACTTATGGTTTTGAAGAAACAGAGTAATCTATAGTATAAGCTTTTGCTCAAGAGGTCACTCCCCGCGAAGGGATCTCGGCTCTTGCCTCGTAGAATAAGGTGCTGGATATTCATGACCGAATACCACTATGCAAAGCGAAAGAATATAACTATAGTTTTTCAAAATTTGTTCCAACAACATCTTTTATGTTTCTTATCTTACATTAATCAAAATTAATGCGGTCCCATCATTTAACACCTATCACACTAGAAAATAACGAAAATAAAATGTGCGTATATGCCATCCACATTCGCCACAGGGCCCCGTCATCACTCGTTAGGTTACTTAACTAACGACAGAGCGGGGGCTAGACTAGCGCCAGTGCAAAACATATACAACATCTACTAGTATATATATACATATATATAACATTCGTCACAGGCATGATAATAAGCAACAACACAGAATCTCAACAAGAAACACAGAATGGTGGATATTCTTGAAGCCCCGGACTTCATTTGAGCCACAAATGAGACCCGACGTTCCCGGTCGTGTGGATAGCCCGTGCAATGGAAACCTGGACCCCTACGAGTGCGGCAAGTTACCCCCAATCCCAAAAGTGAGGCAACCCCAATCAACAAAATGAATGGGCCATCCAGCACTTCACAAGACCCGGTAACTTGAGCACCCCTCCGTGGGTCATACCTATAACCCTTATGAGTGCGGCGAATAGCCTGCCAATTCTAGAGTAAAGCCCCCACCGTCTCAATACCATGAGATGCGGGCTCATTACCCTCTAGAACCCGGCTATTCATGCACTCCACCATGGGGTAAAACTAGTACAGAAAATGAAAAATATATGTACAAAAGTGACATCAACTTCAACCCGGTCGCGCCCCAATGAAATAATAGACAACAAGGCAGAAACGACAGTCCACAGGTCTGACGCTCGCCCTGCAATAACAAATGTACAAATGAATATTAAACTGTACTAAACCATTGCACCACCGGCTATCCACCACGACAATCCAACTACAATATCAGCACAATCACAAAACATCAATGTGAATATCACGTTCGCAAACTCGTCTAAAAGAACATATAGCAGTTAGACGGGTTATACCGATCGAATGACATTCACGGTCGCAGATGCTAATCTAAGTACTGATAACTAAACACGTATTTTAAAATTTCGATCGATTAAACTTTTCCGAATAGGCCCTAAGTGCTAATCCAGTACTCAAACAAATCTGGGCCCAAGAAATAAATATTCCAGAAACCACAATTCCATAAAATAGAGCAACTATAGAAATTTTGAGCACAGTAACCCAACTTTGGCTGCGGAATCGCCGCAAACAAGTATGTTTGGCGGCGCTTCCGTGGCGTAGTTGATGGTTCATGGTCTCAAATTTCTGGTGTTGCTCTAAAAAAATCCTGCACGAATTTTTGATACACCGAAAATGATTTTTCGACCACTTTAAAAAATTGACAGAAACTATAATTTTGGAATTGCGGTTTCGAAAATTTCGGTCGATCGATATTTCAAACACGTTAGAAGAAGCTAGTATGGGTTTATGGGGTGGCTCTGATACCATGCTGGGTTACCCTAACGCCCAAGCCATCATCCGTGGCGGTTTGCGGAACAAAAATTTTTCTACCAAATTAAAAACGGCGGTAGAATAACCCAAGAAACTGGATCTAACCATAAACTTAACTAGCTAAACTAGGAGTGTTATCTACTATGATAAGAAAGCCTCACCAAATAATCCATGTCCTTGGTCTTCTTTCTTCATCATGCGCTCCTAGCGGCCACCTTGAACGTGCTTGATCATCTTTTCCCGCTCCATCGGTTCTCCGGAATCGAGCTTGTTCTCCGGTCCTCTTTCTCGTAGATGATCCATCCGAGGGATATGATCCATGGCTCTAGCTCCTAACTGAGTATCAATCGAAGCAACTAGAGAACTTGGGATGCTAATCCAAGAACTATAGGATGTAGTGTGAAGTTCTAAGTGTTCTACTATCTCTATCTTGCATCCTCTCTTGTTTCTCAACACATGAGAGTGTAGAGAGGAGGAAGATGGTGAAGGTGGTGAAGCACAAGAGAAGGAGAAGGAGGTGAAGCAAAATGGTGAGATGAAAAAATAATGAACAAGCATATGAGAGAAAATAGATGGCAATGATTTTGTAAAATAATATCCATTAATATAATACATCAACCATGCTTCAATAGTTGCCACGAATGAATTAATAATTCATTTGTCAACTATTGAAGCCATGGCTCTCACCATACCTCCCTCTCCTTCGATTTACACCTCATTTCCATTTATCAAATAAATGGAAAAAGACTAATGAGGTGTCCACCTTCTAAAATGTTATCCATATTAAAATAAGGATTACAGTCTACCGCATATACATACCTGCATTCGGATAAAAACACGAATGCCTACAGAGACAGAATAACACGAAGAACGTAATACTAGAATATACATATCGAAATACATATATGTAAATTATTAAATCAATACTTGATTTAATAATCCGGCTTAAACCCGAGCTGGATAGTATTACCAACTGTCCGATCGAAAGTCCGGGTTCTAAGTACATCAATCGATCGAAACCCTGGGCGTAACTAATACGGCTACTACATCATTTCGTCTGAACCAGGAAAACCTTATGTGTAGGACTCTAAAGACTCGAAAGTACGCCGGCAGCGAGTTACTGGATAAATCCATAACCACAAGTATGTCAGCGGCACTAGCTGTACGTAACGGCTGCCCGGGTACCTGTCGAAAAGGAAGGCCGACGAGCAAACTCATCCGGATCTCCACTGAGCCTATCTGTGACAATCTTCGTACAGTCCGGTCTCGTCGTCTGAGAGTATCGCATACCGAGTCTAGGGGATGGTAAACGTCAGACCCTAATAACCAGATAATTCGTGCAGATGTGGCTTAGTACCAATCCGGGAAACTACTGATCAGACTATCAGTAAATCCCAACTGCCTTGGCCAAGGTCTTATGGTCCTGACCAATCGAACACAATACGATATCGACTCCCTATACCAGAAGAGACAAATCCCCGAAAATCACTCACTGCGTCCATGTGGCTCGGGACTGTACCCAACCAAAACCTGTTTGCACGACTCAGTAGAGCCGTGGTAGGGTTGTGATCAAAGCATACTAGGAACTCACACGAGAAAAATGACGATCTCATGTCTAAAGACTAACCTGTACTCATGTCATCTAAGAACTTCCACATGATGATAGGTATAGTACCATCTGGAAGTTCTCGACAAGTCCGTCCGGTGTACTCACACCTAGTGAACACCTGTATATGATCTTAAGTGCAAAAGACCAATGGTTGCGGGACCATACCATCGCCCCTCGTCGAGGTCTAAAAACGTATACACTAGTGTACTTCGGAATATCAATGCCCAGTCTCGATACTCCCACGACTAAGGACCATTTAAGGATGTGCGTACCGACTACCCAGCTCCCACAAGTATGATCGCCATCACAACTGTCAGGACCCGAAATATTAGCTCGTGACCAGCACTTAAATCACGTAACGTCTAAAGGCGTGACATAATTCAAGTAAGCTGAAACCCAGAAATCTAAACCTTTTTTAAGAAATAAAAGAGGTGAAGCTTTGAAATAAAGGTATAATAAATCATATTTTGTATTTTGAAAATTTGGGCAGCACTTCCCTTATATATTTTGATCCAAAACCATAAATACATGATAATATAAAAGGCATCCCCAAGCGGGAGCTAGCTCTTCGCCAACCGGCGAATTCATAACCACGCAAGTCATAAACAAGTATACGACGCCCAGCGGCAAAGATCAACACAAGGAAAAAATGTAAAGCAAGACATCAAACCCACCAAGCGAATATAAAACCCATCGCTCTAAGTCTCGCAACCACAAGTCTTTCTAAATCTTCTACATATACAATTACGAGTTTCTGATTTGATGGAGTTAACTAGATACAACAGAAATAATAATACAAGAGGGGTACGATCCAACATGTACTACCTACCAAAAGCAAATCACCTGAAAACAGCTGTGTGCCAGCGATGCCGCTACTGATCCATGCGGTCAACCTGCAAGAACTGTGGCACAACAGGGGTGATTTGCTAACTCGTGAGTAGAAAACATCATCAGGTAGAAATCGAAATAAACAACGATTCCCAGGTCAACTATATCATAAAGGTAATACTATGATATCTAGGGTGACCGTATCTGCATATGTGCCAATACAAAATCAATGCCTATCAGCAAGTGGATCTCATCCAACAATAATCAATGCATATATGCTGGTGGGTCTCATTCACGTGTCAACCAATGACACAATAACAGCATTCATGTAAATATCATAAAAGATATGCATGTAAAAATATGAGGATATCAAAGAAGGTGTGTCCATCAATGACACATCAAATCATGGAACATGAGTGTCCAACACCGACACTCAAAACATCATGAAACCCGTGTCCAGCATTGACACGTAAATCCTCATACCTCAGGCTCCGTCATTCCGGATCGGCCCGTATCAATATCTCGAGCTCCGTCAGTCCGGATCGGCCCACAAATCTGTAAGTCTCATGGCACCTGAGTGTCCAATATCGACACATAAATCCTCATATATAGGGCTTCGTCAGTCCGGATCGGCCCTTGGGCTCCGTCAGTCCGGATCGGCCATATCAACATCTTGAGCTCCATCAGTCTGGATCGGCCCACGGGTTCCGTCGGTCCGGATCGACCTGTATCATCTCACGAGAAACCGGGTTTTCAAACAATACATAAGTTTCTCGAAATACCTCCACGGTTCTCAAAACCATAAATCACATGAAAACATCAAGTAATGAATAAGAATATCTGCATAGATCATTATGATGATATATATTATATATATGTACACATATAACAGCGTCCCATACCACTGATATATATATATATATATATATATATATATATACATATATAACAGCGTCCCATACCACTGATATATATCGTCAGGAGTAAAACATCCAGAAAACATCATATGAAATACATATTTCAATGCGTAAATCCATGAAACATAATATATGCAACATAAAACAGTAATATGAGCATATCAAGGAAAAACCGCTATTTAAATGCATCAAGTTATTAAATATATCATGTGGTTCCCAATTCCTCCGAAATCAAGTGCAGCATCATATGAAGGTGAACATGTAGCTATAGCAAGGTATGTGGGTATACATGTATGTATGTTTGCTTGGTGTACATGTAGGTATAGTTAGGCATATGTGTAAGCATGTAGGTATACAGGTATGCTATATTTCATATGCACAATGGAAATAAGGATCATGTCTCAATGTCCCTAACCAATACAATATCATATATGTATAGGTGTAAGCATATAGGCATAGCAAAGTATATCATGGCATGATGTAGCGATTCTACTGTGTAGTGACATGGCAATTATCGATGATGAAGGTGTGTGAGCCGGCCAATCTGTGTAACTGTAACATACGCATCATCGATAATGGTGTAGGTGTACTAGCACAGGTATATGTAACGTAATGAGAATGACATGAACATAGCATAAAGTACATCGTCAGCTAAATGCTATAAGGTATATGTGTCTACAATATATCCAAGTCGGTGAATCTATCAACCGGCATCCAGCCTCACAACATCACGTACGGTATAATCCATCGTACGGCATATCACTCAAGATTCACAACTTTAAATATGTTTATATACCTATATCCCAGGTCACATCTGTATCAATCTCATATCGTGGACCGACAATGGTATCAACTATCACATATTGACTCGCATCCATATAACGACATATCACGCTAAGACATCATATCACATCTATGCTCATTTTCTTTCAAATCGTACCTATCATGATTTACTTCTCATTTCATATTCTCATATGTCACCATGTTCATTAGTGTCAACTTTCATCATATTATCGTTATTAAATCCTATAATCATGTCCGTCGCATATCAATTATCAAGATATAATAATAAAACGATATTCCATATCAATATTTGCGGGGTGCTATAAGCCATCCACCCGACTACCCCCGTAAATATAAATCTACTCACCTGCTAAACTCCTCGCTTAGTTGTAGTCGATGTGTTTCGTCGTCTCGGAATCCACGTGAAGGTACCTACAATATCAACACGTATCGCAATACTATTACAATCAAGTTTCGAAATCCAATACGGCATGCGGTACGCTCATAGGTTAGAACCTATAGCCTACACATGAAAAACAATCAAACAACCCTTGTCGTTGACGTACAAACATCTAACGACCAAATACAATATCAAATCTCAAAACCATGAAATCCCAATACCGGAAAACATAGCCAAAACCCTAACTAGGGTCGCTATTCATGAAAACCGCCAAACGTACCAATCGCTCATTCTCAACACAATATATATCGTAGAAAATAATATATATATCATCACAACGTCAATTAGAAACCCAAGTCTAATTTCACCGCAAACCTAGTAAGAATATTTTAACATTTTAGCTCAAATCTAGAAGTTTAAATAATTCTAGCGATTACAATCATCACATAGTAGCTTGATTAAGCCACCCAAAGGTTTACTACAATTTTAATCTTATGCATATAAGACTTAGTAAAAGTTAGTTTGCAATAATCCTAATTAGACAATTAGGAAAAATAACAAATAATATTCTCACAACTAGGTTAAGTTGTCAAAGTCTACACTTCTCCATTAATCATTTTAAACAATCAAAACCCTAACTTGATCTTCAAAACCCTTTCTAGAATTTCAAAACTTGCTAATTAATACCATAGTTAAACACCCCATAAGCTAAATTAAAGTATTTAAACAACAACTAAATCTTAGGGTTAGGATTTATACCTCACAAACTTGATTCTCAACTTGCGAATACACATCTGAAATAGCCTCCAAAATGCTAACTTTCATCTTGATCCAAGCTAGATTATGCTAAAGAATAATGGGTATGGATTTGTATTTGAGTTGGTGGGATTATTTGATGATTTTTGATGAATTATTGAAGCTTTAAAGAGTGGAAATGGGGCGAGAAAAAGAAAAGGGCAGCAAGGGGAGGGGTCGGCCAAATGAGGAAGGAAATGGGGTTGTTTTGGATGAGTGTGAAAATATTTAAGTTGAAAACACATTAATCTTAAATAACAACCATTACTTTATGCCACCTCATTATCTTTTATTCAAAATTCCCTTTAATTCAACAAAATATCTAGATATTTTCTAGGATATTTTGCAAGAATGGTTTAATGCTTAATCTTATGATTAAGTTAGCATAGATTCACTTTAGCATAATTAACCCAATCAAAATTGTAATTACCACTAATTAAGTGCATAATTAAAAGATTATAATAATATTTTTATTAAGGAAAAATATTTAAGTGAACCAAAATTTCCAAGTTACCACTAAATACCGCAAACTAGTAATTTCCTAGTTAAACTAGGTGCATTCAAGTCTATATTGAAAAATGATCACTTCTAGCTTTTTACAGAAAAACCCAACTTATTTACCGATTAACGGAAAATTCGCCTAAACGATTTCAGAAACGTTACAACAATGCAGGTAGTCAAGCAATGATCCAACGGGCTTTATCAACATGTATGAATGATACGTAATAGCAAGTAAAACATATGCACATGTTAAGATAAAGACAAACCAGATAGCATACTATCATATCGAGCAAGATTGTCCTGTACATATATATGTCCAAGCATCCACATATATACTTATACAATAATGGCCTCTAGGGCATACATATCCAACAGGTTGATGAAGTAGGTGTTGGGGTCAAAATTTGCACCCCGGTTGACCGAGTCAAAATCAAAGTCAACCCCCAAGCTAGGTGAGCCCAAGCCCAGGTCAAGCGGGCCCATGCCTAAGTCGAGCCCACGGCCAGCCTCCTCATGACAACAACAAAATCATGTAATAAATAATTTTTATGTAATTTTTTTATACATGAATGTTTGCAAAATAGGCATAAAGCGAATATTTTGTAAGCCCATAGCTTATGTGCATAAAAGAAATGGCACATGAGCCATGGGATAGGCAAAATGCCATTTTGTAAAGCCCAAGGGGCTATATGTAAATGAGTAAGCCTATATAAGGCAAAATGATGATGAATAACGAATATATTTTTCATTCTCCCAAAAAAAAACCTAGGGTTTGTGCCTCTTTCCCCTTTCTGAAGGTTCCAAACCTTCTTCTTTCTTTTGAAATTAAATCAAGAGTTTTACTCTTCCTTTTCCAAAACTAAATAGTTATTCACCACAAAACCCATAAAGGAGAACTTGGATCTGTCATTTGATATCAAAAGGAAGAGATTTTTAAAATCTCACATCTCTTGATCTTCAAGATCCGGCCAAACAAAAGAAGAAGAAGGAGACTCATCTCCAGAAACCCCACTTTGGGGAATAACTAGGGCTCAAGGGAAGAAGCCTTTCATCAGCTTCAAAACATCCTAGGAGTTTAACTCCATATATATACACACATATATATATATAATAAATATTTTCTTTCTGAAGCATAGCTTCTAGTTCTGGGACTAAAAGCCCCCTTTTTTCGCCGGCGCCCAAGCGCTCAAGCGCCAAGCGCCCACATGCCGACACGTGGCGTGCTGGCGCTCGAGCGCCCTGCGCTCAAGCGCAGAGCGCCCACGTGCCGACACGTGGCGCGCTTGCGCTCTTGCGCTCAAAGCGCTGACCTCACACATCCTTTGGATGTCTGTTCCCCCCTTTATATATATATATATACAAGTATATATATACATATGTATACATATGTACACATACACATACTCTACAACACTCTCCCTCCCAAAAAAATTTTTGGGCCGGGGCGCTGCCCCGCACCCCGCAAGGGGGCTGCTCGCCCCCTTGACCCCATGCCCGCTATCCAGGTAGCGGGACCCCCGTAAAAACTCTGCGTGGCTCCCGATATATCCAAAACCCCCTTTCAAAACACATCACACGCACACTGCACATTAAGTTCGCATGACAAGTTTAACCCGTCGATCGGAGGTTCCCTCGCTACAAAGGCGAGGAGTAATTAACGGCAGTTTATTCCGTGGCTGCCGGAGGTTTGGATCCCCACAATCATTAAACCTCGGCCTACCCTAGGCAGGGAGAATCTGTAGTACGCCTGACAAGTTCGCGCGTATTCCCATCTCAATGGGGTGAAGAAAAACACCCTACAGATTCTGGCACGCCTGGTGGGACCAATCTCTCCTCCCATATTTCGGGTTAAACATTCATGCGAACTCAGTCAATATACATACCTATATTTATACTGAAATAATGCTCTTTCATGCAGGTTTCCAAGCAATCACTTCCCAACAATGTCTCCGAAGATGAACTCAGCTCCCATCTCCTACACGATGAAGATGGACTCCAGGACGGTCCTCCGGGCCAATCTCGGGCGACAATGGGAAGAGCCGCCGCTACCATTCGGCTCTGTCCTGTTCGTGTCAGTTAACGCCATCCCAGCTCCTCAAGCCCCGATGACAGACAAACCGGTCTCGAAAGGCAAGAGGCTAAATGTGGTGGTCTCGAAGGCGCCCCAACTCAAACGCAAATCGGTGTTTGAATGACTCTCTCTGGCCCCGGCTGGGCGCAAGGCCATCAACACCAACAAAGCAACAGGGCCTCTCGAGCAAGCTCCGGCGGTGCCCCTGACAACTGCTTGATCGGGTGTTTTCTCTAAGCTCCCCACTAATCGACTCACGGTGGTTTCCTAGGAAATGGATGCCCGCCAAGCCCTTAAAATTGAAAAGCTAAGGCAGAAAAGGCTCAGATAAAGAGCCAACAAAACGGCTAGGGCTCCTGCTAGGCTGAACCTCATGAGGTTCGAGGAATAAGGTTACCCTGCCAAAGATGAGGAAATGGCTGGATATGTGGTCCACACTGTCTACGTGGTGGGCACGCGCAGCAAGAGCAAGGACGGGGCCACCACATCTCAAATCCAATCTGGCTTGAATGTGGTTGCCACTTCCCAAGAACAGCCGCCTCCGCTGGATGATGAAAACCCTCTCGATGAGGCTGATAGGCAAAAAGAGCCCTCAATTCATGAGGAGTCAGGCTCGGAAAGCGAAGAAGATCCGACTTTCCGCCCCAGGACCGCGGAGCAAGAGCTGCTTCAAGAGCTCCGAAAGCAGCTTAGAAACAAAGATAAGGAGATGGCCAAGCTCTACTAAAAAATTGACGACTTGACAAATGTCGTCCTACAGCTCACGGCCCAACTTGCCTCCCAGCCGCCCAATCAAGCGGAGGGGTCTGCTCGTGAACCAGGAAATGGTGTCCCAAAGCAGCCGACACCTATTCCCTCAAATCCAAAAGTGGGCGAACCGCACGAAAATCAGTCGCATTCTATCTCGGGAAATGTCTTGGCTATCGATGACAGTAGCCCGCTAACACAAGATCAAATCATGGATTTGGTTGCCAGCAAAGTCAAAACATTGGTGGCCGAAGCCGAAGCGCAAAAAGATATTAGCAGTAGTGGGAGACCATATCCTGCTCAGTATGATCTAGTAGAATTTCCTAACGGCTATGTCATCCCCAAATTCGGAAGATTCGATGGGACGGGAAATGCGAATCAGCACATCGCCCACTTCAAAGCCTCATGCTGGAATACTGGGGGCAACGATGCGCTTCTCCTTAGCCAGTTCGTTAATAGCTTGACCGATATTGCTTTCAACTGGTACGCGAGCATACCGGATGGCTCCGTTACTATTTTCGTCCAAATGGAATCTTTGTTTCGACAAAGGTTCATGAGCGTCAGCGATAAAATCACCATTGCCGAGCTCGTAAGGACCAAGCCTAAGAACAATGAAAGCAGCACGGATTTTATAACCCGATGGCGCAATCTCTCCGTTAAATGTGAACCGCCGATAGAGCAGTACCAATCTGTCAGTCTCCTTATTAGAAATCTCAACAATTGGATGGCCCCGTTTCTATGCACCGCGGGTCTCAAAACATTCCAAGAGCTGACCAGGAAAGTTCAGATGCTGGAGCGCTCAAAACAGGAGTCCTCCTCGGATTCCCAAAATAACAATAGGTCCTGGAGAAACCGAAAGGAAGATAATCGCAAAGACGGAAATTCCGACGATTCTGAATCTTTCAATGCCTCGGCCAACCGAAATAAGCAAGGGTTGAGCGGGCCTAATGCCAACCAGCCTCGGAAGCCAGTGTTCGGAGTGGGAGGAGAATCTCCACTGAAAGAGAAGCTAGATAAGGTCTATTCCTTTAGAAGGGACAAAATCCGTAAAATATTCAAAGACGCCCTGAGGAATGGTCTACAACTGCCAGAATCAAAGAGGCCGCAAGAAGCGAATATGACCGACGACCCCAAATACTGCCCTATCACAGTGTGATAGGTCATGCCATTGAGGACTGCTTTGTCTTCAAAGATTGGGTCGAAAAGCAGTACCAGGCCGGAGAGATAGAACTGTCTAAAGGCATGTTAACAAACAGTCCAGCTGCGACCGCCAATTTCATACAAACGGAGACCGTAGTTCTTCGTGAAACTGATTATCTCAGATATCTTCCTTTCTCTGAAAACAATCGACCACTACGTCTTTAAACTGGGAACAGTCGACCTCTATGTCGTTAAACTGGGAATGTAAAAAAATGTAAATAAACAAAAAATGTGTAAATAAAAGAAAAATAAATAAAAACCGAAATGATGGGGAAACTCGCAATAAAAATCAGCGAGTGAAAATAAAAATGAAAATAAAGCCGAAATGATGGGGCAACCGCGAATAAATAGCCGAAATGATAGGGCAATCGCGATCTTTGCGATAAGAAAAGCTGAAATGATAGAGCAATCGCGATAAAACAAAAAAAAACAAAAAAACTGCGAATGATGAGTCGCTCCTGGTACCATATTCCAGTGTAGCGATGCAGACGCCAACCAAAATCCAGTTTCCCAAAATTCTTCCGGCCATACGGTTAGTCCCCAAATTGACTACCGTATACAATCCACGGCCTCAAATAATTCTCGTCATACCCATGCCCCACCACAATCACCAGTTACGCGGCTGGTCTCCGCCTTTGGAATTATGCTCCATTGAGAAGACCTACTCATGTGTCCTCACGATACATGAGGAGAACAAACCTTTGTGGGATCCTTACGACTCACAAAGGAAGAACACACTTAGGGGTCCTCACGACTCCTAAGGAGAAAGTGCACCTACGGGATCCTTACGACTCGTAAGGAGAAAATACTTTATGGGACCCTTACGGCCCACAAAATTAAAAAGCCTTAGGCGATAGGGATCCAAACCTGTCTCCTAAGCCATCGCTCCCCAACCCCCAAGTGGCGAATGATGAGTCGCTCCTGGTACCATATTCCAGTGTAGCGATGCAGACGCCAACCAAATTCCAAATCCCATACCCCAATGGCGAATGATGAGTCGCTCCTGGTACCATATTCCAGTGCAGCGATGCAGACGCTAACCAAATTCCAAATCCTATACCCCAATAGCGAATGATGAGTCGCTCCTGGTACCATATTCTAGTGCAGCGATGCAGACGCCAGCCAAATTCCAAATCCAAATCCCCAAGTGGCGAATGATGAGTCGCTCCTGGTACCATATTCCAGTGCAGCGATACAGACGCCAACAAATTCCCGAAATTTTTATGGCCCTATGGTCTAGATCATACATCCTGCAAAACCGTATACAATCCATGGGCACAAAACAATCCCAATCTCTCCAAAAATAATAAAATAAAAATAAAAAAAAGGTATGTCCACAAGAAAAATGGGCACGGATGAAAACCCGAAAGGGCTCCGTGAGTAAAAACAGCAGGACTGCCGGCGAGTTTGTGAAAACCCGAAAGGGCGCAAACTCGTAAGAAAGAGATGAAATGCACTCACAAGGTCCTCTCGACTTTGTGAGGAGAAAATTCCCGCGTGAGATCCTTACGACTCACAAAGGAGCAACACACTCGGGAGTCCCCACGACACCCAAGGAGAAAATACACTTACGGGATCCTTACGACCCGTAGGGAGAAAATGCTTTGTGAGACCCTTACGACTCACAAAATTGAAAAGTATTAGGTGATAGGGACCTAAAACCTGTCACCTAAGCCATCGTTTCCTAATAAGCAAACGCAAATGATGATTCGCTCCTGGTACCATATTCCAGTGTAGCGATGCTGATGTCAACCCAAATCAAATCAAACCAACAACCTTTACGGCGGAATCATGCTCCATCCCAGAATTTACCCCGTGTCGAAATCATGCTTCGCCTCAGGATATCTACCTTCCCTGCTGGAATTATGCTCCACCTCGGAATTAAATCAACTAACAAGCTCTGCGTCGGAATCATGCTTCGTCTCAGAATGTGCACCCCGTGTCGAAATCATGCTTCGCCTTGGTGCATCTGCCTTCCCTGTCGGAATTATGCTTTGGCTCGGAATCAACCAACAACCTCCTCGTCGGAATTATGCTCCGCCTCGGAATCAAGTCAACCAGCAAGCTCTGCATCGGAATTATGCTTCGTCTCAGAATGTACCCCATATCGGAATCATACATCGCCTCGGAGTACCTGCCTTCCCTGTCGGAATTATACTTCGCCTGGGAATCAACTTCTGCATCGAAATTATGCTTCGGTCAGAATGTCTGCCGCTCTTTGGAATGATGCTCCGATCCTTGGAATCATGCTCCGCCCTTCGGAATGATGCTCCGAATCCTGGAATTATGCTCCGCTCTTCGGAATGATGCTCCGAATCCTGGAATCATGCTCCGCTCTTCGGAATCATGCTCCGAACACTGGAATCATGCTCCACTCATCGGAATGATGCTCCGATCCCTGGAATGATGCTCCTCTCATCGGAACGATGCTCCGATCTCTGGAATCATGCTCCGCCCTTCGGAATGATGCTCCAAACCCTGGAATTATGCTCCGCTCTTCGGAATGATGCTTCGAATCCTGGAATTAAGCTCCGCTCTTCGGAATGATGCTCCGAATCTTTGGAATCATGCTCCGCTCTTCGGAATGATGCTCCGATCCTTGGAATCATGCTCCGCTCATCGGATGATGCTCCGATCTTTGGAATCATGCTCCGCTCATTGGAATGGTGCTCCGATCTTTGGAATCATGCTCCGCCCTTTGGAATGATGCTTTGAATCCTGGAATTATGCTCCGCTCTTCGGAATGATGCTCCGAATCCTTGGAATCATTCTCCGCTCTTCGGAATGATGTCCGAATCTTTGGAATCATGCTCCGCTCTTCGGAATGATGCTCCGATCCTTGGAATCATGCTCCGCTCATCGGAATGATTCTCCGATCTTTGGAATCATGCTCCGCTCATTGGAATGATGCTCCGATCTTTGGAATCATGCTCCGCTCATAGGAATGATGCTCCGATCTCTGGAATCATACTCCGCTCATCGGAATGATGCTCCGATCTCTGGAATCATGCTCTGCTCTTCGGAATGATATGCTCTGATCCTTGGAATCATGCTCCGCTCATCGGAATGATGCTCCGATCTTTGGAATCATGCTCCGCTCATCGGAATGATGCTCCGATCTTTGGAATCATGCTCCGCTTATTGGAATGATGCTCCGATCTCTGGAATTATGCTCCGTGAATCGGAATGATGCTCCGATCTCTGGAATCATGCTCCGCTCTTCGGAATGATGCTCTGATCCTTGGAATCATGCTTCGTTCATCGGAATGATGCTCCGATCTTTGGAATCATGCTCCGCTCATTGGAATGATGCTCCGATCTCTGGAATTATGCTCCGCTCTTCGGAATGATGCTCCAAATCCTGGAATTATGCTCTGCTCATCGGAATGATGCTCTGATCCCCTGGAATCATTCTCCGCTCTTCGAAATGACGCTCCGAACCCTGGAATCATGCTCCGCTCATCGGAATGATGCTCCGATCTCCAGGAATCATGCTCCCCGAGGGACGCTCCGCCCCTGGAATGATGTTCCACATCGAAGTCCAGCTTCAAGATCCATCAATTTCATGCACACAACTCAAATGTGCAGTGTGCATTCACTGATGGGGGGCATATTGTTGGGGTCAAAATTTGCATCCCGGTTGACCGAGTCAAAGTCAAAGTCAACCCCCAAGCTAGGTAGGCCAAAGCCCAGGTCAAGCGGGCCCATGCCTAAGTCGAGCCCACGGCCAGCCTCCCCATGCCAACAACAAAATCATGTAATAAATAATTTTTATGTAATATTTTATACATGAATGTATGCAAAATGGGCATAAAGCCATTATTTTGTAAGCCTATGGCTTATGTGCATAAAAGAAATGGCACATGAGCCATAGGATAGGCAAAATGCCATTTTGTAAAGTCCAAGGGGCTATATGTAAATAAGTAAGCCTATATAAGGCAAAATGATGATGAATAAAGAATATACTTTTCATTCTCTCAAAAAAAAAACCTAGGGTTTGTGCCTCTTTCCCCTTTCTGAGGGTTCCAAACCTTCTTCTTTCTTTTGAAATTAAATCAAGAGTTTTACTCTTCCTTTTCCAAAACTAAATAGTTTTTCACCACAAAACCCATAAAGGGGAACTTGGATCTGTCATTAGATCTCAAAAAGAAGAGATTTTTAAAATCTCACATCTCTTGATCTTCAAGATCCGGCCAAACAAAAAAAGAAAAAGGAGACTCATCTCCAGAAACCCCACTTTGGGGAATAACTAGGGCTCAAGGGGAGAAGCCCTTCATCAGCTTCAAAACATCCTAGGAGTTTAACTCCATATATACACACACATACACATATATATATATATATAATAAATATTTCCTTTCTGAAGCATAGCTTCTGGTTCTGGGACTAAAAGCCCCTTTTTTCGCCGGTGCCCAAGCGCTCAAGCGCCAAGCGCCCACGTGCCGACACGTGGCGCGCTGGCGCTCGAGCGCCCTGCGCTCAAGCGCAGAGCGCCCACGTGCCGACACGTGGCGCGCTGGCGCTCGAGCGCCCTGCCCTCAAGCGCAGAGCGCCCACGTGCCGACACGTGGCGCGCTTGCGCTCCAGCGCTCAAGCGCAGAGCGTCCACGTGCCGACACGTGGCGCGTTTGCGCTCGAGCGCCCAGCGCTCAAGCGCAGAGCGCCCACGTGCCGACACGTGGCGCGCTAGCGCTCTTGCGCTCAAAGCGCTGGCCCCACACATCCTTTGGATGTCTTTTCCCCCTTTTATATATATATACATGTATATATATACATATGTATACATATGTACACATACACATACTCTACAACACTCTCCCTCCAAAGAAATTTTTTGGCCGGGGTGCTGCCCCGCACCCCGCAAGGGGGCTGCTAGCCCTCTTGACCCCCAGCCCGCTATCCGGGTAGTGGGACCCCCGTAAAAACTCTGCGTGGCTCCCGATATATCCAAAACCCCCTTTCAAAACACATTACACGCACACTGCACATTGAGTTTGCATGACCAGTTTAACCCATCGATCGGAGGTTCTCTCGCTCCAAAGGCGAGGGGTAATTAACGGCAGTTTAGTCCGCGGCTACCGGAGGTTCGGATCCCCACAATCATTAAACCCCGGCCTACCCTAGGCAGGGGGAATCTGTAATACGCCTGACAAGCGCGCGCGTATTCCCATCTCAATGGGGTGACGAAAAACACCCTTCAGTAGGAATTTTGCTCATTTTAGAAATCATTTTCTCTTTCCCTTTTTCACTCCAAGAAAAGCTAGAGAGCAAAGAATGAGATGATGAAGATTAACTAGTATAGAACCATGGGTGAAAAATAAATATCTCATAGATATCATATAGAGAGTTAACCATGGGTAAAGATAATGGTTGGGTTATAAAATATCTAGAGTAAAACAAAATTAGTGGAATTAGTCAAGGCTTCTACATGCTTCCACAAGCATCTAAGCCATGCTAATTTCCACCTCATTTTGATTTTACCCTAAATAAATAATTACCATAATTATATTTAGTTTGGTGTGAGTCTCATACACCCTTGTTCTGTATATCATCCACCATGACACAATAGTATAATACACACACACACACACAAATATATATATATATATACACAAATATATATATATCACATAAATATATATATATATCAACATATATATATATACATCAAGAGAAGAAATTCTTTAGTGAGCTAATATTAGTTAACATATATTAATATATCAAATATATATACAATTATATATCAAATTATTAAATCAACACTTGATTTAATAATCTAGCTATATCATATATAATTGACTAATATATATTATATGTATATCACTTTATCGAACCAACACTTGATTCAATAACCCGGTTATATCACATATAACTGACTGATATAATATATCATGAGATTAGAATATGGTATCACATATATGTATATAATCAAGGTCCCGCACATATCACATATTTGCCCTACTTCGTTTCGCTTGAACTAGGAAACATCTGTGTGGGACTCTAAATACTCGTCAGTATGCCAGCAGTAGGTAATGATCACATCAGTTATCCACAAGCCGTCAGCGGTACTAGCTGGACGTAACGGCTGCCCAGGTATTGAGAGAATAGAAGATCAATAAGGAAGCTTGTCCAAACTCCCATGAATCCTACAAGCAACACTTATCGTAGAGTCCGGTCTCTTCGTCTGATATATCGCATATTGAGTTTAGGGGTGGTCAATATCAGACCCAGTAACTTGACAAGTCATGCCGATGTGAAGCTCATTACGGTTCAAGAAACTACTGATAACACTTACCAGTAAATCTCATCATCAGCCCTTTGCCAGGGACTTCCTGTTATAGCCAACCGAGTATAGCGCAACATCAACTCCCTATACCGGGAGAGACGAAACCTCTCATATCGCTCATTGTCTCTATGTGACTCAGGACCGTACCTAAAATCCACCTGTTTGCACGACTCCTTTGAGCCGTGGTAGGGAGGAAATCAAAGCATAGTGGGAACCACATAAGACTCTATAACGACCTCGGGTCTATAGGCTAACCTGTACCAGTGTCACCAAAGAAATGCTATCTGACGATAGGTATAGTACCATCTAAGAGTTCTCGGCAAGTCATGTTCGGTAGACACATTCTCTAATGAGCACCTGTGTACAATCTCTGATATCAAACACCAATGGCTATGGGATCAACCATCACCCTATACAGGGTCAAGAAACGTACACACTAGTCTACTCTGGAATATCGATGCCCTGTCTCGATACTCCCTAGACTAGGAACCATTAAAGGATGTACTTGTGGACTACCCTGGCCCTACTAGTATGATCTGCATTATAGTCCTGGTAGTCAAGTACACATCCTAAGGTCTTTATCAACATGTATCAGAGAGACAGTATAATAAGTGTACATGTTAAGATAAAGAGCAACCAAATAGCATACTATCATATCGAGCATGAAAGTCATATATGTGTGTGTGTGTGTGTCCAAGCATCCACTATAATAGACAATAATGGCCTCTAGTGTATACATATTCCTAACATAAAAATAGAGAGAAAACGATAGTAGAAAATTCCTACATCCCCACTCTCCATTCGTAGTGAGCTTGGAGCGTTAGTCGCTTCACTGGATGAAGCCGGAGCTTGGATCGGTTTCCTCGGGTGGATCATCATCGGTAAGGACGGTCGCCATACGACCTCGTTCCAGACGGTATATAAGGAGCTTGGAGGGGTTTTCCATGATTGGGTGGACACGTGACGAAAATAGTATTCCCTAACCTTTGCATGTTTGCTTGCCAGTTTTGGTGTTTGGATCGATCACTAGTTTATAGTCTCTAGTTGCCCTCTCGATAATTCTTGTTTTCCACTTCCGCATCAGTCACGGCCTCCGCGGCGAGGGCAAAAGGGACTTACAAGCACAGCAAAGCTTAGAAGCCCACCGGGCAAGAATGACCTAGGCACATGAAAGGCTGACCAGACCGAAGACCTAGGATGTTTCACAAAAGTGAACTCGTACTGGTCGTCAAAAGACTGAAGATCCCCAGTCGCGCTAAACGCAGAAAATTCGAGCCGAATTATGAAGGCCCGTATATCATAGAGAAAGTCAACCAAGGCGAAGCTTACATGCTGATGAACATGCATAGTGAAAGGCTCCTTCGACCGATAAATGGTTGTTTCCTCAAGAAATACTATGCTTGAAGAATCCTGACTTGGTTTAATGATAGATGACGATGCCTATGTCTGCTCCCTATCTTCTAAAGTCAAGACCGTAAAAATCTCTGCCCAGCGGTTATTTTCCACATTGGCCACCGTATACAATCCATGGGAAATCCACAACAAAAGTTGCACCTTCAAAGACCCCTGATGGACCGCTATGTCCCTAAACTGGAATTTTGCTCTACAGCCAGTCTCCAAATTGACTACGGTATACAATCCACGGGCACAAACAAGCTATATCGTCCCTAAGTCCCATCGACAAGCGATGTTGGGTCACCCGCAATGAAGCTACATCCGAGAGTTCTACCGGCTGTGCAAAGTTAAAAAAATCAGGTACGTCCATAAGCAAAAAGGGAATGGATGAAAACCCGAAAGGACTCCATGAGTAAAAACAGCAAGACTACTCGCGAGTTTGTGAAAATCCGAAAGAGTGCAAATTCGTGAAAAGAAATCACTCCTATGAGATCCATACGACTCACGAGAAAAAAATACACTTAGGGATCCTTACGGTTTCTAAGAAGAAAATACACTTGCGAGGTCCTCTCGACAAGCAAGAAGAAAACACTCCTGTGAGATCCTTATGACTCACAAGAGAACAAACACTTAAGGGTCCTCATGACTTCTAAGGAGAAGACACACCTATGAGATCTTCTAGACTCGTATGGAGAAAATACTTTTATGAGACCCTTACGGCTCATAATGTAACAAAGCCTTAGTTAACAAGGATTTAAACCAGTCTTCTAAGCCACTATTGTCTAAATAGGCAACGGTATATGATGAGTCGCTTCTGGTAATATTCCGATTTTAGCGATACTGATAGCAAAATAGGTATCAAATCCCAAGTTTCCCCAAGCAGATGATAAATTGCTCCTAGCATGCGTGCTTCAGTGTTAATAACGCTGATACCGACTTGAATTCCAAACTCTCGACCCCTAAGTCGTTAAACTGAAAAAATGATTAGGCAACTCTCAATAATAAATAGCGAGTAAATAAAAAAGCCAAAATGATTGGGCAGCTCACAATAAAAGCAGCGAGTAAATAAAATGAAATAGCCGAAATAATTAGGCAACCGCAAAAAATAACCGAAACGATAGGGTCGGGACTTTCGCCATAAGAAATGTTGAAATGATAGAGCAATCACGGATATATAAAAAGAAGAAGAAAAGAAAATTTTCTGCCTTACAAGTTGGACAATATTGACTTCTGTATACAATCCACGGGCACGAACAAATGAAGAGGAGCAATGTGTTTCACCATGCTCTGCCAGAGGTAGAATTAAGTCTCGATGGAAATACACACAGCTTGGAGACTATCTCGACATCCAATATACTCCAGCAGAGTACAGGCGCGGCGTCAACAAGGACCAAAGGGTCAAAATGAAAGTGGAGTAATGGCATATTCCTAACACTAAGTCTCAATGGCAATACATATAAGCCTAAAGACCATTGGATGTCATCTCGCCTCAGAAAGGTACAGTTATGACTTCCCAGTGACAGATAACAGTCTGACCTCAAGTTAAAATATCATGGTGACGCCTAACGCAGAATTTTCTTAGGGCAACATGGATAAACTAGTCTAGGAAGGTTACTTGAGACGTTGTGTTTTCGCCTCAGAACGGATGGAAGATACGCAAAGTGCGTGGTTACTCGAACTGCTACCTATGGGACGCAAATCGAGAAGAAGTTAGCTAACTCAATTGTGTGACGGACTAAACCCAGTATCACAAACCTAATGACCTCTTATACTAGCAGGGGTATGTTAACGTCAGTCTGAGTTTACCTATACCTAAGGGTAAGGTAAACCGAATGCTCCGAAATGAGTAAATAAACTAAACTAAGTCATTTCAGCACCAAAAAGAAAAGGAAGTGTAGATATAAAAGAAACAAAAGGTGTTTTGCATTCAACGTCTAAAGATGGATTACAAAGGACAAACATTCAAAATAAAGTTCATTTCAAGCTTATAACGGCAAGATACTAGCATCTGTACAAGGATTGATGAATTCAAATATAAAATCAAGCAAGGCTTCATCAGCAAAGGGGTTAATCTCCATGTTTTGCCTACTAAACCTCTTGGCCTACCCCACTACCCATATTCTGTTTATTTTCCCTACAATTATCCAGAGAATTAAAATTTAGCTTTAAATCCAATTTTTAATGCATTTTTAATTCTTTCTTCCATTCCAAAACCCTAATTTCATCATATAAATACGACCCCATACCCTATCCCTCTTCATTCTGAAATCTATTGTCAAAATTCTCAAAAATTTCCAAGTCTAAGAAGAGTACAAGTGGAGTTAGCCCAAGGACAATTTCCGACGAGGATTCGAGACGATTCCGGCGACCTCGTGACTCCACGAAGACTACTATTCTCTTCCTCTACCTCCCATCTATTCTTTTAGCAAGTAAGTCCCATATCTCTTCTTCTCTTTCTACTATAAAACTTCTGTTTTTCAAAACATGTCGGTATGTGGAGTTATACCGACATTTGTTTCTAAAACCTTTAAAAACCACAATTCTTCTTAAGAATCACTTATACTCGTGTATATACCATACTTGCAATCATATAACTAATGTTTAGAAACCAATTTCACTCTAAAACTCCATGTTAAATAACATTAATTAACCTTTTATGTTTAAATACATAAAGTTTACATACGACATCTTTTATTATTTTGCTTAGCATACCTTTAGAAAACCTCATGAGGTAATGACCTACCTCTCACTTACACACATCTTGATATAGCAAGATTCTCTTGAACAATATTTTTATGGCAAAATACGACTGTTCATAAAAATACCTTAATCTATTAAAAACACAGATTTTTTAAAGTTGTGTTACTTAATTCTTTGCGATTGTACCTCTACAACCCATTTTGGGGAACCCGCTATTGGATGGTATAGATTATCACACATCTTCAAGACTAGTAGAGCGAGATGCAGACCTCCTCACGGAGCATACGATCTCGATGGAATTTTTAATACGATTTTTAAGAAAAACGAGATTTTCTACTTAATAAATAAAATTAATTTTTAATAATGATATAAATATTATCAAACCATATATTTTTAATATATAATAAAATTCCATATTTTCTAGAAAATAAAAGAATTACAATTTTCATGAAAATACCATGAAGAATCAATACAAGTCAAACTTTACACTAAAATATCATGAACTATTCAAGCTAGGTATATATTCACTAATATACCTCACCCTTTAAAAATTTACATTCATGAAAACCCTAAATAAGATAAATAAATACTTGTGGTTATTTTTAAAAGTGTACTATAAAATATTTTTCATAATACCCCCTCGAGTTATATAAAATTACATTAAGAACCCTAGTAAATATAGGTTTAAGCGGGACCAATTCTCTTGAGCCTCAGAGAGCCGGAGAAAGTGGGTTCTTGCCTATTTATGTTAGAAAACTAAAACGGAGTTATCACTGGTAATTATGTTGGAAAAAGACACAAATCATGTCGTCCATATGCAGCAGTTACCAATAACACCTTAAACGAAAATCAGGATCCAAATCAGTTTTAAAATATCTGACTCAAGTCTGAGTCCAAATCAATCTGAATCCAATCCAAACAAGAATCAAATTCAACATGAATCCAATATACCAACATGACTACTTGAACTTGAACATGAATCCAGTCATAACTCCAATTCAATATGAATCCAAGTCAACATGAATCTAAACATGAATACTTGAATATGAATACCAGAACAATATCAAATATGCAACATGACTTGACTTGACCGAACCATGGCTATATCTTGAACTTGACTACATGACTGCCGTTTACATCCTGAATCAGTTTACATGAACAAATTATATTATAGTCTCGGCAAGTTTGATAACTACAAATCAATACAATATACACTACGGGGTTTTTAACAGGGTAGATTGGTACGTAATGTATTAAAAGTGACACAATGATGGACACTAAAAGACACCTACATGAACATCATGTTCCATTGTCCCGTGGGTTTTGACAGGGCCTTATACTTACATGTTACCATAGTCCACGGGATAGTTAGACTCCTCTCGTATACACTGACACATTCTGTACCAAACTACAAACAACTACATTAGCATAACAACAGATAATTTACCAGTTTTATTCTCTTTACTTGTCTATTCTATTCTATCTGTTGAGACTTATCGAGTGCTAGTTCGCCGACGACTTTTCTGCCTCTTCTTTCTTTAGAATGTTCGTCAGGAGGACTCGACTCTCAGGAGATCGAGCCCAGTCAGGACGATTTGGAGCCATTCACAGAGGAGCCAGAATTCTAGGCTTTTACTAGTACTAATTTCTTTTCAGTTCATATGCCACTGTTTAAGCATCGCTTTCTATCATTTTACTTTTCTTTCAGTTGTATGTAAAGAATGGATATTAATAAAAGTTCTTGTTTATATTACATCTCTTGTTATTCTTGTGCTTTACATTTATATTGTTTATTTACACTTAACGTATTTATTTCAGAGTAAATACATCATGGCCCGCCACGTCTCCTTCCCCATACACTAGGAAGCGGGGCGTGACAGGTTTTGTTGGCGGCCCATGCAGGTCAGTTCTGTATGGAAACCTAAGCAATATATCATAAGAATTATAAGAATCGGTAATTGTACATTCTTTACATTTCAATTCCTTAAATCTGTCCAAACCCTACTTTTTTCTCAAGGTTATGGATTCGCCCAACAATACGAGCACCAACGTGAATGGAAACACTCCACCTCCTCTTCCACCACCGCCTACCGTATCAGCTCCTATCAACAAGCAGACAGTATTTCTTGAGGCAATCAAGAGACTCTTGGAGGGTCAGCAGCAGCAGACTGCTATCCTCTTGCACCGCCCAAAAACTGAGGCACCTGGAGTCAAACAATTCTAGGCATTACACCCTAAGAACTTTTCTGGGAAAGAGAGCCCACTAGAGGCAGAGGAATGGGCTCATTCCATTGAAAATGATCTGGCAACAGCACAAGTGTCAGAGATTGCTTGGGTGAGAGTTGCGAAGCTGCAACTCATAGACAACGCCAGAGTAAGGTAGAAGGCTGAAGAAAGCCGTCTTGCCTAGCCGATTGAATGGAAGACTTTTTGCGACATAGTCGACGTGAAATATTTCCCCAAGACTGCCCTTTTTTACATGGAGCAGCAATTCATCCACCTGCAACAAGGTTCAATGTAGAACAAATCAGTGGATGAATACGATACTGAGTTCACCATGCTTAGCAGGTAAGATATGTCTCAATATTCAATTTCATAATATCACATACTACATTGCTAACATGAGACCATAATAGGTTTGTGGTACACTTGATCCCGTCTGCTGAGATCCGGGCAAGAAAATTTCAGTAAGGGTTGGACCTGGAGATTCAAGCTGCATTAGCTACAGGGGATTTCCCAACCCATGATCTTGCGCTGAAGGCTGCCCGACGATATGAGAAAGTGGTGAAGAAGAAAGGTAGACCTCAGATTGCCGATGTGAAGCGCCCTGCCACTCAGATGACAGGAGGAGCCTTTTCCAAGCCACCTTTTGTACCCAGGAGACCGAGAGTACCATTTAACTAGCCCAGTCCAGACTTTTGCTTCTATTGTAAGAGGAATGGACACCTGGCGAAGGAATGCAAGCGTGCTAACCGCCTATGCTTGGTTTGTGGCGCATCCACTCATGCCATTCGAGATTTCCCACATCGTCTCACCCCAGCTCCCGCATCACTTATCCGCAGCGGCCAGATATCCAGGCTCCTGCACCTTGTTTTGCTCTCCCAGCTCCACCTCCTCGTGGACCTCCTGTATAGCCTCCTCATCAGTTCCATCAGTCATAAAGGAACATGCCTCAAGGACAGAGGAACGGACAAGGGAATGTGCCTCCAGAAAGGAGGAATGTCCCTGGTTTGCCTCCCGATCAGTCATAAAGGAACATGCCACAATGGACACATACTATGTCTGAAGTATGTGTTTACTCAGAAAGAAATGAATATGCGGCAGAGAAGATGGCTAGAACTTATGATGGACTTCGACATCAACCTACAATATTATCAAGGAAAGGTGAATGTAGTTCCTGATGCACTTAGTTGCCAGCCGTTATCAATGAATCTCACTGCACAGTGGAAGCTTCAGCAAGAATTGCATAAGATGGAGATATAAGTGGTTATGCCAAGTAACGCTTCGTATTTGATGAACTTACAAGTTCAGTCTACTATTGTCAATCAGATCAAAGCAGCTCAAGCAAGTGATGCTAAGTTGCCAAAGATCCGAGAATAAGTAGAAAGTGAACTTCGAATAGATTTCATCATCTATGAAGACGGATCTTTGAGTTATGGAAGCAGGTTGTGTGTACCACAAGGTTCTGCTTGGGAAGAGTTGATGAAAGAAGCTCACAACACTCTGTACTCAGTACACCCTGGTGGTACAAAGATGTACAAAGATCTACGAAAACATTACTGGTGGCATGGAATGAAGCGTGAAGTGGCCAGAAGCGTAGCCATGTGCTTCGTGTGTCAGCAAGTGAAGGCTGAACATCACAGAACTGCTATTTTACTTCAACCGTTACCTATCTCAGAATGGAAATGGTAACACATTATCATGGATTTCGTGACTACTCTTCCTCGTAGCACGAAAGGTAACGATGCTGTATGGGTTATTATGGATCAATTCACCAAGTCGGCTCATTTCATTCCATTTTGAGTTGGCCAATCTACCGAGACGCTAGCAAAGAAGTACATGGAGGTAAACACAAATCTAATTTAAGATTTAACCTCAAGATGTACTATTTCTGATACCCATGAACTCATGCAAGAGATCGTGAGATTACATGGAATATCGGTTTGCATCGTCTCTGATCGTGACACCAGATTCCGATCGCAGTTTAGGTAAAGCTTGCAAGCTAGCTTGGGAAAGAGTCTGAACTTCAGCACATCTTACCATCCACAAACAGATGGACAGTCTGAGTGAACAATTCAGATTCTAGAAGGCATGCTAAATGCTTGTATGTTAGACTTCGGAGGATCGTGGTAAAATCACCTACATCTTGTGGAGTTTTCATTCAACAACAACTTCCAGGCGAGTATTGGAATGGCACCATTTGCAGTGCTCTATGGAAGGAAGTGCCGTTCACCACTAAGTTAGGACGACATCGGAGATAGGGAACTCCTTGGACTATAGATGATCGTGGCAACTGTGGATGTAGTTCGCACGATCAGGGAAAGAATGCGCATAGCCCAAGACAGACAGAAGTGCTGGGCTGATGCAAAGCGACGACACCTGGAGTTCTAACCGGAAGATCATGTCTTCTTAAAGATCTCTACAAACCATAGAGTAATTCGCTTTGGCAAGAGGGGTAAGCTCGGTCCGAGATATATAGGACCGTTCGACATACTCGAAAGAGTCGGAGAAGTGAAATATCGGTTAGCACTACCACCCTCATTGGGCGGAGTGCACAACGTGTTCCACATATCCCATCTTTGAAGATATGTGAGCGACCCCAGCCACATCCTTGATCACTCCGAGCTCACTATACAGACAAATCTATCTTGTGACCAGTAACCCGTTGAAATCCTGGACCGAAAGGTAAAGTCACTGAGAAACAAGGAAGTAAACTTGGTCCGAGTGATGTGGAGAAAAAATTCGCCAGGAGAATCAACTTGGGAGCGAGAAGACGACATGCGTGCAAGATACTCTTGCTTATTTGTAAATTATTCCTTATGTAATTGTAAATTTCGAGGACAAAATTTTTGTAAGTAGGGTAGAATGTAACGATTCTAATTTTACTGTACGAAAATTTTAAAGTTGATGTACAGAATAGAGTTTGCAAGCTTGAGTACAAGTTATAAATTTAATTTGTTTAAGAACAGTAAGAAAGCACTTGTAGCTTATTGGTAAAGTCTTGCACTGCTGTGACGTAGCCCCTGTGTTCGAATCCCATCAGCCACATATTAATTTTCTGAATTTTTATTTTAAAATTTTTGGAATCCTAAAAGTTTACACGTGCAATTCATGAAAAAATGAAAAGACAAAAGAAATAAACATGTGTAAAATGATAGTTATGCAAGGAGGGACACGTGCACTCAATCCGACGGCTCACCTCTCAAAATCGACCGGCGAGATCGAGGAAGAGGCCGGCGCCGATGGTTCGACCGTAGGGGATGGTCTCCGTGTTTTACCCACCAAACCCCTTGGCCTATCCCACTATCTATATTCTGTTTATTTTCCCTGCAATTATCCAGAGAATTAAAATTTAGCTTTAAATCCAATTTTTAATGCATTTTTAATTCTTTCTTCCATTCTAAAACCCTACTTTCATCCTATAAATACAACCCCATACCCTAGCCCTCTTCATTCTAAAATCAATTATCAAAATTCTCAAAAAATTCTAAGTCTAAGAAGAGTACAAGTGGAGTTAGCCCAAGGTTAGTTTCCAGCAAGGATTCGAGACGATTCCGACGACCCCACGACTCCACGAAGACTACTATTCTCTTCCTTTACCTCCCTCTATTCCTTGAGCAAGTAAGTCTCGTATCTCTTCTTCTCTTTCTACTATAAAACTTCTCTTTTTCAAAACATGACGGTAAGTGAAGTTATACCGATATTATGGCAGTGCCCCGGCCATCAAACCGTGGCCAAATGCGGAACAAAATTTTTCTAAACTGGCGCTACGATGACCCGATGCCCGGATCTACCCTAAACCCTATACTAGAAGAATATAAAGAGGAGTTAGATGGTTATACCGAATGAACCAAGTCCTACGGGTCTTCAACCTTCATCCCAAGCTCCTAGAGGTCGCGGATCGAATTTGGTTGTCGGTCTTCCTCCATCTACGATGTTCCACCTGAGGGAAACGGCGTAAGCTTCAACCTCGCCAAGCGAGGTAACCGACGCTCTAAGGTTGCTAGCAATGGAGAGTGGAGGTGTAGGAATGTGTCACTTTAATTTTTCTCTCATCACAAATTCTCCAAGAGCAACTCAAGAAGATGAAGAGGAAGTGAGGAAACATGTAGCATGAGCAACTAAAAAAATTGGCTAAGTCTCCAAGTGAGAGTAGAATGAGTAAGTGAAGAAAACCAGGTCAAGAAAACAAAATACATTGCCTCTCAAGAAGTGGCTGCCTCCTCTCTCTCTCTCAATCATGCACACAAAATATCTCTTCCCATTTTACAACAAACAAATGCAAATCATACCTCTCTACATGCTATCGCCCATGCTCATGCCAACTCACCCTCCACCTCATTTTCATAATTGATTTTCTAAAAAGAAAATCAATAATGAGGTGGCCATCTTCTAGAAGCTATTCCGTATAAATACGGAATACTTCCCGGTACACGTATCGAAATACATATACGCGTCTTCGTACAAAAATACGAATAGCCAAGAGAGAAAATGAATAGTGAACAATAATAGTAGAATACACATATATATATATATATACATATATAAATTATTAAATCAAAACCTGATTTAATAATCCGGCTTAATCCTAAGCCGCTAGTATTATCAACCGTCCGATTAAAGTCTGTGCATCCTGTACACATATTTAATCGGATACCTGTATGTACCAACATACTTCATCTACACCATGTCGCCTGAACCGTGAAAACCCTCTGTGCGGAACTCTAAAGACTCGTCAATACGCTGGCAGTAGTTTTAACCACAAGCACATCAGCGGCACTAGCTGAACGTAATGGCTACCCAGGTATTGAGCGAAAGAAAGGCCGAGGAGCAAACCCATCCAAACCCCTACTGAGCCTGACAGTTACAATATCCATACAGTACGGTCTGTTCGTCTAAGAGTATCGCATATCGAATCTACGGGGTGGATAAAGTCAGACCCCTACCGATGCGATAATTCGTGTTGGTATGTAACCCATCACCACCTGAGAAACTATCAATCCTGGATCAGTAATTCTCGTCTACCCCGACCGAGGATTTTTGGTGATGGCCACCCATATACAACACGACATCAACCCCCAATACCGGGAGAGGCGAATCCCCGACGATCCGCTCACTGCCTCAATGTGGCTCGGGACTATACCCAACTAAAACCTGTTTGCACGACTCCTTTAAGCCATGGTAGGGTAGTAATCAAAGCACAGTGGGAACTCACACGAGACAAATGACGATCTCAGGTCGACAGACTAACCTGTACACATGTCATCAGGGAACTGCTATCTAACAATAGGTATAATACCAACTAGCAGATTCCCGGCGAGTCCGTCCAGTGTACTCATAACCCAATAAGCACCTGTATACTATCTTAGGTGAACAAACTAACACCAATGGCCTGTGAGACCTGGCCACTGCTCCTCGCCAGGGTCTCGATCAGTATACACTAGTCTATTTCGGAGTACTGATGCCCAGTCTCGATACTCTCACGACTAGGGACATTTAAGGATGTGCTTATAGACCACCCAGCTCCCACGTATATGATCGCCATCATAATACTGGTAGTCAAGTAAGAATCCTATGGGCTCTATCAACATGTAATAGTCATCTGTAATACCACCTGAAGCATGTACATGATAATAAAGACAAACCAGATAGTATACTATCATCTCGAGTAAGACTATTCTACCGGTATAGGTCATCCCTCAATCATCATAATCACCTGCCTGCGACTATGATAATTGCCTTGAGAGCACTATAACCAATATGTGTTTCTTTTAGCATATCGCTTATACATATTGGTAGAGCCCTTAGGATCTTTGCTTGATTACAAGCGTTGTGATGGCAGTCATACTAGTGGGGGTTGGGTAGTCTATAAGAACATCCTTATACTGGTCCCTAGTCGTAGGATTATAGAGACGGGGCATCGATACTCCAGAGTAGACCAGTGTATACGCTTCTCATCCCAGCAAGAGAGATGGTCTGTCCCTCAACCATTAGTACGTCATACTAGAGATAGTATACAGGTGTTCATTAGGTTATGAGTTACACTGGACAGGACTCGTTAGGAACTGGTGGTTAGTATTATACCCATCGTTAGGTGGCAGTTCCCGGGTGGCATGAGTACAGGTTAGCCCGTAGACTTGACATCGCTACTTCATCTCGAGTGTGTTCCCACTGGTTTTAGATTACTACCCTACCATGGCTCAAAGGAGTCGTGCAAACAGGTAGTATTTTGGTGCAGTCCCGAAGCACCTATAGGCAGTAGTGGTTAGATAGGATTCATCTCTTCCGGTATTGAGGGTTGATATCGCGCTGTGTTCGGAAAGCCATTCCACAAAGTCCTTGGCCAGGGCAAGCGATATTTACTGGTAAGTACTCTAGTAGTTTCTCAGGGTGTTTTTGGTTCTTCTCCGATACAACTTATTGCGCTGTTAGGGGTCTGACGTTTACCATCCCCCTAGGCACGATATGCGAGTATCTCAGACGAACAGATCAACTGTACGTATATTGTCATAGATATGCTCAGTAGGAGTTCGGATGAGTTTGCTCATCGGCCTTCTTATCGAAAAATACCTGGGTAACCGTTACGTACAGCTAATACCGCTGACGTGCTTGTGGTTAAATCCACTGACAGCATACTGTCGAGTCTTTAGAGTCCTGCACAGAGGGTTTCCCTGCTTCGGACGAAACGATATAGAGGTCGTATAGTTTTACAGTAGGGTCCCGATCACATATGTGTATAAGCTACACGGATGTCGTTGCAGGTGGGTAATACTAGTGCGCTATGGTTTAAGCCATAGTCTAGTATTATATTATTGGATTGTTATCATCTCATTGTATTCGTATTTTTTGAATACGAAAACGGGTATGTATATACGGTGAGGACATTCTTGTAATTTTACAAGGCATGCTTCGAGAAGGGGACACCTCGTTATTGGATTATCTATTTTTGCAAAATAGATTAATAAGGTGTAATTGGAGAAACATACTTGGCAAGGGTGAAGTATGGCTATTTTGATTTGTTAATTTGTTTGGTCTCACTGTTGAAGCATGGGTGATATATTCTATTGGATATTAATCCATGGTTCAATAAGTGAGTAGAGATATTAGCCATTCTACACACTTAGCACTTCACTTGCTCATTTGCATTCTCTCACTCTCTCCCCAAGTTCCCTCTTTCTTCGTCAAAAAGATTCTAACCCTCACATGAGCTGTGAAACATAAGATCTTGTGAGATAAAACAATCCATTAGCTACTCTACATCACCTAGGCTACTTAGATTAGTGAACTAAGTACCCTAGTTAACTCGGTTTAGAGATAGTAGCTTGAAGTACAAACTCTCGGATGGATCATCTTTGACGCAAGGAGGCCGACGTTGCAACCTCCATCCGTTCTTCGAGGAGCCAAGGGGAGGAGGAAAAGAAGATCTGAAGGACTAGTTCACGAAGGTATAAAAACTCTTCATAGTAGTTAAACCTCCTAGTTAGTTTAGCTAGTTAAGGTTCCGTAAAGATCCTGGAGTTTAGTCGGTGTTGCGAAGCTCGTAAAAATCGTTTTTTATAAATTCCGCCTCCCTGCGAACCCGCGGGATGCGCGACATTGACTTACAGTGGTATCAGAGCTTACTAAACCTTAACTAGCTAGTTAGCAAGTAGTAAGATATTCGATAGACGAAAATCCCGAAATCACGATTCAAAAACCTTGTTTTCTGTCGATTTTCAAAACTGGTCTAAAAATTATTTCAAAGGCCTTAAAAATACAAGCGGGGTTTTTTATGAACACAGGAGAAAATTGGGTTCGTGGGTCTCCAAGACCGCTGCCAAACCACGGCAGAACAATGTGTTTTGCCACCGTTCCGCAGTCGAGTCAAGGCTGACTCGGTCCTATTTTCTTCTGTGGGTCTATATTCTGGAATTATGATTTTGGGAATAATTGGTTTCTGCCCAGATTGTTTGTGTACTGGATTGTGCATGGGGTAGACACGGATTTAGTTAATCGATCGAAATTCTAAGTTACTTGGCTAATCGGGTTTTCTGTGTTTGGATATATGATGCTAAACGTCTTCTAATCGCTATACATCGATTAATGGGGGTTTCACATATCTGTAATCTGTGATTGGGGTTTGTGTATATGGAGTATTGGATCGTCGTGGATGAATAGCCGGGGGGATGTGAGAAAAGTGTTTTCTTTTTTTTTCATTCATGTAATTTGTAAATGTGATGTAATATTATTTAGCGGGGCACATCTGGGTTGAGGTTGTAACCACCGTTGTATTATTTTATTTACTGTTTTTTGCTTCTAGGATTGACCCAAGGTAGGGTGTACAAACTACTGGGTTCTTGAAGTGCCGAGTTGCCTACTCATTTTACTGAGGGAGGTTGCTTCACTTCAGGAATTTGGCGGGTAGTTTACCGCACCCGTAGGGGTCTAAGGTGGGGAATGGCTATTTATCACGACTGTGGAATCTTTCTTCCGTTATAGGCTTAAAAGAAACACGGAATTGCTAGTATATCGAATATATTCATCTGTGATCTGAAATGCCTTTTATTGCGTGAGACGAATGGATATATATATATATACATATATATATATATATAGTCAATGGTGCATATGGTTTGCACTTGCACTAGTCCAGCCCCCACTCTGCCGTTAGTTAAGTAACCTAATGGTGCATGACGGGGCCCCGTTGCGAATGCGGGTGGCATAAGCATATGTTGTATTTTCGTTTCTTTTCTGCAATGATAGGTTTAAATGATGGGACCACATTAACATTGACTAATGCAAGAAAAGACAAACCAAAGCTTAAATCGTTGGAACAGTTTCAAAACCACTCGGTTTTTTTCAAAAAGCAACTTTTAAATGCGGAGCCTAAACCACTCCTTTTAAAAGCTATCATGGTTCCATCGACTATATCAAGTTCATTACGTTCACGGTTTCGCCAAAACCATTCGCAGGCCTCCGTCCTTTCATATGAGTATTCAGTGGTATTCAAGATATATATTTTGACCTTCGCTAAGGCATAGTGATTGGTAGATGCTGGGTATTCATCTGTAGCATAGATAGATGCGTTGGTTTGGGACAGTCATACTACTATTTTGGCCTTCGTCAAGGGTATGTAAGGGTGGGTTCAAATTAACCTGGACAATGACGGCTAGAACTTGACTTGTGACTTATGATATGTTGACCTTCGTCAAGGTCATAAGAGCTTGGGGCAAAAATCCACATCGGGGGTTTGTAAGGAAATTAAAACTTGCTAGTGTTGCATACCATTTGGACTGTGATGATTTTGGTAGGATTCCTTCAAGGTTGTCACACGATGATATTTGGATCCCAATCCTACTGTGAGTATCCGCTACTCTTCATGAGATTTATTCACTAAACAATCAATGCTATAAACCAAGTAGGTGTCTAGAACGGTGTTAGTGAGGCTAAGTCTCCAGGGAAAAGAGGTTATGTAATTAAGGAACTTCGCGAAAGTATTGAAAAACCTCTCTCGAAGTACCGACACTAGCCTGGCCGAAAGGTTAAGCAAGAATTGTAACACGTTGGCTATAGTGCCCTCAAGGCAATTATCATAGTCGTGGACTTGTGATTATGATGATTGAGGCAGGACCTATACCGATAAAATAGTCTTACTCAAGATGATAGTATGCTATCTGGTTTGTCTTTATCATCATATACATGTTGATAGAGCCCATAGGATTCATGCTTGACTGCCAGCATTATGATGGCGATCATATATGTGGAAGCTGGGGTCTATAAGAACATCCTTAAATGTCCCTAGTCGTAGGAGTATCGAGACCGGGCATCGATACTCCAGTGTAGACTAGTGTATACTGATGGAGACCCCGACGAGGGGCGGTGGCCAGGTCTTACAAGCTATTGGTGTTAGTATGTTCACCTAAAATATTATACAGGTGCTCATTGGGTTATTAGTACACTGGACAGACTCGCTGGGAACCTGCTAGTTAGTATTATACCTATTGTTAGATAGCAGTTCCTAGGTGACATGTGTACAGGTTAGTCTGTCGACCTGAGATCGTCATTTGTCTCGTGTAAGTTCTCACTGTGCTTTGATTACTACCCTACCACGACTCAAAGGAGTCGTGCAAACAGGTTTTAGTTGGGTACAGTCCCGAGCCACATGGAGGCAGTGATCGGATCGTCGGGGTTTCGTCTCTCCCGGTATTGGGGGTTGATGTCGCGTTGTGTACGGATGGCCATCACCATAAATCCATGGCCACGGTGGACGAGAGTTACCGATCCAGGATCGATAGTTTCTCAGGTGGTGATGGGGTTTCATACCGACACTAAATGTCGCGTTGTTAAGGATCTGACTTTATCCACCCCCTTAAACTCGATATGCGATACTCTTAAACGAACAGATCGGACTGTACGGAAATTGTCACTGTCAGGCTCAGTAGGGGTTCTGCATGAGTTTGCTCGTCGGCCTCCCTTTCGCTCAATACCTGGATAGCTGTTACGTACAGCTAGTGCCGCTGACGTGCTTGTGGTTAAACCCACTGCCAGCATATTGACGAGTTCTTAGAGTCCCACACATAGGGTTTTCACGGTTCAGGCGATATGGTGTACATGAGGTATGTTGATACATACAGGTGTCCGATTAAATATGTGCACATGCTGCGCAGACTTTAATCGGACGGTTGATAATACTAGTGACTTAGGATTAAGCCAGATTATTAAATCGGGTTTTGATTTAATAATTTATATATGTATTTGTATATACGTATTCTAGTATTATTGTTCGCTACTTATTTTCTCTCTTGGTTATTCGTATTTTTGTACGAATACGCGTATATGTATTCCGGTACATGTACCGGGAAGTATTCCGTATTTTATACTAAATGGCTTCTAGATGTTTTGCCACCTCATTATTGATTTTCCATTTATGGAAAATCATTTGTTTTATAATGAGGTGGAGGGTGTGAGGTGGCATGAGGCATGGACCATGGTATGGTCTTTGAGGTATGGTCTCATTTGTTTAATGAAATTGTAAAGGAAAATGATTTTTTTTTCTGTGGAGGAGAGAGGAGGGCCGGCCACTCTTTGATGGGGGTTGATATTCATTTGGCTCATTACATTACACACTACACTAGCTCTCTCTCACTTTCTCATTCACACAAAAAACACTTAGCATTATTTTTGCTCATGCCAAAAAGCTTTCACCTCCTTCATCTTCTTCTTGAGTCTCTCATTGAGCTCATGGGATGAGAAAAAATATAGTGACACACTACAACACCTCGACTCTCCATCGCTAGCGACTTTGGAGCGTCGGTTACCTCGTTCGATGAGGTTGGAGCTTGCGTCGTTTCCCTCGGGTGGATCATCGAAGACGAAGGAAGACCGGTAACCAATCATCGTCAAAGGATCACTAGGAGTTTGGAATGAAGACCGAAGGACACGGATCAACTCGGTATAACGATTCTAATTCTTACTTAGTTTGCTAGTTTAGGGTTTAAGGTCGATCCGTAAATCGGGTAACGGTAGCGCCGGTTTTTAGAAAATTTTTGTTCCGCATTTTGGCCGCGTTTCGATGGCCGGGGCACTGCCGCAACCCTTCATGGTATCAGAGCTACCCTTTTAACCCTACTACCAAGTTTACACATGCTTAAAAGATCGATCGACGGAAATTTCCGAAATCACGATTCCATTTTTGTGTTTGCTGTCGATTTTTAAAAGTGATCAAAAAATATTTTCAGGCATCTTAAAAGTACATGCAGGTAAAACTAAAGCTAAAGAAAATATTTGGTCACCTAACTCCAAAATTCCACCGGGGAGACGCCGCTCAATGTCACATTTGGCGGCGCTTCCACGGCCCTTTTTGGGCTACAGTGACCAAAATTTTTTTTGGAGCTCTAGTTGGTGGAAAAATGATTCTAGTGATATATGGTTTTGGCCCAGATTCATTTGAGTACTGGTTATGCACTTGGGGCAAATTTGGGAAAGTTTAATCGATCGAAATTTTAAGTGTGTGTGATTATCAGTACATACATTTATATCTGCGACCGTGAATGTCATTTGATCGGTAAGCTCGTCTAATTGCTATATGTCTTTTAGACGGGTTTGCGAACGTGACATTCACGTTGATGTTCTGTGATGTGCTGTGATGTTGGTTGGATCGTCGTGGTGGATAGCTATGGTGCAATGTTAGTGCAGTTTAATTTCATTTGTACATTTTTTATTGCAGGGCGAGCGTCCGACATGTGGACTGTCGTCACTTCCTGTTTGTATATTATTCTTTTAGGGCACGACTGGGTTGAGGTCGATGTCACCCTTGTATATTATTTTATTTTCTGTACTAGGATTACTCCGCGGTGGAGTGCACGAGTAGCCGGGTTCTAGAGGGCAACTGGTCCGCATCACATGGCGTTGGGATGGAGGGGACCTTACTCTAGAATTGGCGGGCTATTCGCCGCTCTCGTAGGGGGTATAGGCTGACCCAGGAGGGGTGCTCAAGTTAGCAGATTCCGTGAAGTGCTGGGTGGCCCATTCACGTTGTTGAAGGGGGCTGCCTCGCTTCTGGGTTTGCGGGTAACTTGCCGCACTCGTAGGGGTCTAGGTTTTCATTGCACAGGCTATCCACACGACAGGGAACGTCGGGTCTCATTTGCGGCTCAAGTGAAACCCGGGGCTCCAGATTATCCACCATTCTATGTTGCTTCTGTGATGTTGCTTTATATCATGCCTGGGACGATTGCTATATATTTATATATATACTAATAGATGTTGTATATGTTTTGCACCCGCGCTAGCCCAGCCTCCGCTCTGTCGTTAGTTAAGTAACCTAACGGGTGATGACGGGACCCAGTGGCGAATGCGGATGGCATATACGTACATTTTATTTTCGTTCTTTTCTGGTGTGATTAACTGATGGGACTGCATTGATTCTTATCAATGCAAGGATAAAACAAACCTATATATATGATGTTGTTGGAACCAAGTTTTTAAAAAAACTGACATTACAGACGTTCTCTTTTTCTTTGCACAGTGGTATTCGGTTATGAATATCCAGCACCTCATTCAATGAGGCAAGGGCCGAGATCCCTTCATCGAGAGTGACCCCTTGAGTAAAAGTTTGCGTCAACATAATAACTTCGCTATAGTCGATTACTTTTACTTTGCATCGTGGTATTCAGTTTGGAATATCCTGCACCTCATTCGACGAGGAAAGAGCCGAGATCCCTTCACCGGGAGTGACCTCTTTAGCAAAAGTTTTCGCCACTATATATTTATAAAAACCACTTGGATTCCTTCAACGATATCAAGTTCATTATGTTAAAGGTTTTTCGCCAAAAACCAGCCATAGCCCTCCGTCATTTCGGATAAGTAGTGCATAATATTCGTGCGGTGTTTGTTGGCCAAAGTCAAGGCATCGTGTGCGGTAGCTGTGTGTTGCTTGTCCGTTGCATGGATATGCATTGGTTTAAGACAGTCATACCACTTTGTTGGCCAAATTCAAGGGTATGTGTGGGTGGGTCTAAATCAATCAGGACAATGACGGGTAGAAATTGACTTGCGGGTTATGATTTGTTGGCCAAAGTCAAGGTCATAAACCGCTTGGGGTAAAAATCATATCAAGAGTTTCAAACATACAGGAAACTTGCCAGGTTTGCGCATACCTTCTGGAGTATGGTAACTTGAGTGGCTTCCATCAAGTTGTCATGTGATGATAGTTGGATCCCGATTCCCACTGATGAGTAGCATTACTTCTCGGGTAATTCCGACTAATTCTCCTTTTGGGTTTGGAGGAGAATTCGAGAAAATAGTGGGAGCCATCCAGATTAGATAAAATGATTGACCATTCTGATCTAGGTTAAAGTGCATGCTGTTCTTTTCTTTCTCTCTTTGGCTGCGACTATGACCCGACCCTTGACTAAAACTCATGAACCAAGTTAACCGAACCTTCATTAAAACACTTTGGCTTTGGAATGTCACGGTGTCGCATACATCATTGCCACTTCTATATCACCTTTACATTTCTTCGGAACACTTCGTATCACTACGAACATCCACTTCCATTGGATAAATTCATCGTATAGTTACATACGAACTCGAAGGAACTTTTTCGAGGATGGATTCTGGTTCTAGAGAGATAGAATAGGATTATTCGGTTGTCTTTTCTCTTTACCTTCTCTCAGGTTGTGAGGGCTCCTAGAATTAGGAGAGGGTACACTTATTGAGCTTATTCGATGTCTTCGTCCAGACCATAGGCAGGTGCCGAACGGTAGGGAAAGAAGAAAATCAACCAGCTTAACTATGGTGTACAGAAGGTAATAAGTAAAGACATATAAAGGGATTAGAATAATGGCAAAGGAAATTGCGATCACCATCATTTATGACAAAGACCGTGCATACCCCTGCCACTCCTACATTTACTTTGCTTTTCTCTAGAACATTCCATATCACTATGGATATCCACTTCCATTGGATAAA
Organism: Agapanthus africanus; assembly: GCA_030015575.1. Classification (NCBI taxonomy): domain Eukaryota; kingdom Viridiplantae; phylum Streptophyta; class Magnoliopsida; order Asparagales; family Amaryllidaceae; genus Agapanthus; species Agapanthus africanus. The sequence goes on along the minus strand of JASDDO010000019.1, from coordinate 443,088,646 downwards.
TCCATTGTATAGTTACATACGAACTCGAAGGAACTTTTTCGAGGATGGATTTTGGTTCAGGAGAAATAGAATAGGATTATTCAGATGCCTTTTCCCATTACCTTCTCTCAGGTTGCGGCGGCTCCTAGGATTAGGAGAGTACACCTATTATGCTTATTGGATAGTCTTCTTTCAAACCTTAGGCTGGTGCCGAAGGGTACGGAAAGAAGAAAACCAATTAGCCTAAAGAAGGTGTACAGGAGGTAATAAGTAAAGACATAATAAAAGGATTGGAGTGAGGGAAGGTAAGTATATGGTTACTGTCATGATTCAGGAAAATGGAAGAGGCGTTACTAGGAATACCAGTTAACCCCTATGAAACAATTTCATATTTCAGTTTCATTGTGCAATGTTAATTGAAAACTATTTTCCCAATTAGAATCTAACTCTGGGGTATGTATTTACCGGATCATTTTCTCACATCTGTATATTATTACGGATGGTGAGTGGGAGTAAGATATTGGGAATTGGGTGATTACATCCTCATTATATCGGAATTCGTTGTAATTGGTGATATTTGAGGAAATCATCTGGATTTTGCCGGATGGCAAATATTTGGTTTTGAATATCCGTTATTATGCACCAATTTCAAACGGATATATCTGTACGTTTATTTTATAAAGTGAGATATAACTTTTTGAGATTATGTCTATGACATTTACCTATATCAGTTAGTGATTAGGTAAGGTGCATTCAACAGCGGTGTAATCCTTCTTAACCATACTACAGTTTTTCAACCTACGACGCACAGGGTTTGAGTTGTTGAACTCAGGGGACTTATACAAAGTATTGTATATTGTCCAGTGTCCATTAGGACAATGGGGCTGGTACTCGTACTATATTCTGTTTACTCATGACTTCTCTTATTTTAGACAGGTATTTCGTTGAAATGCAAGGTTCAGATTTTGAGAAGTTATAGATATAAGAATAAAGTAGAGAACCATTTATTAGAAGTATCATGATTCTTCGAAGTAGTCGAAAATGTAGATACTTGTGTTTGGTATTCCCTTGATAGTAATGGTTTTGAGAACTTTCTTCTCTTTCTGGTTACTCATATATGGGTGCACTCCTAGATGAGTAATGCTGATTGTCCTCTTTCCATTTGGTTGATATGCACTGGAGACAGCTACATGATTTTGAATCTGGTTCAAATTAAGTTAGTGCTTTTGTTTCTATATCAGATATATATAGAATCAATTTATATCTTGACGATGTTAAGGTATAGGGAGTTGTCAGGCTGATGCTTAAAACCAGAATCCGGATAAACTCAAGGCACGTTTCAGTAATGGCTGTTTGTGGGTTATCCCGGGCTTTGACGAGGTTTAACTTTCTACCATCAGGAAAATCAATATTTATATTGTTCTTGACTCTCTACGGTTTTAGTAAAATGGATTTTTTCAGAAAACAGAAGTGGGAGTATGGTAGAACTGGAAGTGATTCGAGAACCACAAACGATCACTGAAGATTTAATACAACCTAAGAATTCAATTAGTTTCGACATTCCATTATCCACTCCGTAGATTTGGTGGGTAACCTCAGGCACCCGAGAGGTACTTCGGACTTCTCAGAGACGGTGACAGGGAGGTTCTTGTTTACCCAGACATGACATTGCTGCTATTCTAGACTATAAGACCCGGCAAGAGGATGAGTATAGCGTCGTTCTAAACTAACTTTAGAAGTGCACATGTATATAACTCTGCCAGAGGGTTGTTGTAGTCAGTGGGAGCAGTGGAAGCATAGAAGGCAAGTAGCTTATGTCTCCTTATAGACTAAAGCAGGTATAGCGGAAATAGATCATCTATTTTTGATGTGATAGTCATAGGTTTTGACTTCATCAGAATAGAAGATGGATCTGGTAAGAAGGTAGTAAGGTGTGATGTCCGAGGATTCGGGATGACATGCACTTAATAGGAAGAGATATTCCTATACTACGATCGGTTATACTGTGGTTGTCACAAAGTTGTTTCTCCACATAGGATATGGATATAATATCAGGTTTTCTGGTTACTAGATCTATGGTTTTCGATCTAGATTTGGGAAGTATCCTAATCTGGGTACTTTGACATTAAATAGACGACTCCTGGCATGGTGGTCTACCTACAGGTGATGGAGTCAACCTCTCTAAAGGTGTCTTACAGACTAAAGGGGAGAGGGTTCTACATGATTAGCATATCACTTGCTTAGGCAATTAAGTTAATCATGAAATGTCAAGTACCACACCGGATATTGTTTTTGCACTAGCTGCAATAAACATATATTAATCAAATCCTGGAGAAACATTGGGAAGCATTTTATGAACATAAGTGAATGTTCTTGGGATATGGTAACGGCAGCCTCCTTCAGGAGACGGTTATCATTTCAGGCTTCCAAGGTGACCTGGATGACAGAGTGACTGTCAGAGTTATAGTTTTTCCCTCTTTTGAGGGACAGTATGTTGGACAGGTGGTCCAAGCGGATACTGAGGAAAGTCATGGCGCAGGATACTGATTAAATTCAGTAGAAAATACGGTCTAAGAAGTTTGCTGCATTTGGAGTTCATTTGAGAACTGGGTCCTATCAGATATCCAAACAAATTCTAAGACAGGTATTGCTCATTTCGGGAGATAGTTTTCTCCGCGAAGTTAAGATTAAGAGAGATACAGAAAGAAATATTGGAGCGGATCCACCAACTGAGGCTATTTCTCGAACGCAATTATATCGCAAACGGGCTTTGCAAAACTGATTAGTAGAGAAGTTGGGTGTTCGGTATTACACGGGTTGTGGGTATGCGACATCGCAATAATTGGCCTTAAGTGCAAGTGGGAGATTGTTGGCTATAGTGCCCTCAAGGCAATTATCATAGTCGTGGACTTGTGATTATGATGATTGAGGCAGGACCTATACCGATAAAACAGTCTTACTCAAGATGATAGTCTGGTATCTGGTTTGTCTTTATCATCATATACATGTTGATAGAGCCTATAGGATTCATGCTTGACTGCCAGCATTATGATGGCGATCATATATGTAGGAGCTGGGGCCTATAAGCATATCCTTAAATGTCCCCAGTCGTAGGAGTATCTAGGACGGGCATCGATACTCCGGTATAGACTAGTGTATACTGATGGAGACCCCGACGAGGGGCAGTGGCCAGGTCTCACAAGCTATTGGTGTTAGTATGTTCACCTAAAATAGAATACAGGTGCTCATTGGGTTATGAGTACACTGGACGGACTCACCGGGAACCTGCTAGTTGGTATTATACCTATTGTCAGATAGCAGTTCCTAGGTGACATGTGTACAGGTTAGTCTGTTGACCTGAGATCGTCATTTGTCTCGTGTGAGTTCCCACTGTGCTTTGATTACTACCCTACCACGACTCAAAGGAGTCGTGCAAACAGGTTTTAGTTGGGTACAGTCCCGAGCCACATGGAGGCAGTGATCGGATCGTCGAGGATTCGTCTCTCCCGGTATTGGGGTTGATGCCGCGTTGTGTACGGATGGCCATCACCATAAATCCGTGGCCATGGTGGACGAGAGTTACCGATCCAGGATCGATAGTTTCTCAGGTGGTGATGGGGTTTCATACCGACACTAAATGTCGCGTTGTTAGGGGTCTGACTTTATCCACCCCCCTAAACTCGATATGCGATACTCTTAGACGAACAGATCGGACTGTATGGATATTGTCACTATCAGGCTCAGTAGGGGTTCTGCATGAGTTTGCTCGTCAGCCTCCCTTTCGCTCAATACCTGGGTAGCCGTTACGTACAGCTAGTGCCGCTGACGTGCTTGTGGTTAAACCCACTGCCAGCGTATTGACGAATCTTTAGAGTCCCACACAGAGGGTTTTCACGGTTCAGGCGATATGGTGTACATGAGGTATGTTGATACATACAGGCGTCCTATTAAATATGTGCACATGCTTTACAGACATTAATCGGACAGTTGATAATACTAGCGGCTTAGGATTAAACAGGATTATTAAATCGGGTTTTGATTTAATAATTTATATATGTATTTGTATATACGTATTCTAGTATTATTGTTCGCTACTTATTTTCTCTCTTGGCTATTCGTATTTTTGTACGAATACACGTATATGTATTTCGGTACATGTACCGGAAAGTATTCCATATTTTATACAGAATGGCTTCTAGATGTTTTGCCACCTCATTATTGATTTTCCATTTATGGAAAATCATTTGTTTTATAATGAGGTGGAGAGTGTGAGGTGGCATGAGGCATGGACCATGGTATGGTCTCATTTGTTTAATGAAATTGAAAAGGAAAATGTTTTTTTTATGTGGAGGAGAGAGGGGGGCCGGCCACTCTTTGATGGGGGTTGATATTCATTTGGCTCATTACATTACACACTACACTAGCTCTTTCTCACTCTCTCATTCACACAAAAAACACTTAGCATTATTTTTGCTCATGCCAAAAAGCTTTCACCTCCTTCATCTTCTTCTTGAGTCTCTCATTAAGCTCATGGGATGAGAGAAAATATAGTGACACACTACTACACCTTGACTCTCCATCGCTAGCGACTTTGGAGCGTCAGTTACCTCGTTCGATGAGGTTGGAGCTTGCGCCGTTTCCCTCAGGTGGATCATTGGAGACGAAGGAAGACCGCCAACCAAACATCGTCAAAGGATCACTAGGAGTTTGGAATGAAGACCGAAGGACACGAATCAACTCGGTATAATGATTCTAACTCTTAGTTAGTTTGCTAGTTTAGGGTTTAAGGTCGATCCGTAAATCGGGTAACGGTAGCGCCGGTTTTTAGAAAATTTTTGTTCCGCATTTTGGCCGCGTTTCGTTGGCCGGGGCACTGCCGCAACCCTTCATAACAGTGAGATTAATCCTTACTAATTCTTCTTTCATGGTTTGAAGGAGGATTCTAGGAAACAGTGGTAGCCATCCTGTTAAGATAAACTGAAAACCAATCTAAACTTGCAAGAGTATCATGCAGAGTGTTTCTTCTCTCTCTCCTTTGCAGCGACCATAATGACCGGACTTAGGTTACTGGTAGATAATAATAAATTGACTGGGCCAAAATATAAAGATTGGTTAAGAAATGTCCAGGTGGCCATTACCTATGACAAGCTTGACTACCTCCTTACTACCAAAGCCCCCGCCGTCCCAGGTCCAGATTCTACCGTCGCAGATGTTGATATCCATAAGACATGGGAAAAGGATTGTGCGAGAGCCAAGTGCCTCGTGTTAGACTCAATGGACTATGAACAGTAGAGGCAGCACGAGAAGATGGACTTAGCTTCCATCTTCCTCCATATCAAGGACTTATATGGAGAGCAATCTCGTATCGCAAGATTTGAGACCTCAAAGATATTGTTTCAGGCGAGGTTGGTTGTTGGGACATTTGTAGGTGACCACGTCCTTACGATGATTAGCTATATTGAAAAGCGCAGGACCTTAGGACCATGTTGGAGAACGAGTTATGTACTAACTTGATTCTACAGTCGCTCCCCTCTACCTACGCCCGGTTTATCTTGAATTTCAATATTCAAGGGAAGGAAGTTTCACTTTTAGAACTCCTTGACATCTTGAGGAGCGCTGAAGGCACCCTGCAGAAATCCAGGGAGACACCCGCTCTACTCATTGGAGAATCTTCCTCTTCTAGATCCAAGACGAAAGTCAAAGGAGAGAAGAAGAAGGCCTCCACTAAGCCGATAGGCGGTTTCAGTAAGGTAGAGGGAAAGGACAGGGAAAAAGTTTCAAGGCTAACAGTAGGGAAGGAGGAATGTTTCTATTGTCATGGGAAAAGGCGTTTTCAGAAGGACTGCAGGGCTTGGAAATCCCGAAACCAGGATTCGAAGCACATTGTGGCTTCGGCTTCGGGTGTGTTTATGATTGAAAACTGTCTGTCAATTAACTCTACTTCCTGGATACTTGATACCAGATCAGGATCTCATATATGTAATTCATTACAGGCTCTAAGAAACCGTAGAGTTATCAAGGCAGGTGATATGACTCTCAGGGTTTCTAACGGAATGAGCATGGACGCTGTATCTGTAGGGCAATATCACCTAGGATTGACAAGTAGACAGATTTTGATTTTGCTTAACTGTTTGTGTGTACCTAGTCTGACTTATAATATCATCTCTGTATCTTTACTTTCTAAAGAAGGTTATAATTTTACATTTGTAAACGATGTTGTCAACATCCACCTAAATCAAACTTTGATTGGGTCAGGTACACTAGATAACGGTATATACGTATTAAATCAAGCTCAGGTTTTCAATGTCCAGAACACACTTAAAAGAAAGTCTCCAGAATTAAATCAGGCTTTCTTATGGCATTGTAGACTGGATTATATCAATGAAACGCGATTGACAAAGATACATAAAGAGGGATATTTGGATCCGTTCGAATATCGGTCTTTTGCAACTTGTCAATTATGTCTCAAAGGAAAGATGACAAAGACTCCGTTCATTGGACACGGAGAAAGAGCGAGTGAGCTCTTAGGTACACAGCGACATGTGTGGTCCAATGTCTACATATGCAAGAAGTGGTTATTCGTATTTCACTACTTTTACAGATAATTTCTTAAGGTATGGACATGTATTCTTGATGAAACATAAATCAGAGGCCTTTGAGAAATTCCGGGAATATAAGAATGAAGTAGAAAACAAACCGGAAAAAGTATCAGGACACTTAGATCTGATTGAGGTGGTGAATACTTAAGTGCCGAGTTCCTGGATTACTTAAAAGAGAATGGAATTCTCTCTCATCTTACTCCTCCATACACACCTCAACACAACGGTGTATTGGAAAAGCATAATAGAACCTTATTGGATATGGTTCGTTCCATGATGAGTAACGCTGGGTTGACACGATCCTTCTTGGAGTATGCTCTAAAATCAGCTGCATATATTTTGAACAGGGTTCCTACTAAGTCAGTGCCTACCACACCATATCAGATGTGGAGTGGAAAAGAACCCAATCTTAAGTACCTTAAGATATGCGGATGTCCAGCTTTTGTGAAAAAGCAGCATGCGGACAAACTTGAGGAACGCTCAGTACTGTGTAAGTTTGTGGGATACCCAAAGAACACCAGGGGGTATCTTTTCTATTACGCAGAGAAACAAAAAGTTTTTGTTTCTCAACATGCCCACTTTTTGGAAACTCAATTTTTAGAAAAAGAGATAAGTGGGAGCGCAATAGAACTGGAAGAAATTCCAGAACCACAAGTTATTACTGAAAGTATGGTGGAACCAAAAGTTTCGAAAGAACCGGACATCCCCGCACCACTCCACATGACTAGTAGGCAGTCTCATCCGCTCGAGAGATACTACGGTTTTCTCATAGATGGGGATAGAGAGGATTGCATCATCGATGATGATGAGCCAACTAGCTTCCAGCAAGCCATTCAGAGCAGAGACTTGGTAAAATGACCGGATGCAATGTGGACCGAAATGGAGTTCATGTACACCAATAAAGTATGGACTTTGGACATTGCTCCAGAAAGGGTAAAACCCATAGGCTGCAAATGGATCTTCGGAAAGAAGATTGGTGTAGATGGAAAGGTTGAAACCTATAAGGCTAGACTTGTTGCAAAAGGTTTTCGTCAAAGACCTGGTTTGGACTATGATGAAACCTTTTCACTAGTAGCTATGCTCAAATACATTCAGATCCTTTTTTCCATTGCTGCCTTCCACGATTATGAAATTTGGCAGATGGATGTAAAGACCGCTTTTCTGAATGGAATTTTGGAAGAGAGTGTCTATATGTATCAGTCGAAAAGTTTCATAGAGAGTGGGAGCAGCGGAAGAGTGTGCAAGTTGCTTAAATCCATTTATGGATTAAAGCAGGTATCGCGGAGTTGGAACATCTGTTTTGATGATACGGTCAAGGAATTTGACTTCATCAAAAATCCAAATGAACCATGCATCTATAGTAAAATTGTAGCGAGAAGTGTGTTATTCCTCGTCTTGTATGTGGATGATATTCTCTTGATAGGAAATGATATTATTATGCTACAATCAGTCAAAGGATTCTTGTCACAAAGGTTCTCCATGAAAGACCTGGGTGATACCTCCTACATTCTGGGGATCCATATCTATCGTGATAAATCTAAGAGGATGTTGCGAATTTCACAGTCAAGATACATCGACACCATACTGAAAAGATTCAGTATGGAAGATTCAAAGCGCAGTAATCTACCGGCTTGTCACTCTAATCTACGCTTTTACGGTAGGCTCTATAATGTATGCGATGTTGTGTACATGTTGTGTACCAGACTAGATGTAGCTTACGCACTGAGTATTGTAAGTAGGTATCAGTCAAACCCAGGGGAGAAGAACTGGACAGCAGTTAAGAACATCCTCAAGCACCTAAGAAGGACAAAGGAGATGTTCTTAGTGTACGGAAGAGAAGACCTCCAGGTCGAGGCCTTCACCAACTCCAGCTTCTAGAGTGACAAGGATGACTCCAAGTCCATGTCGGGTTATGTCTTTATCCTCAATGGAGGGGAGGTCTGTTGGAAGAGCTCCAAGCAGGACACCGTTGCTGACTCGACTATGGAAGCTGAGTATATCATTGCATGTGACGCCGTGAAAAAAGCAGTCTGGATCAGGAAGTTCATGACAGAACTTCAGGTGGTTCCATCCATTGTTGATCCAATACCGCTGTATTGTGACAACAATGGTGCTATAGTTTTAGCGGAGGAACCAAGGTCCCATCAGAAGTGCAGACACATATTAAGGTGGTACCACCAGATCAGAGAGATTGTTGATCGTCGGGAGATCGAGGTGCAGAGAGTAAACATGGAAAACAACATTGCAGATCCACTCACAAAGGCCATCCCTCAGATGCAGTTCGAGAGGCTGATCGAGATGATTGGTCTGCAATATGCCAATACATGGCCTTAGTGCAAGTGGGAGATTGTTAGTGAGATATGCCCTAGAGGCATTATTGTATCATACTGGATTGTATATTACATATTGGAAGCTTGGGATATTCACAGTTATAATAACAGTCTTGCTCGAAATGGTAGTATGCTACTTGGTTTGATTCCACCTCAATATGTGCATGTGTTTCTTTTAGCATATCACTTATACATATTGGTAGAGCCCTTAGGATCTTTGCTTGACTACCAGCGTCGTGATGGCAGTCACACTAGTGGGGGCTGGGTAGTCTATAAGCACATCCTTATACAGGTCCCTAGTCGTAGGATTATCGAGACGAGGCATCGATACTCCAGAGTAGACTAGTGTATATGCTTTTCATCCCAGCAGGGGAGATGGTTTGTCCTACGGCCATTAGTATGTCGTACTGGAGATAGTATACAGGTGCTCATTAGGTTATGAGTTACACTGGACAGGACTCATTGGGAACTGCTGGTTGGTATTATACCTATCGTCAGGTGGCAGTTCCCGGGTGGCATGAGTATAGGTTAGTCCGTGGACTTGACATTGCTACTTCGTCTCGAGTGTGTTCCCACTGTTCTTAGATTATTACACTACCACGGCTCAAAGGAGTCATGCAAACAGGTAGTAGTTGGGTGCAGTCCCGATGCACTTAGAGGCAGTAGCGGTTAGATAGGATTCGTCTCTCCCTGTATTAGGGATTGATATCGCATTATGTTCGGAAAGCCATTACACAAAGTCCCTGGCCAGGGCAAGTGAGATTTATTGGTAGGTACTCTAGTAGTTTCTCAGGGTGTTTTGGGCTCTTTTCCGGCACGACTTATTACGCTGTTAGGGGTGTAACATTTACCATCCCCCTGGGAACGATATGCGAGTATCTCAGATGAACAAACCGGACTGTATGGAGATTGTCACAGATAGGCTCGATAGGAGTTCGGATAAGTTTTATCATCAGCCTGCTTATCGACAGATACCTGGGTAACCGTTACGTGCAGCTAGTACAACTGACGTGCTTGTGGTTAAACCCACTGCCAGCATACTGTCGAGTCTTTAGAGTCCCATACAGAGGGTTACCCTGCTTCTGACAAAACGATGTAGAGGTCGTATGGTTTTACAACAGGGTACCGATCACATATGTGTACAGGCTACACGGATGTCGTTTCAGGCGGGTAATACTAGTGGGCTTTGGTTTAAGCCGGAGTCTAGTATTATATTATTGGATTGTTATCATCTCATTTTATTCGTAGTTTTTGGAAAACGAATACGGGTATATATATACGGTGAGGGCATTCTTGTAATTTTACAAGGCATGCTTCTAGAAGGGGACACCTCATTATTGGATTATCTATTTTTGCAAAATAGATTAATGTGGTGTAATTGGAGAGACATACTTGGCATGGGTGAAGTATAGCTATTTTGATTTTTTTATTTGTTTGGTCTCACTATTGAAGCATAGGTGATATATTCTATTGGATATTAATCTATGGTTCAATAAGTGAGTAGAGCTATTAGCCATTCTACACACTTAGCACCTCACTTGCTCATTTGCAATCTCTCACTCTCTCTCCAAGTTCCCTCCTTCTTCCTCAAAAAGATCCTAACCCTCACATGAGTTGTGAAACATAGAATCTTGTGAGATAAAACAATCCATTAGCTACTTTAAATCATCTAGGCTACTTAGATTAGCGAAGTAAGTACCCTAATTAGTTCGATTTAGAGGTAAGAGCTTGAAGTATAAACTCTCAGGTGGATCATCATTGATGCGAGGAGGACGACGTTGCAACCTCCATCCGTTCTTCGAAGAGCCAAGGAGAGGAGGAAAAGAAGACCCGAAGGACTAGTTCACAGAGGTATAAAAACTCTTCATAGTAGTTAAACCTCCTAGTTAGTTTAGCTAGTTAAGGTTCCGTAAAGATCCTGGAGTTTAGTCGGTGTTGCGAAGCTCGTAAAAATCATTTTTTATAAATTCCGCCTCCCCACGAACCCGCGGGGTGCGCGACATCGACTTACACAGACCTCCACATGGAACATACGATCTCGATGGAATTTTTAATACGATTTTTTAAAAAACGAGATTTTCTACTTAATAAATAAAATTAATTTTTAATTATTATATAAATATTATCAAAGCATATATTTTTAATATATAAAAAAATTCCATTTTTCTAGAAAATAAAAGAATTACAATTTTCATGAAAATACCATCATGAATCAATACAAGTCGAACTTTACACTAAAATACCTTGAACTATTCAAGCTAGATATATATTCACTAATATACCTCACCCTTTGAAAATTTACATCCATAAAAACCCTAAATAACATAAATAAATACTTGTGGTTATTTTGAAAGTATATTATAAAATATTTTTCATAAAACCCCCTCGAGTTATATAAAATTACATTAAGGACCCTAGTAAATATAAGTATAAATAGGACCAATTCTCTTGAGCCTCAGGGAGCCGGAGAAAGTGGGTGCTTGCCTATTTATGTTAGAAAACTAAAACGGAGTTATCAATGGTAATTGTCTTAGAAAAAGACACAAATCCTGCCGTCCATGTGCAGCAGTTACCGATAAGACCTTAATCAAAAATCAGGATCCAAATCAGTTTTAAAATGTCTAACTCAAGTCTAAGTCCAAATCAATCTTAATACAATCCAAACAAGAATCAAATTTAACATGAATCCAATATACCAACATGACTGCTTAAACTTGAACATGAATCCAGTCATAACTCCAATTCAATATGAATCCAAGTCAACATGAATCTAAACATAAATACTTGAACATGAATACCAGAATAATATCAAACATGCAACATGACTTGACTTGACTGAACCATGGCTATATCTTGAACTTGACTACATGACTACAGTTTACATCCTGAATCAGTTTACATGAACAACTTATACCATGGTCTCGGCAAGTCTGATAAGTACAAATCAATACAATATACACTACAGGGTTTTTAACGAGATAGATTGGTATGGAATGTGTTAAAAGTGACACGATGATGAACACTAAAAGACACCTACATGAACATCCTGTGCCATTGTCCCGTGGGTTTTGACGGGGCATTGTACTTACATGTTACCATAGTCTATGGTATAGTTGGATTCCTCTCGTATACACTGACATATTCTATACCAAGCTACAAACAACTACGTTAGCATAACAATAGATAATTTACACGTTCGATTCTTTTTACTTTTCTATTCTATTCTATCTTTTGGGACTTACCGAGCGCTAGTTCGCTAACGACATTCATGTCTCTTCTTTCTTTGGAATGTTCGTCAGGAGGACCCGACTCTCAGGAGATCGATGTTAGGAATATGTATTCCCTAGAGGCCATTATTGTATGATATAGTGGATGCTTGGACATGTATATATATAGAACTTTCTTGCTCGGCATGATAGTATGCTATCTAGTTGCTCTTTATCTTAACATGTATACTTGTATTATTATACTATCTCTCTGATACATGTTGATAAAGCCCTTAGGATGTTTGGTTAACTACCAGGACTATGATCTGGATCATACTACTCGACTTGTGTAGTCCACAAGCACATCCTTTAACTATTCCTAGTCGAGGGAGTATCGAGATAGGGCATCGATATTCCATAGTAGACTAGTGTGCACGTTTCTTGACCCTGTAGGGTGCGATGGTTAATCCCATAACCATTGGTGTTTGACATCAAAGATTGTGCACAGGTGCCCAATAGAGAATGGATACACCGAATAGGACTTGCCGAGAACTCCTAAATGGTACCATACCTATCGTCAGATAGCAGTTCTCTGATGACACTGGTACAGGTTAGTCTGTGGACCCGAGATCGTCATAGTGTCTTGTGTGGTTCCTACTGTGCTTTGATTTCCTCCCTACCACGGATAAAGGGAGTCATGCAAACAGGTGGATTTTGGGTACAATCACAAGTCACATGGAGGCAATGAGCGATAGGAGGGGTTTCGTCTCTCCCGGTATTGGGAGTTGATGTTGCGCTATAATCGATTGGCTATAACAGTAAGTCCCTGACCAGGGCTGATGAGATTTACTGGTAAGAGTTATCAATAGTTTCTTGAACCGTTATGAGCCATACATCGGCATGACATATCAAGTTACTGGAGTCTGACAGTTCCCCCTAGACTCGATATGCGACATATCAGACGAAGAGACCGGACTGTACGGTAAGTGTTACTTATAGGCTTTATGGGATTTTAGACAAGCTTGCTTGTTGATCTTCTAATCGCTCAATACCTGGATAGCCGTTACATCCAGCTAGTACCACTGACGACTTGTGGATAACTGATGTGATCATTACCAACTGCTGGCGTATTAACGAGTCTTTAGAGTCCCACACAAAGATTTCCTAGTTCAAGCGAAACGAAATAGGGAACATATGTTTATATTTGCAGGGGCCTGATTAAATACGAGTATGTGATACCGTATTCTAATTTGGCGGTTATTTGATATCGGTTAGGTTATATATGATATAACCGGATTATTGAATCAAGTGTTGATTTGATAATGTGATATACAGATAAATGATATTAGTCGGTTATATGTGACATAACCGGATTATTAAATCAAGTGTTGATTTAATAATTTGATGTATATTTATATTTGATATAATTATACATTAACTAATATTATTGCTCACTAATTATTTTCTTATCTTAATATATATATATATATATGATATATGTATATATGTATACGTATATGATATAGGTATAGATATACATATATGATATAGGTATAGTTATACGTATATGTATATATATGGAGAATAATGGAGGAAAGATGTCGTAGGAGGGAATTTCCTTCTATGGCATCGAAAAAATACCCATTCCCTCGTTTTTTACGATGATCGGCATCCACCATCTTCATCGTTATCATCTAAGATGTGGGTACACCAAATTTCATGTGATTCTACAACTTTTTCACCGTTGATTTAGCAATGTAAAAAGTTATATTGTCGGTAAACCGTTAATTTTGAACCCACTAAATCAACGATGAAAAAGTTATAGAATCACATGAAATTTGGTGTGCCCACATCTTAGATGATAACGATGAAGATGGTGATTGCCGATCTTCGGAAAAAACAAGGGAAAGTGTATTTTTTTGACGCCATAGGAGGAAATTCCCTCCTATGGCCTCTTTCCTCCATTATTCCAATATATATATGATATATATATATATGATATATATATGTATGTATATATGATATATGTATATGTATATATATACACATATACCTATATCATATGTATATATATAGGTATATGTGTATATATATACATATACATATATCATATATATATATATATATCATATATATATTATTATTTAAGAACCATAGTTGGAATTCATATTTTGGGAAAATAGAAAAAGAGGTGGAAAATAGGGATATTTTTTGGGCATGGATGAAGCATAGCACATATCATTTATTTATTTGTCTTGACTCACTATTCAAGCATGGTTGTAATTTATTATTGCAATTTATCCCATGCTTGAATGAGTAAGGTCAAGAGGGTAGCCATTCTACACTTGCTCTTGGTTCATTAGTTCATTTTTTGGCTTAGCCATTTTTGAGCTCTCTTCATTTTCTTTCTTCTTCCTCCTCATGTCTCAAAACCCTAACACTCACATGTGATATGAACCATAGAGCTTTAATCAAATCATAGTGAGCTTAGAACCCCTACTTCACCATCCTACACTTGATTAGCACTTGAGTTTAGGGTGTTTTCTTCACTAAAGAGAGTTTAGTGAAGAGGTAGCTTGAATTAGAAAACTTCGGGTGGATCATCCTCGGCACGAAGATCATGTAGGAAGCTTGTACCTTCTTCCAGTGGAGCCTAGAGGAGTCGTAGGGACTACAACCCAAATCTTTAGAAGAGAAGGACACAGTCTACAAAGGTTGTTGCCTCCTTCACTTTGTGTTAAAGTGTTTTATATCATATAATCCTAATCATCTAGTTTGATCCTTAGTTAGTGTAGCTTAGAACCCCAAAATTTTAAAATTGCATGATTGATGTCGGTTTAAACCTCATGGTGGTGCTAGAGTAGACTTTCATGGTATCAGAGGCAAGCTAAAAAATTAGGGTAAGTCTTTACGATGTTAAAATGTTCGATCGAGTTTCGAAACCCGTAAAATGTCAAGTTTCTGTCCATTTTTCAAAAGTTAAAATTTTCAAGATTAAAAATATGCAGAAAATTGTGCAGGGTATTTAATGGAGCCTCAAGAAATTCGAGGCCCCAATACTTTCAAAGCGCCGTGGAACTGCGGCCTAAACCGCATTTTAGCCGCGCTTTCGCTGCAATTTTGTGGTATTGTGGGTTCGTTTTTCTTGTTCTGCTCCATGTTGATATTTGGCACTTTCTGCATGTTTTTTGTGATGCTCAAGTTGTTGAGGTTCTGGATTTTGTGGGTGTTTGATAAATCAATCGAAATGTTTAACGTTGTCTAGATTGTGATGAAACGTGATACAATATTTGGAATCCACAATAATTAGTTTTATGAAAACTAGTTAGTGATCAATAAATCTAGTGTTTAAGTCTCGGTTAATCGATTGACACGGAGTTTTAATTCGGATCAAAACTCCGTCGCAATTGCGTATGGTACGCAAACACTCGCCTGGTAACACTAGTAGATAGCTACGCCTCTTGCCCAGACCAAGTGACTTTAGGAGAACCCCGTTGCCAAATGCATCCACTCAGGTGCTCGCAGCCACGGTGTTCCGCCTAAGTAGACGGCATCGGGGGTGCAGCCATCTATTAAAGTTCCCGACGAGCATTCGATCAGGTAGTCGGGAATCTTATTGAATTACCCGACTAAGTTATTGGAAAGTGTTTTCAATCCGAGACTAAAATGCAAGGTTTATAGGTTAGGCATGAAATTCGAAATATGTGATATTCTGTGTTTATGAAGTCTAAGGTATTTGCGGATTCTAAATATTATAGTTTTTCATTTCTTTTCTGCGACCATAAGTGTAATATGTAGGGTATCCCCGATCTTGTTGTCATATATCAATGGAATTCGGGATACGAATATTTACTTAAGTTGATGATATATGATGTGATGTGTTGCTGTGATACGCTATATTGGATCGTCGTGATTGAATAGCCAGGGGTTTTTGTGTGAGATGAGAGTTTTTCATTTTCATTCATGTAAAATTTGTATGTAATATTCTTTTATTGGGACACTTCCGGGTTGAGGATGATATCCCCATTGATGTATATTATTTACTTTTCCGCATTAGGATAGACCAAAGGAGGGGAGCACAAGTAACCGGGTTCTAGAGTCCAGTGGGAGACTATCTCGAGGAGTCGAAACCAGGTCTTCTAACTCTAGAATTGGCAGGGTTGCCTGCCGCTCTCGCAAGGGTCTAGAGATGTGGGTTTGGCTATTCATCCCGACCGTAGAATCCGTGTTTTTTATTATTGGCTTAATTTAAAACATGGACTTCCTAGTATATCCAATATTTCATATGTTGGCTTCTGCTACTTATGTTCTGAGATTTGATCATTTAACTGCGTGAGACGAATGCTATATATATATATATATATATATAATAAACGATCCTTATGTTTTGCACCCGTGCTAGTCCAGCCCCCGCTCTGCCGTTAGTTAAATAACCTAACGGTGCATGGCGGGGCCCTATAGCGAATGCGGATGGCATAAGCGTACGTTCTATTTTCGTTTCTTTTCTGTGATGTTTAGGGAAAAATAAATGATGGGACTTCATTAATAAGATTAATGGAAAGAAAAAAAACCTAAAATGTTGTAAAATCAAAAAATTTCAAAATGGTAGCTCTAGTTCTTGCTTTGCATAGTGGTATTCCTTAATGAATATCCAGTACCTCATTTGATCAGGAAAGAGCCGAGATCACTTCACCGGGAGTGACCTCTTTAACAAAACTAGTAAATGCTATAACCCACTCAGTTTTTTTTATAGCTTCTCTAGTTCTTTCTTTGCATACTGGTATTCCTTGATGAAATCCAGCACCTCATTCGATGAGGAAAGAGCCGAGATCCCTTCACCGGGAGTGACATCTTTAGCAAAACTAGCAAACGCTACAAAAACCACTCCTTTTCAAATCACTAGATTCTAAAACGATATCAAGTTCATTACGTTAAAGGTTTTCATAAAAACCAGTCGTAGCCCTCCGTCATTTCAGATAAGTGCTATTTAGTATTCGTGCTGCATATGTTGACCATAGCGAAGGCGCAGTGTACGGTAGCTGACTAGTGCTTATCTGCCACATGTGATGTGATTGGATTAGGGTAGTCGTATGGCTTTATTGACCTTAGCCAAGGGTCGTACGGGTGGGTTTAATTAAATCATGAAATGACGGGTCGAACTTGGCTAACGCTTATGATTTGTTGACCATAGCCAAGGTCATAAGTCGCTAGGGGTAAAAACAGATATTGGGTATTTCAGGTGTTGAAATTTGTAATAATATTGCATACTTTCTATGAGATAGTTGGATCCCGATACCCACTGTAAGTAAGTATTACTCCTGGGAGAGTTTTCCACTTTACAATTAGCTGATCCAGTAGATTTCTAAGAAAGGTGTTAACGGGGTTATACCCCTGCAGAAACGTTGTTATTTAATTAGTTACATGCGAAGGCATGGGGAGGCTCCCTCGGAGTATCAATATCTACCTGGCTGACCGATTGGTGAACTTGTAGGGTGTAATTAATCTCGGCTAATCTTACCTTTTATGGTTTGAAGAAAGATTTGATAAAGACGGCGGGAGCCATCCTGATTAGATAAGATAATAACCAATCTAATCTTGCCAAGAGCGTACACTAAAGCATTTCCTTCTCTCTCTCTCTCCAGGTAGCGACCAATGACATGCCTTAATCAAGATAATAATATGGATGTATTGACCGAACCCGCTTATTATACTGAGCTGGGGAACGTTGGTTCCGCTTTTTCTTATGATTGTCATAAGTCTGAGCAAGGAATAGGTGAATACCCGAATTTCTACGCCAGCCGAACAAAGAAGGAGAATACTGATGCATCATCTTCGAGTGTGTTCGTAACCGAGAACTGTTTCTCAGTATGCTCTACGTCCTGGGTATTGGATACCGGATCAGGATTGCACGTATGTAATTTTTTACATGGGTTAAGAAGAGGTAGAGAACTGGGAAAGGGCGATATGTCTCTAAAAGTAGAGAATGGAGCAATTGTTGCAGCCAAAACAGTTGGCGAATATCACCTAGTATTACCAAATGGTAATACATTGATTCTAAATGACTGTTATCACGTACCAAACATAATGTGCAATATTATATAAGTTTCTTTGTTGCATAAAGAAGAATATAATTTTGTATTGGAGGATAATATTATGAACATTTTCCTAAATCAAATTTGATTGGGTTTGGTACGTTATGTAATGGTATATACGTTCTAAATCAAACGACGGTTCTAAGTATATAGAACACACATAAGAGGAAAAGTTCAGAAATGAACGAAACCTTTTTATGACATTGTAGAAAAGGTCATATCAATGCGACAAGACTAGCTAAGTTGCATAAAAATGCATATTTGAATCAGTTTGAATTTACAACTTATGAAACTTGCGAGTCATGTCTTAAACGGAAGATGACCAAAACTACGTTTACTGGACATGGAGAAAGAGCTACTGAACTCTTGGGACTGATACATAGTGATGTATGCGGTCCTATGTCTACACATGCCAGGAATGGTTCCCCGTACTTCATTACATTCACCGATGATCTCTCAAGATACGGACATGTGTTCCTGATGAAAAAAAAATCTGAATCTTTTAAGAAATTCAAGGAATATAAGTACGAAGTTGAGAACCAGACAGGCAAAGTATTAAAGTCCTGCGTTCTAATCGGGGAAGAGAATACTTAAGCACGGGATTCAGAGACTACTTAAAAGAGAATGGGATTCTCTCTCAGCTTACTCCTCCATATACACCACAGCATAATGGAGTTTCGGATTGCACAGAATCGCACCCTATTAGATATGGTGTATTCTACGATGAGTAATGCTGAGTTTCATATTTCCTTTTGGGGTTATGCACTTGAGACGGCTGCATATCTATTGAATAGGGTTCCGACCAAATCTGTGCCTACTACTTCATATGAGATATGGAATGGGAAGAGACCATCTCTTAAACGAGTTAAGATATGCGGTTGTCCAGCCTATATTAAAAAGCAAAATCCGGACAAGCTCGAGGTAAGGTCTGTTTTGTGCAAGTTTGTGGAATATCCAAAGGATTCATATGGATATATTTTCTACCATACTGAGGAACAAAAGGTGTTTGTTTCTCAACATGCCACCTTCTTAGAAAAGGAATTTCTTGTGAAGGAAATTAGTGGTCATGAGGTAGAACTGGAAGAAGTTCCAGCTACACAAACTATAACTGACGATTTAGTAGAACCGGAGGATTCAGTAGTCCCCAACGAACCTCAGCCACTCTACAGATCCAGTAGGGTTCCTCATCCACCTGAGAGATATTATGGTTTTTTCATAGATGGTGGGAGCAAGGATTGCATCATTGAATATGATGACCCAACTAGTTTCGAGCAGGCCATCACAAGTGGAGACTCTGTGAAATGGCTGGATGCTATGCGATCTGAGATGGAATCCATGTATACCAACAAAGTATAGAATTTGGAAGTTGCTCCTGAAGGGGTAAAACCCATCGGGAGCAAATGGATCTTTAAGAAGAAAATTGGTGTAGATGGAAAGGTTGAGACCTTCAAAGCTAGACTTGTAGCAAAAGATTTTCGTCAACGACCTGGTGTCGATTATGACGAAAAATTTTCTCCTGTCGGTATGCTTAAGTCCATCAGGATCCTACTTGCCATTGCTGCATACCATGACTATGAAATCTGGCAGATGGACGTCAAGACCGCTATTCTAAATGGTGATTTAGAAGAGAGCGTGTACATGACACAGCCAGAGGACTTTATAGACAGTGGGAGAAGCAGAAAGGTGTACAACCTACTTAAATCCATCTACGGATTAAAGCAGGTATCGCGGAGCTAGAACATCTATTTTGATGAAGCTATCAAAGTGTTTGACTTCATCAAAAATGTAGATGAACCATGTATATATAAGAAGGTTGTAGAGAGTAAGGCTGTCTTCCTTGTATTGTACGTAGATGACATACTCTTGATAGGAAATGATGTTCTTATGCTACACTCGTTCAAGCTCTTCTTATCACACAAGTTCTCCATGAAAGATCTGGTTGATGCCTCTTACATCCTGGGGATAAAGATCTATAGAGATAGATCTAAACGGATGTTGGGATTGTCCCAATCCAGGTGCATAGACACCATACTAAAGAGATTTAGTATGGAAGATTCTAAACGTGGTAATTTACCCGCTTGCTCAGGAATCACTCTCTCCAAAGAGATGTCTCTTAGACTGATTTGGAGAGGACTCACATACAAGAGATACTCTATGCTTCGGCAGTCGGGTCTATTATATATGCGATGTTAAATACCAGACCGGATGTAACTTACTCATTAGGTGTAGTGAGTAGGTATCAATCAGATCCTAGGGAAAAGCACTAGACAGCTGTGAAGAACATTCTTAAATTCTTGAGAAGGACTAAAGAAATGTTCTTGGTTTATGGTAACCGAGAACTCCAAGTGGAGTCTTTTACCGATTCGAGCTTCCAGAGTGGTAAGGACGACAGTAAGTTGGTCTCGGGTTTTGTTTTCATCCTCAATGGAGAGACGGTATGTTGGAAGAGTTCCAAGTAAGATACCGCAACAGACTCGACAATGGAGGCTGAATACATCGCTGCCAACGATGCTGCCAAAGAGATTGTCTGGATGAAGAAGTTCATAGCTGAACTTGGTGTGGTTCCATCCATTGAGAATCCAATACCTGTGTATTGTGATAACAATAGAGCTGTGACTTTGGCAAAGGAACCCTGGACCTATCAGCGATCTAGACATATTCTTAGGCGGTATCACCTGATCCGGAAGATAGTAGATCGACGGGAGATCGAGGTCGGGAGAGTTGACACGAAGGACAACGTAGCGGATCCACTCACGAAGGCCCTTCCCCAAATGCAGTTTGAGAGACTTTTTGGGATGTTGGGTATGAGATACTACAACAACTAGTCTTAGTGCAAGTTGGAGATTGTTAGGAATATGTATGCCCTAGAGGCCATTATTGTATGATATAGTGGATGCATGGACATATATATAGAAGACTTTCTTGCTCGGCATGATCATATGCTATCTGGTTGCTCTTTATCTTAACATGTATACTTGTATTATTATACTATCTCTCTAATACATATTGATAAAAACACTTAGGATGTTTGCTTGAATACAAGGACTATGATGTGGATCATACTACTGGGACTTGTGTAATCTACAAGCACATCCTTTAATAGTTCCTAGTCGAGAAAGTATCGAGATAGGGCATCGATATTCCAGAGTAGACTAGTGTGTACGTTTCTTGACCCTATAGGGGGCGATGGTTGATCCCATAACTATTAGTGTTTGACATCAAAGAATGTACATAGGTGATCATTAGAGAATGGGTACACCGAACAGGACTCGCCGAGAACTCCTAGATGGTACCATACCAATCGTCAGATAGCAGTTCTCTGTTGACACTAGTAGAGGTTAGTCTGTAGACCCAAGATCGTCATAGTGTCTTGTGTGGCTCCCACTGTGTTTTGATTTCCTCCCTACCACGGCTCAAAGGGGTTGTGTAAACAGGTGGATTTTGGGTACAGTACCGAGTCACTTGGAGGCAGTGAGCGATAGGAGGGTTTTGTCTCTCTCGGTATTAGGGGTTGATGTTGCGCTATACTCGATTGGCTATAACAGTAAGTCCCTGGCCAGGACTGATGAGATTTACTGGTAAGAGTTATTAGTAGTTTCACCAACAGTTATGAGTTATACATCGGCATGACTTATCAAGTTACTGGGTCTGACGGTTCCACCCCTAAACTCGATATACGACATATCAGACGAAGAGACTGGATTGTACGGTAAGTGTTACATATAGGCTTCATAGGAGTTTGGACAAGCTTGCTTGTTTATCTTCTAATCGCTCAATACCTGGGTACCCGTTACATCCATCTAGTACCGCTGACGGCTTGTGGGTAACTGATGTGATCATTACCTACTGCTGGCATATTGACGAGTATTTAGAGTCCCACACAGAGGTTTTCTAGTTCAAGCGAAACAAAGTAGGGCACATATGTTAATATGTGCAGGGGCCTGATTAAATACGAGTATATGATACCATATTCTAATCTGGCGGTTATTTGATATCGGTTAGGTTATATGTGATATAACCGGATTATTGAATCAAGTGTTGATTTGATAATGTGATATACAGATAAATGATATTAGTCGGTTATATGTGTTATAACTGGATTATTAAATCAAGTGTTGATTTAATAATTTGATGTATATTTATATTTTATTTAATTATACATTAACTAATATTATTGCTCACTAATTATTTTCTTATCTTAATATATATATATATATATATATATATATATGTATGTATGTATGTATGTATGTATGTATATTGTGTGTGTGTATTATTTAAGAACCATGGTTGGAATTTCTATTTTGGGAAAATAGAAAAAGATGTGGAAATGGGGAGATTTTTTAGGCATGAGTGAAGCATGGCACATATCATTTATTTATTTGTCTTGACTCACTATTCAAGCATGGTTGCAATTTATTATTGCAATTTATCCCATGCTTGAATAAGTGAGGTCAAGAAGGTAGCCATTCTACACTTGCTCTTGGCTCATTAGTTCATTTTATGCTTTAGCCATTTTTGAGCTCTGTCCATTTTCTTTCTTCTTCTTCCTCATATCTCAAAGTCCTAACACTCACATGTGATGTGAACCATAGAGCTTCTTAGTGAGCTTAGAACCCATACTTCACCATCCTATACTTGATTAGCACTTGAGGTTATAGTGTTTCCTTCACTAAAGAGAGTTTAGTGAAGAGGTAGCTTGAATTAGAGGACTTGGGTAGATCATCTTCGGCACGAAGATCGTGTAGGAAGCTCGTGCCTTCTTCAAATGGAGCCTAGAGGAGTCGTAGGGACTACAACCAGGAGCTTTAGAAGAGAAGGACATGGTCTACAAAGTTGTTGCCTCCTTCACTTAGTGTTAAAATGTTTTATATCATATAAACCCTAATCATCTAGTTTAATCCTTAGTTAGTGTAGCTTAGCACCCTAAAATTTTTAAATTGCATGCTTGATGCCAGTTTAAATCTCATGGTGGTGCTTAGGTAGACTTTCAATCGAGCCCAGTTAGGACGATTTGGAGCAGTTCACAAGGGAGCCAGACTTCTAGGCTTTTACTTGTACTTATTTCTTTTCAGTTCATATGCTACTGTTTATTAATCGCTTTCTATCATTGTACTTTTCTTTCAGTTGTATGTAAAGAATGGATATTAATAAAAGTTGTTGTTTATATTACATCTCTTGTCATTCTTGTGCTTTATATTTATATTGTTTATTTACGCTTAATGTGTTTACTTCTGAGTAAATACGTCGCGGCCCACCACGTCTCCTTACCCGTACACTGGGAAGTGGGGCATGACAGTGTGCTTGTTCACGAAGACAAGCTTCGAATCACCATTTATATCCTCTGTCCTCTCGTATGAGGATATTATCGCTTTCTGCTGATAAATCTGATGTAGCAGAGTAGTCATGTAGTCCCTCCGGTTATTAGAAATCAAGCCCATCAGATAGACCGAGTGTACTTTGTCCTCGACCTAATCAAGTACTTTGTGCGACCACGCCTCGGAAAGCCCAGGCGTAGCATTCAAGATCTCTTTAAAAATTATCTGCAACATGGAAGAGCGGTGAGGGAGCAATCGCCCACAATGATCCTCGAAGCAATGCAACACGGCTTCATATTAGGTGTTAGTATAGCTCGGCCCATAAGAGCGAATGTCAGCATAAGAGATGATGTTCTTGATGGAAAATAAATGACTTTCCATAGTATCTGCAAAGGGAGGCAAAAGAAACATCGGCTCGAAAATACAGAAAGCACTGTAATTTTAATGATGTGGAGTCTCCGGCTTCAAAGCTAAGAGAAACCACTAACTTAAAGTTTAAACTTGGACCCATTTAAAAATTGGCGCAAAAGCATACGCCTTATAAGAATTAAATATTTTATATAGAAGCTTCAGCTTCAAAGTCCCAAAATAGGGAAGAAGCTTCTGAACATAAGCTTTGAAAATCCCAAAGTGGGTATTTAAAATAAATAATTGAGCTTAAGCTTAAAAATCTGGGTTCTTACCCAAAGTTTTATTATGTGACATTCAAGAAAAATCTTGACATGACCTATGCTTGATGAGGCATTAAAAAAAACTGAAGCATAAGCTTTAAAACCCATGGCTTAAGCTCTAAGAAATGAATAACTTAAGTTCTTAAAGAAAGAAAATGAAGAAGGCACAGCCTATCCATGAGCTTAAGCTTTATTTATAGGGAGTGGAGTCGGTTGAGCTTCTCGCAGATCTCGGAGTGGATCTAACGGCCCAGATCTTGACACCATGGCTTCCACGTGAAATGCTCGTGAGCGTCAGGTTGGAGGGCATTTGTTCCCGCCTGAATAATGGGCTCAAAGCTTAAGCTCCATATCTACTGGGGCGACACCAAGGACACTTTGGGATAAGTAGTGCCTATAACATTTTGGAAAATTATAAATATTAATTTATAATTTCAAATATGAATATAATGAATTTATAAAAATGATATAGCATATGAATTTTGGTATCGTACTTATATCCGCAAAAAATGTAATTATTTTGGTAAAAATGGAGAAAAATGTGTGATATCATAAAAATGATATTTTAATTGTTTTAACAAAATATGAGATTTTATAATAAGTGTTTCATTTCTTTTAAAATAAAGAGTTTAGATTCTAGTAACATAAAGATATTTATATGTAAAGGGTATTTATTTGCAAAATGTATTGGATTTTAAAATGAGGGCACTTATTTAAAAAGGTTTTGTTTTTATTTTATATGAGGGTATGGTATATGTTAGCTAGGATTAAACCCTCACATACAATACACCCTCACTCACCCTCCTCCCTCCACCTCATGCTACAACCCGCCACCACACTCTTTTCCATCTACCTCCCTTCTCTAATTACACATATTCATTCTTTCTATCTCAAACTGAACACAAACTCATTCTCCTTCAATTTCATCTCAAAGTTTAACACCTCAATAATAAGCCATGAACTCCTTCATCAAAATTGAGCATATCCTAAAGCTAGAACCACTACAACTCATAGGAGCTTCCACATGCACTTCTGAGCTGGATTTCTTTGTGCACCCTCTCCATAGATATATCTCACCTGATTTGCAATTTCTATCCTGTTTATATATCTGTTCTTAGTGAGCAATATTATAAACTAGAACTTTTGTGATATTTGTGATACTAAAATTGAATCTGGAACTATTAGGATAAACCACTAGAAAAACTAATAATATTAGGATATGCAGAGACTAATAGGAGATGTACCCTAAAGCTCGAGCCTCTAGATCGCTAGTTCACCCGGCGGTTTCCTCGTTTTGGCCGGTGCCGCCGGTTTTCCTGTAGCTTTGTGTTTTGAGTTTTGGTCAGTAGAGGTATTTGGAAACATTATAAGCTACTGTATTGTTTGATTTGTCCCAGATATCATATAGAGAAATCTGGGAGTGTTCTAGTATTGTTTTATCCATGTTTCCAACATTCCGATACGGTTTTTCGTATTTCTGTACCGCGACTGAAATGTTGACGTTCGTACGTTAATATCAAAGGTATTTTGTCGTATTTGGAGTGGGTAAGCCATAAGTCCTAACTTATGGGTGCTTAGCTCCTTGTTTTGGTTTTGATATGATATTTACGCCGATATATTACAAATACGATTACAGGTACGATCGCGGAGGTTTCCGAGACGGTAAGGACGGACAAAACAATCGTGGATTTAACCAAGCTCGACAAGTTGGTGAGTAGATTTATATCTACGAGGGAAGTCGTATGGATGGCATATAGCACCCCGCAACTATTTAACTAGGATAGTTATGCTATCTAGTTAGTTGTTAATGATATGTTAGATAGCTTAACTAATGGTATTGATGTTATTTCGCATTTAGTTGGTTATTCATGTGCATATATTTTAATATGTAGTTATAGTGACATACGTACGTGAAAACAGATCCATACGATATGGATATGGTATTGGATAGGTATAGTACGAGGGATCATACCGTACTTATAGTAATGTGGATAGTGTGCCAATTGCAGCCAAGTGTCATTTGGATTCGTGGAGTCATGAGTTATCACGACTTGGGACGTTACGTATGGAGTGAGCTATACACTTTTAAAAACCAACGATTCGTTTCCCTTTTAAATGATAAATGATAATGATGCGATACTATTTTATAAAACGAATATCTATTTTAACTTAATGTCGCTTTCTTATTTCAAAATAATGCTTCGTTCTATTTTCAAAGACAATGGTATAGCTCATATCAACTAGTTACGTTTAATATTTACGCGATACACGTAGCTTTATTTACTGTTCACGATACGCTTATCGATTAGATCCATTCTTGTTATACGAACACACTGATAGAACACGGCACAACTACTAATGAGTACTATGTCGAACGCGTACAGATGCATATGTTACACTATACATCATTGGTACTGCCATGACACAGTAGGACCGTTATACCGCGCGATGTGTATGTTAATGCTGACACGAGGCGTTATGAATTCCCTATATCCGAAAATTTTGATTGTAATTATATGCTACGGATATGGGTAGAATTACTTTTGCTTTAAACACTTATAGAACACTTTCACAAAATACTAATGATTGCAATACTGCACGAGCACAGACACGTATGCTACACTACACATCATTAGTATTTCCATGACATAGTAGAACTGTTACAATTGTTTGCATGCCTGATTATACTTACGTACTGTGCATTTGTTGCCTGCCGAGTAATTGCGAATACCGGTAACATGGGTATTCGTATTCGTATTCGATTCTTATGAGTTTTTGTATTGTTTTTACTGTCGATGATATATATCAGTGGTATGGATACTAAATGGGGGGATATACATTCGGATACATGGTGGAGCCGGTCGAGACCGAGGGACAGAAAAGCCGCATTAAAGACGAGGAGCCTAGCGAGGACACTCGATAGCGGAGATAGAGATGAGTACGGAGGATATCCATGAGATACTGACTGGGGCTAGGGATATCGAGGGGTGACCATCTGTTGAGACGGTGTCGACGATATCTGGATTTGCGTGTCGGTGATGAACATGAGAGATTTGATGATTTAGGGTGTCGATGCTGGACACCCATATAATGATATTGTGCGTTGTTGTAGCCGACCAGGACTGATCCAGAGGACAGTACCTGAATACTATTTTATTGGTCGATACATATAAAAGGGTTTCTAAAACGAGCTATAGTCTCATTATTTTGACAAGTCTAGAATGACACAGGAATCTTTAAAACTGTAAACCTCTTAAAAATCTTTACTAAACAGCAATACTTATATCTTAAATAAGATACCAATTATACTTCATTATATTACGTCTGCTTTTATGCAGTGACATACGTATTCCGTGACTATTTTAATAAGAGGTTTTACAAACATATTTCGGCTACTTTATAAGGTTATACCTGGATATAAGTTATATACATATGAGATGGTATATTTTGGTTTACATGATGGATAGTGTTGCATTTATAGTACTTATACATTTTATATCTATTAGTACGGGTTATGATAGTACTATACTTATGACCTAGGTTATCGTTTTGCACTTTGATTTCTACCTTGTGATATACTTGTATTCGCTGAGTTAGCAACTCACCCCCGTTGTGCCCCAGTTTCTTGTAGGAGTTACCGCTCGGATCATCAGCGGATTGTGGCACACACTTCTTTTCGGTGATTGCTTCGGTAGGTGGGCTGATGTTGTATCATACCCACACTTGCATGTATATATTCCTTTGTATCTAGTTAAAACTTCATCGACTTAAAACTTGTATATTGTGGATTTAGAAGCGAGACTTAGAGTTATGTGTTTATGGGTGTTGCACTCGTTGGAATCGACTTTCTTGTTTCTTGTTGTTTCTTGTTTCGCTTTGTTTTCTTCGCCATTTAGCGTCGTATAATTATCTGCGTGGTTGCTCCACCATTTAGGCGTAGAAGCTAGCTCCCGTTGGGATGCTATATATATTACTGTGCTTGTATTAGGTTTATTCAAAATTTACAAAGAAGGTACTGCCAATTTTTAAAACGTCATAGATGCTTTTCAAACATGCTTATTTAGGCTTAAATGTTATTTTAAACTGTTTCCATCTAATGACTATTTTTGAAATTCACCTCCAATATTTTCATAAAAAGGTTTAGATTCCAGGTTTTTGGCTGACTTGGATCATGTCGACGTCTTTAGATGTCACGTGATGTAAATGCCAGTCACGTTCCACTTTCGAGTCGTGACAAAGTTGGTATAGTGTTTTGGTTTAACCTATGTTCGAGTCTAGGTTTGACTATGTGGAGTCTAGGCATACACTTTCATTACCTAGGCTAGACCTTATGGAGCTTAGGCTTGACTTTGGGGTTCTTACTTGAACTTTCGTTATGTAGGATGACCTTGATTGATGGAGTAGCTACAAAGCAAAGTGACGTACCGTACATATATTCCGCGGCATATTTACTATACGATACTCCGCCTAAGTTATCTTAGGATATATATCTTTAGATCTTTTCTTCTATTCGTTCAATTGATCTATCCTCATCGATACATGTTGGTTATTCCGGTCACCATGTCAATGCAAGCCGAGAGGGATGCAGTTAGAGACATGATCATGGTAGACTTGTCTGGGACGAGGACTGACCAGGGTGATATTTTGGTGACATAGGAACATGTTGTTTATCCTAATATGATCGGATTTCTTGTTTTGAAGCGAGTTTTCCTTAGGATCCATACCATAGGTCAGGTCATCGGTGGAGACTAGCCGGACTTATAGACATGATGTTTTCCTATTCCAAAGATCATTGTGTTGCCTACTATTCAGACGGTTGCACCAACCGTTGCTGAGATTAGCGAGGTGTTGCTTCCAGAGTGTTGGGTTATGACAGCATCCCGGCCATCAAAAGCCCAAAATATTCCGAGAGCTCAACACCTAAGCACAGTTTAATAATATTCGGTATATGCCATAGTAACCTATGGACCGACCGTAAAAGGGAAGACCCAAGCCTCACTGATGGCACCGCTAAACTGCCGCAAACCCTAAGGTTCAAAAGCGGTTTCATGGTCATCATGTCGAGTTAGGGTTTTATTCTACTAGAGGGTCCACAGAAGCACTTGCATATCCTTCCGAATACTTTAAACTTGGAAAAATGGGTTTTCTGACATTCGTTCGAACCTTTCAACTCCGCCCAGACGACATGTGAACACCCTTCGTCCGCATGCTAAACAATGCCCCCAATCCTCAAGGATAGACGATACATCAACGGTCATCTCTGGGTCGGTCTACTCTAGACCTGAGTAAGACTCTCCACATTGGCAATCTTCAACTCAACTGGGCCTGCGTAGGTGCATCAATCAGATGAATCACCTTCGTCTCTCAACTCAAGATAGACTAGGTACCACCTGTCGCCTCTCTGCCTGAAAGCTCCAGCGATCTCAGCTCTTAAGCTCTGGAAGCGGCATCACATCAATCTCAGCAATGGCTGGGTCATCTGTCTGCACGATAGATGTCATCACAATCTCAGGGGTATGCTGTACATCAACAGTCCTCTCTCAACAGGCAGCCTCTAACAAAGGCCCGGTCATCCGGTACAAAACCGCACACTCGTCTCACATGAGGGGTCACAACAATACAACACTACATCGATACGTTCCCATGTCACCATAAAACACAATGGTCAGTCCTCGTCTACGACGAGCTCACCCTGACCGCATCACCGGCAGCAGCTCAATCTGCGCTCAAACCATGGTGACAGGTGTTGGATATATGTATGCCCTAGAGGCCATTATATGATAGTGGATGTATCTATACATGTATATATATATTCAGTATGCATTCTTGCTCGACATGATAGTATGCTATCTGGTTATTCTTTATCTGACATGTTGATTTGATCATGCTTTTATTCATTCATACATGCTGATAAAGCCCTGAGGATATCGGCTTGACTACTCTGATTATGATGGAGATCATACTAGTGGGACATCTGTAGTCTATAAGCATATCCTGGAACGTCCCTAGTCGTAGGTATATCGAGACGGGGCATTGATATACCAGAGTAGACTAGCGTATATGATACTAGACCCATACGATGGGCGATGAATGTTCCCACATTCATCGATGTTTGACATCAAGATCATATATGGGTGCTCAGTGGTGACTGGGTACACTGGACGGACTCACCGAGAACTCCTATATGGAATTATATCTATCGTCGGATAGCAGTTCTCAGGTGACACTGGTACAGGTTAGTCTGTAGACCCGAGATCGTCATAGAGTCTTGTGTGTTCTCCCACTGTACTTTGATTGTCACCCTACCACGGCTCTACTTAGTCGTGCAAACAGGTGGCCGTTGGGTACAGTCCCGAGACACACGAAGGCAATGAGCGATAGGAGGGGTTTTCGTCTCTCCCTGTATTGGGAGTTGATGCTGTGCTGTGCCCGACTGGTTATATCAGTAAGTCCCTGGCCAGGGCTGCTGAGAATTGCTGATAAGTGTTATCAGTAGTTTCTCGATCTGTTATAGACCATTCACCGGCACGACTTATTGAGTTATTAGGGTCGACGTGACCATCCTATGCTCGATATGCAGCATATCTGACGAAGAGACCGGACTGTACGGTAGTGTTGCCGGATGGCTCGACAGGAGTTGTAGCAGGTTCGCTTGTTTTCTTCTGATCGCTCAATACCCAGGTGGCCGTTACGTTTAGCTGACCGCTTGCGGTTTGGGGGTACCTGATATGATCATCACCCTCTGCCGGCGTATTGACGAGTCTTAGAGTCCCACAAAGGATTTACCCAGTCCAGGCGAAACGTTGTGGTGCGCGTATGCGATATGCGCATGCACCCGATTAAAATGTGCGTATATGATACCGAACATTGATCGGGTGGCCTGCTTTTGGTGGGGTCGTATGAGATATGACCAGATTGATAAATTATGTGTTGATTTATCATCTAACCATTAGTTTTCTCACTTGAAACCTTTCTAGGGTTTGATGGATGTATGCATGCATGCATGTGTTTCTTTCTTTCATTCTAGTTTCATGCACATGTGGATGTGCATACATGCATACATACATACACCCATCCATCATGGTTGTTAGCATATGGAAATGGTGGCAATGTAAGACTCACACCATGGATTAAATAATGGATTATTATTTAATTTTGGTTTTAAAACAAAATGAAAAGAAAAGGATAATCATTCTAGCTTCTACATTCTTCTTCTAACCTAACCAAGCTCAACTACCACTAACCTAGGGTTATCCTTCTCTTTATCATTTAAAACCCAAGTTAAATTAACTCTCCATCATTTAATCATGGTTGAATTCAAGAAGGAAATAAATATATATAGTGATATATTTCATTTTCTTTTTGAACTAAGGGTTTTTTTCACCTCTTGTTAAAAATTGCCACCATCTTCATCCTCCTTGACCTTTTTCCTCTCTAGTTTTTTCTAGTGAGTTAAACACAATTAAAGAAAGGTTTTTGAAGTGAGATCCTTAGCCACAACATCAATCTACTCAAGTCTAGCCAACTTGATTAGAGTGTTCTCTTTGCTTTTCCAAAGTTGCAAGCTTGGACGGGAAACTTCGGGTGGATCGTCGTGGACGAAAGAGGACTACAAGTGGACCTTCTTCCAACACCCTAGAGATTAAGGAGTCAAGCAAAAGGGGAGCTACAAAGGTTGTAGCCTTCAAACCCTAATTTTTATTAGCTTAAAGTATCGTAACCCTAATTTTCTAGGATCGATTCCTTTGCGTGTTTGTTTAGCACCTAAAAAATACATACTTTGAGACATGTGATGCTTCAAAACTCTTCATAGGGTGCTAGGCAATCCTTACACTGGTATCAGAGCCGACCTAGAATCTTAGGCGAGCCTTTTACGAAGTCCAAACTCCAATCGAACCGAAATACGGTTTTTTAGGGTGCTCTCTGGAAATTTTCTAAAAATTGACATTTTTCAGAATTAAAAATATGTAAAAAATACAGCAGGAAAAAATAAGGATTACGGTACAAAAATTATTCCATGAACAGTGATTGTTGCCGCGGAAACGCGGCCTAAGCTTGCTTAGGCCGCGGTTCCGCAGCCGTATGTATTAATTGTTGGATAATATTTTTACAGTAATTCATTAATCTGCTTGTATTTTTTTTTGGATATTTTTAATCTGTATTTAGTTTTGAAAAATTCTGGAGATGATTTTGGACCCGTCGATTCGATCGGAATTTTGTTTTCGTGGCTTTTCCGGGTAAATTAGAAAGTATTGAAGTGTTTGAACGAATATCATTTGCTCACTATTCACGGGGTTTAAATACTTTGGAAATACGTGCAAGTCTTTTTGTGGTGGTCCCTCTAGAAGACAACAAACCTTAACTCGATTATGTGACCGTCTTGAACTGCCCTTTGAACCTTAGGGTTTGGGGCAGTACGGCGTGCCACATGTGAGGCGTTGGGTCAATGCGTGCCACATGTGAGGCGTTGGCTTGACCCTTCTACGGCTGGACCGCTACTGTGTCACACTCCAGGTGTTTGAACTCTGCTCAAGTGTTGGGCTTTAGTAAATCCTGGGTATTTGATCGTTCGTTCGAAAACTTCAATACTATCTGTTTATCTGGAATGTGATACAATATGTGGAATTCATATAGTTTAGGCATGAAATACGAAATATGTGATATTTCGCATTTATGATGTCTAAAGAGAATCTGGATTCCAAATATTGTAGTTTTACACTTTCTTTTCTGTGACCGTAAGTGTAGTATGTTTGATATCGCCGGTTTCGTTGCTATACGTCAACGACAATTGGGGTATGCATACTTACTTACGTTGATACTATGTGATATTATGTGTTGCTGAGATATGATGTGCAGGATTGTCGCGATTGAATAGCCGGGGGGGTTTTTATGTGAGATGAGAGTTTTATATTTTCATTCATGTAAATTCAAATGTAATGTAATATTCTTTTATTTGGGGCACTTCCGGGTTGAGGTTGCTGCCACCAGTATTGTATATTATTTACTTTTCCGCATTAGGATGGACCCAAGAAGGGGAGCACAGGTGACCGGGTTCTGGGGTTCAGTGGGAGGCCATCTCGAGGAGTCGGGACCGGGTCTCCTAAACTCCAGAATTTGTAGGGTCACTTGCCGCTCTCGTAGGGGTCCAGGGTGTGGGCTTGGCTATTCATCGCGACTATGGAATCCGTATTTTCTATTCTGGCTAAATACTAAATACGGACGTCCTAATATATCCCACGTTATATCTATATTTCTGCTGCCTGTGTTCTGTGATATCTGAGACGAATGACATATTATATATATGATATATAGTAGACGCTGCTTATGTTTTACACCCGCGCTAGTCCCATCCCGGTATGCCGTTAGTTAAGTAACCTAACGGTGCATAACGGAACATTGCGGCGAATGCGGATGGCATAAGCGTACGTGTTATTTTCGTTTCTTTTTTCTGTGATTGGCTTAAGGACTTAAATGATGGGATTATATTAATGTGATTAATGTAAAGAAAATAAACCTAAAAAGATGTTGTAGAATTGGATTTAAAAACCACTCGGCTATTTATGAAAAAGCTATATTTCAAAACTGCGGAGCTTAAGCCACTCCTTTTGAAAACCATTTGATTCTACAACGATATCAAGCTCAAAGCGTTAAAGATTTTCTTAAAAATCATCCGCAACCCTCCGTCATTTTAGGAAGTAGAGTACTTAGTATTCGTGCTACGTTTGTTGACTATAGTTAAGGCGTAGTGTACGGTAGCTAAGTGATGTCTTCCTACAATGCATATGATGCAGATTAATTAGGACATTCTTATGACTTTGTTGACCATAGTTAAGGGTCATATGAGTGGGTCTAATTAATCAAGAAATGACGGGTAGAGCTTGACTGGTACTTATGATTTGTTGACCTTAGTTAAGGTCATAGGTACTAGGGGTAAAAAACCACATCGGGAATTTCAATAGTTGAAATTTGCAATGTGATTGCATACCTTCCATGTGATGGTTGGATCCCGATCCCACTGTGGGCAATAGTTGCTTCTAGGAGAGTTTTACAGTTTACAATTAGCTAACTCATTAGGTGTCTAGAAAGGTGTTAACGGGGCTCCGCCTCTGGGAAAACGAGGTTTACTCTAATTAGGTCCGTGCGAAAGCACGGGGAACCTCCCTCAAGTACCGACACTGGCCTGGCTGAACGGTTAGCGAAGTTGTAGACTGTAATTAATCCTGGCTAGTTTTTCTTTTTAAGGTTTGAAAGAAAAACTTGATAAAAGCAGTGGGAAACATCGATTAAACAAGATAATAACAAATCTGATCTATGCAAGAGCTTTCGCTGAGTGTATTCTTTTCTCTCTCTTAATGGCAGATACCCATGACTGGACTCAAGATTTTACTAGATAAAAACAAACTGAATGGGACCAACTATAAAGACTGGCTGAGGAATCTGAAAATCGCCTTGACTTATGATAAAGTATCATATGTCCTCACGGCTTCAGCCCCGCCCGTCCCTGGTCCAAAATCCTCAGTTGCGGACATTGAAGTCCGCAAGACGTGGGACGCTGACTGTGCCACGGCCACATGCCTCGCGCTTGCATCGATGGATAACACACATCAAAAGCAGCACGAGGACATAGACATTCACGGTATATTGCTCCATACAAAGGAGTTGTATGGGGAGCAATCCCGCGTATTACGATACGAAGCATCAAAGAAATTGTTTCAGATGCGAATGGCCCCTGGCACACCAGTGGGAGACCATGTTCTGAAGATGATAGCTCTTATAGAAGAGCTTGAGGACCTTGGATGGACGATGGACAATGAACAATATATAGATATTATTCTGCAGTCCCTCCCCTCCGCCTTTGCTCAGTTCATAGTGAACTTCAACATGCATGGCATGGAGAAGGATCTCCCTGAACTCCTTAACATGTTAAGGAGTGCAGAGAGCACTATGAAGTTAGC
Organism: Agapanthus africanus; assembly: GCA_030015575.1. Classification (NCBI taxonomy): domain Eukaryota; kingdom Viridiplantae; phylum Streptophyta; class Magnoliopsida; order Asparagales; family Amaryllidaceae; genus Agapanthus; species Agapanthus africanus. The sequence continues at coordinate 443,053,496 of JASDDO010000019.1, read as the reverse complement.
AAGAACTCCCGTTATGACTATTGGACAGTCTTCATCTTCTCGCCCGAAAGCCAAGGCCAAAGGAAAGAAAAAGAAGAAACCCACTAATCCTAAGGGCGGAGTTAAAAAGGTGAAGGGAAAGGGAAAGTCCAAGGCTGGAGACTCGGGGAAGGGCGAATGTTTTCATTGCCACAAGACAGGACATTGGAAGCGCAATTGCACGGAATACTTAAGTCTCAAGAAGAAGCATGGTGATGCTTCTGCTTCGGGTGCGTTTGTGACTGAAAACTGTTTTTCTATAAACTCTGCTTCCTGGGTATTGGATACCGGTTCAGGTTCTCACATTTGCAATTCTATGCAGGGGCTGAGAAATAGCAAGGTTTTGAGGACAGGTGACCATACTCTCCGCGTTGGAAATGGTTCCAATGTACATACAGTCGCAGTGGGAGAGTATCACTTGGGGTTGCCATCTGGATGTATTTTGGTTTTAAATCCATGTTATTTTGTACCAAGTATGCTATGTAATATAATATCCGTTTCTTTGTTGGACAATGAAGGGTATAATTTTGTATTGCAGAACAATGTTATGAACAGTAACCTGAATCAAATGTTGGTTGTGTATGGTACGCTTAACAACGGAATATATATCCTAAATCAACACACAGTTTTCAGTATACAACACACTAATAAAAGAAAACTTTCAGAATTAAATGAAGCTTTTCTTTGGCACTGTAGACTTGGTCATATTAACGAAACAAGACTAAACAAGTTACACAAAGATGGATATTTAAATTCTTTTGAATATAAATCTTATGCGACTTGCCAGTCTTGTATCAAGGGTAAAATGACCAAAACTCCGTTTACCGGACACGGAGAAAGAGCTACTCAGCTCCTGGCCCTCATACGTAGTGATGTATGTGGGCCTATGTCTACACAGGCTAGAGGCGGTTTTTCATACTTCATTACATTCACTGATGATTTCTCAAGATTCGGTCATGTATTTTTATTAAAGCACAAGTCCGAAACTTTTGAGAAATTCATTGAATATAAACAAGAAGTAGAAAAACAAACCGGCTTGAGTATCAAGATGCTTCGATCAGATCGAGGTGGTGAGTATCTCAGTACAGAATTTGCACACTTCCTAAAAGAGAATGGGATTCTCTCTCAGCTCACTCCTCCTTACACACCACAGCACAACGGTGTGTCAGAATGACGGAATAGGACCCTATTAGATATGGTCCGGTCCATGATGAGTGACGCTGAGTTACCAGTCTCGTTTTGGGGGCATGCATTGGAGACTGCAGCGTTTCTACTAAATAAGGTTCCAACCAAAGCCGTGTCTACCACACCATATGAGATATGGCATGGAAAGAGACCATCTCTTAAAAGAATTAAGATATGGGGTTGCCCGGCCTATGTTAAAAAGCAGAATCCGGACAAACTCGAGACACGGTCAGTCTTATGTAACTTTGTGGGATATCCAAAGAATTCTTATGGATATCTATTCTACCACAAAGAGGCACAAAAAGTGTTTGTTTCTCAGTATGCCACATTCTTGGAAAAAGAGTTTTTCACAGATAAAGATAATGGCAAAGTGGTAGATCTAGAAGAGGTTCTAGAGACACAAACTACAAATGACGATCTGGTTAAACCAGCTGTTGCAGCAGAAACTGAAGAACCTCGGCCACTCCGTAGGTCTGGTAGGACTTCTCGCCCACCGGAGAGGTACTATGGTTTCCTCATTGATGGTAACGGAGAAGATTGCATCATGGATGATGATGATCCTACCAGTTTTCAGCAAGCTATCACGAGTAAAGACTCTGTGAAGTGGCTGGATGCCATGAGATCCGAAATGGAGTCTATGTACACCAACAAAGTGTGGACTTTGGACGTTGTACCCCTGGGGTGAAACCTGTGGGGTGCAAATGGATCTTTAAAAGAAAGATTGGTGTAGATGGGCAGGTGGAGACCTATAAGGCAAGAATTGTGGCGAAGGGTTTTCGTCAAAGACCAGGTTTGGACTATGACGAGACATTTTCTCCCGTAGCCATGCTTAAATCCATTCGGATCCTACTTGCTATTGCTGCTCACTACGACTATGAAATCTGGCAGATGGACGTTAAAACCGCATTTCTGAATGGAAATTTAGAAGAATGCGTTTATATGGATCAGCCAGAGGGCTTCATTGACAGTGGGAGAAGCGGGAAAGCATGTAAATTGCTTAAATCCATATATGGGTTAAAGCAGGCATCACGGAGTTGGAACATCTGTTTCGATGATGTTATCAAAGAGTTTGATTTCATCAAAAATCCAGATGAACCTTGTGTTTATAAGAAGGCTGTAGGGAGAGCTGTCACATTCCTCGTATTGTACGTGGACGACATTCTTCTGATAGGAAATGATATTCCTATGCTACAGTCGGTCAAATCTTTCTTGTCACTAAGGTTCTCCATGAAAGACCTGGGTGATGCCACATACATTCTGGGCATAAGGATCTATAGGGATTGATCCAAAAGGTTATTGGGATTGTCCCAAACCAGGTACATTGACACCATCCTAAAAAGGTTTAGTATGGAAGACTCCAAGCGGGATGCCTTACCTGCTTGCCATGGGGTCACTCTCTCCAAGGATTCTTGCCCAAAGAAGGATGAAGAGAGAGCTCGCATGAGTATTATACCCTATGCTTCGGCAGTAGGATCTATAATGTATGCGATGTTATGTACACGCCCAGATGTAGCTTATGCACTTAGTGTTGTAAGCAGGTATCAATCCAACCCAGGGGAGAATCACTGGACAGCTGTGAAGAATATTCTTAAGTACTTGCGAAGGACTAAAGAATTGTTCTTGGTGTATGGTAATGGAGATCTCCAAATGGAGGCCTTTACCGATTCGAGCTTCCAGAGCGATAAGGACGACAGCAAATCTATCTCTGGGTTTGTATTTACCCTCAATGGAGGGGCGGTGAGTTGGAAGAGTTCCAAACAAGATACCGTTGCAGACTCCACGATGGAAGCTGAGTACATTGCTGCAAATGATGCTGCCAAGGAAGCCGTCTGGATGAAGAAGTTCATCTCGGAGCTAGGATTAGTTCCAACCATTATTGATCCAATACCTTTGTATTGTGACAATAATGGGGCTATGGCGTTAGTCAAGGAGCCCAGATCCCATCAGCGGTCCAGACACATCCTGAGGCGTTTTCATTTGATCCGGGAGATTGTTGATCGCCGCGAGATCGAGATTAGGAGGGTAAACACAAAGAATAACGCCGCGGATCCATTCACCAAGGCCCTCCCTCAGCCGCAGCATGAGCGACTTTTTGAGATGTTGGGTATGAGATACGCCAATAACTGGCCTTAGTGCAAGTGGGAGATTGTTGGATATATGTATGCCCTAGAGGCCATTATATGATAGTGGATATATCTATACATGTATATATATATTCAGTATGCATTCTTGCTCGACATGATAGTATGCTATCTGGTTATTCTTTATCTGACATGTTTATTTGATCATGCTTTTATTCATGCTGATAAAGCCCTGAGGATATCGGCTTGACTACTCTGATTATGATGGAGATCATACTAGTGGGACATCTGTAGTCTATAAGCATATCCTGGAACGTCCCTAGTCGTAGGTATATCGAGACGGGGCATTGATATACCAAAATAGACTAGCGTATATGATACTAGACCCATACGATGGGCGATGAATGTTCCCACATTCATCGATATTTGACATCAAGATCATATACGGGTGCTCAGTGGTGACTGGATACACTGGACGGACTCACCGAGAACTCCTATATGGAATTATATCTATCGTCGGATAGCAGTTCTCAGGTGACACTGGTACAGGTTAGTCTGTAGACCCGAGATCGTCATAGAGTTTTGTGTGTTCTCCCACTGTACTTTGATTGTCACCCTACCACGGCTCTACTGAGTCGTGCAAACAGGTGGCCGTTGGGTACAGTCCTGAGACACACGAAGGCAATGAGCGATAGGAGGGGTTTTCATCTCTCCCTGTATTGGGAGTTGATGCTGTGCTGTGCCCGACTGGTTATATCAGTAAGTCCCTGGCCAGGGCTGCTGAGAATTGCTGATAAGTGTTATCAGTAGTTTCTCGATCTGTTATAGACCATTCACCGGCACGACTTATTGAGTTATTAGGGTCGACGTGACCATCCCTAGGCTCGATATGCAGCATATCTGACGAAGAGACCGGACTGTACGGTAGTGTTGCCGGATGGCTCGACAGGAGTTGTAGCAGGTTCGCTTGTTTTCTTCTGATCGCTCAATACCCGGGTGGCCGTTACGTTTAGCTGACCGCTTGCGGTTTGGGGATACCTGATATGATCATCACCCTCTGCCGGCGTATTGACGAGTCTTAGAGTCCCACAAAGGAGTTACCCAGTCCAGGCGAAACGTTGTGGTGCGCGTATGCGATATGCGCATGCACCCGATTAAAATGTGCATATATGATACCGAACACTGATCGGGTGGCCTGCTTTTGGTGGGGTCGTATGAGATATGACCGGATTGATAAATTAAGTGTTGATTTATCATCTAACCATTAGTTTTCTCACTTGAAACCTTTCTAGGGTTTGATGGATGTATGCATGCATGCATGTGTTTCTTTCTTTCATTCTAGTTTCATGCACATGTGGATGTGCATACATGCATACATACATACACCCATCCATCATGGTTGTTAGCATATGGAAATGGTGGCAATGTAAGACTCACACCATGGATTAAATAATGGATTATTATTTAATTTTGGTTTTAAAACAAAATGAAAAGAAAAGGATAATCATTCTAGCTTCTACATTCTTCTTCTAACCTAACCAAGCTCAACTACCACTAACCTAGGGTTATCCTTCTCTTTATCATTTAAAACCCAAGTTAAATTAACTCTCCATCATTTAATCATGGTTGAATGCAAGAAGGAAATAAATATATATAGTGATATATTTCATTTTCTTTTTGAACTAAGGGTTATTTTTCACCTCTTGTTAAAAATTGCCACCATCTTCATCCTCCTTGACCTTTTTCCTCTCTAGTTTTTTCTAGTGAGTTAAACACAATTAAAGAAAGGTTTTTGAAGTGAGATCCTTAGCCACAACATCATTCTACTCAAGCCTAGCCAACTTGATTAGAGTGTTCTCTTTGCTTTTCCAAAGTTGCAAGTTTGGACGGGAAACTTCGGGTGGATCGTCGTGGACGAAAGAGGACTACAAGTGGACCTTCTTCCAACACCCTAGAGATTAAGGAGTCAAGCAAAAGGAGAGCTACAAAGGTTGTAGCCTTCAAACCCTAATTTTTATTAGCTTAAAGTATCGTAACCCTAATTTTCTAGGATCGATTCCTTTGCGTGTTTGTTTAGCACCTAAAAAATACATACTTTGAGACATGTGATGCTTCAAAACTCTTCATAGGGTGCTAGGCAATCCTTACACCAGGAACCTTAGTCAAGTATCGACGAAAATGATCATAGGGATGAAAGAGTCAACAGATCCTAAAATGGATACATTGTCATAAAGAGGAGTCAAATCACTGAGAGTATGATCATGGAAGCGAATAAAATCAAGTATCTCAATGGATGTATAATCAAAGGAACGAAGAGAATCACCAGTCTCAAGATATGTACATCCTAAGGTCACTTAAGTGGAGTATAGTATCGTAAATATCCCGCGGAACATACGTACGGTACGTCACTCTACTCAAGCTACCAACTCCATCAATCAGGGTCAGCCTATGAAACAAAAGCTCGGGTCTAACACCCCCTTGTTCAAGTCTAAGTTCCGTAAGGTCAAGCCTAGGTTCTAATTATATCCGCCCTAGACCCCATATAGTCAAATTTAGAATCGAACTAAGGTTAAACCTAGCGCTCTGATACCAACTTTGTCACGGCCCAAAATATTAGCTCGTGACCGGCACTTAAATTACGCAACGTCTACAGGCATAATGTAACCTAAGTAAGCCGCAACCCAGAAATCTAAACCTTACAACAGAAGTAAGTAAAGAAAAAATTGATAAAATATTGAGAAACTTAAGTAAAAATCCTTAAACTTATCGTAACTCTTTTCCTTGGTTTTCATAAAAATTTCGGCAGCACCTCCTTTGTAAAAACTCGCCCCGAAAACGGGTACAACAAGGAATATAAAGAAAGCATCCCAAACAGGAGCAAAACACGCCCAACGGCGGAAACAACACCACAAGTATAAATAACAAGTATACGACGCCCAACGGCGAAGATCCACATAAGGAAATAAAGTAATGCAAGACATCAACCCCAAAAGCGAACATAAAAACCCATCGCTCAAGTCTCGCAACTACAAGTCTTCTAAGTCTACAACATATACAATTACTAGTTTCTGATTTGATGGAGTGACTAGATACAATATGAATAACAAGTACGAGAGGGGCACGATCCAACATGTACCACCTACCAAAACAAATCACCGAAAGCAAGCTGTGTACCAGCGATACCGCTACTGATCCAAGCGGACAACCTGCAAGAACTGTGGCACAACGGGGGTGAGTTGCCAACTCGTGAGTAGAAAACATCAACAGGTAGAAATCGAAATAAACAACGATTCCTAGGTCAACTATATCATAAAGGTAATACTATGATATCTAGGGTGACCGTATCTGCATATGTGCCAACACAATATAAATGCCTAACAGCAAGTGTATATCACCCAACAATGAATCAATGCATGTATGCAGGTGGATCTCGTCCAACAATAAAATCAATGTATGTCTGCAGTGGATCTCGTCCATGTGTTAACCACTGACACAACATGTCACGGCCCAAAATTTTGGACCGTAACCGGCACTTAAACTACGTAATGTCTACAGGCATACACAATTTAAGTAAGCCGAAACCCAGAAATCTAAACCACCCAAAACTGGATAAACGAAGAAAAACATAGTTTAAAACATTCAGAAATTCTCAAGTAAAATAATTTTTAAGTTTAGTTTTCATTCTTGAAAATTTCTGCAGCACATTCTTTGTAAAAACTAGCCCCGAAAACGGGTACAATATAGATAAAATATAAAGCATCCCAAATGGGAGAAAAACCACGCCCAACGGCAGAGACAATCACCACAACATGCATACGATGCCGAAGCGAAGAAATATCAAAGAAAAGACTGCATAAAGAAGTAAACTTTTCACAAAACCGGCTCCCACGAGCACGGCACCCAAAGTCACCACAATAATATAACACTGAATCCTTACAAGTCGACTCTAAGTCATATACAAACAGTGGTAGATGGAGAATACTAGATCAAATCAAAAAGATATACAGTGTACAAACAGATAACCGCAAACCCACCTAAAAGCAAAGGCCACACAGCCAAACGTAGCGGTATCCGCAAAAGTAGAGATGGTAAGACGTCCTGCCGCGACTACTTAGAGGGTAAGTCCTGCAAAACACTGTGGCACAATGGGGGTGAGTTGCCAACTCGTGAATAGTAAATAACATCATACTGTAATCGCAAGTATGCACGAACAGCGATAAATCTAGCACATGTAATCTGATAGTATAAGTATGGCAGTATGGATATGCAAAAATCATGTAAACGTACATCAGCAGGGTACTACAACTATATGAAGCAATGCATGTCAGAATATTCCTGAGTATGTAGGATGATATAATAAAACCTCATGCAAAATCATCAGCATAGGAAAAACACCGGTGTTCCTTACTGAAACATCAAATCCCAAATCCTCAGGCACCGCATCCTCAGATCGGCCCTCACATCCTGTAAGTCTCATGGAACCTGAGTGTCAAATATCGACACATGAAACATCATGAAAACATATACATGTATGTATGTGTATATATATATATGTATGTATGTATGTATGTATGTATGTATGTATGGGGATATCAACCACGTATGTCCACCGACGATACGTACAAATCATGGAAAACCTGAGTGTCAAACACCGACACTCGAAACATCATGAAACCCGTGTCTAGTATCGACACGTAAATCCTCATAACTTAGGCGCTGTCACCATGACTGGCCCTGACGATATGTTATACATCACTCCGGTCGATATCCCCATGATAACCGCCGAGTCTAAATACAATCACCGGTAAGTACTTGCCCACCTTCCAGGCTCATCGTCTGTACCACGAACATCTTGCCGAGGGAAACCGTACCGGGCCCCACCATGTACCCGCACACGGCCCACTCTCGCATCGGGTATATATCACAAATCTCAGTACCGAGAAATCTCATGGTGGACGCATCAAAATATTATATCAAGAGAAACTGGGTTTTCAAACAATACATAGTTTCTTGAAAATACCCCCACGGTTCTCAAATCCATAAATCACATGAAATCCATATCTCAATACGTAAAATCCATATAAAACTGATATACGCAACATAAAACATCAATATGAGCATATAACAGGAAAACCACTCTTTAAAATGAATCCAGCTTTAAAATATATCAAGCGGTTCCCAAAATCCTCCGAAAACAAGTGCAGTATCATATGAAGTGTACATGTAATTGTAGCAAGGTTTAAGTATCTACATGTAAGCAAATATGTATGATGTATTTTATAAGCACAATACTCAACGTCTCAATATTACATGTCAAAACAATACCACTTAAGGTATATACAACTATAGCAAAAATATGTGGGGGTACAGATCAGTATGTATGCATGATGTACAAGTAGCTATAGCAAGATATACGTGAAATGGAATAAGAGTCACTATCTCAACTATTCCTGCCTAATGCAATATCTCGTATGTAGGTGGTTTGTGCGTGTCATGGCAATTACCGACGGTGTGGGTGTAGCATACAAATCAGTGCTCGTGCAACATGAACCGTCAGTAATGTGTTATATCCAACAGGTACAAGTCAAGGTACAATAGATATACTATGCAATGACGTTCATATGAAATCAACTAATATGCAATAACACGCAGTTAACATATCATATCATCCCCGACGCATAACGCCATACGGGCGATTTCCCCGTAGATGTTAAATCTACTCACCAATGGTCTCGAGCTATGAAAATCCGATCACCTGCTTTCCCTTTTTCGCAGCGCCCGAAGTCCCCGCTTGCAAACCTATAATTTCACAAACACATCGTATAAGCTAAATATCCTACATCGATGAAAAGACATCGAAACGCAAGAATAACGCCCTGAAAAATGCACTGCGCACTTAGCGCATCTATCGCGCACGACATCGGCCAAAAACCCTAACTAGGGTCGCTAAACTACAAAATACCAAGTCTAGACCTCGATCATCCCTATCACGCAACACAACACAAACAGTTACGAGGAATAAAATAGATATAATCTCGCAACGACCAATCGAACCCACGTCGGAAAAACCCCGAAACCTAGTAAGCAACTTATCGCAATATTTCGCACTAGTTCAGCCCGTGCCGGGGTCCCGAGCTTCACTCAGTTGAGAAAGTATTAGTTTCAAGCTAACGCATATCTAGCGATTACAAACACCTTATAATAGCTTAACTAAGTTATCTACACCATTCCTATATTTTTAACACTTGCTAATTAAGTTTTAGCAAAAGCCTAGTAAGCAAAAATGCATAATTAAACAAAGTATTCATTAACAAAAATTATCATTTTCAATTAGGTTAATCTTTTCCTAATCACAAATTAACACTTTAATTAACATTAAACACTTAATCAAGTTTTACCCTAACTTGAATTTCATAAAAATTATGAATAATGAATTTATCATGATTTAAAAGTTATACTAAACATATAATTTGCTACCATAAATAGCTAGATTAAGATTTAAACAATTAATTAAGAATTAAGGTAAGAAATTATACCTTAACAAGAACACAAAATATTAACTTGATTCATCATCTTAGCCTCAAAAAATACCATGCTTTGTTGAAGATCCAAGAAAGATTAGTGAAGGAAATGATGGTTTTTTTTTTATTTAGAATTTTGTGGATTTATTTTGGAATTTTTGAAGTGTTTTTGAGTGAGAAAGAAGAAGAAATGAGCTTGGGAAAATTTTGGGGCAGATTTGGGGAGAGCTCGGCCAAGGAGAGATGGGGGGGTGTTTGTGTAATTAAAATGATGAATGTTCTAGCAAAATACAATTAATGCTTCAATAAATGCTAATTGCCACCTTTCATTCATTTTCTTTTCTTTTTAATTCAAATCCTTTTGCACTCTAAAACTATCTAGATATTTAGAAAAGAAGCTTCCAAAATTTTCTAGTGATAAGATTTAATTTATTCTCAAGAGAAGAAATTTCCCGATTTACGTACACAATTTACCGCTTAAAATAATATTTTATTTGGGAAAAATTCTATCTGAACCAAAACCTCCCATATACCCCCAAAGTTCGCGCACTAGCTTTATTTTAGCTAAACTAGGTGTCGGCAAATTTATACGGACGTTTGAACAAAATCGGGTAAAAACGGAAAATACCGACTATTTTGCCCTAAAACGGAAAAATTCGCATAACGATTTCTAAAACGTTACAATCTCCCACCTTAAAGAAATTCAGTCCCCGAATTAAAATTTAACTGCACGTACCTTCAAAGAGATGAGAGAATTTCTTCCGCATCTCACTCTCGGCCTCCCAAGTGATCTCCTCACTAGTCGGGCTACGCCAAAGAACCTTCACAGATGGCAAGACCTTTGACCGAAGTTTCTTCACCTGTCGATCCAATATAACTACCAACTGCTCGGTGAATGAAAGATCATGCTCAAGCTGAACGGTCTCATGCTGAATCATGTGAGAAGGATCATGAAGGTATCTACGAAGTATCGACACAAGGAAAACGGGGTGCACATCCGGAAAACTAGGCGGGAGCGCCAAACGATAAGTAACAGAACCCACTCGCTCAAGGATCTCGAAGGGACCAACAAATTTGGGACTGAGCTTCCCCCTCTTCCCAAATCGCATAACGCCCTTCATCGGAGAAACCCTCAGGAATACATGATCCCTCACTGCGAACTCAAGTCTGTGACGACGACGGTCGGCATAAGGCTTCTGCATGCACTGGGCTGCTCTCATCCTATCCTGAATCAGCTGGATCTTCTTCGTAGTCTCCTGAACTAGCTGGGGTCCCAAAACTCTACTCTCGATGAGTTCGGTCCAACGGACTAGCAATCGACACTACCTACCATACAAAGCCTCAAAAGGTGCCATCTGAATAGTCTCCTGAAAGCTGTTGTTGTAGGAGAACTCAATCAACAGCAAGTGACGATCCCAACTGCCACCAAAATCAAGCACACATGCACAGAGCATATCCTCTACAGTCTATATAGTCTGCTCCGACTGGCCATCGGTCTGTGGATGAAAAGTGGTGCTAAAACTCAACCGGGTGCCCTGAGCATCCTAAAACTTCTGCCAAAGACGGCTAGTAAACTGGGTGCCTCTGTCGGATACAATGCATGTGGGAACACCGTGCAAACGCATAATCTCATCTATGTACAACTGAGCATACAGAGCATAACCGAAAGTGGTCTTCATTGGAAGTAAGTGAGCCGCTTTCGTCAACCGGTCAACAATAACCCAAATGGAGTCATACCCTTGACTGGTCCTGGGTAGACCCACAATAAAGTCCATGGAAATCTGCTCCCATTTCCACTCCGGAACGGGTAAAGGCTGCAACTCTCCAGCCGGTCTCTGATGCTCAGCCTTGACTTGCTGACAAGTTAGGCACCTCGAAACAAAGTCCGATATATCATGCTTCATCCCTTCCCACCAGTAAAAGTCCCTCAAGTCATGGTACATCTTGGTGGAACCTGGATGAACGCTAAAGGCCAACTGATGTGCCTGCTTTAGGATCTCGCGTCTCAACCCATCAGCATCTGGTACACATAAGCAAGTCCTGCATCGTAGCACACCCTGGTCATCAATCATGAACTCCGAAACTCTTCCCTTCCGAACAAGCTCAAGAATCTCAGACAAACGGGCATCACTGGGCTGCGCCTCACGGATACGCTCAAATAGTAGTGAACGGGCGCGGACATGAGCAAGCTGTCCCCCAGCGGAAGTGAACTCGAACTGCACTGTACCATCACACAAGAGCTGCCAATCTGCAGAAGACTGACGCTGAACTGCGCTCAACTGGGACAAGCTACCCCTGGGCCTACGACTCAAAGCATCAGCTACCACATTCGCCTTGCCCGGGTAATAAAGGATCTCACAATCATAATCCTTCACTAGCTCCATCCGATGGTGCTGTCTCAGATTCAGATCTCGCTGCTGGATGATGTACTTCAAGCTCTTGTGATCCGTGAAAATTTGACACGACTCCCCGTACAAGTAGTGTCTCCAAATCTTCAACGCAAAGAGCACCGCGGCCATCTCAAGATCATGAGTGGGGTAATTCTGCTCATGCTTCTTCAGCTGCCTAGAAGCATAAGCAATCACTCTATCATGCCGCATCAGTACACAACCGAGCCCCACTCGTGAAGCATCACAGTAAACAACATAGTCGCCCGATCCAGAAGGCAAAGATAGAACTGGTGCTGTCGTCAATCGAGTCTTCAACTGCTGAAAACTCTGCTCACACACATCAGTCCAAAGAAAAGGAACTCCCTTCCGGGTCAATCCAGTCAGCGGTGCAGCGATACTCGAGAAATCCCGCACAAAACGGCGATAATAACCAGCTAAGCCCTAAAAGCTACGGACCTCAGTCACCGATACCGGTCTGGGCCAAAGCTGTACAGCCTCGATCTTCCTCGGGTCCACCAGAATACCATCACCAGTCACCATATGACCCCGGAAGTCCACACTATCAAGCCAAAATGCGCACTTTGAGAACTTAGCATACAGCCGGTGCTCTCTCAATATCTGCAAAGCAATCCTCAAGTGCTGCTCATCCTCCTCACGACTCCTAGAGTAGACCAGTATGTCATCAATAAACACAATAATAAACTGGTCAAGGAACGGCCTGAAAATACGGTTCATCAGATCCATGAACGCTGCTGGCGCATTGGTGAGTCCGAACGACATCACCAAAAACTCATAATGCCCATAGCGCGTACGAAAAGCAGTCTTCAAAATGTCATCATTCCGAACCCGCAACTGATGATAACCCGAACGCAAATCAATCTTAGAAAAATGTTTCGCACCCTGGAGCTGATCAAATAAAACGTCAATGCGAGGTAAAGGATACCTATTCCGCACCATAACTCGGTTCAATTAACAATAATCCACACACAATCTCAAACTGTCGTCCTTCTTCTTGACGAACAGAACAGGAGCTCCCCACGGCGAAACACTCGGACGCACAAGTCCCATATCAAGCAACTCTTGCAATTGACCTTTAAGCTCTCTAAGCTCTGCCGGAGCCATCCGATAAGGCGGTATAGAAATAGGCTCCGTGCCAGGAATCAGATCAATGCAGAACTCAATATCGCGCTCTGGCGGCAACCCAGGTAACTCATCTGGAAAAACGTCGGGAAACTCTCGCACGGTAGGAACCTGGTCCAACGACCCCACAGTGGCTCCAGTATCGTGGATGAAAGCCAAGAATCCCCGATAACCTGTCCTCAAAAGCCGACTAGCGCAAAGGACCGAAATCAAACTGTGAGGGGCGGCACCACGGTCCCTCTGCACAACAAACTCTGACTCGCCGGGAAAACAAAACCTAATTGTCTTCTCGCGACAGTCTACGGACGCGTAGCAAGTAGCTAACCAGTCCATGCCTAGCAGAACGTCAAAATCCAGCATCTCTAGAAGGATCAAGTCGACGGACAGATCTCTATCACCAATACGGACAACACAAGACCGGAACACCTGTCGCGCAACAAACAACTCGCCCACAGGAGTAGTCACGACAAGCGGCTGATCCAGCAAACACGACTCTCGGCCTAACCTCGGCACGAAGTTCGTAGAAACATACGAATGCGTAGATCCCAGATCGAAAAGAACATGCACATCAAAAGAACATACAGACAGGATACCTGAAACTACGACATTGGACGCCTGCACGTCCTGATGCGTCAAGGCAAACACCCGAGCCTGCCCTCTACCGGCAACTGGCTGTCCTCTGCCTCGGCCACCTCGGCCTCTCGGTACAAAACTACTACGACCACGACCTCTCTGAATAGGAATCTAACGCGGCGCAACAACAGGCATAAGAGGCAACGCTCTCTGAGGCGGAGAAGCTGGTAAGGTAACCTGAGGTACGGCTGGCCCTCTCTGACGTATCACGGTACAATCCCTTACGAGGTGCTGTAAACTGCCACATCCAAAACACCCACGTGTCGACGGCTGACTATCCTGGGAAAAAGTGCTGAATAACTGGCCACGTCCCATGTCTCTGCTACTCCCAGTGTCTGATCGAACTCTGTCTCGGAATCTAAACCTCTGCCTCATGGCTGCTATACCAGTATGAGCCTTCTTCGGTTCCGGAATATCCGATGACTCAGATAGACGCTCCTCCACCAAAAGGGCTACATCCACCGCTGCCGCATATGTCTCGCAATGCTGAATGCTGATGGCTAGGAACAACTGGGTAAGCAGGCCTCGAACAAACCTCTTCACCCTCATCTCCTCAGTCGCCACTAAGTACGGAGCATACACAGACAGCTCGGTAAACAGTACATCATACTCAGACACCGTCATCCCCGGAGTCTGGCGTAACGACTCAAACTGTCGCGCTCAAGCATCCTTGATGCTCGGTGGGAGAAAATAAGCGAGAAACACCGTCACAAACCCAGCCCAGGTCATAGGAGCAAGACCTGCGGCTCTGCCCCTCTCTAAGGGCTCACACCACTTCTGGGCCAGACCCTTCAGATGGAAACTCGCGAACTCCACCCATCTCTCGTCGGAGCATCGGAGCAAACGACAAATCCTGGCCATCCGGTCGATAAACGACTGCGGATCCTCAGTAGCATCTGTGCCAGTGAACACCGGAGACCTCAGCCTCATGAACTCTGCCAGCGACACGGTAATAACCTCCGGAACAGTAAGTGTGACTGTCGGAGCAGTAGATACCATCGTGGTCCCTGCAACGGGTGGAACAACTGCCTGCCTCTGTGCTCTAATGGCCTCCCCATCATCTGGCGTAGGTCATGCATACCAGCCCCAAACATAGCAATGTACTCCGGTACAACAGGCGTACCGCCCTGGTCAGTCCTCGCCTCAGACGAGTTGACTTTGACCTCGGCCCTCGCGGCCGCACTCTATGCCCTCGTAGTCTTTAGTGGCATATAGGATGGAAATTGAAACAAGATTCGATAAGGATACAGAAATTGAATCACAAGGATGTATAAAATCACGGAAAGAATATCAATAAGTGCTAAGGTCACTTAGGCGAAGTATCGTGTCATAAGTATGCCGCGGAACATACACACGCTACGTCACTCTGCTTAAGCTACCTACTCCATCATACCAAGGTCATCCTACACTCCGAAATTTAAAACCTGGCGCTCTGATACCAACTTTGTCACGACCCAAAATTTTGGACCGTAACCAGCACTTAAACTACGTAACGTCTACAGGCGTATGCAACTTAAGTAAGCCGAAACCCAGAAATCTAAACCACCCAAAACTGGATAAATGGAGAAAAACATAGTTTAAAACATTCGGAAATTCTCAAGTAAAATAATCTTTAAGTTTAGTTTTCGTTCTTCAAAATTCCGGCAACACCTCCTTTGTAAAAACTAGCCCCGAAAACGGGTACAACATAGATAAAATATAAAGCATCCCAAATGGGAGCAAAATCATGCCCAACGGCGGAGACAATCACCACAACATGTATACGACGCCGAAGCAAAGAAATATCAAAGAAAAGACTGCATAAAGAAGTAAACTTTTCACAAAACCGGCTCCCACGAGCACGGCACCCAAAGTCACCACAATAATATAACACAGAATCCTCACAAGTCGTCTTTAAGTCATATACAAACAGTGGTAGATGGAGAATACTAGATCAAATCAAAAGGATATACAGTGTACAAACAGATAACCGCAAACCCACCTAAAAGCAAAGGCCTCACAGCCAAACGTAGCGGTATCCGCAAAAGTAGAGATGATAAGGCGCCCTGCCGCGACTACTCATGGGGTAAGTCCTGGAAAACACTGTGGCACAACGGGGGTGAGTTGCCAACTCGTGAATAGTAAATAATATCATACTGTAATCGCAAGTATACACGAACAGCGAAAAATCTAGCACATGGAATCTGATAGCATAAGTATGGCAGTATGGATAAGCAAAAATCATGTAAAGGTACATCAGCAGGGTACTACAACTACATGAAGCAATGCATATCAGAATAATCCTGAGTGTGTGGGATGATATAATAAAACCTCATGCAAAATCATCAGCATAGGAAAACACCCGTGTCCCTCACTGAAACATCAAATCCCAAATCCTCAGGCACCGCATCCTCAAATCGGCCCTTACATCCTGTAAGTCTCATGGAACCTGAGTGTCAAATATCGACACCCGAAACATCATGAAAACATATACCTGTATGTGTGTGTGTGTGTGTATATATATATATATATAAGTATGAGGATATCAACCACGTATGTCCACCGACGATATGTACAAATCATGGAAAACCTGAGTGTCAAACACTGACACTCGAAACATCATGAAACCCGTGTCTAGCATCGACACGCAAATCCTCATAACTCAGGCGCTGTCACCATGACTGGCCCTGATGATATGTCATACATCACTCCGGTCGGTATCCCCATGATAACCGCCGAGTCTAAATAAAATCACCGGTAGGTACTTATCCACCTTCCAGGCTCATCGTCTGTACCACGAACATCTTGCCGAAGGGAACCGTACCGTGCCCCACCATGTATCCGCACACGGCCCACTCACTCCTCGCAACGGGTATATATCACAAATCTCAGAACCAAAAAATCTCATGGTGGACGCATCAAAATATCATATCAAGAGAAACCGGATTTTCAAACAATACATAGTTTCTTGAAAATACCCCCACGGTTCTCAAATCCATAAATCACATGAAATCCATTTCTCAATGCGTAAAATCCATATAAAACTGATATACGCAACATAAAACATCAATATGACCATATAACGGGAAAACCACTCTTTAAAATGAATCCAGCTTTAAAATATATCAAGCGGTTCCCAAAATCCTCCGAAAACAAGTGCAGCCTCATATGAAGTGTACATGTAATTATAGCAAGGTTTAAGTATCTACATGTAAGAAAATAAGTATGATATATTTCATAAGCACAATACTCAACGTCTCAATATTACATGTCAAAACAATACCACTTAAGGTATATACAACTATAGAAAAAATATGTGGGTGTACAGGTCAGTATGTATGTATGATGTATAAGTAGCTATAGCAAGATATACGTAAATGGAATAAGAGTCACTATCTCAACTATCCCTGCCTAATGCAATATCACGTATGTAGGTGGTTTGTGCGTGTTATGGCAATTACCGACGGTGTGGGTGTAGCATACAAATCAGTGCCCGTGCAACATGAACCATCAGTAATGTGTTATATCCAATAGGTACAAGTCAAGGTACAATAGATATACTATGCAATGACGTTCATATGAAATCAACTAATATGCAATAACATGCAGCTAACATATCATATCATCCCCGACGCATAACGCCATACGGTCGATTTCCCCGTAGATTTTAAATCTACTCACCGATGGTCTCGAGCTATGAAAATCCTGTTGGAGATAGTGCCCTCAGAGTCAATTATTAGGTCACAGGTACGTGATTGTAATGATTGAGGGAGGACCTATCCCGGTAGGACAGTCTTACTCGAGATGATAGTATGCTATCTGGTTTACCTTTATCATCGTGTACTGCTTTAGGTGACATGATACGTCGCTATTACACGTTGATAGAGCCCCTAGGATTCTTGCTTGACCACCAGCAGTATGAGGGCGATCATATAAGTGGGAGCTGGGGGTCTACAAGCATATCCTTAAAAGGTCCCTAGTCGTGGGAGTTTCGAGACCGGGCATCGATACTCCATTAGTAGACTAGTGTATACAGTCGAGACCCCGACGAGGGGCGGTGGCCGGTCTCACAAGCCACTGGTGTCAGTTGGATCACCTAAGATGTATACAGGTGCTCATTGGGTTATGAGTACACCGGACAGGACTCGCCGGGAACATGCTAGTTGGTCATATACCAGACGTCAGATGGCAGTTCCCTGGTGACATGTGTGCAGGTTAGTTCATCGACCTGGGGATCGTCATTTGTCTCGTGTGAGTTCCCACTGTACTTTGATTACTACCCTACCACGGCTCAAAGGAGTCGTGCAAACAGGTTTTAGTTGGGTACAGTCCCGAGCCACATGGAGGCAGTGAGCATATCTTCAGGGGTTCGTCTCTCCCGGTATTGGGGGTGAGGTCGTGCTGTGTCTAGGAGAGCCATTACACAAAGTCCTTGGCCAAGGCAAGGAGATTTACTGGTAGGTATTCCAGTAGTATCTCAGGGTGTTCTGGGCTACACTCCGACACGACTTGTACCGCTTTTGGGGGTCTGACTTTTACCAACCCCCTAGGCCCGCCATGCGATACTCATAGACGAACGGACCGGACTGTACGGATATTGTCACTGACAGGCTCAGTAGGGAGTCAGGCTGAGTTCGCTCACAGACGTCCCTTTTAGTCAATACCTGGTAGCCCGTTACGTATTGGCTTATACCTCTGACGTGCTAGTGGTTAAATCCACAACCAAGGTGTTGATGAGTCTTTAGAGTCCCCCACATTCAGTTACTCAGCTTTCGGGCGAAAGGTTGTAGAGGCCGTATGGAGATATGGCAAGGTCCGATCAGATACGTGCGGTATTGCACGGATCAGGATCGGACAGTTTGTACTATAGGCCGTATGGTTATATGGCAGGGTTCGATCAGATACGTGCGGTATTGCACGGATCAGGATCGAACAGATATTACTAGCCGGTTTTGGTATAAGCCGGATCCTGGTATAGTACAGTGTAGATTTTGTCTCATTGCATTTGTATTTCGGTCGGAATACAAATGCGGGTGTGTATGCACAGTATCGGGGTTTTCCTGTAATTTATTACGGGACCAGTTTTATGGAGTTGCCAGTTTGCTTTCCGTTTCGGCCAATTTCCATTGTTCCGTTTCATTGGCCGAAGATTGGTGGAGGAGGGCCTATTTGCATTGTTGCAAATAAGTGTTTGTGGAGGGGTTCTTTGCTTATTGTTGTATCATGATAGCCTCTCATTGACCTTGACTTCTAGCTTCATGATAGCTTGACTTTCTTTATCATCATGGTTTTGATGATGGTTTTTGATGATGAGAGATGGTTGTTAGTTGAGTGTTGGTTTTGCTTTGTTATCATTTGGTTCATATGATAACCATTCCTCTCTCTCTCTTTTTTTTTTTTGATATGAGAATGGCTCCCATTATTTTTGAGCTCTCTCTCTCCATTTTCACTCTCCTTCTCCTCTTGTCATGGCCGGCCACCATGAGGGTGGGTTGCCCATTTTTGTAGTGGGGATTTTTTGCTCTCTTGATGTTAGAAAAATCCCCAAGTTCCTCCACATTGTTCTTGTATCATCCCTCCACCTAAAATGGCATCTCCATGAACCCCAAAGTGAGACTTGAGGACTACGTATTCTACAGCGAACCTTGGGCACGTCGAGTAGCCGGCTTCGTGCCCGAGTTGCCTCGGCATTGAGGTGGGAGCCCGTAAACGAAGAAGGCGATGTGGTGCACTTCCGGCGACGAGGATGAGACGGACGGAGATCCCGCGAGGAGATCGGATTGGAGATGAAGACCGGAGGACTTGGATCGTCGGTACATCTCTTCCCTTTCTTGTAGTTAGCCTAGACTAGTTAATGGTAACGATCCGGGTGTTTAGTGCGCGGTGGTGCCGGTTTGCTAAGTCCGCAAAATCTAAGTTATTCACCGTTTCCGCATTCCGGCGTCGGATTGACGGCCGGGGCGCCGCCGTGCACCTACAGTGGTATCAGAGCCTCGCCATTAACTTAGTCTAGCTTTGTGTAATGTGTTTTTCTGTTCCGATCGATCGAAATGTCCGAAAACCCCAATACACCCACATCAGTTTTCTGTTAAGATATTTTGGTGTCCAAAAATTTTTCAGGTTGCATAAAAGTACTGTGCTAGAAATTCTAAGAACACTGTTCAAATTCGACGTACTGTTCCTCTCACATGACCGCGGAAGGGCGGCCAAAACCCATGTTTGGCCGCGCTTCCGCCGCAGTCTACAGGGATCAGTGGGTTGGGTTTTTACAGTGGGCTTCTGGGCTTAAATTTGGGTTTCTGGAATATTTAAATTGGGCCCATATTTTCTGTAACTGCTACAGTATTGTTTTGGGGCCCACTTGATATAATTTGATCGATCGGATATTTTAAACACATTTTTCACAGTATTTACATTATATCTGCGACCGTGAATGTCACTCGATCGGTAAATCCGGTCTAACTGCTATAGCCCGGTTAGACGGATTTGCGAACGTGACTTTCACGTTGATGTTCTATGTATTTGCTGTGTTGTTGCGGATCGGTCGTGGGGGATAGCCTGGATGCAATGCTAGTACTGTGATGTTGTATTATGTACATTTGATATTGCGGGGCGAGCGTCCGACATGTGGACTGCCGTCACTACCCGTTTGTATTATTATTTTGGGGCACGACCTGGTTGCGGTCGATGTACCCGTTGTATGTATATTTTACTTTCTGTACTAGGATTGCCCCGCGGAGGGGTGCACGGATAGCCGGGTTCTGGAGGGCAACAAGCCCGCATCTCATGGCATTGAGACGGAGGGGGCTTCACTCTAGGATTGGCGGGCTATTCGCCGCACTCGTAGGGGGTACAGGTTGACCCAGGAGGGGTGCCCAAGTTACCGGATTCCGTGAAGTGCTGGGTGGTCCATTCACGGCGCTGAAGGGGGCTGCCTCGCTTCAGGTTTTGGCGGGTAACTTGCCGCGCCCGTAGGGGTCTAGGATTTCATTGCACAGGCTATCCACACGACCAGGGGAACGTCGGGTTTCAGCGGCTCTGTGAAACCCGGGGATCCCAGATATCTGTATTGTTTCTGTGATGCTGTTCATTCTCTGTGATGTTGCATTTTATTCACGCCTTGAGCGAATATAATATATTGGTATATATATTAGTAGATGTTGTATATGTTTTGCATCCGCGCTAGTCCAGTCCCCGCTCTGTCGTTAGTAAGCTAACCTAACGGGTAATGACGGGACCCAGTGGCGAATGCGGATGGCATATACGTACATCAGTATATTTTCGTTCTTTGTGGTGTGATCAATTGATGGGACTGCATTGATTCGGATCAATGCAAGTTTAAAAACAAACCTAATCTGATGTTGTTGGAACACTTTTTCAAAAAGCTGTTATTGCAAGGACGTTTACTTTTGTTTTGCATCGTGGTATTCAGTTAGAATATCCTGCTCCTCAGTCGACGAGGCAAGGGCCGAGATCCCTTCACCGGGAGTGACCCCTTGGACAAAAGTTTGCGTCAGAGCAATAACTTCACTATAGCCGATCACTTTTGCTTTGCATCGTGGTATTCAGTTAGAATATCCTGCTCCTCAGTCGACGAGGCAAGGGCCGAGATCCCTTCACCGGGAGTGACCCCTTGGACAAAAGTTTGCGTCAGAGCAATAACTTCACTATAGCCGATCACTTTTGCTTTGCATCGCGGTATTCATTTGGAATATCCTGCACCCCATTCTACGGGGAAAGAGCCGAGATCCCTTCACCGGGAGTGACCTCTTTAGCAACGGTTTTCGTCACTATATTTTTAAAAGCTATCCGTTCCTTCGACGATATCAAGTTCTCTACGTTAAAGGTTTTCGCCAGAAACCATTCGTAGCCCTCCGTCGTTTCATATGGGTGGTCAATAGTATTCAAGCTGTGTATGTTGGCCAAAGTCAAGGCACAGTGATTGGTAGCTATTGGGGTATTCATATGCAGCATAGATAGATGCGTTGGTTTGGGACAGTCGTGCTGCCATTTTGGCCAAAGTCAAGGGTATGTACGGGTGGATTCAAATTAACCTGGAGAATGACGGGTAGAACTTGACATGTGACTTATGATATGTTGGCCAAAGTCAAGGTCATAAGAGCATGGGGCAGAAATCACATCGGGAGTTTCAAAAGAACTGAAACTTGCCAGATATGCGCATACCTTCTGGAGTGTGATACCGTGAGCGGATTCCGTCACGTTGTCATGCGATGAGAGTTGGATCCCGATTCCCACTGATGAGTTAGTTTACTCCTCGGGTGACCCCGACTAATTCTTCTTTCAGGTTTGGAGGAGAATTTGAGGTACAGTGGGAGGATTCCAGATTAGATAAATTGGTAACCATTCTGGTCTAGGTTAGAGTGCACGCTGAGTGTTTCTTTTCTCTCTCTCTTTGGCAGCGACCATTGACCCAACCCTAGACTATGACTCAGTGACCAAGTTGACCGAACCTTCTTAAACAATGGCTTTTGGATTGTCTGAGTTGCAAACCTCATTGCCACTCCTACTTTTACCCTTTTCTCCAGGACACCCCGTATTACTACGAACGTCCACTTCAATTGGACAAAACCATCGTATGGTTAGATACGAACTCGAAAGAATTTATTCGAGAATGGTTTCCGGTTCTGGAGAAAACGGATAGGATTATTCAGTTGTCTTTTCTTTTTACCCTCTCTCAGGTTACGAGTACTCCTTGGTTTAGGGGTAGTACACTTATTACGCAAATTGGATTGTCTTCTTCCAAACCTTAGGCTGGTGCCGACCGGTAGGGAATGAAGAAAACCAATTAGCATAACAATGGTGTGCAGAAGGTATTAAGTTAAGACAAAGCAAGGGATTAGTGAGAGGGCAAAGTAAATTGCAACAGATATTCACGACCAAACCAGGTATTTCTTCGCCAATCCTAAAATCACCTTTGTATTTCTCCAGGACACTCCGTATCACTACGAAGATCCACAGTTTATTGGATATTCCATCGTATGGTTATATACGAACTCGAAAGGAACTTGTTCCAGTTCGGGGATGGATTCTGGTCCAGGAGAAATAGGAATAAGGTTTATTCGGTTGTCTTTTATCTTCACCCTCTCTCATTGCGAGTGTTCCTAGGATTGGGACAGTACACCCATTATGCTTATTGGATAGTCTTCTTCCAAACCATAGGCTGGTGCCGAACGGTAGGGAAGGAAGAAAACCATTTGGCCTAAAGGGGTGTGCAGAAGGTAATGACTAAAGACATATGAAGGGATTTGGAGATGTGGCAAAGAATTACACGGTTACAGTTGTGAATCTGGATAATGGAAGAGGCATTACTAGGAATACCAGGATACCCTATCGAAACATTTCAATGTTTCAGTTCAACTGTGTACTGTTAAAAGAAAACTGATTTCCTGATTAGACACTTGCTCCAGGGTATGTATTTACCAGGTTTGATTCTCACATCTGTATGGTTTTACAGATGATGAGTGGGAGTAAGTTATTGGGAATTGGGTGATCATCCTCATTATATCGGGATTCGTTGTAATCGGTGATATTTGAGGAAATCACCTGGGCTGTTTGCCGGTCGGCAAATATTTGGTTTTGAATATCCTCTGTTATGCACCAATTTCAAATTGATATATCTGTACGTCTATTTTCATAGAGTGAGATATACCTTTCTGAAATTATGTCTACGACATTTACCTATATCAGTGGATGGTTAGGTAAGGAGCATTAAGCAGCGGTGTAATTCTTCTTGGCCATAAGTACAGTTTTCAATCTACGACACACAGTGAATGAGTTATCAGACTCAAGGGACTTATACAGAGTATTGTATGTTGTCCAGAGTCCATCAGGACAGAGGGGATGGTCCTCGTACTATATTCAGTTTACTCATGACTCCTCTAATTTTTAGACAAGTGTTTCGTGGAAACACAGGGTCTGAATTTGGAGAAGTTATATGTATTTGAATAGAGTAGAGAACCAGGTATAGCAAGTATCGGGATTCTTCAAAGAGATCGAAGATGTAGATACTTGTGTATGGTGTTCAGTTGATAGTAATGATTAAGAGAAATTGCTTCTCTTTCAGGTTACTCATAATTGGAAGTATTCCTAAGTTGAGTAACGCTGATCTGGCCTCCTTCCATTTAGTTCACATGCACTGGAGACAGTTGCATGATTTTGGATCTGGTTCAATTAAATCAGTGCCTCTGGTCCTATATGGGATATAGAACAGTTCATATCTTAACGATGTTAAGGTACGGGGAGTTGTCCGGTTATGATTAAAACCAGACACTGGACAACTCAAGGCACGTTTCTGTAATGGCTGTTTGTGGGTTGACCCAGGCTATGACAAGGGTTGACTTTCTACCATCTGGTATGAACAATAGCGATATTGTTCTAGACTCGCCACAGTTTTATTAAAAATGGATTTTTTTTCAGAAAACAGTAGTGGGAGTATGGTAGAACTGGAAGTGATTCCAGAACCATAAACGATTACTGAAGATTTGATAAGGAACCTTAAGATTCAATCTGAATTGACATTCCATTGGCCACTCCGCAGATAAGGTGGGTAACTTCAGGCACCCGAGAGGCACTACGGTAGCCTCAAGGGCGGTGACAGGGAAGTTCTAGTTTACCCACAATTGCCATTGCTGTTGTTCCAGGTTACGAGACCCGGCGGGAGGATGAGTATAGCGTCGTTCTAAACCAGTTTTAGAAGTGTACGTCTATATGACTCTGCCAGAGGGTTGTCGTAGTCAGTGGGAGCAGCGGAAGCATTGGTGGACAGGTAGCTTATGTCTATTTACAGACTGAAGCACCAGTAGCGGAGATAGATCATCTATTTCTGACGTGACAGTCATGGGTTTGACTTCATCAGAATAGGGGATGGATCTGTTGAGAAGGTAGTAGGGTGTGATATCCTGGTATTTGGATGACATACACAAAGTAGGAAAGGAAACTCCTATACAACGATCGGTTATACTTTGGTCGTCACACAGTGGTTTCTCCACATGGACTTGGACATTATATCTGACATACTGGTTACTAGATCTATGGTCTTAGATCTAGATTTGGGTGGTTTCCCAATCAGGGTACTTGACAGCATTCTAAGAGTATTTAGGATGGACGACTCCTGGCACGGTAGTGTACCTGCAGGTAACGGAGTCACCCTCTCTAAAGGTGTCTTACAGACTAAAGGGGAGAGGGGATGTGCATGATTGGCAGATCACTTGCTTAGGCAATTGAGTCAATCATGAGATGTCAAGTACCACACCAGATATTGTTCTTGCACTAGATGCAATAAGTTGACATTAATCCAATCCTGGAGATACAGTCGGAAGCAGTTTTAGAACATAAGAGGATGTTCTAGGGATATGATAACGACAGCCTCATTCGGGAGACAGTTATCATTCCAGGCTTCTAGGTGACATGGACGACAAGGAGGTTGTCAGAGTTATAGTTTTCCTTCTGCTGAGGGGCAGTATTTTGGACAGGTGGTCCAAGGCAATACTGAGGGAGGCATGGCGCGCAGGACACTGATTAAGTTCAGTTGTCAATACAGTCTAAGAAGTTTGGATTTGGAGTTCATTGATGAGCTACGTCCCATCAGACATCCAGACATATTCTAAGACTGATATTGCTCATTTCGGGAGATGGGTTTTCTCCGCGAACTTGAGATTTAGAGAGACATAGAAAGAGACAACTAAGCGGATCCACTCACTGAGGCTATTCCTCGAACGCAATAGTTCCGCAAACGAGCTTTGTGAGACTGACTAGTAGAGGAGTTGGATGTTCGGTATCACAC